>CM050510.1:60823791-61423791 GCA_027563665.1 Antrozous pallidus | reverse complement strand
TAACAAACTACAACATTTGCTAATGACTGATTACTATAATCGTCTTGCATTCATTTCTTTCACCCGCCTTATACCCAGGTACACCATTCCTCTCCACTAACACTAGCAGCGAATATTTTAGCAGCTGATTGCCATATCATTAGTCTTGTACTGACTTGTTGGGTGTGTGCAACAGGAAATATTTTGGTTTCAGAGAACAAGAAAAGTAGGTTTATTTCCATTACATTTATTAATTTGTGCAGTTATTCAGTGTCTGGTAAGTTAATGTTCAAGAAAAATATTAATTTTTATTAAAATGTTATATTACTTCATGTTAACGATTACTCATTTATTTCAGCCCTTTGTATTCAGCATGTCTCTTATCAAAATAAACCTATGTTTCTATGAAACTTGAAGCTTTTGTTTTTTGTGGCCCACATAAACTTAAACCTTGTTTATTTGGCCCATGTTAGCCTTTGAATTTGACATGCTTGTTGTACAAATTCAAAACAATTAAAAAAAATTTCCACTTTCACACAGCATTCTAATTTACAGAACCTGTGAAAACAAAACAAACTACTATTGATTCCTACTCAGCGAAGGCTGGCGTATGGTGCGTATGTAGAAGGAAGTGTGTTAAGTGACAGTTTGAAAACAAAAAAACCAACCAAATGAACAGTATTTAGTAAATCTGTGGGAAAATGATATCCAAGAAAAAGTAACACTATGAAAGTCAATGTTGAGAACAAGAAGTTTTATAATTATGCACTTTATTTTTGTTTACTATACCAACATTTTCAGACTTTACATTTAGTTTTATAATTCATTTTACAAGCAAATACTAATATACAGTATTTACTTTGAACTGGTTTTTAAAAAAATCAATGGGAAAAACAATACTGTAGATATTAAAGACTGGTGTGTTTTTTGTTAAAAATGACTTAGAGACTTTAAACTGTTTAAGTCAGTGTTTTTGTTATGGCAAGGAGAAAATTGGTAGCTTTTTCTAGTTGTAGATTGTCAGCCACCATTATAATCATTTATTCAAATGTATTATTTCAAATTCCTGAAGCAAAAACACTAAAAGGAGGTGTGGGAAGAAATTAGGTAATTTAATTCAAACATCAAAATTAAGAAAAATAGAAAGGCCATCATCTCCAAGGAATACATCAGGTATTTGTATTACAGCTTATAATTGATTTTAATGTGTGCATAGGCATGCAAACATAACCACCCAACTAATCCATAAACACGGAAACCACTGTGTAAGTCTGAGTGAATAAAAATGTGCTTCAGGCTTGCTGATCTTCGGTGTTAGCCCATTCGGTGATTCCAAATCCCATCCTGTGTGTCCTGGGGACCAGAAAATCTTGGTGACAACTGCTCCGACAGGAGGTGGGTGCTCCATGTCTAACATCATCTGTGCTATAGGAAGACTTAGAAGTGACAGCCACAGGAGGGTCATATTCTCTTTGATGCATTGAGTAAAATACTTAAGGGGTCAATGAAACACTCAAAGAAGTTAGTGCTTTAGTGGAAAAGTGGCACATGGAGGGTGTAATTTTGTGAACAGCTGTACTTCTAACAGCAAAAGTTAGAGATAAGTTTATTTCAATAAAAAAGCCATACCCAATAGGAAGCATTTTGATATTTCAGGCACAGCTCCAAGTAGTTAAGCTCATTTAAAGTGCAAATCTGATATTTTCTTTTATATTCAGGTTTTTACTTGTTAAAATATTTAGTAGGCTCCCTAATATATGTCTATATAAATACAAAACAGTAGTCTATATGCCTGAAGATAATAAACAAATTAAATTGAGACTCCAAGAGAAAAATGTTAGAGGGCCTCAGTCTTTAGAAATGCTTTAAATGACTTTCACATCTAAATGATGTGGTCCTTTAATGTACCAAACCTCTGCACCTGGGCGGATAAACGCCAAATGTATGCACTTCCACATACTCTAGTAATTTTTCTCTCTCACAGATGTGAGACTTAGCCAATCCCCACAAAACTTCTTCCTTAGGACTTGGAATTCATGCACTACAATCATCTTCATGAAATTACAGGGACTAAGATAAAAGTGACCTGAACTCCTACTCAATGAAGGCTGAGTACACTGTGTGTGTAGAAGGAAATGCATTAAGTGACATACAGAGTTGATATACAGAAGCATTAAACAAAGATTAAGCCAAATCAGGCAAGCTATAGCCTCACCTCATTTCCAATTTAGCATTCATTAATGAGCAGCTTAACACAATATCTTGCATTTTTAAGAAAACTGCAGGCAAATACTTGGTTGGTTTTGTGGAAGCATCTTCAATGTTTTTTTCTTAAATGTATTATGCTTCATAAGTATATTGATGAGCCTTCTGCCAAAATTAAGGCTCAACAGAGGTATAGAGAGTTTGAAATGATGGGTTCATTCATATTTCTGCATATTACTCAGGGAGGAAAACAGAGTAGGAAAATATCAGAATAAAGAACTGCAGAAGTCAATATTTTATGTAATAGACAAAGACATTTCCCTCAGACTAGAGGGTTAAAAATAATATAAAAAGTTAAAACTTTTCCCTTAAAGGCCTACTAATACTGTTACACAAGAGTCTGTATGTGCTCCATGCTGCAGGTCAGCTCCGACTCCCGGGACTGATGCATGAGTGAGTGATGAGCACCCTGCCTGTCCTCAGCACCTGCTCAGCTCTGCAGACTTAGGCTCACAACCTGTGGCACGGAGCCCTCATCTCTGCGTGGTCTCCTCTTCTGCTGCCTTCCATTTCCTGGTTTCACTGTCTTTTCCAAAGAACCTGCTCTCCCATGATATGTCTATCAATTTCTAAATCAGCCAAAGGCCTCCTGTCTCATCAGGATGTTTTATGTAGGAAATACAGCATGTCCCCCAAAGTGTATACACATTTTGAATTATTATAAAGTCAGTGTTTACTTAACATACAGTTCACTTTCAAAATTTAAAAGAATCTACAGGAATGAGTATTTTTTTTTGTCAATGCCTTTTTTCAAACTAATGATTGGTTTGGTCCAGGCACTGCTGATAATGGGAAGCAAACATCAAGAATAATTTTGTTTGATGTTTGTGCACCCTCAATTTGTCGACTGTTGTTAGTTTTGTGCTGCAAACTTTATCTTTTATAAATCCTCATTAAAAAAAGTCTAGTGGCATTTTAGGATAAATTTTATTTGTTCAAAGCTTAATCTGGCTTCACCCAGCATTATATTTCAAATCAGTTAAACCTGTGAGTCACCAGCTGTTAAAGGGTATAGATATTTTTGGGGACCCCCTCTATAGTGTAATAATACCCTATTTATAATACATAAAGTCAGTGTTCTTTCTCCTTCCAAATGAAGAAGCATATGTGCCCACTCACAGCTGCAGCCATCGCTGCTCCTCTCTACGAACATAAAGAGCTTTCGTGTGGTGTCTTGATACCAGTGCCTTCTGGACAATGTGAAAAGTTTCTGAACTTTTGTGTTTCTCCTACAGAGAAGTGCTGCTGAACGAGAGTATGGCGTCGCCTGCTGCCAAATTCAAGAATGGTCTGTACCCAGTGAAAGGCAAATTCACTGGAATGGTACGGGAAGACTACCTTAAAATGGTGGTAATCAATCAACTTTTTTGAAATTTTCAGTAAAGTACCTGCTGTTATTTCTCTAAAAAGGGGCAGACAATTTCACCCGTGTATATTTTAAAAAAGAATCTCTAGAAATTTGAGTGGCTAATTTTTTGGCCAGAACTCCTTTTGATACATTTTTGGTCAGTTGATCACAACAAAAATCTACACTGTGAAAGCCCATCTCTCTGAGAGACAGTAACTCTAACCAAAGCCACAACCGGAGGACCACCTAAGGATGCCATGATCTGGGAGAGCAAGGCACCCTGACGGAGCTTCTGAAGTGTCCACAGCCTGATGAGTTAGCACTCCTGGTTCCCTGGCATTGCCAGCTATCTTCCTGGGACATTAGTTAAGTGTATTGCCACTGAAATACCTTTTAATACCTTTAATATGACACAATTTCCTCTCTCTAATTCTATTTCTCTTCCCAAACCTACTTTTTAAGAAACTGACATTCAAATACATACCAACATAAAGGAGACCCTGACAACTCAGCAGAAGTGCTGTGTACTCCAGCTTTCTCAAGATGTTCTACTTCCATTTATCATTATTGCCAACATAGTTTTTAGCTTTTTTTGGCTACAGAAAAAAAATCCAAATTTTGTGCAAACATTTCAAGTCCATTATTCTGGTCTTCAAATATTAGCAGAGAGTCAATAAATATACATATTATAATAAAGACTTAATTTAAAATATATGCTGTGGGATTTTAAAACAGCTACTATGAATCCATAAGTCTCTAGGATCAAAAACTGAATTACCAGCAAAACTCTAGCACCAACACATTACAAATGAATACACCTTTAGGGTATAGGTTTCAAGATGCGTCTTAAGCTTTCCAAAATTTATCCAGTACCAAAAGCAAACACAATTGTGTGAAGCATGAACAGTTACAGTAATACGTAATTGGTTTATACATCCTATGAAACATTTTAGCCTGGGTACTTGGTAAGTTAATATTGAGAGCAGCTTGCTGATCCTAGCAAGGAAAGATAGAACTCATAGCTTTCCACTGAAGATCGGATCTCCTTTGTCCATCATAGAGCTTCTGCATAGATCTTTTCAAAATACGAATCACTGGCCAGGACCCTGCTTACAGACTACCTACTGCCTCCTACTACTACCCAAATCTTTACTTAAAAAAAGAACCATGTTCACAAGAGGGCTAGTGAAAAAGAGGGAGGCTCTGACCACAATCAATACAGACGGTAAGAGGATGAGGATGCCAGCTCCGTGAAGGGCTGTGCCTTTTCTGGCAGCCAGTAGTGGTCATGATTTGAGAACCCCCGTGGGCCTCCGATGGGAAAGCAAATGCTCATGTTCACCTAAGACAAATACACTTCCCTGCTATGTGCTTTGACCAGGATATAAAATGGAAGAGCCCAAACGAGTAGAAGCTTCCACATTTTAATGTTTTAAGATTCTCAAGCTTTTAATGGAACCTCCACTGTGGCAGCAAACTGCATGGAAAGTTATTACAGAACAGATTTTTTTTTAAAAAAGACATTGGCAGATGATGGCTAATGTACTTAGTGTATCTTTGGTTTAGGAAGACGAGAATATCGATTAGACGACAAACAATCCCCAGAATTCAAATTGCCATTCGGATTCTGCATGATTTCTTTCCTTCTTGCCAATGGCCTTGGGATGCTTGTCTTGACCTGGAAGTTTTGAGGCTCTGGTCGAGGGTTGCTTATTTGTTTTTGTTTGAAAGAGCAAGAAGGAGGGCGGAGCTTAGATGCTCGTGGATTTAGATTATTTGTAAGACTTGTTTGACTAGATGTTAGCTGAATTTTTGCTGAATTACATGGTGCAATTACTGGTGAGTTCTTACAGGTGGGAGTCCTAGTTGATAATGATTCAGAAACTGAAGGAGGTACCAAAGAATTCAAGATGGACGGCTTCAGAAGCTGCAAGGATTTGGGCTGAGATGTGTAATCCTCCAGTAAAGACTGGTTTCTTCCCACTCCCTTCAGCTGGTCTCCTGCACTTGATTGGGTGAGTGTCTGAGAAGAAGTGGGTACCACCTGCATGTCTTTAATGGGATTATTTGCCAAATGATAAGGCTCTGGAGCATCCATGGTCATGTCCCAGCCTGCTTCCGAAGGCGCACTCTTAGCCACCACCTCAGTGAGCTGCGGGCTTGAGGAGAAAGGTTGGCCTGCCAGGCCACCACTGCGTTCTTGCTGCGAGTCCTGTGCAAAGCTGTCATCTCGGCGTGCGGCCCCTGGGCGTGCACCTTGGACCGTGTGCTCACTGTGGTCCTCGCTATGCTGCCATTTTGTTAGTTTTCCCTGGGCGTGGTCTGTGGGTCTGGGAAGACTGCTGGAAGGCTGTAGTACTTGAGGCTATTAAAATTAAAAACAACATTAGCAATAACTCATTTTAGAAATGCCTCCCAGAATTAATATAAGTTCCAATTCAGCTGTGTTGGTACTTACTACACTTTAATATAAGAAGTATGTGAGATTCTTTTAAATTAAAAAATAAATTACAACATTCAACTAAATTCACAAGACACACTACAAGAATGATAATGCAAACAAAAATGATACAGGCAGTAAACACTAAACAAGATTCAAAATTAAACAGGAGGAATGAAAAATATGAAAAGTACTGATTTATTGTTGAAAAAAGATTCCTACCTCAATTGACTCATTACATATTTAAAACTTTATATATAAGAGCCTGACAGAAGGACTTCTAGAGCACTTTGGTTTAATCTCCATAAAGCATCAGATAGTAACTATGATCTTCAGAATATTACCAACTTTTAAGATTTTTTGAAAAGGAAAGCTGTATACCACTTTATCACACTTGACAAGCGGAAGAATTCCTTTAAAAGTGTCAAGGTGCAGTCCTCTATGGAGAATTAAAATTACCAGCAAATAAGGTTTAGAATTAAGCTTATATTCTCAGTAGATATGAAATTATATTTGAACATAAAAAATAGGTCAATGCACTTAGCTAATGATAACCCAACTTTAATGTTCTTGCTGAGAAGTTTCAGAATAAAATATGTTCACCCCTTATCTGTCTGTCTCATTGCCATGTCAGGGATCAGCTGAGATTCTGCTATGGCCGGCACACAGAAAGCAGATTTGCCTTCCTCAAGAACGAACACCCACTCAACAAAATTAAAAATGATCAGCCTTTGGAATGATGGCTGAGATTAAACAAATTTGAAATTGTCTATAACTTGAACTAAAGCTTAGAAGCCTACAATAGCTAAGTTCTCAAGAGGTCCAGGTTCCTTGTACACACTTTCCTGGGGCTACTTCTGTTACTTTTGTGCATTCGCAAAGAAATAAGAATCTTAAAGTTTTCTTTCAATGGCCCAGATAGTAGTTTACATGGGGCAGAGCCTATTGGTTCTGTCCTGATACAGGGGGGTTGCTACAAATGTATAAACACACACACACAACCTCTTTATTAAATAATGTGGGCTCAAAGTATCAAAAATTCTAGCTGGAGCTTTGAAACATGAAATTAAAGGACCATTAAAAAATTTTTTTTACTAATAAAATAACTTTTTAAAACTAAACAAACCTACACAGCATTTCTAACTTCTGTTCATGGCATGCTGCGTTACCTGTCCTGCCACCTTCCCTGCCTCCAGGACCAGCTCTGGGTGGGTGAAGGCTGGGTCAGCAATCAGGGATTAGGTGATAGCAGGTTGCCAGGGCCTGGGACTAGCTCACCGATTCATGGAGGGTAGAGACCATGATGGCAAAGGGCTGACTTGCCATTTAAAAAATAATAAAATTAAGACAATGACTATTCAAAATTAATCCATACTGAATATATTATATTAAACTCTTACTTGAGAATGTTTAAAATTAATAAGCTATCTCAGTTTTTACTTCAAGTGAAATATCCTGAACTTTAAAGTCAGTGGGCATTTTCATAATAAATTGCCACAAAGATGAATAAACTGCCCTTCAAGAATGAAGGTTCTAAAAAAAAAAAAAAAAAGAAGAGTGAAGGTACTAAAGTCACCATGTAACTAATTCAAAAGACTCTCCTTGGGGTTTCCTTGGAAAAATGAACATTCCATTGTGGTCATACACTCTAGAAAAATTAGTAAAAATACAGAGCAGAACCATGTTAAGCAAACTGAAACCTACGAAAGAGAGAAAAAAGCAATTGAATGACATTTTGTCTTCCCCTTTCACCCTCAAAAGCTACTTTCAAGTTAAACATCTTAAAGCAACTAAGACCTTTGAAAATATCAATAACAATTTAAAAAGTGATGACTTCATCATAATATATCTATTGCCAGCACACACAAAAAAAGATATAAATATGTGCTAAAAGCATAAAAAGGTATGATTTTTCTAATTAGGGTGAAGCAATAAATTGATTAAGAAAATCAAATCTCCAGAGAAGGGGCACTGTGAACTGTAGATAGGTTATCTATTTGTACTGTTCTGATTACTCATATTATCCAACTGACTACTACTTTATCAGAGAACTAAATGGAAATACAGCAGAGAGAAAGATATCTGCTTATATTAAAAGTCTCATGCTCTACCAAATGAGTTAGCCGGGTACAGTTATCTCCTTTTTTAAACTAGAGGCCCAGTGCATGAAATTTGTGCATGGCTGGGACAGAGAGGGTGACCCTCAGCCCAGCCTGAACCCTCTCCAATTTGGGACCCCTTAGCAGACATTCCTCTCACACAATTCTGGACTGCTGGCTCCTAATCTCTCACCTGCCTGCCTGGTCGCCCCTCACTGCCTGATTGCCTCTAACTGTCCCCATGCCAGTCTGGTCACTCCTAACTGCCCTTCCCCAGTGGCCTGGTCACCCATTACTGCCCTGGCCCTCTGCCGGCCTGGTCGCCCCCAACGGCCCCCCTCTGCCAGCCTGGTCACCCATAACTGCCCCCCACAGCTGGCCGGTCGCCTTACAGACCCCCCCCCCCCCACCAACCTGGTCACCCCTAACTCCCTCCCGCCCCCGCTGGCCTGGTGACCTCTAACTGCCTCCCTGCTAGCCTGGTCACCCCTCACAGCCCTCCCGCTGGCTTGGTCGGCTCATGCAGTCTGCTGTTCAGTTGTTTGGTCACCCCTCATTAACCCCACTGTGGGACTAGTCACCTAACACAGCCTGCTTGTTCAGCCCTTTGGTCATCCCTCACTAACACCCCTGCCAACTTGATTGCAGGCAGCCATCCTGTGAGGGTTAATTTGTATATTAATTCTTTATTACATAGGATGGAATGGGACCCCTTGGAAGACATTCCTCTCACACAATCCTGGACCGCTGGCTCCTAATCGCTCACTAGCTAAACAAATATGAAAGAACTGGAAAAATAGGTTCTTAAAAATAAAAATTTAAGTCTTTTAACTGAGAGGAGTTAAAGTTGAACAATTACATTTTAAAAGTCTATCACTTGGTTACGTTAAATAAATCAGTGGTTTCTGAATAATGAATAATGTAGATTTTCTATTTTTACTAAAAGTGGTATGATATAATTTATTTTTTAATTGAAAACTAGTTTGGAAAAGAATTCTACTTTTGTAAAGAAAAATGTCTCTTACATTTTGCTAGTTGGGCGATGAGAGAAAAAGGTGAAGGGATTAGGAACTAAAATTTATAGTTATAGGACAGTTATGAGGATATAAAGTACAGTATAGGGAATATAGTCAATAATATGTGTATGGTGGCAGATGATTAATCAGGGTGATCACTCTGTAAGTTATATAAATATATAATCATTGAGTTGTACACCTGAAACTAATATAAGACTGTATGTCAATGGTAATTTAAAAATAAAAAGTTAAAAAAAACCTCTCTAGAACAAGATCAAGATATGACCCTAGCAAACTCTGAGGCAACGACCTGTGCCTGATGTGCGGGAGGTTGTGGAGAGCTGGTCACCACCGTGCACTGGGCTGCTGAACAGCTGCCTCAGTGTCCAGCAAGCAGAGGAGAGATATGTCCTGATAGCCTACTGCTTGCAGTACCACTTCCCCAATTCTAAACACTCAACTATATCACCATAAAGGCAAAATGTTCACAATTCACCTTGTCCACTTTCACTACTGCTTCTATGCTCTCAGACTTTAGAATAAATTCTAAATATAAAAAGAAATATCCCATGTTTTCATGAATAAGACGAACAGAAAGGAATGTTAAAGACCATTCACTCATTTTTTTTAAATGTCAATGATGTGTCATGCACTGTTAGGTGTAGGGAAATATGATGGAGCTGAACACAATGTTGGTCCTGTGGTGGAGAGGCCTAGGGAAGGAGATAGCTAAACAAATGATGATACCATGCCTCTAGCACAACATGGGACAAAAAACAAAACACATGCTTGATGAAAGAGGTCACAGAGGGCATCCAAGAATCCCAAACATCCGAGTTTTAAGATTAGTAGGAGTTTGCCAAGTAGACACAGAGGGAAGAGCACCGAGTGTGTGAAGTACCAGTATAGGGCACAGAGGCAAACAAAGAACACGGATGTTCTAGTAACTTCAAACCATTAGAATGACTTTGGAGGGCACTGTCTGGTGAAAAGTGTAGACGAGGGTCAGTTCATGAAGGAACTCAGGACAGGCTAAGTGGGTCTGACCTGTGCAGCAGGTGCTGAGAGATGATGAACTGTCAGCAGCAGAATCATTGAGATCCAATGTGTGCTTTACAATGTCCCTGGTGGAACCCATGAGGAATGTAGGGGAAGGTATGAGACTGCAGGCAGCACAGCCAGGTGGGCAGCAGGGCTGTTGCTAGCAGCCGGGGTGAGTGGAAGGGTCTAATATCAGGACAGTGAAGGGAACACTGGGAAGGGTTGGACGGGATTCTGAAGGTGGGACAGGGAAAAGGCTGCTCAGGAGGGATTTAAGCTGTGTTGCAGATTTCTGGCCTTGGAGAAGCAAGATGTGTGCTGCCCTGCACAGAACAAACACCTTGGGGAAGCTGCCCACCATTTCAGCCAGAGCCCACAGGACTCCAGGCACAAGGAACCCCACTTACAGGGGCCATTAGGAAACGCACACAGTTACAAACAAGTAGAACTTCATTCCTTGGTCCTTGCAACTTGTAGAAGGGTTGGTTACTGAAGCTTTAAAATGTGGACCCACCCTTAGACTTAAAGAGCTAAATGCTAGCCGAAACTAGTTTGGCTCAATGGATAGAGCATCAGCCTGTGGACTGAAAGGTTCCAGGTTTGATTCCAGTCAAGGGCATGTACCTTGGCTGCGGACAAATCCCCAGAAGGGGGTGTGCAGGAGGCGGCTGGTGGATGTTTCTCTCTCATTGACATTTCTGACTTTCTATCCCTCTCCCTTCCTCTCTGTAAAAAAACAATAAAATATATATTAAAAATAAATAAATAAAGAGCTAAGTGCTTCTCACTGGACCCAGTAACTTTCAGTCTTACTTTAGTTAGACACATACACTTCAGCAAACTATTCTGAGAATTCTTAGAAGCAATGGTTACAAGTCAAGGTCAAGAGTGCTAGCGATAAGCACTATTGGATAATTAATTGTGCAAGGGATTGGTTGGCGCATCTTCAATGACCATCTTTAAATGTCTATTTTGAAAGGCTGACACTGGGCGCTGCATAAGGAAGCTGAGCCACTATTCCTTAGAGGATACCTATCACACATTGCTAAGGGACCAACTCAGGAAAGCAACCACAATGCAGAGAAAAGGAAAGAACTCGGCTGTGAAAGAAATGGAGGAAAAAAGACGACTAGACATAGAGTTCAAAACCACAGTAATTAGGTTTATGAAGAGGCTACTAGAAAAGGCTGAGAAAATTAATGAGAACTATGCCGAAATAAATAACACCTACAAAGAAATGAACAACGCCTACGAGGATATGAAAAAAGACCAACTAGAAATTAAGCATACACTGACTGAAACAAAAAATATTATACAAAGACCTAAAGCAGTCCAGACGACCGCAAAAACCAAGTCAAAGATTTGAAATACAAAAAAGCAAAATCCACTTGGCTGGAAAAGCAAGAAGCCAAAAGAGTCCAAAAAATTGAAGATAGTATAAGGGGCCTCTGGGACAACCTCAAGCATACCAACATCAGAATTATTGGGGTGCCAGAAAAAGAGAGAGAGCAAGATAATGAAAACCTACTAGAAGAAATAGTGACTGACAACTTCCCCCACCTGGCGAAAGAAATTGACTTGAAAACCCAAGAAGTGCACAGAACCCCAAAATATAGGAATCTAAAGAGGACCACACCAAGGCACATCATAATTAAAATGCCAAGAGCAAAAGATAAAGAGAGAATATTAAAAGCAGCAAGAGAAAAACAGTTAGTTACCTATAAGGGAGCACCCATACGATTGTCAGCAGATTTCTCAACAGAAATGATGCAGGCCAGACGGGAGTGGCAAGAAATATTCAAAGCAATGAATAGCAAGAATCTACAACCAAGACTGCTCTATCCAACAAAGCTGTCATTCAGAATTGAAGATCAGATAAAGTGCTTCACAGATAAGAAAAAGCTAAAGGAGTTCATCACCGCCAAACCAACACTATATGAAATGCTGAAAGGTATTGTTTAAGAAAAGGAAGAAGAAAAAGGTAAAAATGTACATTATGAACAACAAATACACATCTATCAACAAATGAATCTAAAAATCAAGTGAATTAACAACCTGATGATCAGGATAAAATGAGGAATAGAACAAAATCATGGACATAGAGAGGGAATGGACTGATAATGCTTGGTGAGAAAAAGGGTGTGGGAAGTGCAGCAAGAGACTGGACAAAAATCATGCAACTATGGGAAAGGACAGAGGGGGGGAGGTAAGGGCGTAGAGTGGGATGGGTACTGGGTGGAGGGGAGCTATTGGGGGAAAATGTAATTAATAAACTGAACAATAAAGATAATAAATAAATAAATAAATAAATAAATGTCTATTTTGAGATGTTTACAAAGATAACCAGAGACTAGGAGCTTCCACAGACACATACCAGCTTTATTCATTTTTTTGTTGTTGTAGTTGGTATCCCTAGTATTTGGCACATAATTCTATATAATAAAACCCTAATATGCAAATCAACCGAAGGGCAGAACAAACGCTATGTCGCTATGACACACACTCACCACCAGGGGGTGGCGGCAGCACTAAGGACCCCCGGGGAATGTCCAACTGCTGGCTTAGGTCCACTGCAGGACATCCCCTGAGAGGTCCCGAACTATGAGAGGGCACAGGCCGGGCTGAGGGAACCCCTCTCCCTCCCTCCCAGAGCATGAATGTCATGCACCAGGCCTCTAGTAGGAAATATATACTGTATACAGTGGTGGGCAAAAGTAGGTGCACAGTTGTGAGTATATGAAATACAGAGTTAATAATCATAACCTGCATGTCTTTTTTTCTATAAAACTGTAAACCTACTTTTGCTCACCCCAGTGTGTGTGTGTGTGTGTGTGTGTGTGTGTACATGCACATATATATTTTATAGAAAAACAAATAAATAAATTAATATTAGTGAGTGTTATATACCAGAATTACTTCTTTGGTAATAAATTATCAAAATGATACTTCCCTATTAGGTCAATAATGCAGCATCAATAATCAAATAAAACAAGCTTAATAAAAATAACACTGATGAAAAAAATAATTATAAAAATGTTTACCCTAAGTAGGTTTGGGTTAGCTTAGTTCATGATTAGAAGGACAGCAGGAAAGATTATCTTTGAACTTGAACACAGCACCTTTCATAATGGCCCACCAGCTAAGCCACAAATGTGTTTTACTTGGAGACTACATATTTGTGGATAAAATGAGTTGTAAAATTGTCTTAACAAGCATTCAGCTATTTCTATTTCTAATAATTAAATACATTTCATAACATTCATGTAAAATACTTACCATAAGACCTCCTAGCACAGCAAATATGCTCAATGAATGTTATCTAAGACTTAGGTATGAAAATGATGAATTTAAGCCATGGTTGTTCTGAAACTGGGTCTTGAAAAAAATAAGGCAAGTTCTATAGTAGTATATTAATAAACTAGTTGCAATAGAGTAAGAGGTTTCAATAATGCCAGTCACAACTAAATGTTTTAAATTCACAGCAGTTATATGTGATATGACATGAAGTCAAGGCTCCTCTGGAGATACACCAGAGTTAGGGCATGCAAGACACTTTTCCATTCAGAAAAAGTTCATATATGGCTATAGGAAGGAGCTAGCACAACACAGTGGTGAACCACTTAGTTTTTATAGTCAGACTGATTTGGTTTTGAATCCCGAGTCCATCACTTACTTTGGGTGAGATACTGAGTGAATCATCTTACTACTCAGATGGAATTTCCTAACAATATCTGCACCACATCACATAACTGTGAGCAGCGAATGACAACATTTACAGATACTTGAGGGATATTATGCTATGGGCCGAGAACAGGGTTTTCCATCTTCCCGAGGGGAGGTAGCCAGACTCTAATTTTGCATGTGATCTCTAGTTATCACAAGACTCCTAGATGAAAGGCAATATTTTCTTTTGGTAAATAAGTAAGCTGAGTTAATAAACGTAAGTAACATGTCCAAATTCACACACTTTATCAAATGGCAAACCCAGGAATTTGTACCCACAGAGAATTTAAAATGCAGTGCTAAAACTTTATTATTTGTGCTATTTGGGTAATTCCAATGAGTTAACAGACTTTTAGAATATGCAACATAGCCAGATGATTATTTTAAAAACTTAACAGACATATTCAATACTGGCATTCAGGTACTGAATAATGTCCTATTTCTTTCTTAGCTGATCTATAGTACACAGGACAATTCTCAAACTCAAGCCACACTGCGGAGCAGTATTTCTGGGGAAAGTAGTTTCAAGTGACCCACTTGAAAATATACACTGAATACAAGGAAAGGTAAATTAGTACTCATCACTAAGAACTTCACCTTCACCGTTTTGTACTAATTCCAAGATTTTTAGCATTATCATAAGAAATAATACTCATATTAGTTTCTGTAAACATCCTAAAGTCACCAATAATAAGAAAATAGCAACTAGATACATCCAGTCCTGATAAGAGTAAAAAGATGTCAAAGTCTGTAAGGCAGAAAGCAGGAAATGTTCTCAAGTGTCACAATGTTATTGCAAAACAGAAAATAGGAATTTCTTAACATCATTTTCTTAATACATACAGGTTTATTATTATTAAATACATTTGAAAGGTTTAAAGAAAGATAGCAATGGTGCCATTTTTAACATGCCTGTAATTTCATGCAAGCTCTGACATGCATCATGCAAACTGAGGGAAAAAACAAAAACAAAAGAGTGACTATGAGGAAGATGGTAGGCAAAATCTGAAATTGTACTGTACCACGCTTTGTCTGAGAAGTAATGGACTAACTTCTCAACTCCTTGGCAAAGGCATAATGGGAGAGCAGAGACAAGAAGAGACAGGACAATGGTGTCAGAGAGCACATACACCACCAAGGAACTGCAGGCTTGGCAGCAGCCAATAGCATCTGCTCTGCCTTTGTTTTTTCTAGGCATTCTTAACGTGTTTGTATGAAATGAAAACATTTTAATAGATTTATACTTTCTTGCTCAAATGTTATATTTTTTTGCAAGTTAACACAAATATTTATATTTACAGAACAGTGTCTATAAAAGTTCTCATACTTAAAAGGAATCACTTGAAGAATTTTTCCAAATAAAATATTCAAAAAAATTCTGACACAATATTCATATTTCAAAGATCTATAAAGGTTTAGCTAAATGTAATCCCTTACAAAGAAAATAGAAATTATTTTTTAATAATTTCAGTCTTCCACATTATAAACTAAACAGAACTCAATATTTGTTAGTTTACTTTATGACTGCTGCTACATTCAAGACTGATAAAAGCATAATCTGATCTTCGTATATGTCTTATATATAATGTTCTAAATGGTAAGTGAGGCTCACACATCACTGTAGAGATGGAGACACGGCTGAATCCCTGGTATAACTATAGTCCTCCCTTGTTTACAGTTTCAGGTACCTGCGGTCTCAGGTACCTGTGATCAGCCATGATCCGAAAACATTAATGGAAAATTCCAGGAATAAACAACTCATAAGTTTTTAACTGCGTGCTGTTCTGAGTGACTATGAGGAAGATGGTAGGCAATCTGTTGAAATCTCACTCTGGAGACCCATGGATGTAACCACCCTCTATACACACATCCATGCTGAGTGCCACCTGTCATGGTAACTTAAGAGCCCTGTGCACAGCCTCACAGAGCTCATGTTTAAGTCACCCTTAGTTTACTTAAGAACACCCCAAAGCACAAGACAGTGATGCTGGCAATTCAAATATGCCAGAGAGAACCATAGAGTGTGTCCACTTTCAGTTGAAAAGGTGTGCATGTATAGGAAGAAAAATAGTGTATAGATAAGGATTCAGTACCACCCACAGTTTCAGGCATCCACTGGAGGTCTCTAACGGTCTTCCTTGAAGATGAGGGAGACTATTGTAGAGTAAATGAATTCTGCTCTACAATTCACATGGCCCACTCCCAGCCTCCAGGCCTCTTGGAAACCAGGGGTGCTCTTATTTCATTAGGGTTCACAATGGTGCCTCACACTCTCAGAGAGCTTAGAAAAGACACCTGATTTGCAAATATAAACTAGAGGCCCAGTGCATGAAATTTGTGCACGAGAGTGGAGGGTGTCCCTCAGCCCAGGCTGCACCCTCTCCAATCTGGGACCTCTCGAGAGATGTCTGACTAAATGGGCAGTTGGACATCCCTCTCACAATCCAGGACTGCTGGCTCCCAACTGCTCGCTTGCCTGCCTTCCTAATTGGCCCTAACCGCTTCTGCCTGCCAGCCTAATCACTCCCTAACAATTTCCCTGCCAGCCTGATAGATGCTTAACTGTTCCCCTGCCAGCCTGTTTGCCCCTAAATGCCCTCCTCTGCATGCCTGGTCACCCCCAACTGCTCTCTCCTGCAGGCCTGGGTTCCCCCCAACTGCCCTTCCCTGCAGGCCTGATCACCCCCAACTTCCCTCCTCAGCTGGCTGATTGCCCACAACTGTCCTCCCTTGCAGGCCTGGTCCCTCCCAACTGCCTTCCCCTGCTGGCCATCTTGTGGTCGACATCTTGTGTTCACATGGGGCAGCCATCTTGTGTGCTGGAATGACAATCTGCATTATTACTTTTGTTAGATAGGATAGAGGCCTGGTGGATGGGTGGGTGCCAGCTGGTTTGCCCTGAATGGTGTCCCAGATCAGGATGGGGGTTCCCTTGAGTCATGGGGCAGCCTGGGCAAGGTGCCTGTGGTAGTTTGGAGGCCAGCCTCACCCCCTGGTGACTCAAGAGGAGGCCCTTGTATCTAGGATTTATTTATCTTCTATAATTGAAACTTTGTAGCCTTGAGCAGAGGCAAGCCTTCTGCTCGCTCCATGGCAGCAGCCATTTCTGTTGGGATTTATTTATCTTGTATAGTTTAAACTTTGTAGCCTTAAGTGGAGGCCAAGGCAGGCCAGGTCTGCAGAAGCTTGGCTTCCTTCATCGCCGGGGGGCAACCCTAGCCTCCTGCTCTCACCAGCACCATGGATGCCACCATTTTTGCTGGGATTTATGTATCTTCTATAATTGAAACTTTGTAGCCTGAAGAGGAGGCCTGGGCCGGCCAGGGTATGTGGAAAGCTTGACTTCCTCCATTGCTGGGGAACCCAAGCCTTCCTCCTGCTTTCTCTGTGGCTGCAGTCATCTTGGTTGGGTTAATTTGCATGCTCGCTCCTGATGGATGTGCCTTGTGGGTGTAACAAAGTGATGGTTAATTTGGATATTACTCTTTTATTAAATAGTATTATAAACAAACTAACTCTAAGATAAAAAAATTCATTGATTTTTTTCCAAGTTGATCAGTTAACTGCTTCAGTGTTCAGATGATGTATTGTAGAATAGTGCACCTGAAACCTATATAATTTTGTTGACCAATATCACCCCAATTAATTCAATAAAAAGTTAAAAATTTAAAAATACCCCCCCCCCAAAAAAAACACCCATCAGTGAATAATAGTGACTTAATTAAGCATTTACTACACAGGCACCAACAGTGTAAGATACTTAATTTTCAAATCTCTAAGACACAGAACCATCCATCTCTAGTTTTGGAATGCAAAGTATTTCAGAAAACAAAACTAAGTAACTTCAAAGTAGCACCATTCCCTGGTCTGACCAATATGCATGGTCCATTCACCCAGAGCAGAATACACAGGTGCTAGCACCGCACACACAGTGAGCGACCCATGCTCTGGAGAGCAGGTGTTACGAGCAGGCAGAGAAAATGGCCGCCGTTGTGTTTCTCAAAATTGAAAGGTGTTGAGAGAGAAATAAACTCATGCCTAAGCTTAGAGGACAGTCTCCTGGAACATGAATTTTATGCACATTTCTAGTCAATTAACCAATATCAAACTTGAATTAGCTGCAAAAATGAACAAAGAACAATATTCTACAGTAACTGCACTTCAAAGAGTAGCTTACTGTAAAATGCAATTGTTCTGTTTTTACTGAGTTACTCTAAATTCCATTTCACTGGAAAATATAAGTCACTCCTACAGCTAACCTCTCACTAAAGCACGGAAACTGATGCACTTCTCATATGTGAAGCTAGTCACATGGTGAAGCCACTCTGAGCCATGTTAATGCCCACCTGAAACAACACACTAGTGTCTCTTGAAAAGCGAGCCTTTAATTAACATCTATCTAAAAACCTACTGAAGTACAGAGATGCTGACACTGATTTATATGCAAGAATGGCCTGCACTGCAACAGTATTTCTATTAAATAAATTAGAGTATATCCACATGGTAATGTGATGTCATAAAGCCATTAAAATGATGTTTTCAAGAAATATTAACTATGTAAAAATTTCACATAATGACACTATGTGAAACAAAGCAAAACAAAAACTGAGAAGAAAATTGAGAGTGTCACATGTCCTAAGAGGAAGTACTACTTCGGGAATCTTTTATCTGAGTGTTAACTGTATACACAAGGTGCTGAGTGCTGAGTGCGCAGTTCCATTCAGGGAATATACATTGGGTTGTAATGGAAGTGCTGCTTTTCAAAAAGGTGGTGAGCCCTGCCTGAAGGTATTAAGGGAAGGAGGGGGCTATAGACAATATAATCACAATTCTTCATGGCATTCTGGTGAATACAGTTAGTTATTATTGTACTAGGGGCCCGGTGCACAAAATTCGTGCACTGGGGGTGGGTGGTCCCTCAACCCAACCTGCCCCCTCTCACATACTGGGAGCCCTCAGGGGATGTCCAACTGATGGCTCGCCCCCAGCCTGCCCAAGGCCTAAAGCCTCTGGCACCCAGCCATCACCCTGCTCAGCTCAGCCCAGGCTGCCTGCAACCACCCGGCCCTGGGGGCTGGGCGCTCACCGCCACTTCCCCTCACAGTGCCCGGAGGCTGGGCGCTCGTTGCCACTGCTGTTTCATCTCCACCCCGGGCCCAGCGCTCATGCCACTTGGCCCCGCCCCCGCTCCTGATTGGCTGGTAGCATAGCGAATCAGGGGCAAATTTGCACATTTCTCTTTTATTATATAGGATTATAAATTTAGAAATCAGGCAACTTACAAAAAACTGATGGGCTACTAAGACATAAACATGATGTATGTAATTTCTAGTGTTTCAATGCATTTTTTTTTCTTCCTATCTCAGTTATTGCACATATACTAGTAAGCTACAAGTAGGTAAGATTTCTAAATTCTTTCAAGCAAGGAGTTGAACAGAAAACTTTAAAAGTTCATATTAGGCATGTTAAGAAGTTGGTATTATTTCAAAATAAATTTTTTGAAAAAGTTATGTATTCCTAAAAGCATATACTCTAGCAAGAAATGCTATCTGAGATTACCTGAGATCACCACTAAGGCTTTTTACTTGCCACTGTGTGGTGGGCGAGCTGTTGTTTCTGATTCCACAGAGCTGGAAATCAGAGCTGCTGGCCTGATGCCAGCTGAGTCCATCGGGACAAAAGCTGTGGTGCCTGAGGAAAGGGGAGGACCCCACGGGGAGATGCTTTCTGCTGCCCAAAGAAAGCTCTCATTGGAGATGGGAGGTCAAACATCCGTACTTTGAGACTAATGATACACTGGAGAAAAGAAATATAACTCAAAATGTCCTGAGAAAGAAAAAAAAGTACTTGAAGACTAGGATTTTCCTTTTATCTCCATTTTTCCAGAATTATTCTTAAGTTTGGCCAAGACATTCCTGGCCAGCTTCCTGGAGTGACCAGAGCTAAATACTCCCTGTCAGTGTGAGTCGTTTCACTCTACATATGGCGACCAGACTATCTTTTTATGCTGGAAGGTTTACTATTTGTTTACTTATTTATTTTTAAAGCCTCATGCTAGGGCATGCTTATCAAGAGGGAGGGAGGGAGGGGGAGAGAGAGAGAGAGAGAGAGAGAGAGAGAGAGAGAGAGAGAGAGAGAAATACATTGATGTGACAGAGAAACATCAATCATTTGCCCTTCAGACTGGGAATCGGATCGAACCGCAACCCAGGTAACCCAGGTAGCGCCCTGACCAGAAATCAAACTGGCAACCTTTCAGCACACAAGACAACATTCAACCAACTGGACCACTCTAGCTAGGCAAAGTCTACTATTGCTATACATTAAAAAGAGCCAAAAACAGATTGCCTGATGACTAATTTCCAATCCTACCTGGCTTCTACATTTAGAATTAAAGGCAGTTTACTTAGCTAATGTTCAAGAGGGCATCAGAAGGATATATTAATGAAACATTATAATGTAGGTGAACTCTCTCAACTATCAAGCATCACTTAGAGAATTCTCCAAAAAAAATCAGCACTAGGAATCACATATTAACTAAATGTGGAGACAAATATTATTTCACTGAATATGTGTAGTGTAAGAAGAGAAAATTTCTGAAAAAAAAACCAACACCGGATTTGCTTCCTTAATTCCATACCCTTTTCTTTCTCTATATTTTATCATTAAAAAATAAAAATAATGATTTTATTGTTTAACTGCTTCAGCTGTTCTCAGGGTAAACTCAAAATTGTGTACTAGACTGGAGCCTATTTCTTCTTGAAAGGAACATTTCAAGCTCAGCTCTCTGAAAGCTAAGAAAAGTCCAGGTGTCACTTTCCATGAACACGGTCAAGTCTCACGGTCATGTCCAGGGCCAGTTCTTGCAGCTGCGCCAGCTGGGAAAGACTCGCGTGCACAGGTTCTTTCCCTAGGTGGCTCACACAGCCCAACTCTGGATAACCCACACTTTCTTTTACTAGCCTGGAACTACAGAGAAGGATGTTTGTTCCAGAACCGCCAGAATGACAGGTCTTGGTAACAGTGTTGCACACAGTGCTCCTTCATAGCTGGGACAACTCCACACCCAAAGGAAAGGAGGGAGAAGCATTTGCATATGGAGAGACAAGAAAATCCTAAAGCTATATGAATAAGAAAGTAGTGGATGTTTCTGAGAAACATGTTTTTGTTTTTTTTTAATCTAAAACTATTTGCAATACAGACTAATTAAACTTCATTCTCATATTGTAGCTACTGAGGGGAAGAAGAAAGGGGAAGCATGGTGGAAGACAGAAAGGAACAAGGCTAAATGTAGGCTTCAGTAAATTCAGTCACGTGTTAACCTGAGGTCAACCTGTTACCCATGCTGCTTACTGGCTGCAAGCCCAAAACACATTCTCACTGTAACTGCACTTGAAATTCAGAGTAGTTCACTAGCAAGTTAGAATAATTCCTTATGAGCAAAAAATCTTTAAATAGAGGAGAAAAGAAAGCAACTAAATTGAAGATATGAGAGGCAAAAAAGGAGGGTTTACAAAGATGGTAGGAGATGTAAAAGGAAGAGGAGGAGGAAAAAATTCCTCTTTTTGCTGCATCCACTAAAAAATTCACTTGCTACTAAATACCTGATAGAAAAGCCTATACAAACTCTCCCTTCTATTTATCTTTAAAACAAATAGCCAAAAAAATAAACTTCAACATTGTCTCAAATTCATGTTGATACCTAATAATTTTGATTAAAAAAATAAATTATTTTAATAAATCACATTTTTAATTGCTTAAAATTGGTCCCTTTTGGACCTTCAATATATCACATAGATAAGGATAATTTGTGAAAAAAATGGATATGAATCACAAATCAGGGCAAATCTGTGGAGAAGGCATGAAAGTGACTGACTGACAATATTTATATCTGTTTTTCATTAACATTAGCTTTTTAGGGTGACTTTTCAAAAAAGATAAAATATAACCAACTTACCAGATGTACTTAAGTGCATAATATAAAATAATATACAATGTTTTGGAAAGCAGATTTAATGTAAACAAATCTTTTTAAGTCACATTAGAAATGTTAGTAAACCATGCACGTTCAAAAGCCATTTCTTTTGTACTTGTAAGCAGCTGATAAGTTAAAAGGACATGTTGTTAAAAACCACCCTTGAAAAATGATTTATAAGATTTTTCTTTTAGAAGACAGTGAAAAGTAGTCAAAGCCTTTTAATTAGGAAATGTTTAAAAAATTTGTAATGGTCTGGTAAGCCTGTTCCCTAAACCAGTATGCATCTGTTCATTATACCACTACCAATTTTCCACAGAAAACTTGGAGTCATTGAGTTCCACATGGAATCATCAGACATGTGCTTGGCAGTGAACACTCTGTTTGGATAGTGTACATCTTAAACATAGTAGGTAAAAACAATTTTTATTCACATAGATCAAGACCATGAAAAAGCACAATGCACTAGAGAGATAGGTGAAGGTCGCAGGGTTAGGGTTACTGGCAGGAGGTGTTACAGCTTTAGAATAAAAAGGAGTCAGATAGCTTTCTGCAGGCTCTAAGTAGAAGTCTATTTCCATGCAGTGGAAGGACAAGGACGGTAAAAGAGGAAAGCCCAGGAAGTGCTGGCTTAGCACATGCCTGCAGGTCATTGAGCAGAAGGGGCGGTGCTGGAAAGAAACAGAGCATGCAGAAGGGAAATACCAAGAGGGAGACGGAGCGGGAGAGGAGTGAGGGACACAGACTCACTCTGTCTGCGGTGCGGTGGCATAGTCCGTGGGGTTCCCTGCCAAGAAGAGAAGGAGGGAGCAGAATACCCACCCTGTGTAGAGAGAGACAGGTAGGGAGGTATAATAAAAAAGGAAACTGAAAAATAGAGAAACCAGTCATACTTTCAGAAATAACACAACAGTGTTTATAAGAAGACATATTTCATTTTTTAAATATAGGCAGCTCAAATGATTAAAAAACACACAATTCCAAGCTGATTTGTTTTTCATGTATTTTAATAAAAATTATTTTCTTCTAATATTTGTATTTAATACATAAAAATAAAATATTCTTTGACACACACTACATTTATCTTCATATATCCCTTTTTAAAGTAGCATATTCCAGTCTTGCAAAAAATGAAAGCATTTAAAAGAGGAGATAAACTGTAGGTGTTAAACAGAGACACAAAACATCAATTATCAATCAGGCAATAAAAAAATTACCTCACAAAAATTCATACTTCTTTTTAAGTCATAGGTTTTCAGAGGATTAGCAGATAAAGAACATTAGCTAAAGACAGCAGAACCAATGCAGCATTAAGAAGACTGAGGATGCTGTGAGAGTAAATACTCCAAGAACTTGACATGCAGGCCACAGTTACACATGCATACTATTTAATTTGAATGACCTGTGATTTCTTAGATTTACTTATTTTAATAGAGATTGTCAAAAATAGAATACATTTGAATGTCATTTACTTAAATTTCTTCACTTTTCAGATAAAACTGAGTCTTCAAAAAAGAATTTGTTTAATGTAACACAAAAAGAACTGATAGGGGCAGAAACAGAATGTTGAGGAACCTGCTAGAATTGTAAGGAATAGTAATCATGATTGTTTTATTCTGATTAGAGAAGGCATATTCTAATCTGGCTGGCAGTTCCACTCTGGACCTGGGAGCTCACCTGGAAATGCAGTGCCCATCCCCATTTGAAGCTGCCTAATATCATGGGAAGATGAACAACTTTGCACAGAAACCAGAATTGCCTTTTAAAGCTGCTCTCCCATAATGCGGGCAGGATTGGAATGAATGCTCACATAGGATTTAACTGTCTCTGCCTAATTGGCTTGAGTAGTGACAGGCAGCACGGACCCAGAGATTGTCTGGCTATAGACCCAGTGGGCTATCAGGTCTTCCTCTTCCTCGCCTCCTCCCTGACTGAAGCATAGCAATAAACAAAACTATTGAGACACCTTCACCCAGGAAAAGGAGGAGTCTGTGCATCATACCCAGTTCAATGTGCAAAAGAAAGTGTGCACAATGTTTCAGACCAACTAGTCTGACATAAAAACGATGTTATTAGGAGATTACTAACGTAGTTCACTGGTGTTGACAAATCTCAAAAACACTGATCCAAATAACAATTTGTTTGCTCCTCTGTATCAGAACATCCTTGGCTCAATTCAGTATAATCAGATACTTTCCATTTCAGAGTGATCCTACATTGCTCACTACCACATAAGTGATCCACTATTTTAAAAAAAAAGACCCATTTTCTATGCTGATGAAGGGAAAAAACAGCCATAAGTTGCTAAATAGAATTAATGGCCTTTAGAATATCCTAGTAAATAAAGATCTATTTTAAAAAATTATTACACTTTTTTTCATGGATTTACCATAGATGCTTCTGAAAATAGCTTAGAAAATATTTAATAGGGTGATGATCCCAGGTACTCTCCATAGACAGTACCTGATAAAACTCTATTCTGCTGTCTCATAAATGTTTTGGTTCAAAAGCTTTTGACAAAACAAATCCTCAACGCTTCCAATGAGTTTCACCAGGGACAACTTCTACCCACCTCACTGGGTAGCAGCACTTGCAGGCAGGGGTTTTGTACATAAGCTCACCCAGCAGACAAGGTCCTTCTCAAAGAGGCAGATTCTCTCTGGAGCCTGCAGGAAACAACTCCCTGAGGCCTGGGAATGGTGCTGGTCCTAGGTCTTCCATCTCAAGAAAGCCAGCACTTCTCTGCGAGCCTCGATTTCTTCATTTGTAAGATGCAGGCTTGGGATGTACTATAGAGTGAGTATTTGTGCCCCCTAAAATCTCAAATGTTGAAACCTGTTCCCCATGTGATGGTTTGAAGGTGAGGCCTTTGGGAGATGATCAGGTCATAGGGGCGGAGCCCTGGACATGGGATCAGTGCTCTTATAACAGAGGAAACCCCAAGAGCTCCCTATCGGAAAACCAGGACGTGGGCCACACTGGACACTGAGCTGCTGGTGCTCTGACCATAGGTGCTCAGCCTCCAGAACAGCAGAAAGAACTTCTCTTGTTTACTTTATTCACTTATTACCTTTAGTTCTTATAATTCAGTTACTCAAATATCTGTCCCTATTTTCACTCATCCAGAATCACTGCTATCTCTTCACTTTCTAACTTTCTTTACAAGATATTTCAAACAATCAGCTTTAGACTAAGTTGTCCCTCCTAACAGTATCTATTCACCCCCTCTGCCTAACAGCTCCACCCCCAATCAGACTAAATAACTGTGTCAATTTAAATGAAATTAAAATAAGTTACTATGTTTATCTAGAGATGAAGCCGTAACATCCATCAGGCCTGGACACTTACTGCAAGCAGTAAGGCATCTTTAAAAAAACAAAAACATGACAATCCATCTTCACTTGCCTAAGACCAACAAGTCAGGATTTCTGAGAGAGGCCACTTCCCCACATTTCAAACCCATTCTCGAAAGCTTTTCCCTGTCCTACTTACAGTAACCATCACTCTAGTTTATACACACCCATGTTTCTTGTCTCAGGGCATTTTTCTCCCTCTGTTCATTATGTTAATAAAATATTTTTCTTATTCTCCTAGTACACATCACTACCCTTAAAATAATAGCTTTGTTATTTTTCTTGGTGTGAACTTATCGAGCTTCTTGTTAAGTGTCTCACAGAGTAGAAACAGCATACGGTGATTAAAATTTAATAGAAGTGGGACTACAGTACCAGCACAGGATGAAACGGATAGACTTTTTCTCCTGCCAAGTATAGGCAACAATCATGGAAATTATATACTAGAGGCCCAGTGCACGAAATTTGTACACTCAGGGAAGGAGGAGTTCCTCAGCCCAGCCTGAACCCTCTCCAATCTGGGACCCTTCAAGGGATGTCCGACTGCCCACTGGGATTGGGCCTAAATGGGCAGTCGGACATCATTCCTATCACAATCAAGGACTGCTGGCTCCCAACCACTCACCTGCCTGCCTGCCTGATTGCCCCTAAGCACTTCTGCCTGCCAGTCTGATCACCCCCTGACCACTCACCTGCCAGCCTGATTGCCCCCAACAGCCCTCTCCTGCTGGCCTGGTCACCCCTAATTGCCCTCCCCTGCTGGCCTGGTCACCCCTAATTGCCCTTGCCAGCCTGGTCGCTCCAAATGCCCTTCCTTGCCAGCCTAGTCGCCCCTAACTGCCCTTCCTTGCCAGCCTGGTTGCTCCCAACTGCCCTCCCCTGCAGGCCTGGTCACCCCCAACCACCTTCCCCTGCTGGCCCAGTCACCAACTTTCCTCCCTTGCCAGCCTGGTTCCCCACAACTGCCCTCCCATGCAGGCCTGGTACCCCCCCATCAACTTTCCTCCCCTGTAGGCCTGATCCCCCCTCAAATGCCCACCCCTGCAGGCCTGGTTGCCTCCAAATGCCCTCCTCTGCCAGCCTGGTCACCCCTAACTGCCCTCTCCTACAGGCCATCTTGTGGTGGCCGTCTTGTGTCCACATGGGGGCGGCCATCTTATGTGTTAGAGTAATAGTCAATTTCATATTACCTCTTTATCATATAGGATAAAACAAACACACAACTTTGAAGGGTGAAGCTAAGAAGACAGACCAGTCAGGGACTCTTAAATCTGAGGAAAAAGATGGCAGATAATTCCTGGGTTTTCTTTTGGCCTAGTGTATCCTGGATTAGGTGACGGAGAAGCCAGTACACAGAAATGCCAATGGGCACAGAGAAAAGCAAAAGGGAAAAGGTCTGCAATAAAGCCTGCACCCTTCCACGGTGCTGCTAGGAAAACAGGTAACCTAAGAATAGACACATTTTTACAACACCATGGACTCAGCCTAGCCCCATTCATCTGGCTCTAACACTGTCTTTCTTGGATCTTAAGAAATGTATAGGAAATGTTTAAAATACTTATAAACGGGGGAGAGGAAGGGACTTAAAGAAAAGTAAGGTTTCGGAACCAAGATGGCGGCATAGGTAAAACACCTATCTTGCCGCCATACACAGCAATTTCAAAACTAAAACTTAACGAAAGAACAAACACCATCCGGAATCACCGGAAAGCTGGCTAAGTGAAAATCCCACAAATAAAAGTGAAGATAAGACACTGTGACTCAGAGGAGTGGCGGCGGACAGCGTTGAAGATACGCGTGGAGTCAGAGGTTCGGAGCGCGCGCCAGCGGATAGGGCGGGTGGCTGAAAACCGGCCAGTTTACTTGAATGGGGGAGACAAAGATATCCCACTGGACTGATTCTCCAGCTCTGGGTGAAGTCCAGGGAACCCACTATCAAACAGGGTAAAAACTGGACAGTGGGAGGGCACGCTGAAGCTCGGGTGCAGCAGGGGTCTACAGGTTTGAGGAGAAGGCAAGCTTGTGCGGAGTGCGCGTGAACTTGGGAACAGCGCAGCTGCCTGACCACGCAGAGAGCACTCATGACTTGCTCTTTCATTCAGGAAACCGTCAGACTGCATTGTTTTGCGATCTTGGGTGAGACATTGGGTGTGCAGACTCACTTGGGGAGAGTCTGAATTCTCCGGCAGCAGGTGGAGCTCGGCAGCAGCTCTCTCTCAGAGACCCTGGGGCTGCATAGGGCAGAGCTGATGCTGTCTGGTTGGCCCAGAGGCTCCGCCCACGCAACCAGAGCACAGCTGAACTTCACAGACAATTGGCCTGGAGGTCAACCCCTCCAAGTGCTAACAACGATTAACTTGAGCTTAACTTCAGCAAGACTGTGCAACCCATATCTATCTCAGGTAACTGGGGAGGCTGAGCCACTGTCCCCTGTAGGATGTCTACCACACAAAGCTAATTGAGCAACTCAGGGAAGCAGCCACCATGCAGAGACATGGAAAGAAATCAGATGTGAAAGAAATGGAGGAAAAAAACCGACTGGACATGGAATTCAAAACCACGGTTATAGGGCTTTTCAAGAGGCTTCTAGAAAAGGTCAAGACCTATAAGGAAATAAGTAAGACCTACAAGGAAATGAACGAGACCGTCAAGGATATGAATGAGACCTGCAAGGAAATGAACAAGATCAACGTGGAAATGAATGAGTCCTACAAGGAAATGAATGAGACCTACAAGGATATGAACAAGACTCTCAAGGATATGAAAAAGGACCAATCAGAAATTAAGCATACACTGACTGAAAAAAAAAATTATACAAAGACCTAAATGTACTTTAGAGCATCCCAAGAACCAAGTTAAAGATTTGAAATACAAAGAGGTAAAATCCACTCAGCTGAAAGAGCAAGAAACCAAAAAAATCCAAAAAACTGAAGATAGTGTAAGGGGCCTCTGGGACAACCTCAAGCATACCAATATCCGAATTCTAGGGGTGCCAGAAAAAGAGAGAGAGCAAGATACTGAAAACCTATTTGAAGACATAGTGACCGAAAACTTCCCACACCTGGTCCAAGAAGCGCACCGAACCCCAATATATAGGAACCCTAAGAGGACCACACCAAGACACATCATAATTAAAATGCCAGGAGCAAAAGACAAAGAGAGAATATTAAAAGCAGCAAAAGAAAAACAGTTAGTTATTTCTCAACAGAAACAATGCAGGCCAGACGGGAGTGGCAAGAAATATTCAAAGTGATGAATAGCAAGAATCTACAACCAAGATTACTCTGTCCAGCAAAGCCATCATTCAGAATTGAAGGTCAGATAAAGTGCTTCGCAGATAAGAAAAAGCTAAAGGGGTTCATCACCACCAAACCAATATTATATGAAATGCTGAAAGATATTCTTTAAGAAGAGGAAGAAGAAAAAGATAAAAGTGTAAATTAGGAACAACAAATACATATCTATCAACAAATGAATCTAAAAATCAAGTGAATTCATAAGCTGATGAACAGGATAAACTGGTGAATGTAACAGAATCACAGACATAGAGGGAATGGACTGACAACTCTTGGGGAGAAAAGGGGTGTGGGAAGTGCATCAAGAGACTGGACAAAAATCATGCAACAATGGGAGAGGACGGTGGAGGGGGGTGAGGGTGGAGGGTGGGATGGGTACCAGGTGGAGGGGAGCTATAGGAGGAAAAAAAGGGAACAATGTAATTAATAAACTGAACAATAAAGATTAAAAAAAAGAAAAGTAAGGTTTCCATACTTAGTAGACTACATAAATATAAATACATTATTAAAATCAAACAAAACAGGACAAATGGAGACCAGCCTTAAAAATTATCTGAGCTGATAAAACCATTTTAATGTTACAAACAAAGTTTAATTTAGATTATTTTGCAAAAATAGTTAGATCTGAGTCATTTCTTGCTTATGCCTCTGGAAATCGTAACTAAAACTATCTCTCAAGGTTGATGTGAGGTAACCACTGAAAATTCAAATATAACTCATCACTGTGGAGAATAAACAGCCACTGTTTTCTCACTACATAAGCTACTTTATAACAATACTAGAGGCTTGGTGCACAAAATTTATGCACTTGGGGGTCTTGCTGTTCCTTACCTATCGGCTTGCTGTTCCTTAGCACTGCTGTGGAGGTGGGAGAGGCTCCCACCACTGCTGCTGCACTTGCCAGCCATAAGCTTACCTTTTGGCTGAGTGGCACTCCCCCTGTGGGAACACACTGACCACCAGAGGGAAGCTCCTACGTTGAGTGTCTGCCCCCTTGTGGTCAGTACGTGTCATAGCAACTGGTCATTCTGCTGTTTGGTCAATTTGCATATTAGCCTTTCATTATATAGGATACCTCTGAACTTCATTCCATGTTTTGGTTTGAATGCTCCCAGGTTGCAAATTGTCTTTTTGATGTTAACATCATCAACTTTTACTAATTGCTATTTTGGAGATTCAGTTTTATTACTGTTCTTTATGAACCTTTGACACTATATAACAACACCTAGGCCAACTATAACATTTTCATAAAAAAGATACACTTAAAACACTAAGTATAAATCAAAATGCAATTCTAAAAGAGGTATAAGTAATATACAGAAAGGCAAAAAGAAAAAACAAAGAAAGGAAACAAAAACAAATGAAATGGTAGATCGAAGCCCTAACATCAATAATCATATTAAATAAAAAGGATGCATAGACATCAATTAAAAGGCAGATTGGGCCCGGCTGGTGTGGCTCAGTGGTTGAGTGTCAACCTATGATCCAGAAGGTTCAATTCCTAGTAGAGGCATATACCCAGGCTGCAGGCTTGATTCCGAGTGGGAGGCATGCAGGAGGCAGCCAATCAATGATTCTCTCTCATCATTGATATTTCCCTCTGAAATCAATTATATATATATATATATTTTTTTTTTAGAAAGGCAGATTAGCAGAGTGGATGAAAAAAATCATGATCTGCCCTAGCCAGTTTTGCTCAGTGGGTAAAGCACCAGCCTGCAGATTGAAAGGTGCTGGGTTTGATTACGGTCAAGGTCACATGCCTGGGTTGTCGGTTCAATCTGCAGTGTGTGTGTGTGTGTGTGTGCGGGGTAGGGGGGTGGGGGGTAGGGTTGGGGGGGTGATGCAGGAAGCAGCCAATCAATGATTCTCTCTCATCACTGATGTTTATATCTTTCTCTTTCCCTCTCCCTTCCTCTCTGAAATCAATAAAAATACTTTGAAAAAAGAAAAAAATCATGATCTAACTATATGCATGGTCAATGAAATTCACCTTATATATAAAAATTTAAGTATTTCAAAGTCAAACATAAAAAAGATATACCATGCAATAAAAATCAAAAGTGGCTATATTAATATCAATCACATAAAGGATTCAGAGCAATTTACCAGATACAAAGAGAGACCTTATAAAATGATAAAAGGACTAATATACCAATCAGACATAGCAATCTTAAATGTGCATGCACCGAACTACAGAACTATAAAACAAAACTGACAGAATTAGGAGAAAATCCATAAATATAGTTGGCGAGTCTAGCAACCCTTCTCTCAATAACTGATAAAACTAAACAACGAAATTAGCAATGATACAAAATCAAGTATACCATTAACAATCTGAATCTAATCAACATTTTTAGAATACTCCATCCAACAATAGCAAACTATCATATTCCTTCCAAGAGTTCACAGAACAATGACCAAAAACCAGATCATACTCTAGGCCACAAAACAAATAACAACAAACTTAAAAGAATTGGAATTATACTGAATTGAAATTATCCTAATCAAATTAGAAGTCAGTAACAAAAAATTATAGAAAATTTCCCCAAAACTTGGATACTAAACAACATAAAAAAGATAAGTATCACATGAACTCACTATGTGGAATCTAATGAACCAAATAAACTGATGATCAAAAAGAGACCCAGAGACATAGGAACATGAACAGACTTGAACCTCAGAGGGAAGACAGGGGAGGGTGGGTGGTAAGAGATCAACCAATGAACTTCTATGCATATATGCATCACCCATGGTCACAAACAATGGGGTGGTGAGGGCCTGGGGGCAGGCGGAGGACCAGAGCCCGCTGAAAGAGGTTAATGGGGGAAACAGGGAGACCCATGTAATACTTTCAACAATAAAGGTTTAAAAATAAAACAAAATACTTAACACTTCATTTTATCTCCAAGATAAAATTTTAACAATGGAATGCTGAAATCCTACCACAAAGCACATACCCGGGTAGCTGGTCTCAGTTGTCATCATGGCCTCTCATCGGACCAAGACTGAGCCCTCCTTCCCGGAGCTCAGATCCTTCTTCTCTGTTTCCTGTGCCCTTCTCACCTGTGCTGCCACTCAAAGGAAGGCAACTAAGTTGTTACTTCCAAGTGAGAAAACCTGCTTCTGGCCTAAGACTGCTGTATCCAAGTTGCACAACTTACTTCTTGGTCCCAGTTTCTTCACATGTAGGAAGACAGTAAGAGGAACACCAATCTTGGCACACCGGAGGTTTCTGTAAGCATCTTGAGGCCTCACTCTCAGATGAGGACAGTGCCCAGAATAGAGAGGGCACACAAATATCTTTGAGTATGTGGGTATCTGCTTTTCTTCCTTTCCCTGTTCTAATACCTTATTTCATTCTTGTATTCCTGTTCGTTCTTGAAATTAAAAAATTATTTGCAGCTATTAGGTGATACCAAAATTCTTAGGGAAAAATTTATGAAAACTTATGTTGGGCCCAACGCATTCACATTCCATTGCTCTGCTGCTGTCAGTGGTCCTCCACTCTCCCTCTTCTGAAAGGCTCTGCCTGTGATGTCTATTTTTTTTCTCCTATTTCTTTCCACATCCTAAATAGCCACTCCCAAGTATTATAGGCAATAGCTTTCTCCTCCACCATCCTCTGTCTTCCCTTGCAGCCAGATTTCTTCCTCTTATTCCAGGAAATGTTCATAGGAAATGCAAATCTCTGAGACACATTCTATAACCCTCAACTAACTGGGAGAGTCTCAAGAAGGGCATTTAAATGTCCCAATATATTGCAGGGAATGGTGAAGAACAAGTACTCATATTATTACTTTCAATCTTCCTAAAGGCTTAGCCAGATTTAAAAAGACAAACAAAATCTACACTAAACTTGGGAAATATTTTTAATATAACATGCTTTGGTTTCCCAAATCAACATCTGACAAACCAGATGTTGCCAAAGAGTCCCACTGAATCTCTCCATCCCCATCATCAACATCTTGTTTAAATATGTTGAGTTCTTGCTAAAAAAAGAATAAAGTGTAACTTTTAAAAGAAAAAAAAATTTGTTATTACAGTAATGGTTTCCAAAATAATTTATTTTAAACTAGAGGACCAGTACACAAATTCATGCACCAGTGGGGTCCCTTGGCCTAGCCTGTAGCATCGAGCTGAAACTGGCTCTCCAATATCCCCCTAGGGGACCCAGATTGCAAGAAGGTACAGGCCAGGCCAAGGGACCCTACCGCTGCACAATTGGGGCTGGGGAGGGATGTAGGAGGTTGGCCAGCTGGGGAGGGACTGTGGGAGGACTCCAGGGTGTAGCTGGACCATCTCGCTCAGTCCTGATTGGCAGGACCCTAGCAGCAAGCTCACCTACCAGTTGGAGCACCTGCCCCCTGGTGGTCAGTGCATGTCATAGTGAGTGATTAAGTGGCCTTAGCATATCATTAGCATGATATTGATTGGTTGAACTGATGATAGGAAGATTGGAAACTTAACATATTAGGCTTTTATTATATAAGATGAATCCATCAAAATCCAAAGAAAATAAAAATCAGGGAATAAACTCAATATTTAATATTAATAATTAATAGTTAACATTAAATTGATTAAATAAATATATGTAACTATTCTTTTAAATAAATGCAACTACTTTCCCAGTAATTCCTAGGTATATTTTTAAATTCTATCCTTAAAGGAACTTGAACCTTCACCTATTTCTCTAATCATATGTCTGTGTTCCTGCCAATATCATGTCCTTACTTTGCCCAACTCTATATGTGTATCTCCCATTTCAATCTGCGACCCCCTTGCAGTTCAGGCTCCTCAGTGTGCTTTGCGGGGAAGGAACCCTGGACTAAAAAGTCAGCAGTCTGAAGTCAATAGTACTATTTCAGCCACTGGTTAATTAGGAGACTTGGCTATACCATTTAATCTCCCTTATCTATAAAACAAAGGTATTCAGCCAGTGATTCCTACAATAAAGGATAACAAGGAAGCATACAGTTTGGGTTTATTAGGTGTGTTAGGCTGAAAATCTGACCTTTACTTCCCTCAAGATCACAGTGAAACTAACTCAGGAATATATTCTTGGAGTGTTTTGCACCATTTACTTTTGTCTGGTGAGCAGGCCTGCAAGTAATCAATTGCCAGTTTCCAGAACAGTGAAGCTGAGGAGCCAGAGATGATATAAACTCCCAGGAAGATGGGACTTCACACTCAATGAATCCACACTCCATTTAGTGACAATGTTAGAAGACACAGACATCCCTGAGAACATCCTGGAGAAACCTAGAAGGACCACTGCTCCAGCCAGAACAAGAGGCATGGTTTTTCATTTTGTAATTGTTTCTGAACAAATAAGTTTCCACATCCTTTGACTTTAAAGAAATATTCCATCACCACTGTCTTTAATAAGCGCTTGCTTATTTCCTTTTCCAAATCCTCACTCTACTTCAAAAGCCAGTTGATGGGAGAGGCTCACCAAACTTTTGTTGAAGAAATTAATTATCACCATTATATTTATACAGAGCACACAAAAATTGCTAATTAGATGAAAAAAAATAAGTTATAAACTTTAGAGGTCTACATCTAAATTTTAAAAACTGCATTGCTGATTATTAACCATTACTAGGGGTCCAGTGCACGAAATTTGTGCATGGGAGATGGGGGGGATCCCTCAGGCCAGCCTGCAACCTCTCCAATCGTACATTCCTCTTGCAATCTGGGACTGCTGGCTTCTAACCACTTGCCTGCCTACCTGCCTGATCACCCCTTACTGCCCTCCCCTGCAGCCTCATCTGGCCCCCAACGGCCCTCCCCTGCTGGCCTGGTGTTGCCCCTAACTATCTTCCCCTGCTGGGTTAATCTCGCCCCCCAACTGCCCTCCACTAGCGGCCTGGCTGCCCCTAACTGCCCTCCCCTAGCCACCTGATCTTGGTCCCAGCTGCCCTCCCTTGCCAGCCTGATCACACCTAACAGCCTCTGCCTGCTTCATTGCCCCTAACTGCCCTCCCCTGCTGTCCTGATCTCGGCCCCAACTGCCCTCTCCTGCCGGCTTGGTTGCCCCCAACTGCTCTCCCCCGCTAGCCTGATCTTACCCCCAACTGCGCTCCCCTGTCAGTCTGATCACCCCTAACTGCCCCTGCCTTGGCCCCCACCACCATAGCTTTGTCCAAAAGGAAGTTGACATCTGGAAAATGGCCGGTCGACCTGGTCTAATTAGCATATTACCCTTTTAGTATTATAGGTAGATTATATAGGATAGGATTGCTTAAATGGGGGTAGGGTGGGAAGAGAACCCTTTTCAGCAAGAGGAGATACTCTAGGCAGACAAAAACACGTAATCCCTATATCTGGACTGATAGCTAGCCATATGCACTATATACCAAACTGGTCATGAAAAAATTGAACTGCTTTCTTACACCTTATAAAAACAGCTGTTCCCCTTAAAACTTCTCTTTAGCCCCCACCTTAGGTTCTGCCTTCGTAGTTCACCCAGATTAGGTTCTAATTGGTCAGTTTCTATGCCAGTCAGCATCAAAAGCTCTACCTCCTAGGCAGCCATTGGATCCTGGCACTTCACCCAGAGTTGGTTCTATTTGTCGGTTTCAATGCCAATCAGTGTCTCCAGGCCTATCTCTGGGCCTGATCAAAGAGGTGGGGCTGAACAGCAGCCCCCAAGGAAGCCTAGAGAGAAAGAGCCACGGCTGCTGCCGAAGCTGGGAAAGAAAGAAAGAGGCAACAGCTGATCAACAGCTACCACAGACGCTGGGGATCAGACCCTGCCTCTCTCTCTGCAGGCCTCTCTCTGGGCCTAATCCACAGCCCCCTTAGCAGTCAGTGTTCGGTTGAGCCTTGCTCGTTACAGACCCTGGCTCTTTATATATAGACTAGAGAACCGTTGCAGGAAGATTCCTGCAAGAATAGGGCTTTCTGTGGCCTGAGCAAAGCTCCTTCCCTTCTCTGCTGCCTCACTCCCTTCCTTCTCTACCACCTGTCTGCTTCCCTCCCTTTTCCCCTGCCCTGCTTGCTTGCTTGCTTCTCTGTAGCTTTGCGCCCTTCTGCAGTGCTTGGTTCCCTTCTATGCCATCTTCTGTACCAGGATATGCAAATTAACCGCCACCTTGGTTGGGTTAATTTGCACACTCACTCTGATTGGCTTTGTGGGCGTGGCTTGTGGTGTAGTGGGGTAAGTCAATTTGCATATTACTCTTTTATTAAATAGGATTATATATATATAGACTAGAGGCCCGGTGCACGAAATTCATAAAAGGGGGTGCGGGGGATGTCCCTTAGCCCAGCCTACACCCTTTCCAACCTGGGCCCCCTCGAGGGATGTCCGACTGCCCATTTAGGCCTGATCCTACTAGGATCAGGCCTAAATGGGCAGTCGGACATCCTTCTCACAATCCAGGACTGCTGGCTCCAAACAGCTCGCATGCCTGCCTCCCTGATTGACCCTAACCACTTCTGCCTGCCAGCCTGATCACCCCGTAACCACTACCCTGCCAGCCTAATTGATGTCTAACTGCTCCCCTGCCAGCCTGTTTGCCCCCAACTTCCTTTTTCTGCTGGCCTGGTAACCCCTAACTGCCCTCCCCTGAAGGCTTGTCGCCCCCAACTGCCCTCCCTTGCAGGCCTGGTCCTTCCCAACTGCCCTCCCCTGCCTGATTGCCCACAACTGCCCTCCCTTGCAGGGCCTGGAACCTCCCAACGGCCCTCCCCTGCTGGCCATCTTGTGGTGGCTATCTTGTGTCCACATGGGGACAGGATCTTGGACCACATGGAGGCAGCCCTCTTGTGTGTTGGAGTGATGGTCAATCTGCAAATTACTCTTTTATTAGATAGGATAGAGGCCTGTGCATGGGTGGGGGCCAGCTGGTTTGCCCTGAAGAGTGTCCCAGATCAGGGCGAGGGTTCCCTTGGGGTGAGGGGCAGCCTGGGCAACGGGCCAGTGGAGGTTTGCAGACTGGCCATGCCCCCCAGCGACCCAAGTGGATGCCCTGGTATCTGGAATTAATTTATGTCTACAATTGAAACTTTGTAGCCTGGAGTGGAGCCAAGCCTTCTGCTCACTCTGGGGCAGCAGCCATTTCTGTTTGAAACATTGTAGCCTTGAGTGGAGGCCTAGGCCAGCAACTGCAGACTGAAAACTTGGCTTCCTCCATTGCCAGGGAAACCCAAGCCTCTGTTCTCCCAGCTCAGTGGCTGCCGCCATTTCTGTATCTTTTATAATTGAAACTTTGTAACATTGAGGGGAGGCCTCGGTAGGCGGAAAGCTTGGCTTCCTCTGTTGCTGGGGAAACCCAAACCTTCCTCCTGCTCTCAGTGGCGGCAGCCATCTTGATTGAGGTTTATTTGTATAATTTGCTCCTGATTGGCTGGTGGGCGTGGCTGTGGGCGTGGCTTGTGGGTGTGGTGAAGGCATGGTTAAATTTGATATTGCTCTTTTATTAGATAGGATAGGTTCTTGCTCATTTGTGCTACCAGGATTTCACTGCCAAAATAAGGAAAAGGAAGAATAAAGGCTGAGTTATTAGGCATTCTGTTAACAGAAGTAGGAACTTGTAGCATATGCCATATGATAAGGATTGTGGCCATCTGATGACTCTGGCTCAGACACAAACTGAAGTAAGTTTAAAAAAACTCTAAAAAAACTCAGGTTATATTATAGTCAGTGTATTTTAGTATTAACTATATTTTGAGATGTAACCTTGAAAAACAATGAAGAAAAGACTGCATAGTTATTTTCTACAAACCATTACCTAACTATGTCTAAAACATAACCTTTACTGCCTATTTCCTAATGTGTTTATACTTCCTAATAGCCTCAAGATTTGAGAAATTCTAATAATAAAATCTATTTGAAAAATTTCAACAACAAAAAAGAATACATAGCATCATATTTTCAGAGTCATTTGCTGCTAGAAGTTAGGCTGCAATTTGGACGTCTACTTCTTTAAGGGTATGGGGAAATAATACTTTCATAAATACAGGCAATAAGAGAAGATTAGACATTCAAATAAAATGGGTTATGAAAAACACCAAGATGGCGGCATAAGCAAACACCTACTGTTCTGCCCTGCGCAACGATTTAAAAACTACAACATAACAGCAGAACAGACAAGCACCCAGAATCGCCAGAAAGCTGGCTGAATGTAAACTCCACTAATAGGAGCAGAGGTGGGACACAGACTCAGGACCGGCGGGAGCACAGCCTTTCAGACGGAAACAGGTTAGGAGCCGCCCTGGTCGCGCGCGTGCGGGCTGGGGCTGGAGCAGGGACCGGCCGGATTTCTCCGACGGGGCCCAGATTTCCCCAGCCGGGCGAGGTCCGAGATCCGGGGCACGAGAAGTCCCCCTGCACAGATTCCCCAGAACCGGCGAGGTCCAAGGCCCGGGGGACGCACCCTGGAAGCGGGGTGCGGCAGAGGCTCCTAGTCCCAAGGGTCGCACAAACCCACGACTTGCCCCCTGGAAACTTGTCTCCTGGTTCCGGAAACCATCTATTTTACAGCCCGGGCTAGACTTTTGGTGTGCAGGCACATTTGGGGAAAGGCAGAGTTAGTTGTCTGGCAAGGGGAAGAGACTAGCGGCTTTCTCTTGGAGGTGTCTGCAGCCATCCCCATCCAACAGAGACCCGCGCGCGAGCACCGCATAGGACCCAGCTGCCGCTGCCGCTGCCATGCAGCCCAGAGACTCCGCCCATCCAAACTGAACACAGTCTCCCTTCACAGCCAATTGGCCTGGAGGTCAAACCCTCCTAGGGCTAACAACAACAAGCTGGGTTTAAATTCAAAAACACTGAATACAACCCATAAAGGATTGCAGTAAGAGTACCCACCTCAGGTAACCGGGGAGACTGAGCCACTGTCCCTTTGAGGATATCCACCACATAAAGCAGCCACGATGCAGAGACATGGAAAGAAATCAGGTGTGAAAGAAATGGAGGAGAAAAGACGACAAGACATAGAGTTCAAAACCACGGTTATAAGGCTTTTCAAGAGGCTCCTACAAAAGGCCGATCAACTTAATGAGGATTACCAGGAAATAAACAAGACCAACCAGCAAATGAATGAGAATTACAAGGAGATGAATGATACTTACAAGGAAATGAGTGAGACCCTCAGGGAAATGAACAAGATCTCTGAGGATACGAACCAGACCCTCACAGATAAAAAAAAGGACCAACTAGAAATCAAGCATACACAGACTGAAATAAAAAATATTACACAAAGTCCTAAAAGCAGTCCAGAGGGCCACAAGAACCAAGTCAAAGATTTGAAATACAAAGAACCAAAATCCACTCAGCTGGAAAAGCAAGAAACAAAAAGAATTCAGATAATTGAAGATAGCGTAAGGGGCCTCTGGGACAACCTCAAGCAAGCCAACATCCGAATTATTGGGGTCCCAGAAAAAGAGAGAGAGCAAGTTAATGAAAACCTACTTGAAGAAATAGTGACTGAAAACTTTCCCCACCTGGTGAAAGAAACTGACTTAAAAGCCCAAGAAGTACACATAACCCCAAAATATAGGAATCTAAAGAGGACCACACCAAGACATATCATAATTAAAATGCCAAGAGCAAAAGATAAAGAGAGAATATTAAAAGCAGCAAGAGAAAAACAGTTGGTTATCTACAGGGGAGCACCCATACGATTGTCAGCGGGTTTCTCAACAGAAACGATGCAGGCCATACGCAAGTGGCAAGAAATATCCAAATAATGAAGAGCAAGAATCTACAACCAAGATTACTCTATCCAGCAAAGCTATCATTCAGAATTGAGGATCAGATAAAGCGCTTCGCAGATAAGAAAAAGCTAAAGGAGTTCATCACCACCAAACCAGTATTATATGAAATGTTGAAAGATATTCTTTAAGAAGAGGAAGAAGAAAAAGGTAAAAATATAAATTATGAACAACAAATACACATCTATCAACAAATGAACATAAAAATCAAGTGAACTGATAGGCTGATGAACAAGATAAACTGGTGACTATAACAGAAACATGGACATAGAGAGGGAATGGACTGACAATTCTTGGGGAGAAAAGGGTTGTTGGAAGTACAGCAAGAGATTGGACAAAAATCTTGCAACAATGGGAGAGGACATTGGGGAGGGGGAGGTGAGGGCGGAGGGTGGGATAGGTACAGGGTGGAGGGAAGATATAGGGGGATAAAAAAGGGTAAACAATGTAATTAATAAACTGAACAATGAAAAAAAAAAATAAAAATATTTTACTAAAAAAAAAAAAAAAACCAAATAAAATGGGTTATAACATGCAGAATGGAAAAGCTATTAAATGCACATTCACTTATGTAAGACACACAAGAGAAGCTTTAGAAAGCACATACACACCTACAAGACAAGAAAAAGACAACTTAAAAAAATTAACAGCTATGGCCGATTCAAAATGTTTAGAGATTAGAGTAAAAAACATCAAAACAGTAAATGACAAGAAGAGGGGTTAGTTACTTACAGGAATTCTTCTCCAGGAGGTTTGGGTATATTTATCGGCATAGGTGCATTTTTCCTCTTTAGATTTTTGGTGGCAGTTACACCGTGTTGCCTGGACAAAAATACAAATTTTTATACTGGTATAATTTTTCGTATACCTATACATGGACAAAGAAGTAATCAAGATCCCTCTTAGGGGGTAAAAATAAAAGGGCAAACATCAAGATCTATTAGTCTGTCTTATTCAGAGATTGAGTTCTAGAGTCAACTTACAATTTTGAATAGTTAAAATTACCTTTGGAAATCTCTTTCATTATGCATAAAACACACTACCTATGACTTTACACATATAGATACAGCACTACATATATAGATGTAGAGTATATATAACACTGTATAGTATCTAAAGAATACAATTGTAAGATTTTAAGTATTTCTCTAAGCTCTGATGCACAATTTCTTAAATTCACTTTTTATTGGATTCTACTGGATATTAAATATGTCAGCCCACAAGTAAGCTTGTCTTTTCACATGCCCAGTGCTTTCAAACTCCTGTAAAGATGTGCTGACTTCATTGGACTGGAAAATGAAGGGTCTCTGCCCTTTGACAAGACCTATCCAGGCATCTCAGCTCAGAAATGCATTCTCTACATATGATTCTCCTCAAGCATATTCATTGAGTCACTTACATACAAAGTAACGTGTCTATTGTGTAAACTTTGGTCTTTCAAATAAATACCAGATTTTTAAAAAAAGAAACACTGATAATGAGATTTTTCTTCAGTGGAAAGTTGGAATATAACCTTATTATTTGTTAAATACACTTTCTTGTAGGGATACCTATATAACAAACTCTTGGTTATTGCATCAAGCTAAAATTATAGGTTTCTACTTTAAAAATAATTACAAATATTCAAAATTAACCTAAATTGCAATTGGATCATTCCAATTTCCATTTATAAAATAAAATCTAATTAAAATAAAAAGATATCTGTAAGTAGTGACATTTTCCATTTCTTGTAGTACAGACATATTTCCAATTCTTAAAAAATGAGATGGTCGTTGAATAAAATCCTATGTAATAAAAGGTTAATATGCAAATGGACCATCACTCCAACACACAAGATGGCTGCCCCCATGTGGTCAAAGATGGATGCCCCCATCGGACAGAAGATGGCCATCACAAGATGGCCTGCAGGGGAGGGCAGGTGGGGGGAGCAGGCCTGCAGGGGAGGGCAATTAAGAGTGACCAGGCTGGCAAGGGGGGGCGGGTAAGGTGACTAGGCCATCAGTATAGGGCAATTAGGGGCAATCAGGCAGGGGAGCAGTTACACGTCGATCAGGCTGGCAGGGGAGTGGTTGGGGGTGATCAGGCTGGCAGGAAGAAGCGGTTAGGGCCAATCAGGCAGGCAGGTAGGCGAGTGGTTGGGAGCCAGCAGTCCTGGATTATCAGAGGGATCCCAGATTGGAGAGGGTGCAGGCTGGGCTTAGGGATATATACACCCTCTCCTCCCCTCCCCCAGTGCATGAATTTTGTGCACTGGGCCTCTAGTTCAATATATAATTGACTATTGAACAATGTGGGATTTAGGTGTGTCAACTTCTTGTGTAGTTGAAAATCTGCTACCTTTGATTCCCCCAAAGGTTTACTTATAGCCTTCTGTTGACCACAGCCATTCTATATAATAAAAGAGTAATATGCAAATTGACCATATCTTCACTACACCCACAAGCCATGCCCACCAGCCAATCAGGAGCAAATAAACCTCAACCAAGATGGCTGCAGCCACTGAGAGCAGGAGGGAGACTTGGGTTTCTCCAGCAATGGAGGAAGCCAAGCTTTCCGCCTGCCCTTGCCGGCCTAGGCCTCCACCCAATGCTGCAAAGTTTCAATTATTGAAGTTACATATATCCCAACAGAAATGGCAGTAGCCACAGAGCTGGAGAGAGCAGAGGCTAGGGTTGCCCGGCAAAGGAGAAAGCCAAACTTCTGCAGCCCTAGCACTTAGGCCTTCACTCTGGGCTACAAAGTTTCATTTACAGAATTTAAATAAACCTAAACAGAAATGGCTGTCACCATGAAGTGAGCAGAAGGCTTGGCTCCGCTCCAGACTACAAAGTTTTAATTGCAGAACATAAATTAATCCCAGATCCCAGGGCCTTCACTTGGGTTGCTGGGTGGGTGTGGCCTGCCTGCAAACCACCACAGGCCCCTCACTCAGAACGCCCCACGCCCCCAGGGAATCCCCATCCTGATCCGGACAGCCTTCAGATCAAACCAGCTGGCCCCCACCCATGCAACAGGCCTCTATCCTATCTAATAAAAAAGTAATAAGCAGATTGACCATCACTCCAACACACAAGAGGGTTGCCCCCTGTGGTCAAAGATCCTGCCGCCATGTGGACACAAGGTGGCCACCACAAGATGGCTAACAGGGAGGGTAGTTGGGAGGGAGCAGGCCTACAAGCGAGGGCAGTCGGGGGCAATCAAGCCTGTAGGGGAGGGCAGTTAAGGGGTGACCAGGCTGGCAGAAGAGGGAAGTTGGGGGCAAACCGACTGGCAGGGGAGCAGTTAGACATCAATTAGGCTGGCAGGGTAGTGGTTACGGGGTGATCAGGCTGGCAGGCAGAAGTGGTTAGGGGCAATCAGGGAGGGAGGCAGGCGAGCAGATTGGAGCCAGCGATCTTGGATTGTGAGAAGGATGTCTGTCTGCCCAGTAGGATTGGGGCCTAAATGGGCAGTCAGACATCCTTTGAGGGGTCCCAGATTAGAGAGGGTGCACGCTGGGCTGAGGGACACCACTCACCTCCCCCCCCCCCGAATTTCATGCACCAGGCCTCTAGTAATAACATAAATAGTTAACACATATTTTATATATTACATGTATTATATACTGTATTCTTTTTTTAAAAAAAAATCTTTATTATTTTAAGTATTACACATGTCCCCTTTTCCTGGTAGCCCACTGCCACCCCCACCCAGGCCTTTATCACCCTATTGTCTGTATCCATGGGTTATGCATATAAGCATACAAGTCTTTGGTTGGTATCAAATGAGTGGATATATACTGTATTCTTATAATAAAACTCCAGAAAAGCAAACGTCATTAAGAAAATCATAAGGAAAATACACTTACAATACTGTATGAATTTACTGAAAACACACACACACACACACAAAAACACCCACAAACAAACTGTGTATAAGTGGATCCATATAGTTCAATCCCATGTTGTTCAATTCAAGAGTCAACTTAAGAGTCTCTAGGTATTCACTCCAATAGAACTTTTCACATATATAGGAGGTGTGTACAGAAGGAAAGATAATATAAAGCATTCATCTTAGGCCAAGCATATGACTTATTCTCTCTTCTCTAGTGCGATTCTGGAAATAAGTTCCTCTCTGTGTCTGTGTGCTATCAGATGAAGAGTAAGAACTAGCAAGTATTTGAGTTTTCCATAATTCGAAAAACCTAGTTTTACTAATATGCTTTTCATTTCCAACAAAGATTTTCCTTGGCTTGTTAGTATTTTTATGCCAGTATGTTCTTGTTGTCCTGGCCTTTTATATTATTAGAAACTAAATTATATTTAACTCGAGACAGTGTATGTATTTTCATGTGGAACTGTATTTGAATCTGTAACCACTATACAATTATAAAGATTCTACTTAGCATCATCCATGAAGGAGAACCATTTCCTTAGAACACTCTTCACAGTCTCTTGACAGACAGCCGTGCAGGTATTGAGTTTGACACCTAGTTTCCTTCTGCTATCACAGGGAGAAAACGCCTTGTTCTCAGCTCACCAGTACTCACTTCTTTAAAAACACATTAGAAAAGACATTTACCCTTTATCAATAAAATAACTGTAAATTGGTGAATTAAAAAAACCCAACATAAGGTCACTGAAAATGAATGGACAAAGATTTTCTTTTCACCTTGAATGTTTACTATTTACATTATAAGTTGAACCACATACTTTTAGAGTGTACATCATCTAAAAATAATATAATAGGGCAACTTTGAAAGCCAAAATAAAGTCAAATTTAAATTCTGGCTATAGCTTTATATTGCCCAGTTTAAAGTCTTCACTTCACATATTATACTATAATACTTACAAGCTGATGTTCTAATAGTTGGATTTTTTCATTTTTTTTCTTTATTTCCTCTTTAAGTTGTTTTATTTCAATTAATAAATCTTCATTCTGAAACATTACAAAAGATTTAACATGAAGTATTTAATTACATTTAAAATACTCTAATGAGAAACATTAAATCAACGATGAAGACTGAGCAATGAATGATTCATTTATTCAAGGTAAAAATTCTTCTTAAATATTCCAGCTATTAGCCTATAAAAAGAACACAAAAACAACAACAAAAAACACATTTTAGTGTTCTATGAATTCATATTCTAATGGAATTTGATGTGTAAAAAATGAACAATAGCAGCAACAGCTAACATTCATTGAGTATTCAACAGGAGCCAAGAACTATGTACTTTTAGGTATCAATCATTTTATCCTGACTATAACCCTGAGATAGGTACTACTAATCCCCTTTTATAGATTAAAAAACTGGGACACAGGCTATATAATATAAGTTACATACAAAACAGTAACTCCAGCTAAATTTCAAGGAATATATAAGATGTGCCTGTCACTGAAAAAAAAAAGGGTACAACAAGCAGAGGGAACAGTATAATTAAAGGAAGAGTTATTGCATGGCTGGTTCCAAAATCAGCAGAGCCCTGGCCAGTGTGGCTATTGGCTGGGTGTAACCCTGTGCACCAAAAGGTTGCCAGTTCGATTACTGATCAAGGGACATGCCTGGTATGCAGGCTCGGTCCCAGGTAGGGGTTGTGCAGGAGGCAGCTGATCAATGTTTCACTCTCACATGGATGTTTCTCTTTCTCTCTTCTTTCCCTTATCTTTTCTCTAAAAATAAAAATAAAAAATCATTTAAAAAAGATTACTTTTTGAGAAGCAACTTTTCTGAAAATTGCTTGAGTCAACTTAATCTATAAGAAATTCTTAATACTATTAGATGGAAATCTATTATCAAGTTAAGCCAGAATCCTGTTATATTTTTAAATATAAAGTATCATTACCCTATAGCTAGCCTATTTATTTCCTACTATTCAATTAACCAGAAGTACATACTGAAAAAGTAGTGCAAGCAAGGATACCATCATGTTTCCAGAGAGAAAAACATGTAAGCAAATAATTAGGATATACTGTTACTGAGCAAAGGTATGCCATCTCCTTCAGATCTGTTAGGAACAAAAAGACTTGTAGTTTCTTTAACAAGAGATTAAATACAGATATTTTACGAAGACTTTAACATAGCAAGTAAGATTACAATGAGGAAGAAATGATTTTTGAAAATGCTGTTATGTAAGTAGGAAGCAAGCCACATAGGAAGTTTTTACCATAATGAAACGTTTGGGTTTGAGTCACATGCAGGGGGACCTTTGGGTAGACTCCAAACAGAAGCATTATTTGACTTGCATTTTTTAAAGGTCACTTTGTGGTCTTTGGCATTTTATGTAGAGAGTAGAAAAGGCTAAGAAAGCAAGCAGAACAATCTGTATGAAGCTATTTCTGAAATCTACACAAGAAATGTGATATATGGAGAGGAAAGAATATCTGAGCGATAGCTTTTTGAGGTAGAACACATAAGATTTATTAATGGATTGGCTGCAATGTCTGAGGAAAAAGAAAAAAGAAAGAATGATTTAAAATTTTTGGTTTGAACAAGTGAATAGATGGCTCTTTCTACGGAGTTGGGTAAGATAGGAAAATAACTATTTCAGAAGAAGTATGAGGAGATTAATCAAGAGCTTCTTCCTTGGTCTCTGGCTTTTGTCAACTGAGAAAACTGGAATCTCTTTTATCTGGCAGAGAGAGGAGAGAAAAGTCAAGTGTTTACTCCCTATCACATTTTTTTTTTTGTTCGTTTGTTTTTAATCCTCACCCAATTATATTTTTCCAATGATTTTTAGGGAGAGTGGAAAAGAGAGGGAAAGACAGAGAAATATCAATGTAAAAGAAACACATTGATTAGTTGCCTCCTGCATGAGTCCTGACCTGCAGGGCTGGGGCCTGGGAGGAGCCTGAAACCAAAGTAAGTGACCGGAATCGAAATGGGACCCTTTGGTTTGCAGGCCTACACTCTATCCACTGAGCCAAACCATGTAGGGCCCTATCTAAAAAAAGTACTATATAATAAAAGGCTAATATGAAAATTGTCCCCTCAGGAATTTGACTGGCTGGGAGTTTGACAGCTCGCTATAACATGTGGTGACTACCAGGGGGTGGTGCAGAATGAAGGCAGGCCCCAGCTGGCAGCTGGCAACCAGGGGAAGGAAGGCCCCTGATAGGCACTGATTGTGGGCCAGGCCTACGGACCCTACCTGTGCACAAATTTTGTGTACCAGTCCTCTAGTAATATTGTTATGTATAATGCAATTGGAAAACGCTTTATTATATATAAAAAAGATTTCCAGTTGAAATTAAAGAGTTTAGGAACTTGAAAAATTCATAAATCAAGACCAAAAAAAAAAAAAAAGAGAGATTGCAGATCATGAAAGATATGTTTTAAGTTATGTGGCAAATGATACTATTAAAAATGATAACCATATTTAATTACATAAAATTTTAAAGCATCCATATAATTACCATCAAGGTTAAAAGCTGGAGAAAACCTAAGCAAACATGACAAAGGGTTGATATCTCAGTTCACTAAAAGCCTATTCAAACACATAAAACCATTTTCTAGGCTCCAAAAGACCAAGAGCCAATCCTCACAAGCATATGTCATTGGCAAAATGTTCTGTTTAACTTGCTGATGAATAATATTAAAGATATTATTTTGTAAGTGATAAATTTGAGAAAAATACCCAATGTGATTAACAAGACTGTAGGAAAATATGGCAATTATAAGATACCACAAAAGACAAACATATGACTATCAAAGAGTCATAAAAATCCTTGTAGTCTTTGACTTGATTATCCCACTTCTAGGAATCTATGCCAAAGAAATGGTTCGAAGTATGAGAAAACTTATAACAAGGTATTATCTGAAAGTTTACAAATGTACACCTGTCCCATAGGGAACTATTGAAATACAACTTGATGGAGTACTAGTTACCTATCACTCAGTCAGTGCTAAGTTCTGCCACTGATGGAGGATAGGACCCCAAAATGAAATAAAAATACAATTAGTAGTAACATTGATAAGCACCATGTACACAGCACTCATCATATGACAGGCACTGCTCTAAGGTTTTACACATAAAGATCAGCAAAGGAGAATGCAACAGGGGATAGGTTAGCTCCAGGAGAGCTTTAAAGAATGAGTAAAATGTTCTGAAGACTCAGAAGTGTGACAGGCCTTGGGTTTTAGAGTGAGAGAGGCTAAGTATTATAGACAATACAGAGATGAGGACAAGCACACCACATTTGGAGAACTACAAGTGCTGCCACTGCACAAAAACTGTGGTGGGAGCAATGTGGTTAATTACTAAGCAATGGCCAGATCAGAGGGCCATGAGTATCAAGTATGGCCTAAGCCAGGGAGTGACAAATGAATTTGCATTTGAGATGACTTTGACAGCTGTTTTGAAGACACACTTGACAACATCAACAGGAAACTTATTGTGAAGATGTAATACTCCAGACAAGTAGAAGCCTGACACACAATAGTGACAATAGGGGTGAGAAGGGAAGGAATAAAGTCAAATTAGAAGATTTTGGTGATTTGCTGGATGTGAGAGGAGAACACAGAGGAACAGTCAAGAGTGACATCTGAAGGAGTGACCTGGAGGAATGGCAGCTTAACAAAGCATCTTTTCCTCTCCCGCTGACATTTCAACAAGTTAAGCAACAGAGAAATCGCTGCTCAACATTAGACGCATGCCTGAGCGACCATGCTCTAAAACAACTAAAGGTGGGCATCTGGAAATAAGGGGGGAGATGAGATGGAGAAAAGCCCTGCAGCTGGGAGCTGGTGGCTGGGCTGGGAGTACTGTCCCTAGACAGTAGCAGGCACTTCCCTGGACCAGGAAGAACAGAGAGCTTCGGGGGACAGCCCAGTAGGGCCAGCAGCTTATGTGAGAGAGGACAGTGTCTGAATCAGCAGACGCCTGACAGAGCACTGTAGGCCAGGGTAGTGGTGTAACAAACAGAAACAGAACCACAGAGCCCTGCTGCCACTTGGACTCCCAAAACTCCCCCCCTCCCATCACCCCCCGCGGCCCTGGGAGTTGGGTGCAGGAGCTCTGTAAACTAAGTGCTGCTGTAGTGGAACCACTGTTTCTCTCTGTGACTGAGTCCCAGAGGGCAGGACTGCATGGAAGTCAGAAATCACCATTATAGTAAAGGCAAAACAAACCCCACCCAAGCATCATGGCTGTATTGTTTTTTTGCTTTTTATTTCAGATAAGGAGGAGAAAGGGTGGGGAGGCAGGGAGGAGACATCAATGTTGGGAGAGAAATCTTGAGCAGAGGCCTTCTGCATGCCCCACACTGGGATTTGAACCCACAACCGGGACATGTACTCTGACTGGGAATTGAACGGTGACCTCCTGTTTCACAGGTTCAAGCTCAATCACTGAACCATACCCCAACTGTACTGCTTATGGAAGCCAGGGAGGCTCTAATCTAGGAGAACACAAAGGTACAAATCTTGTGATTCAGCACCATCTACAGGAAAATAGTAGAAAAACTTCTTCAGAGATAAATGAGAAAGTAAAGGAGGACAGTAAATACCATGAAGGACTGCAGTAATGACAATGACCAGAAAGAAAATGAAAAATCTCCAGAAAGCAGATCAGAACACATGGAAATTTGATATAATCTTGACAGATTTCAAGATTGCAGTTCTGAAAATACTCAATGAGATGGAGATCATGTTGACTGACACCCCTAGAGGACTTGGAAGCAGGCCGCCATTAGGACAGCTGGGCTGTCTTTGTGGCACTAGCAACAGTGGCTAGTAGGTCATCATCCCATGTGGGGACAGGAAATGTGAACTCCACCAAGGGGTGGAACCTACAAGTTTTGCTATTAGGACTCCACATATGAGTACTGGTAATAGCATGTTACAGTTGGTATTATTATTGTGAACTCTGTGTTTAGGGAGCTGGCAAGTAGGCAGAGTGTCCCTAGAAGGCCATCCAGCATAAGAGGTGCAGTATGGGAACACTGTCAGAGTAACTCGGATGTCAAGGCCAAGTGGAGTGTAGAGGCCTTGTTTAGAATACACTGGATGTCCAAGGCCACATTTAGTGTGGGAATCTTAATCAGAACGTATATGGCTAAATTGCTATATGCAGGTGCAAGGACTCAGCAATCCAGAATGTGCAGGTATGCCCTTCTCTAACCCAAATGATTGAGGTCATGATTTGGAAAGAAGCCTCTTTTGTTTAAGTGATATTAAAGTATGGTGCTGACCAGAGAGTTAGTGAGCTCATATGTGGGTACTATGAGAGGCTGTGGATCCAGAGGCAGTGTGTGGCTGCTCAGATAATAACTCCTATGTAGGAGGCTGCTACTACTATGTAGGAAAGATGTATCTCCATTACCTAGCCAGTGTGTGGCTACCTACTGTGTGAGACTGTTTTGAAAGACTTTTTTTTTTTAGTAGCTTCTTGAAAGCAATGGTTACATGGCTACTAGCTTCTACCATAAAGACTTTCTTATACAGCACCCCCTCCTCCAAAAGAGTAAACTCCTGAGCATAGAAAATAGGAACAATGACATAGAGTTTCGAAAGAACTAGTGATAATCAAAGATAGGAACCAATATATGACACAGAAGGAAGAAACAATTAAGAAAAATGAAAGCACTCTACGAGACCTATTTGACTCCATCAGAATAAAGCAATATAAAAATTGTAGATATTCCAGAGGGAGCCTGGAATAGAGAGTCTATTAAAACAAATGGTGGATGAGAACTTCCCAAATCTAAGGAAAGAACTAGATCCTCGAATCTAAGAAGAAAACAGAAAATCTAGTTACCTCAATCCAAAGAGGCCTTTGGTATCAAAACTGTCAAAAATTAATGACAAAGAAAAAATTCTCAAAGCAGCCAGGTAAAAGAAAAAAGTGACCTACAAAGGAAAACCCATCAAAATCTCATTTGACTTCTTAGCAGAAACTCTATAAGCCAAAATAGAGTGGAACCAAATATTCAAATGCCTGAAAGAGAGAAATTATTAGCCACGAATAATAAATCCAGCAAAATTATTCTTTAAATATGAATGAGAAATATAGATATCCTTGAGGGCTTTTATCACCATGAAACCTCCATTGCAGAAAATACTCAAAGGAGATATTCCACCTGAAATAAAGAACAAAAGGTCATAACACTATAAGACCACCAAGAAACTTAGAGCAAACAGGGATAATTTGTGACAATAAAAACATGCATTTATGATTAAAACACTCAATAAACTAGGAATAGAAGGAAAGTACCTCAACATAATAAAGACCATATATGATAAACTCTCTGATGAATGGTGAAAAACTGAAAGCTTTTTCTCTAAAATCAGGAACAAGACAAGGATGCCCACTCTCACCACTCTTACTCAAGGGAGTGCTGGAAGACCTAAAGCAATGAGGCAAGAGAAAGAAATAACAGGCTTCCAAATAGGGAAGGAAGAAGGAAAAGTGTCACTTTTTGCAGAGGACATCATTCTGAATATAGAAAAGCCTAAAGATTCCACTGAAAAACTATTAGAAACAATAAGCAAATACAGTCAAGGTGCAGGATACAAAATCAATGTGCAAAAATCCATTGTCTTCCTGTATACTAACAACAAAACTTCAAAAAAAAGAAACAAACAAAAAAAAATTCCTTTTGCAGTTGCAACCAAAAAACCAAAAAAAAAACAAAAACCAACAACAAAAAACCAAAAAACAATACCTAGGAATAAACTTAACAAAGAACACAAAAGACCTATATGCTGAAAATTACAAAACATTATTAAAAGAGATTAGAAAAGTCATAGTGAAATGGAAAAATACCCCATGTTCATGGATTGAAAGAATCAACATAATTAAAATGGTCATATTGCCCAAAGCAATATGCATATTTAATGCAATCCCCATCAAAATCCCAATGTCCTTTTTTAAAAAAGTAGAACAAGACATCATCAGATTTGCATGGAACCACAAAAGAACCCACAAAGTCAAAGCAAATCACGAGAAAAAAAGAACGAAGCTGGAGGTATTATACGACAACTAGAGGCCCAGAGCACGAAATTTGTGCACGGGGATGGGAGGGTGTCCTTCAGCCCAGCCTGCATCCTCTCCAATCTGGGACCCCTCGAGGAATGTCCAACTACAGGGATTGGGCCTAAACAGGCAGTCGGACATCTTTCTCACAATCCAGGACTGCTAGCTCCAAATTGCTCACCTGACTGCCTCCCTGATTGCCCCTAGGTTCTTCTGCCTGCCAGCCTGATAACCCCCTAACCACTACCCTGCAAGCCTAATTGATGTCTAACTGCTCCCCTTCCAGCCTCTTTGCCTCCAACTGCCCTCCTCTGCCAGCCTGGTCACCCCTTAACTGCCCTCCCCTGCTAACCTGATCACCCACAATTGCCCTCCCTTGCAGGCCTGGAACCTCCCACTGTCCTCCCCTGCTGGCCTTCTTGTGGTGGCCATCTTGTGCACACATGGGGGCAGGATCTTTGACCACATAGGGGCAGCCCTCTTGAGTGTTGGCGTGATGGTCAATTTGCAAATGACTCTTATTAGATAGGATAGAGGCCTGGTGGGACTGGCTGGTTTGCCCTGAAGGGTGTCTTGGATCAGGGTGGGGGTTCCCTTGGGGTGTGGGGTGGCCTGGGAGAGGGGCCTATGGTGGTTTGCAGGCTGGCCATGCCCCCCAACAACCCAAGGGGAGGGCCTGGGATTTGGGATTAATTTATGTTCTACAATTGAAACTTTGTATCCTGGAGTGGAGAGAAGCCTTCTGCTTGTTCCATGGTGACAGCCATTTCTGTTTGAAACTTTGTAGCCTAGAGTGGAGGGCTAGGCTAGGGCTGCAGAAATTTGGCTTTCTCCATCGCCCCAGCAACCCTAGCCTCTGCTCTCTCCAGCTCCGTGGCTGCCGCCATTTCTGTTGGGATTATGTATCTTCTATAATTGAAACTTTGTAGCATTGAGTGGAGGCCTAGACCGGCAAGGGCAGGCGGAAAGCTTGGCTTCCTCTGTTGCGTGGGAAACTCAAGCCTCCCTCCTCCTGCTCTCAGTGGCGGCAGCCATCTTGGTTGGGGTTTATTTGCATAATTTGCTCCTGACTGGCTGGCGGGCGTGGTTTGATCAGAGGTATGGTCAATTTGCATATTACTCTTTTAATAGATAGAAGCTACAATAATCAAAACAGCATGGCACTGGCAGAGAAACAGATATACTGATCAATGGAACAGAATAGAGAGCCCAGCTATAAAAACTCATGTCTATGGACAGATAATTTTTGACAAAGGAACCAAAAATGATATAAAGCTAGTCTCCTCAATAAATGGTGCAAAGCTAGTCTCCTCAATAAATGGTGCTGGGAAAACTGGAAAGCCACATGCAAATGAATGAAACTGGATGCAGTTTGTCCCCATGTACAAATAGATCAAAGACCTAAATATAAGACCCAAAACAATATTACACAGAAGAAAATATAGGTACCAAATTTATGGACTTTGGCAGCAGAGAATATTCTATGAACTTGATCCCAAAGGCAAGGGTAATAAAGGCAAAAATAAATGAATGGGACTATATAAAACTAAAAAGCTTCTGCACAGCAAAAGGAACAAAAAAACAAAGAGGCAGCCACCCAAGTCTGAGATGATATTTGCAAACTACCTCCAACAAAGGTTTAATTTCCAAAATATATATTAAAAAAAAAACTTGTAAAACTCAACAACAAACAACCCAATCAAAAAGTGGGCAGAGGGGAGGAACCAAGATAGTGGCATAGGTAAACATACTGCTGCCCGGCACAACAATTTCAAAACTACAACTAAAAGACAAAATGAACATCATCCAGAACCACCGGAAAGCTGGCTGAGTGGAAATTCTACAAATAGAAGGAAAGATAAAAGGACACTGAGACCCAGAGGAGCTGTAAAGGGCAGAGTTGCAGAGACGCATGGAGACAGAGGTGCAGAGCTGTGTGTGAGCGGAAAGGGTAGGAGGCTGAATATCTGACTAGTTTTCTCAAATGGGGAGGGAGACATAGGCATCTCACTGCACTGATCCCCAGTTCCGGGTTAGTCTCGGGGAACCAAGACTCATATGGGGTGAAACTGGACTGTAAAGAGGAAGCACAATGAAACTTGGGAGCTGCAGAGGCACGTGAGCTCACAGAGAGGGTGCGTGGCTGGCTCTCTCATTTGGGAGGAAATAAATAAACAAATAAACAGCCTCCGAACTGCATTGTTTTCCAGTTCCAGGTGAGACTTTGAGTGTCCAGACTCATTTGGGGAGAAATGGACTGTCTAGCAATAGGCAGAGCTCGGGGGCAGCTTTCTCTCAGAGGTGTGTGCAGCTATTGCTGCGGGGCATGGAGACCTGGGTGCCACTTAGGGCAGGGCTGACCAGAAACCAAGGCTGACTACTCAGCCCTGAGATTCCATCCCACCCAAGCTGAGCACAGAAGCTCGCCCAGTGTAAACACAGCTGATTCTCACAGCCAGATGGCCTGCAGGTCAACCCATCCCAGTGATACCAACAACAAACTAGGCTTAACTACAATAAGGCTGTGCAGTCCATAAAGGGGTGCACCAAGAATGCCCACCTCAGGTAATTGGGGAGGCTGAGCCACTGTCCCCTAGAGGACACCTACCATACAAAGCTACTCGACCAACTCAGGGAAGCAGCCAAAATGCAAAGAAACAAGGAAACAAATCACATTTGAAAGAAATGGAGGTGAAAAAATGACTGGACATTGAGTTCAAAACCATGATTATAAGGTTTTTCAAGAGGTTCCTAGAAAAGGCCAATAAATTTAGTGAGACCCTCGAGGATATGAGTGAGACACTCGAGGATATGAAAAAGAACCAACTAGAAATTAAACTTATACTGACTGAAATAAGAAATATTATACAGAGATCTAAAAGAAGACTAGAGGTCCGCAAGAATCAAGTCAAAGATTTGAAATACAAAGAAGCAAAAACCACTCAGCCAGAAAAGCAAGAAACAAAAAGAATCCAAAAAATTGAAGATAGTGTAAGGAGCCTCTGGGACAACCTCAAGCATACCAACATCCAAATTATGGGGGTGCCAGAAAAAGAGAGAGAGCAAGATACAGAAAACCTATGTGAAGAACTAGTGACTGAAAATTTCCCCCACCTGGTGAAAGAAATAGACTTAAAAGTCCAGGAAGCGCACAGAACCCCAAACAAAAGGAATCCAAAAAGAATCACACCAAGACACATCATAATTAAAATGGCAAGAACGAAAGACAAAGAGAGAATATTAAAAGCAGCAAGAGAAAAACAGTTAGTTACCTACAAGGGAGCAACCCATACGATTGTCAGCTGATTTCTCAACAGAAACTATGCAGGCCAGACAGGAATGGCAAGAAATATTCAAAGTGATGAATAACAACCAAGATTACTCTACCCAGCAAAGCTATCATTCAGAATTGAAGGGCAGATAAAGTGCTTCACAGATAAGAAAAAGCTAAAGGAGTTCATCACCATCAAACCAGTATTATATGAAACTAGGGACCCAGTGCATGAAATTCATGCACTGGGGGTGGGTGGTCCCTCAACCCAACCTGCCCACTCTCACATACTGGGAGCCCTCAGGGGACGTCCAACTGATGGCTCACCCCCAGCCTGCCCAAGGCCTAAAGCCTCACCTTGGGCACCCAGCCATCGTCCTGCTGAGCTCAGCCCCAGCTGCCTGCGACTACCCGGCCCCGTGGGTTGGGCGCTCACCGCCAAATCCGCTCACAGCACCGGAAGGCCGGGCGCTCCCTGCCGCTGCCACCACCACTGCTGCTGCCGCTTCCCCTCATAGCACCCAGGGGCTGGGCACTCGCTACCACTGTCATTTCATCTCTACCCCCAGGCCCGGCGCTCATGCAACTTGGCCCTGTCCCCGCTCCTGATTGGCTAGTAGCATAGCCAATCAGGAGCAAAGATACAGTCAAATTTGCATGTTTCTTTTTTATTATATACGATGCGAAAAGGTATTCTTTAAGAAGAGGAAGAAGAAGAAAAAGGTAAAGATAAAAATTATGAACAACAAATATACATCTATCAACAAGTGAATCTAAAAATCTGATGATCAGAATAAACTGGTGAATATGCCGAATTTTCTGGCATATAAGACGACTGGAATTGATGATGATAGGAAGAAGATAACAAACAATAGAGATAAAGCAAGTGCCGGGCAAGGGCAAGTCCCTGGCGAGTTAGCAACGTCCATCATAACTGCAAGCTAGGGTATTTTTACACCCGGCGTATAAGACAACCTCCAAGTTTTGAGAAGATTTTCCTGGGTTAAAAAGTCGTCTTATACACCGGAAAATACAGTAATAGAATCAGGGGCATAGAAAGGGAAAAGACCGACAATTCTTGGGGGAAAAGGGGTTTGGGAGGTGCAGGAAGAGACTGGACAAAAATTGTACACCTATGGATAAGGACAGTGTGGGGGGAGGTAAGGGCAGAGGGTGGGATGGATACCGGTGTAGGGGAGCTATGGGAGGGGGATGAAAAAGAGAAATACTGTAATAATCTGAACAATAAAGATTTATTTAAAAAATAACAAGAAAATGGTTGAGATTATAATGTTAAAAAAAAAAAAAAGTGGGAAGAGGGCCCTTGCCGGTTTGGCTCAGTGGATAAAGCATTGGCCTGTGGACTGATGGGTACTGGGTTCAATTCTAGTCAAGGGCACAGGCCTGGGTTTTGGACTGGATCACCAGTAAGGAACATGCAGGAAACAGCCGCTTAATGATTCTCTGTCATCATTGATGTTTCTCTCTCTCTCTTTTCCTCTCTGAAATCAATAAAAATATATATTTTTTAAAAAGGTGGGCAGAGGACCTGAAAATACACCTTTCCCAAGAACACACACAAACAGCCAATAGATATATAAAGAGATTTAATTCCCGGTAATTAGGGAAATGCCAATCAAAATGACAATGTGATACCACCTTATACATGTAGAGTGGCTATTATCAATAAGATAAGCAATGACAAGTGTTGGAGAGGCTGTGGAAAAGGGGGAACCCTCATTCACTGTTGGGACTGTAGACTGGTACAGTCACTATGCAAAGCAGTCTGGTGATCCCTCAAAAAATTAAGAATAGAGCTACCAGCAGTCAGGTTCCTAGGTATATACCTGAAAACCTTGAATTCATGTAGTTGCAAAGATATAAGCACCCCTATGGGTGCAGCATTATTCAGGGTAGCCAAGACATGGAAAAAACCAAAGTGTCCCACAACAGAGAACTGGAAAAAGAAGATTCAGTACATATACACAATGGAATACTACTCAGCCATAAGAAAGGATGAAATACTGTCATTTGCAGCAACATGGATACACCTTGAGAACATTGAGTTAAGTGAAATAATTCTGTCAGAAAAGCTAAAAATTATATTATCTCACTCATATGTGGGATATAAAACTGAAACTCGTGAACACAAACAGCAGTGTGGTGGTTGCCAGAGGGAAGGGAAGGGAGAGAAGGGGGTCCTAATATAAGGTGACAGGAAAAGATTTGACTCTGGGCGGTGGACATGGAGTGCAATATACAGATCTTGTAACATAGAAACCCACACCTGAAACCTGTATGTTCATGTTGACCAATGTCACCCAATCAATTTAATAAATAAAAATATTAAAATCATAAAAAAGTACCATCTATATTTCTAGCTTGGGTGGTATGGTGAGTTATTGTGCCATCAAAAGAATTGGAGAATAAAGGAGGGGAAATAATATTTGTGGGTTTTAAATATACTATTAGAGGCACCTATGGGTGGAACATAGAGTGGCAATTTCCAACGGGCAACTGGATTATCAAATATTAAAGAAAGATTTTACATGTTCCCAATCATGTCATATGTGAAATTATGACATTAAAAGTTGAAAGGGGACTGGGCTAACTACATCAATCTACATTCTAAAGAAGAAAAGGCACCTATAAAGGAAACAAGAGAAAAAAAGGGTGAAAGGGATTTCAGAAAGAAGTGACATGAAAACCAAGGAATAAAAGCTTTTTAAGAAAAAAGGCACATCAAAGGTCTACAACATTAAAATCAGCAGCTATTTTAAGTTTTCCAGATTCCCATGTTTACTGGAAGGGATTTTAAGGAGAGGCAAGGAAAAGTTTATCTGATTTGCTGAATTTAAGATAAGAAAGTATACTCTGAGGATGAAGAGGAAGTAGATAAAGCACACTGAAGCAGACAACAGCAACAGATGCAGTTGGGTCCTTAGCAGCAGCAGAAGAGTCATAAGAACACGAGGAGAGCGAGCGGGGTCCTTCACACCATCGTGACCACTTTCCCTGGAGTGGGGCAAAATGAATGAGATGACAACCGATACAGGTACGTTGGGTGGCAGGTTGCAGGTGATCTTGTTTGATAAGCACGAGGCTACTGAAGAAGTTGAGAAGAGCAGCTGAGAACTAGGTTTGAGGAGAGTTTGTCTGGAACAGTGTATCAGGGGAATGAGAGAGGGAAATATCCTGAGATAAAAGAAAGATTAGAGACAAGGCAGGTCCAGTGGAGATTTTAGACCTTAAATTTGTAATGACACAAGTTAGCTTATTTACATCATTTGAAACTGCTAAACCATTTTAGATGACATGGAAACACAGCTAGGGATCTACTGATGAAAGTGCAGGAGCGTCTGAAGAAAGGGACTATCAGCTCCTGCGTCTTACATTGAAAAAGAAGGAATACAAGGAATGGTCTGCCTAGAAGGAATGGAGCAGGACAAGAAAATAGATCCAGAAACATGGCGGCATGGAGCAGACTGAGATATCTCAGAGGGAAGGAGGGGAGGAGGTGGGAAGAGATTAACCAAAGAACTTAACATGTATAACCCAAGGACAGACAATAGTGCAGGGAAGGCCTGGAGGCGGGGGGGGGGGGGGGGGGGGTAAGGGAGAGGGAGCCCGGGAGAGGGGGTCAGTGGGAGAAAATAAGGGGACATCTGTAGTAATTTCAAAATAATGATAACTTTTTTAAAAAGGAAGATAAAGTGATTGTCCTCATGAGGTCCTGAGAGCAAAAATCCAGGAGCAAATAGTACAACAGGTATATGACAATGATGTTAAAAATTTGCACAGAATATTATGGCTGTTTCTTGAGAAAAGAAAGGCTGACTGACATGTTTGAATTCTGTGAAATATAAAGCAAGGAGACCGCAAAGACATGGTCTCTCAGCATGGGAATGATGGCCAAGTTCAATGTACATAAGGGGAGGAGGGAGAGGACAGAAACCACAATGACACTATTACTGAACATTAAAAAAGTTAGGGACTAGCCCTAGCCGATTTGGCTCAGTGGACAGAGCATTAGCTTGCAGACTGAAGGGTCCCATGCTCGATTCCATCATGGGCGCATGCCTGGGTTGCAGGCTCTCCCTTCCTCTCTGAAATCAATAAAAATATATTATATATTACATATTTTTTATTGATATATTATATATATATATATAAATAAATAGAAGTTAGGGATTAACTACTCACACAGATTTTTTCTTAAAGTTGTATAATATAGATTTAAAACAACGGATATAAACTTTTCCCTCTCCAGTGTATTTCTCCTTAAATCTGAACTGGCCTAATGACTCCCTATGATAAACGCAAGGGGAAAAAGGCAAAGTTGTTCAAGTTTAAAACTTGGGCTTTAAAAAGCCTAACACTTTCTCTTGCCATGAGTACCCCTAATATTTCAACCAAGTGAATAAGACAGGAATGGCCTGTTGGGTGAAGATTATAGGGTCATGATGGCGAATCTCTGACACTCCTGTCAGCACTGACACGCGTAGCCATTTTCAATGACACGCGGCCACATGCGGTCGCATACAGAGAAGTAGGGGGCCGCATACCGAGGATAAAACATTTGCTGTAGTGTAGTGTAGACACTCTATGCCGGAGGTCGGTAGGCCAAAACAACAGGACTCTGGCACAGAGCATCTAGTTCTGGGACTGTCGATTAGGCCTTTAGGGGATCTTTGACCTCACTTCTGGCTGGTGGAGCAGGGAGCAGTGGAATGTGGTGGGGGACTCACCTCTGGGGGCCCTGTGATCGCCATTACCAGCAACCACATAACCACAGCAACCATCATCCAAACTACTGTTCTGGAGTGTCATGGATTTCTAATTGACCATCATTACTGAGATAAGTGAGGGGGAAGCTGGGAGAGGCAAGGACCTATGCTATGGGTGCTGTTTCCTGCCATTAGAAATAGCAGCACCCATCTTAATTTATATAAGGAACGTCATTTTGCAGCATAGTGCAGAATCCATTTCACCACTAATACTGTTGTGCATCCTTATTAACCCCTATTTCTGTTTATTAACCCTGCCCTTTCCTAAAAGACAGTGACATATGCCACCTTCTGGTCAGTTAGGCTAGTTAACCTCTAATTGCCTGCAGGGCTAACAGGCTATCTATAACTCCATCTTCTGCCCCCTGATGGAGAACCCAAAAAATAAAAAACCAAGGTTAAGTAAAGGAAATGGTAGTAGCAGCAGCCGACCCGTTCAAGAGACATGGACCAAGATGTATGATATTATAGAATAAAACGGCAGATCATTTTGCATTCTATGTACTGAAGTGGTAGTAAGCAGAATGTGGAATATAAATAGACATTTTGAAACTAGTCATTCCTAGCTCTTGAAAAAAAGTGAGGATGAAAGGAAGGAATACATTTCCAGGCAGCTACACCTTTATAAGAGCCAATCTAATTCCATCCTTAAATTTAGAAAAGGCTCTACAAATTTAATATCTGCAAGGTTGAGCATTGCTCACTCCATAGCTCAGCATGGAAAAGCAGTGAGTGAGGGAGAATTTATTAAAGAAACTCTCCTGAGATGTGCACCAGTTTTATTTTACAATATGCAGAATAAAGATGCAATTATTAAGAGAATATCTGAGTTACCACTCAGTAGAAATATCATAAAAGACCGAATAATGAGATGGAACACAAACGTACAACATCAATTAAAAAGAGACATAAGTAATTGTAAATATTTTTCAATCTCTCTTGATGAAACTACTGATGTAACATCACGTGCTCAGTTGGCCATTATTGGTCAATATTCTGATGGTTTCACAATGAGAGAAGAGTTGATAAAGTTAGTATCAGTACCAAAAAGTACATCAGGAAGCAAAATATGTAAGATTGTTATACAAACATTCTGTTACTTAAGCATTGATATCTCTAAAGTTGTATCAGTGACAATAGATAGAGCATCAAACATGGTGCTGAAAAAAGTCAGATTTGTCAAATTGTTTACGGAAGCTATTGGACATCCAATTGTGCCTTTTCATTGTATTATCCATCAGGAGTTTTTATGTGCCAAAGCAGGATTCACCAACTTAAATGACTTAATGTCAGTTGTTACAAAAAGAGTTAATAGCTGCTTGCCCCCTTCACAAGCAAGAATTTTCTGTACTTTTACTGGAGGTTGATTCCACCTATAGTGGACTGCTGATGTACAATAATGTAAGATGGCTGAGCCGAGGCAAAGTTCTTGAGCGCTTTGTGGAGTGCTTTGAAGAAATTAAGGTATTTCTTGAGGATAAGGATCTGGGAAACTTTTCTCAGCCCAATGATGGTAAGTGGGTAAACACCCTGATATTTTTTACAGATCTCTCTGTTCATATTAATGAACTGAACTTGAAGTTAGAGGGTTTTGGCAAAGTACTGACGTTATGTTTGGATACATAAAAGCTTTTGAAAGTAAACTTTAAAATTTTCAAGCGAGATGTAGAAACCAAAACTTGTGTTTTCCTTGAGTAACAAAGTATTTTGAGAAGGCCAGTGCAGCTGTACAAAATGAAATGGAACCCTTGCATATAAAGTACTAGCATGTTTTAGACTCATTACTTGACCAGTTCAGTGATAGAGTTAATCAATTTAGAAGCCTAACAAACAGACCATAAAAATAGTTAAGTATCCTGATGTAGTAGTCTACAGTAGTTTGGAATTAAATGGTTTTCAATGGATGCAAATTGATGATTTGGAGATGCAACCTGCAGAATTTCAAGATAGCATCTGGGCTCAGGTGTTTGTCGACTTGAGGTTAAAGCTTGAGAATCTGTAAAGGTGCCTCTTGGAGAATCAAGAGGAGTGCCACTACGAACAGGAAATTTGGAGTTCCTGGAACTGATTACCAGACACATTTAGCACCCTGAAAAATATAGCAATGGCTTTACTCACAATTTTTCCCTCTATGTACTTTTGTGAGACCTTATTCTCAGCGTTAAATAATATCAAAACCAACAACAGAAATAGATTGACAGATGAAGTTAGTAGCGCTTGCTTGGGCTTGAAGTGTACAAAATACCAACCTTCAATTGAAGGTTTAGCCAGTGAAATTCATCAATATAAATGTCACTAATAGGCAGGTTAAAGAATTACCCCTCCCCCTCACTTATCTTAGTTCACGGCACCCCACACAAGTTAAATAATATCAAGACCAACAAAAGAAACCGACTGACAGATGAACAAAGTCACTAAGTAGGTAAGTTAATTAGTTTTTGGTTTATTAAATACAGTTATATATTACAATTGTACATTTTTGTTATTTAAACTATAAATATCGTGAAATTACGGGTTTTTTTCTTGAGTAACATACCACCCGAGTTATGTTTGTTTTTTTGGCGAATTTTGACACACAAAGCTCAAAAGGTTGCCCATCACTACTATAGGGAGAGGACCTGCAGGCTCTGGGCAGCAATCAGATAGCAGAGACACGACTGAGCCCAGCCAAAACCAGGGAAACATCCAGCAGAACCCAGCACAAAGTTCTAAAATCCAATCCTATCTAATAAAGAGGTAATATGCAAAATTGGTTGGTGGTTCAGTTGTTTGGAGTGTCATCCCATACCTCAGGGTAATATATCACTCCAACACACAAGATGGCCACCCCCATGTGGACACAAGATTGCCACCACAAGATGGCCGGCAGGGGAGGGCAGTTGTGGGCGATCAGGCCTCCATGGGAGGACAGTTAGGAGTGACAATGCCTGCAGGGGAGGGTAGTTGGGGGCAACTAGCCCTGCAGGGTAGGGAAGTTGGAGGCAACCAGGCCTGCAGGGGAGGATAGTTAGGGGCAACCAGGCCAGTTGGAGAGGGCAGTTAGGGAAAATTGGGACAGCAGGGGAGCAGTTAGGTATTGATTGGGCTTGCAGGGGAGTGGTCAAGAAGTGATCAGCCTGGCAGGTGAGTGGTTAGGGGCAATCAGGCAGGCAGGCAGGTGAGCAGCTGGGAGCCAGCAGTACTGGATTGTGAGAGAGCAGTCAGACATCCCTCAAGGGGTCCCAGATTGGAGAGGGTGCAGGGTGGACTGAGGGACGGCCCCTGTCCCCATGCACGAATTTTGTGCACCGGGCATCTAATTTTAGTAATAAAAAGAATTTTGAAAAATTTAACATGACTACCTACTCATACCTTGTATATTTGATCGCCATCTTCTGGTTCTGGACTAGATGGCAATGATAGCTGGATATCATACAATGATCCACTCCCATCATGCTGTCAGAAGGAAGAAAAGGAAAATCAAAATTAATACATAACTGTGGGCAGTTACCTTAATTCATCCCCGATTAAATGCTAGCACAGCAAAGAACAAATAGAAAACAAGTTGTGGAAATCTCTCTTTCATCTCTAAGCACTTGTAGAAGGGAATGTGGAAGAGCACGCCTGGCCAGTGGTTCCGTTGTTTGGAGTGTCATCCCATACATCAGGGCACATACCAAGGTTGTGGGTTAGATCCCTGGTCAGGGAGCATATGGGAGGCAGCCAATTGATGTTTCTCTCTCCCTCTCCTTCTCTCACTCTCTCTCTTTTTCTTTCTCTCTCTCTCTCTCCCTCCCATTTCCTCTCTCTAAAATCAATAAAAACATCCTTGGGTGAGTAGTAAAAGGAACAAAAAAATATTGAAATAGAAAAAAAAAAAAGAGCTAGGGCAAGAAAAATTTGTGGAAATAACGTAATATACTAGAGACCCAGTGCATGAAAATTCATGCACCTGCGGACAGGATAGAAGGGGGTCCCTCAGCATGGCCTGCCGCTTTCTCACAGTCTGGCCTCCCTCTGAGGGAGGTGCCTGGGCAGACTGATCATGGGATAGCGCTGGCTGGCAAGTTGCAGCTCCATCCCAGCCTCCTGTATCACCTCTCCACCGCTGTCCCCTCCCTCTGTCCGCTGGCATGCACCTTGGCTGGCCTGGTGCCACCTGCTCACTAGCCCCACCCCCCACCAACTGGTCCCTCCACTCTTCTATCGATTTGCATATTATGCTTTTATTATATAAAATGAGTAGGCGAAGCAAAACACCACTGAGACTTTTAGAATGGGAAAAGAAATATGACAAATTTTCTAAAGAATTTTAAGATTCTCTCACCTATGAAAAATGTAAAATAAAAGTCAAATTAAATTTGCTTTGGTTTAATTGTGGTGTTTGGGGGGTATAAACGAGACAGAAACAGTAATACTAAGTAACTCAGGAAGGGTTGGCCATTAAAACCATTTGATTAAAAATATTAGATACATGAGTATATATTTTGCATCTTCTATAAAGTCTTAGAATAGGCACAACTAACTAATGGTGTTAGAAATCAGAGAACAGAGATTGAGTCGGGGAAGAGGTCACTGGCTGGGAAGGAGCACTGCGGAACCACCAAGGTGATGGGAACCACAGGCAGGGGGTGCGTGATCACGTGCTATGCAGAACCCGAGCTATAGACCTAAGATTGGTACAAGTGAAGCAGTACTGGACGTATACTATATCTCAATTTTTATAATTTGAAAAAAATTAATTTTTTGTCCTTAAACAAATAAAGAAAATGACAGGATAATATTAAGTCACTTGCAAAAATGGTTTGGAACAACCAGCTAAGAAATCCATGTTCAATGATTCACAAACCATCTCAAGAACGATGAGCCAGTGAAGAACACACCCGGGACATGAGGAAAAGCTGAGCCCCTCACTGAGGCAGGAAAACTGCAGGTTGGCACCGTGTTTGTTCAGATGGTACCTAGCTGTCTTGGGAAACCCTGGGATTTGACAACCTTCAAGAAGCAATATGATCACAATCTTTCTCAGACATATCTGTCCTAAAGAAAATGCCCCAGACCACGGAAACATCTGGCATTGAAACAAGAGTGCCAAACAGGAGACAAGAAATACAGAGGTCATTTTCCTCTGTATTTATTGTGCTGTACATCTACTAAGTCAGAAGCTAAAGGATGGGGCGAAGCAATGTGTATTTAGGAAAGTTCAATTGGTAATACTGATAGTGAAAAAAATAAGCATTTGCCAAATTCCCAGCATAGATGACATTTATTGGTGGTATCATAGGAACATCCAGAATATGACTTGAAAGAGGAGGCAATGGCCTAATGAATAACAAATATTGTCAGAACAACAACTTTAAAAAATGTTTTTATGTGTGTTTTTTTTAAAAGAAAAATTTTACAAGATTCTTGTCAGTAAAAAGTTCAGCTTTGCTGTAAATGCCTTGACATATAAAACCAGGGCCAGGCCTACATATAAAGTATATATTTGAGAAAAGAGGCACTTTAAAATTTGACTTAATTTCTAACATCGATAGTATCTTTCTGCCCATGCAAAGCAGGAACCTCAAGAAATGAAAGACACACAAGCGCACACCATTTTGCCTTGAGTATGTGTGTAGCTGTGGGAACTATGCAGTAGACTAGGAAATATGAACATCAGCTTTCAGGGGGAAGGAAAATGGAGAGTTCAGGGACTCAGATACTACTAGGGAGGTTGCAAAGTACCAGGAGCTCAGGAAAGTGACTCCAGAAAGTTGTACCTGAGTTTCTAGGTTCTCCCCTGAGCAGAAACACTTCTGAGATCTGATTCTAAACATCAGATCAAAGACTGAGCAATAAACTAAAACCACTGCACAGGACCCAAACTAGCCTCTGCAAGGTGTACCCTCAGAACATAGCTGAACAGTATGGCAGAGGCTTTGAAACAGAACTGAGGTTAAAACCACAATCCCAAAGTGGCTAGGTGGAACCTGTAGCCTCAACCCAAGCAAACTGTTTGCCTGCTATAAAAAAATAAAAATCAATATTCTCCAGAGCATTTAAAGAAGATGAAGAACCAAAATTACTCAACATACAAACAAGGGAAATACCAATTCACAGGAAAAGACAGTCAACAGACATCAATGCCAAAATAACATAGATGTTGGGATTAATTGGAAGAGATTTTAATAGAGATATTATAAAAATTCTCCAAAAATAAGGGTGAACTCTTGAAGGAAATTGAAAGATAAGGTCTCAGCAAAGAAATAATACAAAGTGAAAACAAATGGAAAACTTAGAACTGAAAAGATTTAATAACCAAAAACATAAAATACATGAGATGGACTAAGTACCACCATTAGCGATGATAGAATGAACTTTAAGGCAGATCAACAGAAATCACCCAACCTGAAGGAAGAGATAAAAAGACTGGCAAAACAAACAAACAAATCCCCACAAACAAACACCCTCCAAAAAAGAGCCTACTAAGAAAAATATATTTGAAGAAATAATAAACAAACCTCAAATTTGGTGAACATGAACTTTCACATTTGAGAAGCTCAATTTAAAAGAATAGAACATAGACAAAGTGTGCTCTCTGAACATAAAGGAATTTACCTAGAAATCAGTAACAGAAGGATACTATTCAAACACTTGGAGAGTAAACAGAAACTTCTAAATCATGCCTGAGTCAAAAGAAGTCTGGGGTAAACAAAAAAGTACTTAGAATTGAAGGAAAATGAAGACACTACATACCAAAATTTGTAGAATGCAACTAAAGCAGTGCACACAGAGAGAAAATTATTGTATGAGATTGTTTATAATAAAAGGAAGATGTTAACTCAAAACTAGAGCAAAATAAGCCCAGAATAAGCAGAAAATAATAAAGAGCAGAAGTTAATGAAATTGAAAATCAACAAATAGAGATAAATCAATAAATCAAAAAACAGGTTCTTTGACAACTGCAAAGCCTCTAGCAAAACTGCCAAAGAGCAAAAGACAGAAAACACAAATCAGACCCTTGCAGGGACACAGAAGACAGAAACCAGGAAATAGAAGCAGAAATATCATTATTGATATCATGGGCATTAAAAGCTAGTAAGGCAATAATATTATGAGTGACTAAGCACACAAATTTGACAACTTATACGGAATGAAGAAATTACTCAAAAACCACAAATTAAACTCATTTAAAATGAAACAGTTTGAGTATATCTATGATTATTAGTGAAATGAATTCATAGCTTAAACCTTCCTTAAGAGAAATACTGAAGGCAGATATTTTCCTGGCAAATTCTTCCAAAATTTAAAGAAGTAATATTAATTCTATACAATCTTAGATAAAACAATCAAATTAATTAATTATAAAATTACTCAAATCAATAAATGCGGCCAACACTTTCCTGATAGCAAACAAAGAAACAAAGACTGTATAACAAGACTATAGGTCAATATCCTTCATGAACAGAAACACAAAAGTCCTTCACAAATTCAACAATATATAAAAAGGAAAAATCATGAATAAGCAAGGTTGATGCTGGGAATGTAAAGCTGGTTCATTGGTTGAAAAAGAATATAATTTACCATATTAAGAGATAAAAGATAAATATGATTATCCCAACAGATAAAGTTTCTAACTAAGCAGCAAAGTAGGGGTAGAAGGGAACTTGCTCAACCTGATGAAGTTCTTCTAAAATAACCTACAGTTAACATCATATTTTACAGTAAAAGATAATGTTTTATCCCTAAAACCAGGAACAAGGCACTCCTAGTCACGACTGCACTGGAGTTTCTACTCACTGCAATAAAGTGAATTAAAAAAAGACAAGTAGGAAAGGAATAAAACCATCTCTAGTCAGACAGTATAATTTTTGTTATAAAAAATTCCCAAAGTATCGACAATAATACTACTAGAATTAATACATGATTTATGAAAGTCACAAGATATATGGCCAATATACAAAAAACTACTATCAATATGGCAGACTACAACTAAAAATTACAATTAAAAAAATGACTGCAATAAACCCAAATCCACAAAACAAAAAACAAAAAAAAACCCAAGAAAAATCAAAATCTAAAATTTAAAAATATATAACCAGGTACAAATCTAACAAAATATAGATAAACCCTCTATATTAAATACAAAAATATTTGACTAAAGAAATCAGAGATGACATAAGGGAGAAACACAATGTTAATGTATTAAAAGACAGTATTATTGAAATGTCAATTCTCTTCCATATTTGCTATAGATAAGTACCCTCCCAACCAAAATCCTAGAATAATTTTTTTAAAAAATAGAAAAGCCACTTCTTAAACTGATCTAGTAAGACATAAAAACTAAAATAATCAAGCAATTTTGAAACGAAAAAAAAAAATTGGAGTCACATTAAGATCTGCTATCTTCTTATCTAATAAAAGAATAATATGCAAATTTGACCATACCTTCACCACATCCACAAGCCACACCCACAGCCATTCCCACCAGCCAATCAGGAGCAGATTATGCAAATAAACCCCAACCAAGATGGTTACCACCACTCAGAGCAGGAGGGAGGCTTGGGTTTCCTTGGCAACAGAGGAAGCCAAACTTTCCAACTGCAGTTGCTGGCCTAGGCCTCCACTCAATGTTTCAAAGTTTCAATTATAAAAGATACAGAAATGGCGGCAGCCACTGAGCTGGAGAGAACAGAAGCTTGGGTTTCCCTGGCAACGAAGGAAGCCAAGCTTTCAGCGGCCATTGCCAGTCTAGGCCTCCACTCTAGGCTACAAAGTTTCAAACAGAAATGGCTGCCACCACTGAGCCAGCAGAAGGCTTGGCTCCACTTCAGGCTACAAAGTTTCAATTGTAGACAATGATTAATCCCAGATACCAGGGCCTCCACTTGGGTCACTGGGGGGTGTGGCCGGCCTGCAAACCTCCACAGGCCCCTCGCCTAGGCCGCCTCTCACCCCAAAGGAAACCCTCACCCTAATCTGGGACACTTCAGGGCAAACCAGCTGGCCCCTACCCATGCACCAGGCCTCTATCCTATCTAATAAAAGAGTAATTTGCAGATTGAGCATCACTCCAACACACAAGAGGGCTGCCCTCATGTGGTCAAAGATACTGTCCCCATGTGGACATAAGATAGCCAGCACAAGATGGCCATCAGGGGAGGACAATGGGAGGTTCCAGGCCCTGCAAGGGAGGGCAGTTGTGGGCGATCAGGCCAGCAGGGGAGGACAGTTGGGAGGGACCAGGCCTGCAAGGGAGGGCAGTTGGGGGCAATCAAGCCTTCAGGGGAGGGCAGTTAGGGGTGACCAGGCCAGCAGAGGAGGGAAGTTGGGAGCAAACAGGCTGGCAGGGGAGCGGTTAGACATCAATTAGGCTGGCAGAGTAGTGGTTACGGGGTGATCAGGCTGGCAGGCAGAAGTGGTTAGGGGCAATCAGGGAGGCAGGCAGGTGATCAGTTTGGAACCAGCAGTCCCGGTAGGATCGGGCCTAAACGGGCAAATGGACATCCCTCGAGGGGGTCCCAGATTGGAGAGGGTACAGGCTGGGCTAAGGGACATCTTCTGCCCCCCGCCCCCATGCACTAATTTCGTGCACTGGGCCTCTAGTCCATATAATAAAGGAATATGCAAATTAGCCCAGATGCTGTAACGTCATGACTGGACAGCAGGGACCTGAGTTTGCATGGTGCCAGGCCGTTGCAAGGGACCTCAGGCCGTGTACCCTATCCTGTGGGGTTTGATGGGAGACCTCAGGATACACCCCCCACCCCTGTGCCAGGCTGGGGACCTCAGGCCACACCCTCACCTGGCAGTACTTGACAGGGGACCTCAGGCCACAACCCTGCCTGAGTGGCTGAGGCTGCACCCCCACCTGGTGGGGCTGATGAGGGACCTGAGATTGCACCCCCCACTTAGTGCTGGGCCAGGGGACCTGAGGCTGTGGTACCCCCCCCCCCCCCCCGGTGCTAGGCTGGGGGGACCTAAGAATGCACCCACCCACCTAGAGAGGCTTGACAGGGGTGATGCCAGCTGGGTCTGGGTCTCACCCAATGGGGGTGGGGCCGACTGGCTGCCATCACTGTTTGGGTTTCCTGCAATTTTGAAGTGCATGTGGAGATTTGACTCTAAGTCCCATGGTGTGCCTGAGACTAACAGGAGGGAGATTTTCATATACATTTTATTAATTTTCTGACACTTCTATTATAGAGAAAAGGTAAATAGCAATATTAAAGTATTTCCTCTAATTCCCTTTTAATGTTCACGAATTTCATGCACCAGGCCACTAGTAAAATGAATAGTAATCAAGAGTGTGACATTGGCAAAAGGACAAACACTGATCTAAGGATCAGAATAGAGTCCAGAAATAGACCCACACATACATGTTCAAGGGCATTTTTGACAAAAATACAAAGGGAATTCAATAGAGAAAGGACAGCTTTTTCAACAAATGGTGCTAGAAAATCTATATGCAATAAAACTAATTTTTCTCATATCTCACATCATATACAAAAATTCTCAAATCAGATTTTAAACCTAAATGTCAAACTTAATACTATCAAACTTCCCTAAATAAATAGAAAATCTCTCTGACATTGGATTGGACAAAGATTTCTTAGATGATACCAAAAACATTATCATAAATATTTGATCAATTTAATTTCTGCTCTTTGAAAAACAATCAGCAAAATGAAAAAGAAATCATGAAATAGGAGAAAATATTTGCAATAATTCAGGTAAAATACTTAGCATATTGATTAACTCATAGAGAATATTTATAAATTGCTAGCTATTTTTAAAAAATAGTAACAAAAATAATGAAAATGTGAAGTTCCAGAATATTTAACCAACCTTATTAACTCAACAGAATAGAGTTGCCAAAAGTGAATTCCATTTTTCAAAATATGTTAATGAGCCAAAGAACAAACACTTAACCAAATAGAAAAAAAAATCTACAAATGGCAAATAAGCATAAGAAAACATGCTCAAAATCATTAGTCAAAAGGTAATATAAATTAAAACTATCATAAGATACCATTGCACACCGAGGACAAAGACTTTTGAAAAATTCTATCAAGGAGAGAAACCCAGATGGCGGCATAGGTAAACACCTAAACTGCTGCCTTGCATAAAAATTTCAAAACTACAACAAAAAGACAAAACATCTATCACCCACAACCATGGAAAGCTGGCTGAGTGTAAGTTCTACAACTAGAAGGAAAGAGAAAAGAGCATTGAGACATGCATACACGCTGAAAAGCTGAGGTATGGAGGTGCGTGAACTGGGCTGGTGGCGGGCAACTGGGTGTGCTGTTTTTTTTCAACCCAAAGGGACACAAGCTCCTGATTAATCTGAACTCCAATTTCTGGGGAAATGCTGGGGACCCAAACTCCTATGGGGAGAAGCTGGACTGTCTGCCATCGGGTGGAAAAGTGAGGGTGGCTCGCTTGCAGAGGTGTGTGCAACAATCATTGTTTACTACACTGAAGCGCAGGACACAGGGTCTTGGAAACGTGAAGACGGCCGACTGGCAGCCATCACTGTTTGCCATGCCCTAGCCTAGTGACTCCCTGAGACCCTGCCCCACACAATCTACAAACCCACCCAAGCTCCAAGCAGTGGCTTTTGCATATAAATGCCCTGCCCTATTGCAGCTTAACCGAACAAACTGCAGCTCTGGTCAGACAACTCCAAAACCTCCAATCCCCAAGCAAAGAGGAGAAAACTGTAGTTCTTGCTGTAGCTCCTGCTGGGTGGCCTCAGACAATAGTTGAGCTGCACCCCATTGGATATCCAGAAGTGAGTGTGTCTAGGGGTCAGTGTGAGATGACACCAGATTTCAACTACTCGCATCCATAAGTGACACATTCAGGAGGCAGACTCAATGAGCACCAAAGCTCCACTGAAATAACTCCTGCCCCATAAGCATGTCTCCAAGACAGCAGTTCTTCCACTCTATCAACACAGGGAAGCAGCAAAATGTGGAGACAAAGAAACATGTCATGAATGAAAGAAATGGAGGGAAGCAAACTACTGAACATAGAGTTCAAAACCACATTTATAAGGTTACTCAAGAATCTTCTAAAAACCGCCAAGAAACTTGATGAGACCTCCGAGGAGCTTAGTGAGACCTTCAAGGACCTTAATGAGAATGCCCAAAGAAATGGAAGGGGACAAGTCAGAAATTAAGCATATACTGTCTGAAATAAAGAATATACAGAAATTCAACTATAGATCAAAGGACCCCAAGAATCAAACCAAAGATCTGAAATATGAGGAAACAAAAAACACCTAACCAGAAAAAAAAAAAGAAAAAAGGATCCAAAAATATGAAGATAGTGTAAGGAGCCGCTGGGACAACTTCAAGCGTACCAACATTCGAATTATAGGGGTGCCAGAATAAGAGAGAGAGCAAAATATTGAAAACGTATTAGAAGAAATAATGACAGAAAACTTTCCCTACCTGGCAAAAGAAATAGACTTAAAAGTCCAGGAAGTGCACAGAACTCCAAACAAGAGGAATCCAAAGAAAACCACACCAAGATATATCATAATTAAAATGCCAAGGGCAAAAGACAAAGAGAGAATCTTGAAAGCAGCAAGAGAAAAACAGTTACCTACAAAGGAGCACCCATACAATTGTCAGCTGATTTCTCAACAGAAACTATGCAGACCAGATGGGACTGGCAAGAAATATATTAAAAGTGATGAACAGCAAGAACCTACAACCAAGATTACTCTACCTAGCAAAGCTATCATTCAGAATTGAAATTCAGATAAAGAGTTTCACAGACAAGAAAAAGCTAAAGGAGTTCATCACCACCAAACTAGGATTATATGAAATGCTGAAGGGTATTCTTTAAAAAGAGGGAAAAAAAGATAAAGATAAAAACTATGAACAACAAAACAACAAATAGATACCTACCAACAAGCGAATCTAAAAATCAAGTGAATAAAAAAATCTGATGAACAGAATGGACTAATGAATATAATAGAATCAGGGTCATAGAAAGGGAGTGGACTGACAAATCGCAGGGAGAAGAGGGTGTGGGGAGTGCAGGAGGATTGGACAAAAATCTTACACCTATGGATGAAGACAGTGGCTGGGGGTTAGTGCATGCGGTGAGGTGGGGAATCAGGTGGAGGGGAAATATGGGGGGGGGGGGGGAGGAACACCTGTAATAATCTGAACAATAAAGATTTATTTAAAAAAAAGAAAAAATCTATCAATACCAAGTGTAGGCAAGGATGCAGAACAACTGGAACTTCCCATTAATAATTAGTGAGAATACAAAATAACAGCCACTTGGGAAAACAGTTTGGCAGTTTCTTAAAAAGTTAAATGTATCCTTCCCATACTACCTGGCAATCCCAACCCCAGTATTTACCCAAGAGAAATGAACACATGCATGCAGGAAAGTCTGTGTGGGAATATTTGTAGGGCTTTATTCCTAACTGCCAAAAAGTGAAAGTGACAAAATTATCCTTCAACTGGTAAATGGATAAACAAACTAGGATATATACATACAAGGTAATACTACTCAGGAACAAACAGGAACAAGTACTGATACATGTATCAGCATGAATGAATTTGAAATGAATTATGATATGTGAAAAATATTAGATTCAAAAGGCTAGAGTCTTGACTACTTATGTGACAGTCTTGAAAAGGCAAAACTGCAGAGACATAAAAGATGTCTGCAGTTGCTAGGAGTTAGTGGGTGTAGGGATCAACTATAAAAGGAGAAAAAAGAATTTTTGAGGGTGTGCCTGTAAAAACTACACAATTATATGCATTTGTCAAAGCTCACAGAACTGTACAATAAAAAAAGGCTAGCCGAAACCGGTTTGGCTCAGTGGTAGAGCGTCGGCCTTTGGACTGAAAGGTCCCGGGTTCGATTCCGGTCAGGGGCATGTACCTTGGCTGCGGGCACATCTCCAGTAGGGGGTGTGCAAGAGGCAGCTGATCGATGTTTCTCTCTCACCGATGTTTCTGACTTTCTATCCCTCTCTCTTCCTCTCTGTAAAAAATCAATAAAATATATTTTTTTAAAAAAATAAAAATAAATAAAAATAAAAAAAGGTTAAATTTTACTGCATGGAAATTATACCTCCACAGAACTGCTAGGTTGAATCATACTCTTCCAAAAATTCAGGCTAACCCAGAACTTATGGATGTAACTTCACTTGAAAATTGTGTATTTGCAGATATAATCAAATTTAGTTCAACCAAAATAACTGAATTCTTATGAGAGAGAAATTTGGGCACAGAAACACAGGTAACATGAAGGTCCAGGAAGATGAAACAGAGAGGAGGGGAGGAATGCACCTACAAGTGAGGAATGGCTAGGACTGCCAGCAGCCACTACAGGTTACAGATTCTTCTCCTGGAGTCAGCAGAGTGTGTGGCCCTCATGACCCGATTCTCTATTTCCAGCCTCCAGACCGTGAAAGAATGCATTTCTGTGGTTTATGCCACCCAGTGTGTGAAACTTTGTTATGGAGGCCCTAGAAAACTAAAATAAGAACTGACTAAAAAAAAAAAAAATGAAGCAAACAAAAAGAGAAATTACATATAAACCTTAACAATCAGAAAAATAAAACTGACATATCAATCTTATCTAATAAAGAGGGAATATGAAAATTGACCATCACACTGTCACAAAGATGGCAGTGCCCATAGTAGAGATGGAGTTTCCGTAATACAAGATGGCTGTGCCCACAGTGGAGGCCAAGTTTCTGTAATGAGCCTTAATGAGCAATCAGCAGGTACCTGAGACTGCATGGCACTGGGCCGGGGCAAGGGATGTGAGGCTGTGCCCCCTTCCCCGGTGGCAGGCTGGGGGACTTCAGGCCATGCCCCTTCCCTGGCAGGGCTTGACGGGAGGACCTCAGGCCAGGCTGCACCCTCTGCCTGGTGAGACTTGATGGGGGACCTCAAGGTGCACCCCCAACCTGGTGCTGGGCTGGGGAACCTTAGGTGGCTCCCCCTGCTCTTGGCCGGGGTACCTCAATTCATGCTCCCCCCTGGTACTTGGGGATCTGAGGCTGCACCCCCCACCAGGGGGTGCCTGATAGGGTCCCTGAGGCTGCGCTCCTAACCCAGCAGGGCTTGATTGGGGACATCCTTTGAGGGGTCCCAGATTGGAGAGGGTGCAGGCTGGACTGAAGGACACCCCCCCACCCCGCACATGCATGGTTTTCGTGCACCAGTCCTCTAATATTATTATAACAAGAGACAAAGATGAAAAGTATTAATAAGGATAAAAAAAGACTTTAATTGATGATGAGGAACAATCCACCATGATTTACCAATAATAAGAATTTATATACAGTAGTTCCCCCTTATCTGAAGGAAATACGTTCTAAGACTCCCCAGTGGATACCTGAAACCTAATAGTCCTGAACCCTAAAGATACTGTTCTTCTCTACACATAATTACCCGAGATAAACTTTACTTTATAAATCATGTATAGTGAGAGATTAACAACTAGTAATAACACAGAACAATTATAATAATGTACTGTAAAAAATTATGTGAGTGTGGTTTCTCCCTCAAAATATCTAGAATTTTCCATTTAATATTTTTGGACCACAATTGACCACAAGCAACTTAAATTGAAGAAAGTGAAAACACAAATAAGAGAGCATTACTGCTCTAGTAAAATAGCCTGAAGATACTAAAACAAAAATTCACAGCATTAACAAGAGAAATGGAAAAATCCATAATGATAGCAGGAAGTTATTCCCAGAAACTCACAGATCAAAGGTAATAATTTAGTAAAGATAAATAAGGTATAAGCACAACAATTAAAAAGCTCAATATAATAGACATTCTGCTACAGCAAATAAAGAGAGAAGACATTTCATTCAAACACACACCGTGCAGTCACAAACAACGACCATACTCTAAGCCAGAAAAGTCTGATAAACCACAGCCATTGGACAGACCAGCTGGCTGCCAATTTGTATTACAGTGCATGGACTAATTTCTAATGGCTGCATTTTAAATGACCTTATGAATATCTACATAAAAACCTCAGTCATGCCACTTGCCTGAAAAGACTAAAGTAGTTCCTATGGTCCCTCTAAGGAAAAGTTTGTTGTTTTTGTTTTCCCTTTTCCCTGCTTTGGAACACACAAAATATCAACACATTGCAAGTAATTTGTATCAGATAGATATTATTCTTTATTAATTAATGTACTAAGATTAGAAATCAATTGAAAGTGAAAGCCCCATACACCAAACCAATATTTTTGAAAACTGAAAATTAATATTCTAAATAAAATAAATTTATAATATACCCAAAAACAATTGGGAGTTATTAATGTTTAAATTATTGCTATGCCTCCAAAAAACCTTCTAATTTAACAGTCTAGCAGTTTAGACATAGGAGATAAAAAAATTATTTACATCAAAGCATAAGAATTTAAAGAACAGGAATATGATCTCTAACTGCATCAATTAATAACACTCGCTCCCTCGAAATACCTTTAACACTGACCAATGGTAATATTCTCTATTAAACCGTGACTAAGTTGAAAAGTGTCTGAGCCAAAATAAGGAAACAGTTTGAGAAAAGCATCTTTAAGCATTACAGAGAGTAATAAAACCTTAAAATAAAATAGAAAACCTCTTTTAAAAATGTCTGAATTCTAATCATGTATGCAAAGTTCATTATTCACATTACACATACTAAGGAGCTAACATTTATTGATCACTGATGGGTACTGTTGTACACATTTTGAATAATAAATGCAAAAATACTTAAGTACAACACATCATTGTATAAAGCATGAGCAATTCAGTTTCAGTAGTTTCTGTAAACTCCAGTATAGGATTTTTAAACTCTAAATGCAGGTAACCTTAAGCTAATCAAATGTCAGCATTTTATTAACAACTAAAAAAGATAGATAAGGCTTCCTTTATTCTTAAGAGTATTAGAGGACTACTGTCAACAAACAATTTCCACTTTTTGGACACAGCACATAGGTAAACTTTTGTTCTAATAGTCTAACTCTTGTACATATTAACTTACTGGGAAACCCTATAACTCCATCTTACCCATGTGGTTCTTCTAGGACTTTGCAAAAACTGGGATTTTCCTATGAGTTCCAGAGCAGCTACAATAGACATGGATATCTGAAGTGACTAACAACAACAAAAAACTGGCAGTGTTGACCAACCTCTGCTGACAAAGCATCATCAGTGATGTCAACAAAGCTGCCTTGTGTTTCAGATCTGCTGCAGCAAGTCACAGGAGGCATCTTAGAAAAGGGATTAGAAGAAGAAGAGAGATTCGTATTTTCATTTTCTTTTCAAAAATTAGCTTTAAAAATATGGTTGAAAGACTGTATCATATCACACATACTCTGAAATGTGCACTGAGAGTAATTTTTAAGAAATGCTGTAAAATTCACCTATTCGACTTAAAACCTAATGATTCAAGCAACATTTGAGAGGCTTTAAAAAATGCACTCATAAAGCCTAATCCTATCTAATAAAAGAATAATATGCAAATTTGACCATACTTTTGCCACACCCACAAGCCACGCCCACCAGCCAATCAGGAGCAGATCATGAAAATAAGCCCCAACTCAGATGGCTGCCGCCACTGAGCGCAGGAGGAAGGCTTGGGTTTCCCCGGCAACAGAGGAAGCCAAGCTTTCTGCCTGCCATTGTGGGCCTAGGCCTCCACTCAATGTTACAACGTTTCAATTATAAAAGATACAGAAATGGCAGCAGCCACTGAGCTGGAGAGAACAGAAGCTTGGGTTTCCCTGGCAACAGAAGAAGCCAAGCTTTCAGCGGCCATTGCCAGCCTAGGCCTCCACTCTAGGCTACAAAGTTTCAAACAGAAATGGCTGCTGCCCCCCAACGAGCAGAAGGCTTGACTCTGCTCCAGGCTACAAAGTTTCAATTGTAGACATAGATTAATCTCAGATACCAGGGCCTCCACTTGGGTCGCTGCGGGGGGGAGGGGGGAGGCGTGGCCAGCCTACAAACATCCACAGGCCCCTCGCCCAGGTTGCCCCTCACCCCAAGGGAACCCCCACCCTGATCTGGGACACTTCAGGGCAAACCAGCTGGCCCTCACCCATGCACCAGGCCTCTATCCTATCTAATAAAAGAGTAATTTGGAGATTGACCATCACTCCAACACACATGATGGCTGCCCCCATGTGGTCAAAGATTCTGCCCCCAAGTGGTCAAAGATGGCCACCACAAGATGTCCAGCAGGGGAGGGCCATTGGGAGGTTCCAGGCCGGCAAGGGAGGGCAGTTGGGGGGCTAAAGCCTGCAGGGGAAGGGTGACCAGGCTGGCAGAGGAGGGAAGTTGGGGGCAAACAGGCTGGCAGAGGAGCAGTTAGACATCAATTAGGCTGGCAGGGTAGTGGTTCCCAGGTGATCAAGCTGGCAGGCAGAAGCGGTTAGGAGCAATCAGAGAGGCAGGCAGGTGAGCAGTTTGGAGCCATTAGTTCTGGATTGTGAGAAGGATGGGCAATCAGACATCCCTCAAGCAGTCCCAGATTGGAGAGGGTGCAGGCTGGGCTAAGGGACATCCTCTCCCCACCCCACCCCCCGTGCACGAATTTTGTGCACCAGGCCTCTAGTTCTAAATAAGTGTTTCAGAGATTAGGTGATTCTAACAATTGGTTGGGACAAAGACATTTTAAAAACAGAAAAATCTATCATGCATTAACATTGACTGGAATGTTGTGATATTTGCATAGATGTGTAATATTATAAGCGAACTAGAGGCCCAGTGCACAAAATCGAGCACTGGTGGAGAAGGGTCCCCTCAGTGCAGCCTGTGCCCTCTAGCAGTCTGGGAGCCTCAGGAAATGTCTGACTGATGTCTTAGCGCTGCCACAAAGGTAGGAGAGGCTTCTGCCACCACCGTTGTGCTTGCCAGCCATTAGCCAGGCTCAGGGCTTCTGAGTGGTGCTCCCCCTATGTAAGTGCACTAGCCACCAGGGGGCAGCTCCTGTTTGAGCATCTGCCCCCTGGTGGTCAGTGCACGTCATAGCGACTGGTCGTGCCACCGTTTAGTCAATTTGCATATTAGCCTTTATTATATAGGAGGATATTATTTGCAAATTTCTTTTGTTTAGACTTTTAAAGTAAATAAAAGTATTTCATTTGTATGTATCAAATCAGGATATCCTTTCCAATAGGTTTCTTGTGACACTTAAAAATATTAGCTGTAAATTTCTTCTAATTTAATAAAATTTCTATATTTTATAAAAATATTCAACTCTTCAAACACCTGAATTCACGATAGTATAAAACAAGAAAGTAAATAATTGATCCTTAATACTGAGTTTTTCTCAACATTTACTTTAAAATCCTTCTGTGTCCAATTGTTTTTCATTAGACATTTCAGCACATACTTCTGCATTTTCTATCCTCTCCTACTGCTCTATATTTCTATTGGGGTCAGTATTACACCCTGCTCTAAAGCCCCTCCTGCTTTTTATCATAATATACACAGACCTTAGCCTTTGGTGTTAATAATTCTGGAGTCATATTGATGAATCCTAAAAATAAAGCTGTTGTGACTTCTGGAGTCATATTGATTAATCTTAAAAGCTATTGTGACTTAAACTGAAATTGTATTTCATCTATAAATAGTACTGGAAAGAAATATAGGTTCCAATCATACACTCATTTGGTATCTTATCTTTGTAACACATCATTATACTTATTTAACACTAGAATGTCTTCCTAGAATATATGGTAGCTGTCTTGATTACTACATTAATGTCCATGGATTAAGTTAGAATGTTTACAATACTTAGCCTTCCCACAGAACATTAGTATTTTCTTAAAATTTGTTTATACAAAGTTTTATAGATTTTTTTTTACAAAACAACACAAATAAAGCTCAGCAAATTTATTGCTGATTTAATGTTTTATTGATGCAGTGATTATTTCTAATTTAAATATAGGATTTATTATTCTTGGGAGTCTTGAGTATAGTACTGCTTATCTACTAGAACAGGTTTTTTTTGGGGGGGACCATGTGATATAAAATACAGTTTATATCACAAGCAAGTACACACATACACACATACACACACACTTACACACATACACATACATACATATACATAAATATGTGTGCATGTGTGTGTGCTTATATCTAAATAAGGATGAGTGGATAGATGGATGGTGGATGTGTAAACAGATATAGGTATCACATTAAAAACAAGTTTCACGAAGATGGCAGCATAGGTAAAACACCTATCTTGCCGTCATACTCAGCAATTTTAAAACTACAACTTAACGAAAGAACAAACACCGTCCAGAATCACCAGAAAGCTGGCCGAGTGAAAATTCCACAAAAAAAAGTGAAGGTAAGACACTGTGACTCGGAGGAGCGGCTGAGGACAGTCTTGAAAAAACGCGCGGAGAGAGGTTTGGAGTGCGCGCCAAAGGATAGAGAGGGCAGCTGAAAACTGGCCAGTTTTCTCGAACGGGGAGACAAAGACGTCCCACTGGACTGATTCTCCAGCTCTGGGCGAAGTCCAGGCAACCCATTATCATACGGGATAAAAACTGGACAGTGGGAGGGCACGCCGAAGCTCGGGTGCTGCCGGGTCTGCCAGCTTGTGGAGAAGGCGAGCTTGCACGTGAACTTGGGAACAGCGCAGCTGCGAGAGCCGCGTAGAGAGCGCTCTGCGCCTTGCTATCTCATTCGGGAAACCGTCAGACTGTTTTGTTTTACGATCGTGGGTGAGACATTGGGTGTGCAGACTCATTTGGGGAGAGTATGAATTCCCCAGCGGCTCTCTCTCAGAGGTGCTGGCAGCCATTGCCACCGACACAGACTCCCTGGGGCCGCATAGGGCGGAGCTAACGCTGTCTGCTTGGCCGGGAGACTTAGCCCATCCAACCTGAGCACAGCTGAGCTTCACAGACAATTGGCCTGGAGGTGAACCCCTTCAAGTGCTAACAACGATTAACCTGAGCTTAACCTCAGCAAGACTGTGCAACCCATATCCACCTCAGGTAACTGGGGAGGCTGACCCACTGTCCCTTATAGGACGTCTACCACACAAAGCTAATTGACCAACTCAGGGAAGCAGCCACAATGCAGACATGGAAAGAAATCAGATGTGAAATAAATGGAGGAAAAAAAATGACTGGACATGTAATTCAAAACCACGGTTATAGGGCTTCTCAAGAGGCTCCTAGAAAAGGTCCAGACCTATAAGGAAATAAGCAAGACCGCAAAGGAAATGAACGAGACCACCAAGAATATGAACGAGACCTGCAAGGAAATGATCAAGACCAACGTGGAAATGAATGAGTCCTACAAGGAAATGAAGGAGAACCCTCAAGGCTATAAAGGAGAATCTCAATGATATGAAAAAGGACCAACCAAAAATTAAGCATACACTGACTGAAATAAAAATTATACAAAGACCTAAAAGTGCTCTGGAGCACCCCAAGAACCAAGTTAAAGATTTGAAATACAAAGAGGTAAAATCCACTCAGCTGAAAAAGCAAGAATCCAAAAGAATCCAAAAAATTGAAGATAGTGTAAGGGGCCTCTGGGGTGCCAGAAAAAAAGAGAGAGCAAGACAATGAAAACCTATTTGAAGAAATAGTGACCGAAAACTTCCCACACCTGGTGAAAGAAATTGACTTAGGAGTCCAAGAAGCGCACCGAACCCCAGTATATAGGAACCCTAAGAGGACCACACCAAGGCACATCATAATTAAAATGCCAACAGCAAAAGACAAAGAGAGAATATTAAAAATAGCAAGAGAAAAACAGATGGTTACCTATAAGGGAGCACCCATACGATTGTCAGCGGATTTCTCAACAGAAACTATGCAGACCAGATGGGACTGGCAAGAAATATATTAAAAGTGATGAACAGCAAGAACCTACAACCAAGATTACTCTACCTAGCAAAGCTATCATTCAGAATTGAAATTCAGATAAAGAGTTTCACAGACAAGAAAAAGCTAAAGGAGTTCATCACCACCAAACTAGGATTATATGAAATGCTGAAGGGTATTCTTTAAAAAGAGGGAAAAAAAGATAAAGATAAAAACTATGAACAACAAAACAACAAATAGATACCTACCAACAAGCGAATCTAAAAATCAAGTGAATAAAAAAATCTGATGAACAGAATGGACTAATGAATATAATAGAATCAGGGTCATAGAAAGGGAGTGGACTGACAAATCGCAGGGAGAAGAGGGTGTGGGGAGTGCAGGAGGATTGGACAAAAATCTTACACCTATGGATGAAGACAGTGGCTGGGGGTTAGTGCATGCGGTGAGGTGGGGAATCAGGTGGAGGGGAAATATGGGGGGGGGGGGGGAGGAACACCTGTAATAATCTGAACAATAAAGATTTATTTAAAAAAAAGAAAAAAATCTATCAATACCAAGTGTAGGCAAGGATGCAGAACAACTGGAACTTCCCATTAATAATTAGTGAGAATACAAAATAACAGCCACTTGGGAAAACAGTTTGGCAGTTTCTTAAAAAGTTAAATGTATCCTTCCCATACTACCTGGCAATCCCAACCCCAGTATTTACCCAAGAGAAATGAACACATGCATGCAGGAAAGTCTGTGTGGGAATATTTGTAGGGCTTTATTCCTAACTGCCAAAAAGTGAAAGTGACAAAATTATCCTTCAACTGGTAAATGGATAAACAAACTAGGATATATACATACAAGGTAATACTACTCAGGAACAAACAGGAACAAGTACTGATACATGTATCAGCATGAATGAATTTGAAATGAATTATGATATGTGAAAAATATTAGATTCAAAAGGCTAGAGTCTTGACTACTTATGTGACAGTCTTGAAAAGGCAAAACTGCAGAGACATAAAAGATGTCTGCAGTTGCTAGGAGTTAGTGGGTGTAGGGATCAACTATAAAAGGAGAAAAAAGAATTTTTGAGGGTGTGCCTGTAAAAACTACACAATTATATGCATTTGTCAAAGCTCACAGAACTGTACAATAAAAAAAGGCTAGCCGAAACCGGTTTGGCTCAGTGGTAGAGCGTCGGCCTTTGGACTGAAAGGTCCCGGGTTCGATTCCGGTCAGGGGCATGTACCTTGGCTGCGGGCACATCTCCAGTAGGGGGTGTGCAAGAGGCAGCTGATCGATGTTTCTCTCTCACCGATGTTTCTGACTTTCTATCCCTCTCTCTTCCTCTCTGTAAAAAATCAATAAAATATATTTTTTTAAAAAAATAAAAATAAATAAAAATAAAAAAAGGTTAAATTTTACTGCATGGAAATTATACCTCCACAGAACTGCTAGGTTGAATCATACTCTTCCAAAAATTCAGGCTAACCCAGAACTTATGGATGTAACTTCACTTGAAAATTGTGTATTTGCAGATATAATCAAATTTAGTTCAACCAAAATAACTGAATTCTTATGAGAGAGAAATTTGGGCACAGAAACACAGGTAACATGAAGGTCCAGGAAGATGAAACAGAGAGGAGGGGAGGAATGCACCTACAAGTGAGGAATGGCTAGGACTGCCAGCAGCCACTACAGGTTACAGATTCTTCTCCTGGAGTCAGCAGAGTGTGTGGCCCTCATGACCCGATTCTCTATTTCCAGCCTCCAGACCGTGAAAGAATGCATTTCTGTGGTTTATGCCACCCAGTGTGTGAAACTTTGTTATGGAGGCCCTAGAAAACTAAAATAAGAACTGACTAAAAAAAAAAAAAATGAAGCAAACAAAAAGAGAAATTACATATAAACCTTAACAATCAGAAAAATAAAACTGACATATCAATCTTATCTAATAAAGAGGGAATATGAAAATTGACCATCACACTGTCACAAAGATGGCAGTGCCCATAGTAGAGATGGAGTTTCCGTAATACAAGATGGCTGTGCCCACAGTGGAGGCCAAGTTTCTGTAATGAGCCTTAATGAGCAATCAGCAGGTACCTGAGACTGCATGGCACTGGGCCGGGGCAAGGGATGTGAGGCTGTGCCCCCTTCCCCGGTGGCAGGCTGGGGGACTTCAGGCCATGCCCCTTCCCTGGCAGGGCTTGACGGGAGGACCTCAGGCCAGGCTGCACCCTCTGCCTGGTGAGACTTGATGGGGGACCTCAAGGTGCACCCCCAACCTGGTGCTGGGCTGGGGAACCTTAGGTGGCTCCCCCTGCTCTTGGCCGGGGTACCTCAATTCATGCTCCCCCCTGGTACTTGGGGATCTGAGGCTGCACCCCCCACCAGGGGGTGCCTGATAGGGTCCCTGAGGCTGCGCTCCTAACCCAGCAGGGCTTGATTGGGGACATCCTTTGAGGGGTCCCAGATTGGAGAGGGTGCAGGCTGGACTGAAGGACACCCCCCCACCCCGCACATGCATGGTTTTCGTGCACCAGTCCTCTAATATTATTATAACAAGAGACAAAGATGAAAAGTATTAATAAGGATAAAAAAAGACTTTAATTGATGATGAGGAACAATCCACCATGATTTACCAATAATAAGAATTTATATACAGTAGTTCCCCCTTATCTGAAGGAAATACGTTCTAAGACTCCCCAGTGGATACCTGAAACCTAATAGTCCTGAACCCTAAAGATACTGTTCTTCTCTACACATAATTACCCGAGATAAACTTTACTTTATAAATCATGTATAGTGAGAGATTAACAACTAGTAATAACACAGAACAATTATAATAATGTACTGTAAAAAATTATGTGAGTGTGGTTTCTCCCTCAAAATATCTAGAATTTTCCATTTAATATTTTTGGACCACAATTGACCACAAGCAACTTAAATTGAAGAAAGTGAAAACACAAATAAGAGAGCATTACTGCTCTAGTAAAATAGCCTGAAGATACTAAAACAAAAATTCACAGCATTAACAAGAGAAATGGAAAAATCCATAATGATAGCAGGAAGTTATTCCCAGAAACTCACAGATCAAAGGTAATAATTTAGTAAAGATAAATAAGGTATAAGCACAACAATTAAAAAGCTCAATATAATAGACATTCTGCTACAGCAAATAAAGAGAGAAGACATTTCATTCAAACACACACCGTGCAGTCACAAACAACGACCATACTCTAAGCCAGAAAAGTCTGATAAACCACAGCCATTGGACAGACCAGCTGGCTGCCAATTTGTATTACAGTGCATGGACTAATTTCTAATGGCTGCATTTTAAATGACCTTATGAATATCTACATAAAAACCTCAGTCATGCCACTTGCCTGAAAAGACTAAAGTAGTTCCTATGGTCCCTCTAAGGAAAAGTTTGTTGTTTTTGTTTTCCCTTTTCCCTGCTTTGGAACACACAAAATATCAACACATTGCAAGTAATTTGTATCAGATAGATATTATTCTTTATTAATTAATGTACTAAGATTAGAAATCAATTGAAAGTGAAAGCCCCATACACCAAACCAATATTTTTGAAAACTGAAAATTAATATTCTAAATAAAATAAATTTATAATATACCCAAAAACAATTGGGAGTTATTAATGTTTAAATTATTGCTATGCCTCCAAAAAACCTTCTAATTTAGCAGTCTAGCAGTTTAGACATAGGAGATAAAAAAATTATTTACATCAAAGCATAAGAATTTAAAGAACAGGAATATGATCTCTAACTGCATCAATTAATAACACTCGCTCCCTCGAAATACCTTTAACACTGACCAATGGTAATATTCTCTATTAAACCGTGACTAAGTTGAAAAGTGTCTGAGCCAAAATAAGGAAACAGTTTGAGAAAAGCATCTTTAAGCATTACAGAGAGTAATAAAACCTTAAAATAAAATAGAAAACCTCTTTTAAAAATGTCTGAATTCCAATCATGTATGCAAAGTTCATTATTCACATTACACATACTAAGGAGCTAACATTTATTGATCACTGATGGGTACTGTTGTACACATTTTGAATAATAAATGCAAAAATACTTAAGTACAACACATCATTGTATAAAGCATGAGCAATTCAGTTTCAGTAGTTTCTGTAAACTCCAGTATAGGATTTTTAAACTCTAAATGCAGGTAACCTTAAGCTAATTAAATGTCAGCATTTTATTAACAATTAAAAAAGATAGATAAGGCTTCCTTTATTCTTAAGAGTATTAGAGGACTACTGTCAACAAACAATTTCCACTTTTTGGACACAGCACATAGGTAAACTTTTGTTCTAATAGTCTAACTCTTGTACATATTAACTTACTGGGAAACCCTATAACTCCATCTTACCCATGTGGTTCTTCTAGGACTTTGCAAAAACTGGGATTTTCCTATGAGTTCCAGAGCAGCTACAATAGACATGGATATCTGAAGTGACTAACAACAACAAAAAACTGGCAGTGTTGACCAACCTCTGCTGACAAAGCATCATCAGTGATGTCAACAAAGCTGCCTTGTGTTTCAGATCTGCTGCAGCAAGTCACAGGAGGCATCTTAGAAAAGGGATTAGAAGAAGAAGAGAGATTCGTATTTTCATTTTCTTTTCAAAAATTAGCTTTAAAAATATGGTTGAAAGACTGTATCATATCACACATACTCTGGAATGTGCACTGAGAGTAATTTTTAAGAAATGCTGTAAAATTCACCTATTCGACTTAAAACCTAATGATTCAAGCAACATTTGAGAGGCTTTAAAAAATGCACTCATAAAGCCTAATCCTATCTAATAAAAGAATAATATGCAAATTTGACCATACTTTTGCCACACCCACAAGCCACGCCCACCAGCCAATCAGGAGCAGATCATGAAAATAAGCCCCAACTCAGATGGCTGCCGCCACTGAGCGCAGGAGGAAGGCTTGGGTTTCCCCGGCAACAGAGGAAGCCAAGCTTTCTGCCTGCCATTGTGGGCCTAGGCCTCCACTCAATGTTACAACGTTTCAATTATAAAAGATACAGAAATGGCAGCAGCCACTGAGCTGGAGAGAACAGAAGCTTGGGTTTCCCTGGCAACAGAAGAAGCCAAGCTTTCAGCGGCCATTGCCAGCCTAGGCCTCCACTCTAGGCTACAAAGTTTCAAACAGAAATGGCTGCTGCCCCCCAACGAGCAGAAGGCTTGACTCTGCTCCAGGCTACAAAGTTTCAATTGTAGACATAGATTAATCTCAGATACCAGGGCCTCCACTTGGGTCGCTGCGGGGGGGAGGGGGGAGGCGTGGCCAGCCTACAAACATCCACAGGCCCCTCGCCCAGGTTGCCCCTCACCCCAAGGGAACCCCCACCCTGATCTGGGACACTTCAGGGCAAACCAGCTGGCCCTCACCCATGCACCAGGCCTCTATCCTATCTAATAAAAGAGTAATTTGGAGATTGACCATCACTCCAACACACATGATGGCTGCCCCCATGTGGTCAAAGATTCTGCCCCCAAGTGGTCAAAGATGGCCACCACAAGATGTCCAGCAGGGGAGGGCCATTGGGAGGTTCCAGGCCGGCAAGGGAGGGCAGTTGGGGGGCTAAAGCCTGCAGGGGAAGGGTGACCAGGCTGGCAGAGGAGGGAAGTTGGGGGCAAACAGGCTGGCAGAGGAGCAGTTAGACATCAATTAGGCTGGCAGGGTAGTGGTTCCCAGGTGATCAAGCTGGCAGGCAGAAGCGGTTAGGAGCAATCAGAGAGGCAGGCAGGTGAGCAGTTTGGAGCCATTAGTTCTGGATTGTGAGAAGGATGGGCAATCAGACATCCCTCAAGCAGTCCCAGATTGGAGAGGGTGCAGGCTGGGCTAAGGGACATCCTCTCCCCACCCCACCCCCCGTGCACGAATTTTGTGCACCAGGCCTCTAGTTCTAAATAAGTGTTTCAGAGATTAGGTGATTCTAACAATTGGTTGGGACAAAGACATTTTAAAAACAGAAAAATCTATCATGCATTAACATTGACTGGAATGTTGTGATATTTGCATAGATGTGTAATATTATAAGCGAACTAGAGGCCCAGTGCACAAAATCGAGCACTGGTGGAGAAGGGTCCCCTCAGTGCAGCCTGTGCCCTCTAGCAGTCTGGGAGCCTCAGGAAATGTCTGACTGATGTCTTAGCGCTGCCACAAAGGTAGGAGAGGCTTCTGCCACCACCGTTGTGCTTGCCAGCCATTAGCCAGGCTCAGGGCTTCTGAGTGGTGCTCCCCCTATGTAAGTGCACTAGCCACCAGGGGGCAGCTCCTGTTTGAGCATCTGCCCCCTGGTGGTCAGTGCACGTCATAGCGACTGGTCGTGCCACCGTTTAGTCAATTTGCATATTAGCCTTTATTATATAGGAGGATATTATTTGCAAATTTCTTTTGTTTAGACTTTTAAAGTAAATAAAAGTATTTCATTTGTATGTATCAAATCAGGATATCCTTTCCAATAGGTTTCTTGTGACACTTAAAAATATTAGCTGTAAATTTCTTCTAATTTAATAAAATTTCTATATTTTATAAAAATATTCAACTCTTCAAACACCTGAATTCACGATAGTATAAAACAAGAAAGTAAATAATTGATCCTTAATACTGAGTTTTTCTCAACATTTACTTTAAAATCCTTCTGTGTCCAATTGTTTTTCATTAGACATTTCAGCACATACTTCTGCATTTTCTATCCTCTCCTACTGCTCTATATTTCTATTGGGGTCAGTATTACACCCTGCTCTAAAGCCCCTCCTGCTTTTTATCATAATATACACAGACCTTAGCCTTTGGTGTTAATAATTCTGGAGTCATATTGATGAATCCTAAAAATAAAGCTGTTGTGACTTCTGGAGTCATATTGATTAATCTTAAAAGCTATTGTGACTTAAACTGAAATTGTATTTCATCTATAAATAGTACTGGAAAGAAATATAGGTTCCAATCATACACTCATTTGGTATCTTATCTTTGTAACACATCATTATACTTATTTAACACTAGAATGTCTTCCTAGAATATATGGTAGCTGTCTTGATTACTACATTAATGTCCATGGATTAAGTTAGAATGTTTACAATACTTAGCCTTCCCACAGAACATTAGTATTTTCTTAAAATTTGTTTATACAAAGTTTTATAGATTTTTTTTACAAAACAACACAAATAAAGCTCAGCAAATTTATTGCTGATTTAATGTTTTATTGATGCAGTGATTATTTCTAATTTAAATATAGGATTTATTATTCTTGGGAGTCTTGAGTATAGTACTGCTTATCTACTAGAACACGTTTTTTTTGGGGGGGGACCATGTGATATAAAATACAGTTTATATCACAAGCAAGTACACACATACACACATACACACACACTTACACACATACACATACATACATATACATAAATATGTGTGCATGTGTGTGTGCTTATATCTAAATAAGGATGAGTGGATAGATGGATGGTGGATGTGTAAACAGATATAGGTATCACATTAAAAACAAGTTTCACGAAGATGGCAGCATAGGTAAAACACCTATCTTGCCGTCATACTCAGCAATTTTAAAACTACAACTTAACGAAAGAACAAACACCGTCCAGAATCACCAGAAAGCTGGCCGAGTGAAAATTCCACAAAAAAAAGTGAAGGTAAGACACTGTGACTCGGAGGAGCGGCTGAGGACAGTCTTGAAAAAACGCGCGGAGAGAGGTTTGGAGTGCGCGCCAAAGGATAGAGAGGGCAGCTGAAAACTGGCCAGTTTTCTCGAACGGGGAGACAAAGACGTCCCACTGGACTGATTCTCCAGCTCTGGGCGAAGTCCAGGCAACCCATTATCATACGGGATAAAAACTGGACAGTGGGAGGGCACGCCGAAGCTCGGGTGCTGCCGGGTCTGCCAGCTTGTGGAGAAGGCGAGCTTGCACGTGAACTTGGGAACAGCGCAGCTGCGAGAGCCGCGTAGAGAGCGCTCTGCGCCTTGCTATCTCATTCGGGAAACCGTCAGACTGTTTTGTTTTACGATCGTGGGTGAGACATTGGGTGTGCAGACTCATTTGGGGAGAGTATGAATTCCCCAGCGGCTCTCTCTCAGAGGTGCTGGCAGCCATTGCCACCGACACAGACTCCCTGGGGCCGCATAGGGCGGAGCTAACGCTGTCTGCTTGGCCGGGAGACTTAGCCCATCCAACCTGAGCACAGCTGAGCTTCACAGACAATTGGCCTGGAGGTGAACCCCTTCAAGTGCTAACAACGATTAACCTGAGCTTAACCTCAGCAAGACTGTGCAACCCATATCCACCTCAGGTAACTGGGGAGGCTGACCCACTGTCCCTTATAGGACGTCTACCACACAAAGCTAATTGTCCAACTCAGGGAAGCAGCCACAATGCAGACATGGAAAGAAATCAGATGTGAAATAAATGGAGGGAAAAAAATGACTGGACATGTAATTCAAAACCACGGTTATAGGGCTTCTCAAGAGGCTCCTAGAAAAGGTCCAGACCTATAAGGAAATAAGCAAGACCGCAAAGGAAATGAACGAGACCACCAAGAATATGAACGAGACCTGCAAGGAAATGATCAAGACCAACGTGGAAATGAATGAGTCCTACAAGGAAATGAAGGAGAACCCTCAAGGCTATAAAGGAGAATCTCAATGATATGAAAAAGGACCAACCAAAAATTAAGCATACACTGACTGAAATAAAAATTATACAAAGACCTAAAAGTGCTCTGGAGCACCCCAAGAACCAAGTTAAAGATTTGAAATACAAAGAGGTAAAATCCACTCAGCTGAAAAAGCAAGAATCCAAAAGAATCCAAAAAATTGAAGATAGTGTAAGGGGCCTCTGGGGTGCCAGAAAAAAAGAGAGAGCAAGACAATGAAAACCTATTTGAAGAAATAGTGACCGAAAACTTCCCACACCTGGTGAAAGAAATTGACTTAGGAGTCCAAGAAGCGCACCGAACCCCAGTATATAGGAACCCTAAGAGGACCACACCAAGGCACATCATAATTAAAATGCCAACAGCAAAAGACAAAGAGAGAATATTAAAAATGGCAAGAGAAAAACAGATGGTTACCTATAAGGGAGCACCCATACGATTGTCAGCGGATTTCTCAACAGAAACAATGCAAGCCAGACAGGAGTGGCAAGAAATATTCAAAGTGATGAACAGCAAGAATCTGTAATCAAGACTAATCTATCCAGGAAAGCAATCATGCAGAATTGAGGGTCAGATAAAGTGCTTCGCAGATAAGAAAAAGCTTAAGGAGTTCATCACCACCAAACCAATATTATATGAAATGCTGAAAGATATTCTTTAAGAAGAGGAAGAAGAAAAAGATAAAAGTGTAAATTATGAACAACAAATACACATCTATCAACAAATGAATCTAAAAATCAAGTGAATTCATAAGTTGATGAACAAGATAAACTGGTGAATGTAACAGAATCACGGACATAGAGAGGCAATGGACTGACAAGTCTTGGGGAGAAAGGGGGTGTGGGAAGTGCAGCAAGAGACTGGACAAAAATCATGCAACTATGGGAGAGGACAGTGGAGGGGGGTGAGGGCGGAGGGTGGGATGGGTACCAGGTGGAGGGGAACTATAGGGTGAAAAAAAAAAGGGATCAATGTAATTAATAAATTGAACAATAAAGATTAAAAAAAAAGAAGAAAAAACAAGTTTCACAAAACAGTATCTTCCCTTATTACATGTGATACCCCCTCACAGTTTTTATACTAATCTGCTTTATTGGGAAAAAATTATAGTTACAATGGACAAATTTGACTTTAAAATCCACTAGCCCATTACAATGTGTAGTTTTAAGAAAAACACATCAGCCCAACTGGTTGAGCACTGACCTATGAGCCAAGAGGTCATGGTTTGATTCCCAGTCAGGGCACATGCCCAGGTTATGGGCTTGATCCCCAGTGAGAGGTGTGCTGGGGGGAGCGGATCAATGATTCTCTCTTATCACTGATGTTTCTGTCTCTCTCTCCCACTCCCTTCTTCTCTCAAATCAATAAAAAAAAATATTTTTAAAAAAGAGCCCTAGCCAGTTTGGCTCAGTGGAGAGCACTGACTTAGGAGCTGAAGGGTCCAGGGAAGATTTTGGTCAAGGGCTTGATCCTTGGCATTCAGAAGGCAACCAACAGATATGTCTCTCACATCGATGTTTCTCTCTGTGTGTGTCTCCCCTTCTCCTTCACTCTCTCTAAAAATCAATGGAAAAATATCCTCAGGTGAAGATTAGCCAAAAAAACACACATCAGGCACGGGACAATAATTGTGTCCTCTTTCTTTTTATCTTCAATACAATCCTTGCTACTCAACAAGTGCTTAATAAAGTATATGGAATGATGGAATAACAATAACTAATGAATATTCAAATAAATGAAACTAGCTGGGAGGAAGCTACATAAAATTGTGAGCAATGCATGCAATTAAAAACCCATGACCTAGCCAGAGTGGCTCAGTTGGTTCAGCGATGTCATGTGCACCAAAAGGTCACCAATTTGATGCCAGCTCAAGGTGCTGACTGGAAGCAAACAATTATTGAGATTTCTCTCTTTCGTGTCCATTTCCCTTTCAGTCTTTTCCTCTCTTAAAAAAAATCAATAATAAAAAAACCTTGATCATTATTATTGCTATTATTGTTAGCAAGATAATAGTTAACATTATTATCAACTAGAGGCTTGGTGCATGAAATTCATGCACGGTGGCGGGGGAGGTCCTCAAGCCCAGGCTGCACCCTCTCCAATCCAGAACCCCTTGGGGGATGTCTGACCACCTGATCCCTGGCAGACGGACATCCCTCTCACAATCCTGGATCGCAGGCTCCTAATCACTCACCTCCCTGCCTGCCTGGTCACCCCTTACTGCCTCCCATGTCAGCCTGGCCACCCCAACTGCCCCCCTCTGCTGGCCTGCTCACCTCAAACTGCCCTCCTCTGCTGGCCTGGTCACCCCCAACTGCTCCCTCTCCTGGCCTGTTTACCCCCCAACTGCTCCCCCTGCTGGCCTGGTTGCCCCTCACAGCCTCTCTGCTGGCCTGGTCGGATAACAATAGAGTCCAAGGACCTACTGTAAATAGTTCAGTTGTTTGGTCATCCCTCACTAACCCCACTGGTGGCCTGGTCATACGCAGCCATCTTGTAATGGTGTGAGGGTCAATTTGCATATTACCTCTTAATTATATAGGATTGCTTTCTATGCACCAGACAGTGTGCTTACTAATCTATCTGAATTTCTTCATAATAGTCTTGAGATAGGAGCCAGACTTCATATCTTTTATAAAAATAATTAGGCATGAAGTTTAAGTAATTTGTCCAAGATCACACAACAAACAAATGAAAAAAACTGGGCTAAACTCAAATTCTAATTGTTTAAAATTGTATTTATTTTTATTAACATTAATATCTAGAAATTTAGCATTATCCAACAGCTGAAAACAACTAAAATATCCATCAATGGGTAAATGAGTAAAAATATAATTGTGGTACATATATGTGCAATGGAATGCTCTTCAGCAATAGAAATAAATGAACACTGATACACACAAAACAGATATCAAAATTATTATAGTGCATGAAAAAAATGCAAGAAAAAAATGCAAGAAAAAAAGAGTACACATTGGATAATCCAATTTAGGTAACATTTCAGAAACAACAAACCTTGTCTGGTCCAGATTTGAGAGAGGACTAACCAAGGGGCACAAGAGGGTATTAGCAGCAATGCAAAAATTACATCTTGACTATGCTGGTGGTTACACAACTGAATATATTCATTAAAACTCAACCTGTATACTTAAAAATGCGTGCACTATATTTGAATGTAAATTCTCCTTAATAAAGTCAATACAGGCCAATCCTTGAGTTACATGGACTCAATGTATGTTGCCATCTCCCACTTATTTATATATATAAAAAAAGAGTTCCATCATTTCAATGTCTGCACATGTGTGCTTTATGTTTTTTATTATTTATTTATCACAAAGTTAGGAATTATTATCTTTCTTTACATTTTTGTTACTGTGTCACTTCATTATTGCTGTGTCTGTGCTCCATGTGAGTGAGGTAGGTGTTTATGTAGGTGGGTTCGACTTACAGTGAAAATCACATTACATTGCGTTGTAGGAACAGATCTCTGATGTAACCCAAGGACCTACTGTAAATAGTTTAAATATGCTTTTCCTTCATCTTCCCTTCCCTTTCACTTCCTGAACAAGTCACTATGTGAGACAGAGCAAGGTAGGCCTCCCCCAACAAAGCAGCCTAGCCTGGAGTTTCAGACCTAAATAGGTTGAGGAATATGACCCTGCAAGAGAAGCAAGCATGTCACACCCCAAATAGTTCAAAGGATAACAATAGAAAAGATGCGGACCCAATCTGATATCGGAATCGAGCCTTAGTAGAATGAGGAGGGTACATGTGGGTGGCCTAATGTGGGCTGCCAGAGTCCAGGCAGAGTGATGTGGCAGCCATACATGGATGGCCTGGACAGGATTACCCGAGTTCAGCAGTGTGAAAAAGGGATCTATACAGGAAGAGGCCCAGTGCCATTGTAAGACCCAAACAGAACAAGGAGAGTGGCCATGTGTGGGCATCAACTAACACATGGTATCCAGCCCAATCATAATTAGAAGGCAGCATAGGAAAGGGAGAGTGGTGTGGGTGTCAGAGCCCATGCGGGGTAAAGAAGGGATGCATAGAGGGAGGGAAGCAGCCGTGCAAGTGGATTTAGAATCTTAGTAGAGTGAGGAGGGCAACTACATTAGAGAAGTGACAGCAAAGGTAGGAACAGTGGTTACACACAAGAGGATTGATCAAATGAGTGAATATATTAAGGAAAATAGTTACCAATTTTCTCCTTGTTGGATTAGAGTTATAAATATGGAAAAGAAGAAATGCTGTCTTTAGACTCAATTAAAAGTATGAGTGCAGCTCTTAACAGACACAGACAAATATAAAATTATAGTCACAATATGCAAACAGACACCCACAACACACACATACACATCTTAAATGAGCTTAAGGGCACTGACACCACCCCAACCCCCACCCCCCACCGCCAATAGCAATAAGCACAATTAGTCCCCAGATCTTGGCTTCCAAATACCATTCTTTACTGGGCTCCTTGGGGAAAATGGCTGTTTCCAGGTTGGAACAGGGGAAATACTAAATAGCCTGATACCTCTGGAAAGAACTACTCCAAGAAGATGGGTACAAGTCAAAACATAGAAGCCAACCCCCAAAAAACTCTCAAATGCCAAATCTTGGGCAGTATGAGCATCATGATAAATTATATTCCCAAATTATAACTGATTGCATAAAATAATAAACCACAGGACATAATATAAATAAATCACTAAATAAAATTTGACAAGGAACGCGATATTTATGTTGTTTCAAAATTCCTCCCTACAAAATGCTAATTATATAGGGGAAAGAGTAAGTTCACAGTTAAGAAGGCTGGCAGCAACACCTTTATCAAGTGGTCAATGCTAATATCACTATTAGGACAAACAGCATCAAGTACCTCCTGACAGGATACAAGGACAGTGTAGCATTGTTGAAAATGCAGAACCCAAATGCAAGCATTTATACAAATGTAAATGGAGAGCATTCTGTAGAATGACTGGCTCATAACATACAAGTGTCAAGGCCATCAAGTCTGACTTAAGGGAAGACTGAGGAAGTACTGTGGTTTGAAGGAAACTAGATGGGATCCTGAACTGGACCTTTCTGCCATAAAGGACATTACCAGGACAGATGGCAAAACCTGGACAGACTCTGAGGATAGATTCTAATAGTGTATCATTGTTGATTTCCTGATTTGGTGAAAATGTAGTGGTTATATAGGAGGAAAACCTTTTTTAGTAGGAAACACACATGATATTTGGGGTGATGTGCTTCAGCAGGCAATTTACTCTCAGTGGTTCAGAAAAAAGTTCATGAAAATTGAAGAAAGTGCTTGCAATGTTTTTGTAAGAATGGAAAAGTTTAAAAAACTTTTATATTAAAAAATAAAATAAAAAACAAATTTCATTCATCTGACAAAGGGTATCCACATAAAAGATACAGTAAATACCACATTTAACAGTCAACCATGGAAAGCATGCCTGTTAACTAAGTTCAGAAGCAAACCAGGAACAATCCAATATTATAATGGAATTCCTAGCCAGTGTATAGGCAAGGAAAAATACAAACACTGGAAAGGAAAAACATACTATCATTACTGCAGATTACATGCTTACATAAATTTAAAAATTCAAATAAATCTAATGATAAATTATTAGAATTATTAATAGTTATATCAAGGTTACTGGATACAAATTCGATAAAACCCTGTTTACTGCATTTCTGTACACTAGCAATATTCCATTAGAAAATAGCAGCACTTACAACAGCTACAAAAACCAGAAATATATCAAACAAAATTGTTCAAGACTTTTAAAAGAAAACAAATATAAAACTTTATAGAAAAAAATTTAAATTAACCAATGGACCTATATCACATTTTAGGATACTAAAATAATGAGAAATTGCTAATTATGGTCCAAATATTCCAAGATGTTAATTCTTAAAATTGTTTTATTGATAAAATGCTATTTCCATTAACACCCCAAATGAGTTTTTCATAGGACTCAACAAAATGATTCTAACATCTTATGAAAAAGCAAAAGACTAAGAATAGTTGAGATACTTTAGAACAAAAGCAAGATAGGGAACCATGATGATGTATTATCAACTCTTATAAAAGCAATGGTTAGATTATGTAATTTGGCAGTGGGATAGTGGCACATAAATAAACATTTTTTTTTTTAAAAAAAGCAGCTCATAAAGCACTATAATATATTTCTGTATTTCCATCCCCCAAACATGTAGACAGGATATGAAACATAAAGAAAATGTCAGAAAGAGGTATCATCATGCTTTTCTCATTATTCCACCTTAGATTTTTCATCTCCTCTCCAAGATCAAAACAGATACTGAATATCCTATCTAATAAAAAAGTAATATGCAAATTGTAAAGCCATGCCCACCAGCCAATCAGGAGCAAATAAATCCCAACCAAGATGGCTGCTGACATCTGTGAGCAGGAGGGAGGCTTGAATTTCCCTGGCAATGGAGGAAGCCAAGCTTTTCGCCTGTCATTGCCAGCCTAGGCCTCCACTCAATGCTACAAAGTTTGAATTATCGAAGATACATCCCAACAGTAATGGCAGCAGCCACAGAGCTGGAGAGCAGAGGCGAGGGTTGCCTGAGCAATGGAGGAAGTCAAGCTTCTGCAGCCCTAGTGTCTAGGCCTCCATTCTAGGCTACAAAGTGTCCATTATAGAATTTAAATAAACCTAAACAGAAATGGCTGTCATCACAGAGTGAGCAGAAGGCTTGGCTCCATTCAAGGCTACAAAGTTTTAATTGTAGAACATAAATTAATCCCAGATCCCAGGGTTTCTGCTTGGGTCGCTGGAGGGCATGGCCAGGCTGCAAACCACCACAGGCCCCTTGCCCAGGCTACCCCATACCCCAAGGGAACCCCCACCCTGATCCAGGACACTCTTCAGGGTAAATCAGCTGGCCCCCAACCCATGTACCAGGCCTCTCTCCTATCTAATAAAAAAGTAATTTGCAGATTGACCATCACTCCAACACACAAGAGGGCTGCCCTCTATGGTTAAAGATCCTGCCCCCATGTGGACACAAGATGGCCAGCAGGGGAGGGCCACTGGGAGGTTCCAGGCCTGCAAGGGAGGGCAGTTGTGGGCGATCAGGCCAGCAGGCGAGGACAGTTGGGAGGGACCAGGCCCGCAAGGGAGGGCAGTTGGAGGCAATCAAGCCTGCAGGGGAGGGCAGTTAGGGGTGAGCAGGCCAGCAGAGGAGGGAAGTTGGGGGTAAACAGGCTGGCAGGGCAGCAGTTAGAGTTCAATTAGGCTGGCAGGGTAATGGTTAGGGGGTGATCAGGCTAGCAGGCAGAAGTGGTTAAGGGCAATCAGGGAGGCAGGCAGGTGAGCAATTTGAAGCCAGCGGTCCTGGATTGTGAGAAGGATGTCCAACTGCCCGTTTAGGCCCGATCCTACCGGGATCGAGCCTAAAAGGGCAGTCAGACATCCCTTAAGGGGTCCCAGATTGGAGAGGGTGCAGGCTCGGCTGAGGAACATCCCCTGCCTCCCGTGCACAAATTTCATGCACTGGGCCTCTAGTGATATTATAAAAGCAAACAGGGAAAATAATACAAAGAAATGAGAGGGAGGAAAAATGGGCATAACTACTTTGGAAAACTGTTTTTGCAGTACCTAATAAAGCCGAATATCTACATACCTTCTGATATCATAAGTATATACCCAACAAAAATACCTAAGATATATTCACCAAAGACATACTAGAATATTGTAGCAGCACTATTTATAATAACCAAAAACTGGAAAACTACCTAAATGCCTATCAACTGGAGAACAAAAGAAATAAATTACAGTATTTTCACATAATATATTACAATACTCTAGAACTATGAGAATGAATCCAAAAAATGGATGATTCACAAATATGTTGAGCAAAAGAAGACAAATTTTAAAAAGAACATATATTATTTCATTCATATAAAGTTCAAATATAGGTAAACAGCTCTGTGTTCTCAGAAAGCAAATAGTCACCATTAGAAATGAAGGGTGCTGACTGGAGGGAGCGTCTGCTCCAGGATATGGTGTGTTCTGGTTCTTGCTGGGTGCTGGCAGCCTAGGTATGTTTGGTTTGTAAAAATTCACTGAGATAGACCTTCTGAATGGAACCCTTCTGGGAACCAATTCCAACATGTCATAATTACGACAGTCTCATCAAAAGGTTGATGGGACTTGGGGGCTCAACAAGGACTGAGCCACAAATGTAATTACCTGTTGGAATGGCTAAAGGACACTTCCCCCAAACCTTATTGCTTATTGCCAGACAGCTCAGGGCATTTTAAATCTACATGTTATTGCCTTCTGTTGGCCAAACCAGCTGTAGGCTTGTCCCCAAACTGACAATGCTTCTGTAAACCTTACCCTTTGAAGTGAATGTTTCTACCTTGCCTTAGGACAAATTGTGTTAATAAATAGCATGGGGTCCTTAGACAAGGGGTAATCTTTTAGCTCCTTTAGCTAAAGATCCTCTGACCCCCTCCCCTCCAATGCCTGTTAAAATTATCTTTTGTCTTTGGACTCCTTTTTAATCTACTTGCAGCTCCTTTCTCCAGATTCCTGAACCCTTTGTAAGGCTGGGACAAGAACCCCGGCAGCACCCTTTTCTATAGGCATTTTACACTTCAAGTGTTTGAAATGGGATCTAGAGAATTAAAGAAAGAAAACAAAACCCACTAAAAATATTAGATTTTCTATATATCCCATGTTCTTCAGATCGGTCAAAATTACCTGAATGTAGGCAATACAATATGAGAAGTACTAAGCTAAAATATTTCCAAAGTCCTGGGTTTAAAATATATTCTGCATTAATATGCACCTGGGTGACTTTGAGAAATGCAATTAAATCTTGGAGTATCACCTTTCTGACCATTAAAACAGTATTATCTGCTGTCCTCCCTCCCCCACAGTGTTGCTATGATGAAGAAAATAACATGCATGAAAGTGCTGTTTAAACTATAAAGTTGTGTATAACAAAAATAGATCAAAGTCTAAATACAATGGTTTCTAATTTTTAAATTTTATTTGTGTGCAATGAGAATTTTGTTCAAGATCTTAAACAGAGTTCTATTTAACAAAGCAAAGATCCCATTGCTCTGTGTTTGTCTGAGGGGATGAAGGACAATCATAAAGAGAGTGCTGGAGGCTGCCTCCATATTCTGCTCTCCCTAATGTCCCCCAAGGTATCTGCTAGAATGCCACTGTGTGCAGACTTTGGGATCATAGAGACTGAAGTAAAATGTCCTGATTTTATCACTAATTAGCTTTCTGAGCCTCAACTTCTTCAACTCTAAGAGGAAGCCAGTATCACCTACTTTTCAAGGGCTGGAGATAATTATATTTTAGAACCTAGAACAATGCTTGATATGCAAAGTAAGACCACTACACAAGTTGTACATAGACAACTCTGTAAAACACACGCACGAAAGAGAACACTAAAATTCAACAGTTTCCAAAGCAATTAAATTTAACAACTTCAATCTAAAAGTTGGATGTCAGCAATAGCTTCCTAAATATTATGACTTAAGCTATTCCCTCTACTAATCATTTTCCACAAATCCCTTCAAGTAATATGTTTGAAATAACAATTTGGCCAACCTGATCATGTCACTCATCTAGCTCACTACTGCCTGCAGAATAATGTCCAAGCTCCTTTAGGGGCACACAGGCCCTTTAGAATCTACTCTAACCTTACCTATCACTCCTGCCTCTTCTCTAAAACCCAACATTTTAACCATATTCAATTAACACCTGATCTTTGAACAGGACACATACTTTTCAATAACCTTTTATTTTCCCCTAAATAGTAAATACACAAGGTAGAAAATGAGAAATTAGAAAATGTAGATTTTTTAAGAAGACATCACTATGGTCAGTGTAATAAGGCATTAAAAACAACAAAGGCACCTAAATTTAAAAGAGAAAAAATGTTTTTATTTGCAAACGACTTGATTGTCTAGACAGAAAATCTAGTGGAATCTACAAAAAGCTATTGGAACAAATAAGCAAGATTCACCAGGTAGCAAAATCAATACATAAGAACAACTGTATCACTAAACACTAACAACAAATAATTGGAAATAAAAATATATAAGAAAATCTCATGAAAATAGCACCAAAAATACACAATTCTGAGGGGTAAGTCTGCCTACCATGGAAGAGCAACATGCCCTGCACTCCGGGAGGTGGAGTGTGCCTCCACTGCTTCTAGTGGAGATGTGCACGGTGACTTCCTTCCAAAGAAGAGAGCAGCATGTGAAGAAGGAAGAAGTGTGACTTTGCAGAGGAGAAGCATGAAGAGCACGATCTGTGCCAGGTGATTGATATTTGCATCAACAGTGATATTTATGTGATTAGATGTGTTGTGATGAGCACGGAACTTTATCTCTCTGGTCTTCATCCCAAAACCAACAAATCCATCTAATCATAAGAAAAGCATCATATAAATCCCTACTGAGCAACAGTCTTCAAAACACCTGACAGTACTCCTCAAGACTATCAAGATCATCAAACACAGGAACATCTGAGAAATGGTCCATCCAGAGGAGCCGAAGGAGACATACTGCTAGATGGTGTCCTGGAGGGGAATCCCAGATCATAAAACAGACAATAGGTAAAAACTAAGGACATATGAACAAAGTGTGGGCTTTAGTTAATAATGTATTAATATCAGTTCATTAAATGTGACAAATGTACCATTAAAAAAAGACATCATCTGCCCTAGTTGGTTTGGCTCAGTGGATAGAGCGCCAGCCTGTGGATCAAAGGGGCCCAGGTCCGATTCTAGTCAAGGGCATGGACCTCGGTTGCAGAGTCCTCCCTGACCCAGGCTCTGGTCGGGCTTGTGAGGTAGGCAATCAATCAATGTGTTTCTGTAACATCGATATTTCTCTCTGTCTTTCCCTCTCCCACTCTCTCTAAAAATCAATGGAAAAATATCCTCAGGTGAGAATTAAAAAAAAAAAAAAAAAAAAGACACTACATTCTCACCAACTAGGTATTATCGTACCTTATATCCTTCTGGAGATATTGATACACAAATAAAGCTATATGATCATAATGCAAATATGTCTTTATAACCTGCTTTCTTTAGTCAATAGTCTCTACCTTCCTATTTCAAATTCCTACCTCATTTAATAAATAGGCCATATTCAAATTTCTACAACAGACCCAAAATGTCCTTTCTAGTTATCAACCCAACCAGTACCCAATCCAGAATCTCACATTACATCTAGTTGTGCATTAATAATTTAATGTAGCACTGTCATCTCTCCTCACACCAACTTTTTAGGACACCAACAAACTAAAGAGATGTCACTATTTTTCCTACAGATTTTTCATCAATATGACTTTGGTTCCTTACTCTTATTTGTCTATCTTCTGTTTATCCTCTAAAATGGAAGTTGTAAGTAACGGCTTAAGAAATTAAAAGTAAATGACTTGGGCTACAATATATTTTACATAATTTTGTGTAATATGCATAATTTTGTGTACTATCAATAATTCTTTGTATCACATGACAAAATATATAGTATTTGGCTAACCCAATTCATTAATGATAGGAAAATCAACACTAGATTAGGGTAGTGATAGTTTGATCTCTCCAATGAACAATCATGTGTTTTTCTCTTGCAAACATAAAGTAATTTATATGGTGTTGCTTTAGTACTGTATGAACCCTCTGCTCCTTTTCACCTAATGATTGTTACAATTAATAAACCAGGCATAAAGCAGACATTTCATTAGGGTTTTTAATATGAAGTTTCTCTAATTCCCTCACACTTCCTACATTTATTTGCTGGCATTTATCAGCAAAGTTGAATTATCTTCCATCAAGGGTCTTGTTAGTTATTAAAATACTAGAGGCCCGGTGCAAGAATGTGTGCACAAGTGGGGTTCCTCACGGTGGCCTTTGGGGATCAGTCCAAAACCCAAAGTCCAACACTGCTTGCAGCTCTTACCTGCCACTCCCACTCATCCTGGCCCACTGCGCCTGCCGCAGGCTCACGCTCAATCAGTACTCGCCAGCCATAAGCCCTGTGTCTGGTGCCCTCCTGAGGAGAGTGGCCTGCAGGATTGGGCAGGAACCGGCTCTCTGACATCCCCTAAGGGGTCCCAGATTGTGAGAGGACACGAGCTAGGCTGCGGGACTCCACTGGTGCACGATTGGGGCCAGAAAGAAACTGCAGGAGGGCTCCAGGGCATGTCCAACCCATCTCGCTCAGTCCCAATCAGCAGGACCTCAGCAGCAAGCTAACCTACTGGTTGGAGCATCTACGCCCTGGTGGTTGTGCACATCATAGTGAGTGGTTGAATGGACTTAGCATATCATTAGCATATTATGCTTTGATTAGTTGAACAGTTGACTGGTCACCTGATGACTGGACACTTAGCATATTAGGTTTTTATTATATAGGATAGATCCCAATATAAATGCAGCATAGATGCTTAATTATTTTCTATTAATAAGCATTTTTAAGGTAAGCAGTCATATTAACTCAAAGTGTATCAAGTGAGCACCGGTTTTTCTTTTCTTTTGTCTTTACTGAGCATCTTATTACTCATGGATTTTCCCTTAATCATTGTGAGAAGTGAAGAAAGAACCTGTATCTTTGCTCATGCTGATTCCCTTGATCTAACCCCAAATTCCTCACCTGATAAATTCAACTTCCAGTTTGTATTCTCTATAATGGCATACAGTTAATTTCTTCATCTCCATTTCAGAGCAACCTTTTCTCTCTTGCATAAAGATACCTCTGACATAACATTTGGTTGCATATCTTTATCACTCCCTGGATTTGTCTTTCACAGGTAAGAAGAGTATCTCACACTACTGTTAAACACAGTTTGATTTGTAGATCAGTTCTGGTCCACAAACTGCTTCCTGCCTGAGAAACAATAAAAAGCTTGCACCAGACTATAAATCAACTAGTCACTAAACACAGTTTAGTTTGGCTTAATTTTTTTCCTTTGGTGGTAAGAATTTGTGAAAGAAGGATGAAATGTATTCATTTCTATTCTGCAAGTGCTACTTTAACTCTCAATGGATCAGTAACAAACACTTCATGTACAAGCTATAATGAATAGCACTGTCCAATCACTACTGATTTACCCTTACTGCCAGGAACACAAAAGGAAGATGAACAGCTGTTGTAGAGAAGCTGGTACAGCAGTGGAGGTCATGGGCATGTCTAAACATCCTTTCTAAGGTGAAGGAAAAGTTGCTGCCATCTGGCCCTTTCTGCAACCAAAGAAGATCTATAATGCTGGCCTCTATGTGTTAGAGGTAACTTAGTCCTAGTTTGGGTGTATTATTCCAGCCCATTTACCTAGTGGCCTGGAGAGCTGCTAGTTCTGAGTAAGATCCAGAAGGCGGCTGTGCAAGCTGCTCTGCCACTTGGGACCTGTGATCCAGCAGTGGAGGTGGAGGATACTGTCTGGGACTTCCCAGGCTTCTGCAGGTGAAGCTCAGTGAAGGCCGTTAGGAGCAAAACCCTGCCAGCCTCTGTCAGGAACTGCTTTCCTTTGGAGACATAGCTCTTAGCTTGCTACTGGGTCTTAGTAACTAAATGCTTAACCTCAGGCCACTCAGTTACCATCATGAACTAGGTATTATCTGACACACAAAGCCATAAAGTTGAGTGTGCATAGCAAGATTCCATCATCAAATGCAAGTGGTACAGATATGCCAGGGTCCAAAGGAAAGAAGTAAGGCCCTGAGGAAACAAGTAAGTTACATGAAGAAGTAGCTCAAATGCCCATTTTTCCACACCTGCTCTACTGCCTTCTCTCTCCCACCCTCACTCTCCTAAGGAGTTCCCTATGATTAGCTGATAGAGTAGCCTCGGGGTTGGTGTATAGATGGTTCTGAACAATATACAGATGGCACTCGGAAGTGGACAGCTGAGCACGCCAGTCTCTTTTTGGGACACCCAGAGGAAGGAAATCTTCCTGTGGGCAAAATCTCAAATAGTGAATCTGGTGTTCACTTTACTCAGAAGGAAAAATGGCCAGATGTGCTATTATAAACAATTCATGGCTGCTGTCAGTGGTTTGATTTCTAACCTGAGGACTCAGCACAAGCTTCCCTGTAACTGCTAAGAGAGCAGAGAGCAAGGGGGGAGGAAAAAGTGCAGTTTATATCTCACTGCTTGAACAGTGAAGCAAGCAGTCTCCGGCTTGTCAAGACACATCGCCAGAGGTGAGGGGAAGCACAGAGACTATTTTTCACTAAGCCTCTGATACTAAGTGAATGTTTTTAGACCATGTATATTTATCATGCTAAATTTTTAAAAAATTTAGTAATATTAAAAGGGAAAAATTAAGAGGCAGTTATATGAAATCTTGGACTTATTCAGCTTTTAACCTCTATTAGCATTTTGGGGAAATTTAAACATGCCCTAAAAAAGATTTTGCAATTTTCTTCTAATTGTGTTGTCACTGTGTAAACAAAAAGTCAATTTGATGAATGTGTATTATCTTAAATTTCAGAGGTCATAATGCACAAAGCCATTAAGAGATTCAGTTTTTCATAGTGTCTCGAAAAACACTTACTCACTTATTCTTTAAATTACATAACTTCTCTCACTATTAGAGATGGCCTGGTCTTATTAACTAATATTTGACTATGCTTCATGTTTCGTGGGTTTTTTTTCTGTGTGTGTATGTGGGGGGGGTGTTTTAAAAGTAATTTATTGATTTTTTACAGAGAGGAAGGGAGAGGAATAGAGAGTTAGAAACATCAATGAGAGAGAAACATTGATCAGCTGGCTCCTCCACATCCCTTCCTGGGGATGTGCCTGCAACCAAGGTACTTGCCTTTGACCGGATCGAACCAAACCAGTTAGGGCAAGCTTCATGTTTCAGGACAATAAACCAGACACAAAAGAAGCTATCCCACTGGCTGACTCAAAGGAGACATTGAACATAGTTTAGCTTTTCCCACCCTTTCTACGTCCTCTTTCCTTTGACTCTAAAGCTCCTGACCAGAAATCTTCTCTCCAGACTGGCAAGCAGAGAAATACTATAAAAATTGGCCTACTCCTATTACAGTTAAACTATGTTCTAAGCTCTATGTCTGTATATTTCAAACTTGAAATCCTTTCTATCTTTAAGAGTCCAAGAATGGTATATCTGCAAAGGATCCCCCACGTTCTCACTGGCTCCGGCCCCAATCAGGGGAGGGGGGGCTGGCTGATCAGGGGCGGAACCGGTCAGGGGGAGGGGTTGCGGGCAGCTGGCTGACCAGCCCTGACCCTGATTGGGGAATGGGGGCTGATAGGGAGCCGGGCTGGCCTGGGGGAGGGACTGCAGGACATTGCGGGGGGCCCAATCGGGCTAGTTGGCTGCCCCGGTGTACATCATAGCACCCAGTCATTCTGGGTGTTCCAGTTACTTGGCTTCTATGTATAGAGATATAAATAAAAACTGCTCTTTCTTATTTCCCACTTAGCTGAAATTAGTAGCAGTCACTGATGACTGAAAGCCTACTATGTTTCAGGTATTAAATCTCTCAATTTACAACTACTGTTTCTAATTCTCTCATAACCTTACAGTGCAAGTACTATAAAAATGAGGAAACTGAAGCAGAGAGATTGGCTTATCCAATATTACACAGCTCATAAATGTTGGGGACTGTATGGAGACCATATACAAATTCTTCGATTTTTTTTTTCCACAAAAATTTCTATTGTGTGCTATTTAAAAATATTTTAATATATATTTATTGATTTCAAAGAAGAAAGGAGAGGGAGAGAGAAATAGAAACATCAATGATTAAGGGAATCATTAATCGGCTGCCTCCTGCATGCCCCCCACTGGGGATCAAGCCTGAAACCTAGACATGTGCTCTGACCAGAAATCAAACTGTGACCTCTTGACAGGTCGACCAGAAGCACTGAGGGATATCAGCCAGGCTATTAAGTACCATTTACAAGAATTATTTTTACAGAAATCTAAATAGACATTAAAAACCCAATTTAAAAATTTTAAATGTTCATTATATACTCACCTGATGTAGCAGACGTTTCAGTTTGAGTAACTGAGTTTTTACAGCAGTACAATCCTGGACCATGTGTCGGAGGGTCATCTCATCCAGTATCACTGTATTTTCGGGTACATCTACAAACATTCTCTGAGCCTGGAAAAAGGGGGTCCCTCCATAGCTTTCAAAATGACCCAAAGGAGATTCTCTGTAGGGAGAGCCTCTAGAAGGGCAGGAGAAGTTGGAAGTAAAAGATAAACAATACAAATTTCAGAAAGAAATAAAGGTAACAAAATTATTGCAATGAATATTACAACTGACTTACATTATCACAAAGTCTCTGACTTTTACTCACCTCAGACCCTGAATTTGTTTCCAATGAAAAGTCCAATCAGTGATAGTTGCACTGCTCTTCCATTTTGTGTATTTTACACATTGGCTGAATAAACCTTATTCCTTAGAACATGAATATAAAGAAAAATCTTTGGGGAATACACTTGCCTGAAAAAATACTTATTTTTCCTTTTCCCACACGGATTGCCTCCTTTTTATCTGTTTACTTTAATTGGCCTCTTCAACATCACATTTTTTTTTTAGCCCCATAACACTACAGGACTCGTATTTCTTGAAGGTCCCAGTAGACAGTTAAGTTTTACACTGTTGACAAATCATTTTTTCCAATAAAGATTAAATAAGATTTTTAAATCTTGTTTCCTAATCTTAAACTACATTTTAAAAATCCACTGTAAAAAAATTAAACTTTCCTTTAGTTTTATACAATACACATTCTGAATAATTTAGAATTTTTTTGTTTGAACATTAAGACTAAAGATAATGTGTTTTATGGATGTGAAAAACCATGTTTTAATCAGAAGTCATAGCTACAGCAATTTGAAAAGTACTGCATTCACATTACACATAATTCCAGTTGGTTCTTATGTTAAGACAAAAACATGCTGAAAAGAATGTTCTTTCCAATATGCAGTAATGGCTATGTTTTATCAGGATTAAAGTTAAATTCCTGATGCAATAAATTTACAAAACTCATATTGCATTAAATTTCAACCACATTAAAAAGTAGAAATATGATTCCTGCTAAAATTTTCTAGCTTTGAACAAATATTCCCAAATCTCAAAATTCTCAAATATTCTATATGAGCTTTGTTTTCACAATATTATTTTCCTCTGAAATTACTTTCTGGCCTTATTTTTCTTTTAAACACCCACTACTGGTGGTGTGGTGACAAGAAGTGCCAAGAGGCCAGGCAGAGCTAAGGCGATTCAGCTGTATCCTGAGTGGGCTTCTGCAGGGCGACAAAGGGGCCTGTGCCTAACCCTGGGCTGTATGATGGGAAGCAGATCCCAGTTCCCCAGGGAGATCAGCGAGCCCCATACTAGGAAGAAAAGAAAGTGACCGCCTTCCCACAGGTTACAGCCGCACCCTCAAGGCTGGTCTGTTTAAACCACTGGTAAGGTCCAGGAGGCAGAGTGCAGTTCCCTGAGGAAGGAAGAGCAGCTCAGAGCAGGAACATTCTAGCTGCATACTGGGAGGCAGACCAGCTTCTAGACTCCAGAGGCCCCACCCAGATGTAGGACTTTGCCATGCTGAGCATCAGTCACATTGCCAAGGGCTAGGCAAAGATAATGGCTGCCATTGGCCTGCAACAGAGAACCTCCAGGGAGGGGTGAGACCAGCACACCCAGTGGTCAACTTGTCATCACGGAGTAAAATCCAGCAGGCTTCACAAATAGCAGATCCAAAGGTGAACACAATAGGCACTAAAACTATGGAGGAGAACACTTTTTATTTTTAATATTTTCTTTACTTTTATATTTCGTTTAAAAAATTGTTCCCTCTCTTTTCACTTTTGTCACCATTGTAGTTAGCTAGTTATTAATATTAATAAGATTGAGGAAAAGGGTCTGCCGGACATAAGCACGGTCATCTGGGCAGCTACACCTGGGAGCTGCAATGCTGCACTCGCAGGGAACCACTGGTCCATTCCCTGCCAAATCACCAGGGGAAGGGGCCCAACCAAGGCAAAGATGGACGCTTGCACAGTGAAGGTGAGGTGAGGTGGGAAGGCACTTGCCTGTCAGGCTAACCTGGAACAAATATAACTGGCTAGGGGTGGAGTCACTGCAAGCCTATGAAAATTTGGAATACAAATCCACAAAGGAATTCTTTCTCTCTTGGTTCCTCTTGCTTCTTGCACTCACCTGTGCCCCTTCCATAACCATATGGCCCTGGGAGCTGCATGGCCTACAGCCAAGCAAATCCCACATGCAATGTAGTTGGGAACACAAGCTAGCCTAGTGAGATGCGGGACTGGACTGTGCAAATGCAGTGGAAAGTCTGGGCAACGGCTTTAAATCCAGCTCCACTAAAGACAAAGCCAGACTTCTTCTATGGCAAGACAGAGAGCGATGGGACCTTGGGAACAGAAAGGTTACTTCAACCAAAATAACGCTTTTTTCGATACCTTATCCTCCTGTGGGGGCCTCAAGATATTCTTATTCCCATGGCACCCAAAGAAGTGCAATTCCACCAATAACAAGTGGGGACATGAAGACCACCCAACCAAAACTTTAATATCTCTATTTCTCTCTTTCCTTTTCTTATTCTACTTTTTTCTTTCTCTTTTCCTTTTTTTATTTTTCATTTTTTCTTTTCCTAGTCTATATTTTATTTTACTCATTATTACTATTTTTAACAATTTTCTCATTTAATATTTTTTACTTTTCTTTTTAATTCTTATTCTTTTCTTTCATATTCCCTTTTGTTTCTTTTTTCTTTTCTAATTCCATGGTCTCTTGTCTTTCTGTATTGTTTCGTCCTACTAATTATTCTTGTTTTGTGGTTGCTGGCTTGTTGTTTCTTGTTATTTTCAGCTTGCCTTGCTTGATCTTGTTCTGCTCTGTCAGCACCTGTGTAACAGTTGTTATGAGGTGGTTGGAGTTGAGCCTCACAGTCATCCAGCCCACACGCTAAGCCCATCCATGAACAGGACGACAGCAATTGAGACACAATTAAAACAGCTGGGTCCACAGAACCCATACGTACATTCCTAGAGCATCCCACTCAGGTCAAGAAGACTACACGAACTCATACAACTTAACAACAGGAAGATAAACAATTTAATGAAAAAATGGGCAAAGGACCTAAATAGATACTTTTTGAAAGAGGACATACATACAGAAGGCCAAGAACATATGTTCACTAATCATCCAAGAGATGCAAGTCAAAACAACAATGAGGTGCCATCTCACACTTGTCAGAATGCCTATCAGCAACAAATCAATAAACGACAAGTACTGGTGAGGATGTGGAAAAAAAGGAACTCTTGTGCACTGCTGGTGGGAATGCAGACTGGTGCAGCCACTGTGGAAAACAGTATGGAGTTTCCTCAAAAAATTAAAAATGGAAATCCCATTTAACCCAATAATCCCACTTCTAGGAATATACCCAAAGAAATCAGAAACACAAATCAAAAAGGATATATGCACCTCTATGTTCAGAGCAGCACAATTTATAATACTTAAGATTTGGAAACAGCCTAAGTGCCCCTCAGCAGATGAGTGGATTAAAAACTGTGGTACAGAGAGAGAACCAAGATGGAGGCATAGGTAAAACACCTATATTGCCGTCATACTCAGCAATTTTAATACTACAACTTAACGAAAGAACAAACACCTTCCAGAATCACCTGAAAGCTGGCCGAGTGAAAGTTCCACAAATGAAAATGAAAATAAGACACTGTGACTCGGAGGAGCGGCGGCGGACAGCGTTGAAAGATTCGCGCGGAGAGAGGTTTGGAGCTCGCGCCAGCGGAGAGGGTGGGCGTCTGAAAACCGGCCAGTTTTCTCAACGGGGAGACAAAGACGTCCCACTGGACTGATTCTCCAGCTTTGGGCGAAGTCCAGGGAACCCACTATCATACGGGGTGAAAACTGGACAGTGGGAGGGCTCGCCGAAGCTCGGGTTTGCAGGGCTCTCCTGGCTTGTGGAGAAGGCAGCTTGCGCGCGAACAGCTCGGCTGCGTGACTGCGAAGGGAGCGCTCTGCGACTCACTCTCCTATTCGGAAAACCATCAGTCTGCTTTGTTTTACGACCCTGGGTGAGACATTGTGCATGCAGACTCATTTTGGGAGAGTCTGAATTCCTCGGTAGCTGGTGGAGCTCGGCATCGGCTCTCTCTCAGAGGTGCTGGCGGCCATTGCCCCCGGCACAGGGTCCCTGGGGCCACACAGGGCGGAGCTAACGCTGTCTGCTTGGCTCGGAGACTCTGCTCATCCAACCTGAGCACAGCCGAGCTTCACAGACAATTGGCCTGGAGGTCAACCCCTCCAAGTGCTAACAACAATTAACCTGAGCTTAACTTCAGCAAGACTGTGCAACCCATATCCACCTCAGGTAACTGGGGAGGCTGAGCCACTGTCCTTAGTAGGAAGTCTACCACACAAAGCTTATTGACCAATTCAGGGAAGCAGCCACCATGCAGAGACATGGAAAGAAATCAGATGTGAAAGAAATGGAGGAAAAAAAACGACTGGACATGAAATTCAAAACCACGGTTATAGGGTTTTTCAAGAGGCTCTAACAAAAGGTCGAGGCCTATAAGGAAATAAGCAAGACCCTCAAGGATATGAACGAGACCTGCAAGGAAATTATCAAGACCAACGTGGAAATGAATGAGTCCTACAAGGAAATGAAGGAGACCCTCAAGGATATAAAGGAGACTCTCAAGGATATGAAAAAGGACCAACCAGAAATTAAGCATACACTGACTGAAATAAAAAATATTATACAAAGACCTAAAAGTGCTCTGGAGCATCCCAAGAACCAAGTTAAAGATGTGAAATACAAAGAGGTAAAATCCACTCAGCTGAAAAAGCAAGAATCCAAAAGAATCCAAAAAATTGAAGATAGTGTAAGGGGCCTCTGGGACAACCTCAAGCATAGCAACATCTGAATTATAGGGGTGCCAGAAAAAGAGAGAGAGCAAGACAATGAAAACCTATTTGAAGAAATAGTGACCGAAAACTTCCCACACCTGGTGAAAGAAATTGACTTAGGAGTCCAAGAAGTGCACCGAACCCCAATATATAGGAACCCTAAGAAGACCACACCAAGGTACATCATAATTAAAATGCCAAGAGCAAAAGACAAAGAGAGAATATTAAAAGCAGCAAGAGAAAAACAGATGGTTACCTATAAGGGAGCACCCATACGATGGTCAGCGGATTTCTCAACAGAAACGGTGCACACCAGATGAGAGTGGCAAGAAATATTCAAGGTGATGAACAGAAAGAATCTACAACCAAGATTACTCTATCCAGCAAAGCTATCATGCAGAATTGAAGGTCAGATAAAGTGCTTCCCAGATAAGAAAAAGCTAAAGGAGTTCATCACCACCAAACCAATATTATATGAAATGTTGAAAGATATTCTTTAAGAAGAGGAAGAAGAAAAAGATAAAAGTGTAAATTAGGAACAACAAATGCACATCTATCAACAAATGAATCTAAAAATCAAGTGAATTAATAAGCTGATGAACAGGATAAACTGGTGAATGTAACAGAATCACGGACATAGAGAGGGAATGGACTGACAAGTCTTGGGGAGAAAGGGGGTGTGGGAAGTGCAGCAAGAGACTGGACAAAAATCATGCAACTATGGGAGAGGACAGTGGAGGGGGGTGAGGGCGGAGGGTGGGATGGGTACCAGGTGGAGGGGAACTATAGGGTGAAAAAAAAGGGAACAATGTAATTAATAAACTGAACAATAAAGATTAAAAAAAAACCTGTGGTACATCTACACAATGGATAGAATACTACGCCACTGTAAAAAAGAAGGAACTTTTACCACTAGCAACAGCATGGATGGAACTGGAGAGCATCATGCTAAGTGAAATATGCTAGTCTGAGAAAGATAAATATCACATGATCTCACTTATATGTGGAATATAATGAACAACATAAACTGATGAACAAAAATTGAGCCAGAGGGGAAAAACATCTTAAGAATATAATAGAATACTGTTATTTGCAGATTTTTAATATATTTCCTACAACCTTTGTAATATCATACTATGGTAGTACAGTTTGGGTAATATTATTATACTTAAAATCCTTTTTTTCTTAAAATATTAATGTTTACTGCATGTAATATTATTATATTTAAGATCATTTTTCTTGAGGTAAAAAGTAAAAATAAAAAGATTAAAAAGAAGAAGACTACTCAACTGGCTTGCACAAAGACAACGACTACAGAAGGCTGCCCCATGAAGACTAAGAGTTATAGCAGTCCTCTCCACACACAGAAACAAACACAAAGAAACAGCAAAAATGGAGAAATAAAGAAACAGGCCCCAAATGAAAGAACAAGAGGAATTTACAGAAAAAGAGTTAAATAAAATGGAAGCAAGCAATTTATTAGTAACAGAGTATAAAGTAATCGTTTTAAAAGTGTTCAACAGCATGACAACATAGAAACCATGGAAAACAACTACTCGGAAATGAAGAATAACATATCTGAAATAAAGAACACCCTGGGAGACATAAGCAGTAGGTCAGAAGAAGCAGAGTATCAAATACATGAATTAGAAGACAAGGTAGGAAAAAATCATAACAGCAGCAAGACTCTGGAGGGGACTTGCACAATACAGTCATAGTAGGGGACTTTAGCACTCCACTGATATCACTGGATAGATCGTCCAGACCCCCTTCCCCCCCAAAAAAATCAACAAGAAAATGGCAATCTTAAATGACACACCAGATCTGACGGACTTAATTGATATTTACAGAACATTTCACCCCAAAGCTGCAGAATATACATTCTTCTTAAGTGCACATAGGACATTCTCAAAGACAGACCACATGTTAGGACACAAAACAAGTCATAAGAAAGTCAAGAAGGTTAAAATCATATCAAGCATCTTCTTAGAGCACAATGGCATGAAATTATAAATCAACTACACTTAAAAAAAAACCCACCACCTCAAAAACATTCAAACACATGGGAGGCTAAATAGTATACAACAAATGGGTTAACAATGAGATCAAGGAAGAAATCAAAATCACCTTGGAAACAGATGACAATGAACACACAACAACCCAAAATCTACAGGACATAGCCAAAGTGAAACCAGTCCCGAGGGGAGAAGTTCATAGTATTACAGGCCTACCTCAAGAAACAAGAAAAAATCTCAAATAAACAATCTAACGCTACAACTAAAAGACCTAGAAAAAGAACAACAGGAAAAGCCTCGAGAAAGTAGAAGGAAAGAAATAATAAAGATTAGAGCAGAAATAAATGGCATAGAGACCAAAGGAAAAAAATACAATATAAAAGATCAATGAAACCAAGAATTGGTTCTTTAAAAAGATAAATGAGATTGACAAACCTTTAGTCAGATTCATCAAGAAACAAAGAGGACCCAAATTAAGTCAAAAATAAAATTAGTAACAACTGACATCACAGAAATACAAAGGATTTTAAGAAAATACTATGAACAATTATATGCCAACCAATTGGACAACCTGAGTAAAATGGACAAATTCCTAGAAACATACAATCTTCCAAAACTCAAGCAAGAATCAGAAAACCTGAATAAACTGATAACTAATGAAAAAAAAAACTCCCAGCAAACAAAAATCCTTAACTGCATGGCTGCACAGGCGAGTTTTACCAGACATTCAAAGAAAAACTAACACCTATTCTCAAACTATTCCAAAAAAGTTCAAGAGGAATACTTCCAAGCTTTTTTTACAAGGCCGACATTATCCTAACTCCAAAACCAAACAAAGACACTACAAAGAGAGAAAAATACAGGTCATTATCCCTGATAAACACAGATGCCAAAATCCTCAACAAGATATTATTAAACCAGATCCAGCAATACATCAAAAAGATCATACATCATGATCAAGTAGGATTTATTCTGAGGATTCAAGGCTGATATAATATTCACAAATCAATAAACGTGATACATCACATAAACAAAATGAAGGATAAAAAACCTATCAATAGACACAGAAAAGGCATTCAACAAAATCCAGTCTCATTTATAATAAAAACTTCATTGGATAGGCTTAAGGAAAGTTGGAGTTACATGTTAAAATACTTGGAACAAAGTCTGATACATAGTAAATGTTAAATAAAAACCAACTACTATTGTATTATATTACCAATAATTTCCAATTTCTTTATGTTGAAAATGGTTTCTAACAGAAATGTCAAATGAATACTATTAAGCCAGCTATCTATTCCAATTGGTAAATGTTGACATATTAGAGGATCATTTGAAGTCTTCTGAGGGGAAAAAGGTGTAATTGAGAAAGCAAGAGGCAGAAGACAAAGAAAGCTAATATATAACAGAAGTTATTTTCAGAAAATAAAATGGCACTATGGACACAAGAAAGGGAAAAAACAGAACAGAGCGATTTTGACATTTCACATTCTGAAAAGATGATGCTCACACCTGAGCAGTGGACCTTTGAATTGAAATGGGAGGTTAGATTACTTTCCAAGAGCATAAGCTCAGATCCAGGGATGAAGACATAAACAAGATGAAAACAATGAACCAGAGACAAAAGAAGATTAGTAGACACAACACCTCATATTGAGATGTCAGGCACAGTCCTGGCCCAGTGGCTCCACATATTGGAGCATTGTTCCATCAACCAAAAAAAAGGTGTGGGTTCAATTCCCAGTTAGGGCACACAGGAGGCAACAGATGCATGTTTCTCTCTTGTTTTCTTTCTCTTTCCCTCACTCTCCCCCTTCCTCCTTTCCTCTTTCCCTGTCACTCTCTCTCTCTCCTTGTCATTCTCTCTCTCTCCCTGTCATATTCTCTCTCTCTCTCTCTCTCTCTCTCTCTCTCTCTCTCTCTCTCTCTCTCTTTCTCTCTCATCAATAAACACGAAATGATCTCACTCACTCATGAGAATCTAATGAACAAAATAAACAGTTGAACAAAATAGATCTAGAGACACAGAAATGTGGAACAGACATGAATATTAGGGGCAGGGGGGATGAGAGGGAAGGCAGGGGTGGGAGGGAAGAGATCAACCAAGGAACTTGTATGCATAACTCTTGGACATAGACAATAGGGTGATGGAGGCCTGGGGAGTGGCACGGGACGGGGGGTCTATAAATCAATGGGGGTAAAGGGACCTATGTAACACTTTCAAGAATAAAGATTAAAAAAAAAAAGAAATGCTATTTGGGGAAAAAATATCCTTGATGACAGGCATACATTTGTACTTTTGTACAAATTTAATAATCATGGCTTTCTAGTAGAGAAATTATATGGTGAAAGTGATAAAACACTGCGAGCTGCTTTGGGGAACATACTGGAAGGTCAGTAGTGTGTTAGTAAAGGCAGAAATGCGCCTTTGTGGTCTATGTGGTCAATCACACATAGTCAGGCTAGTAGATAAGAAGAAACCAATAGAGGTATGGGTGAAGGAAAAATGAATTCAATGGTCAGAGAAGCATGAGAAAGAAATGCCCACAATCGCCAACATTATTTAACATTGTTTTATAAATTCAGCTAATAAAATCAACAAGAAAAAAAGGATCAGAATAACTATAGAGAGAAATCTTTAAGATATCAGCCATTTTTAAACCCATTAAAATTGAATCCACATTCAATAGCAGCACCTGATATTTATCTCACACATCTAATAATCACATTGCTGCCCAATTATTTATTGTAGCTTTAAAGGAAGCTTATAAAATTATGTGGCTGTAGCCATATACTTCTCCACTTCTACTAAGCTTCTTAATAAACAAGATGTGTGATTTTGTGCTTAAGGTTTCTGATTCACAGATTAGACTGGTAAATGAAGGTGTGTTTGGAGTGAGGTGGTAGGAGAGAGATTTTTTTTATTTATTTCCTAATCTGAGTCACAATTTGTCTTCACACAACCTTTAGTGTTTCTTTACTCAAATTTACTAAAAATCGTATGGCAAAAGTTAAATGTGTGTGTTTTTATGTTCATAGTGTATTTTTTAAAGGCTTGATTCAACAGAACCTCAATCAAAATTCCAGAAGTTATTTTATGGATATCAACAAAGTGATTCTAAAATTTAAGGGAACAGGCAAAAGACCCAGAATAACCAACACAATTTTGAAGAATAAGGTCAGGCTTATTATATCTGACTTTTAGGCATATTATGTAAAGTAACACTAATCAAGACAGTGGAGTACTGAATAAAAAAAAGACAGACTGGTACACCAGAACAGAGTCCAGAAATATAGCTACACCCATAGAACCAAATGATCTCCGACAAAGAGCAAAGACAATTCAAAGAAGATAGGACAGTCTTTTCAACATATGGTACTGGAACAACTGTAAGATATCAAGGGAGAAAATCCAGGTAACCTTGAATTTGGCAAAAGGTTTTTAGATACAAACAAAAAGTACAATCCATTAAAGAAAAAACTGACAAGCTGGACTACATAAAAATATCTGCCCTGTGAAAAACAAAATTAAGAAAATGAAAAACCAAAGAAACCAAGATGTCAGCATAGGTAAATACTTAAACTGCTGCCTCGCACAACTAAACACAACTAAAAGACAAAACAGACATCATCCAGAACCACATGAAAGCTAGCTGACTGGAAATACTACAACTAGAAGGAAAGAGAAAAGCACAGAGAATCAGAGGAGCTGCAAAGGCTGAGGTAGGGAGACAGGCATGGGCACGGAGAAGAGGCAGCTGGAAAGAATGGGGTGGCTGAGTGCCTGGCTGGCGTGCTTTAGTGGAAAGGAGAGAAAAGCTAGACTGTGGTGAACCCCAGTTCCAACTGCACTGAACCTCAGTTCCAGGTGAGACACTGGGGACCCAGGCTTATACAGGGGGAGTCTGAACTGTAAGGCAGAATCTCAGGGGAGCGGCAAAAGGCAGAGGTCCAGAGGCATGCATGTGAGTGCACACAGAGAGCACTAACAAATCTCCAGTCTGCACTGAACCCCAGTCCTGGGCGAGACCCTGGAGACCCAGACCCATTCGGGGGGAATCTGAACTGCAAGGTGGAAACTCAGGTGAACAGCGAAAGACAGAGGTCCGGAAGCACACGCTCTCAGAGAGGACGGACTGTTGAGTGTGCCACAGGCTTGATCTACTGGGAAGGAGTCAAGGGCTCCAGATGGCCCTGAACCCCAGCTCAGACTAAACAGAACCCCAGTACCTGGTGAGAATCTGGGAGACTGGATTCATTGGTTTAGAGACTGTACTGTCTGGCAGCGGGCGAAGCTTGAAGGTGCCATCCTCTCAGAAGTGCTTGCAGCAATTGCTTGCAGACACAGAGATCCAGGAACCTCGTGGCGTGGGGCTGACTAGAAGCCAAGGCTGTTGGCTCCACCCTGAAACTCTGCCCCTTCTAAGCTGAGCACAGAGGCTTGTGCAATTTTGCAAGTCTTGTCGCATAAGGCTGTCTCCCAGCGTAGATACAGCTGATCCTCACAGCAAATTGGCCTGGAGGTCAATCCCTCCCAGTGATACCAACAACAATCAAGACTTAACTACAACAAGGCTGTACACACAGTCCACAAAGGGGTGCACCAAGAGTGTTCACCTCAGGTAACAGGGGAGGCTGAGAACCCTAGCACACAAAGCTACCCTACCAACTCGGGAAAGCAGCGGAAATGCAGAGATAAAGAAACAGATCACAACCAAAGCAATGGAGGAAAACAAATGACTGGATATAGAGTTCAAAACCACGGTTATAAGGTTTTTCAAGAGGTTCCTAGGAAAGGCTGATAAATTCAGTGAGACCCTCAAGGATATGAAAAAGGACCAACTAGAAATTAAACATACAGACTGAAATTAAAAATATTCTACAAAGACCCAACAGCAGTCTAGAGGAACGCAAGAATCAAGTCAAAGATTTGAAATACCAAGAGGCCAAAACACTCAACCAGAAAAGCAAAAAGTATTCAAAAATTTCAGGATAGTGTAAGAGGCCTCTGGGACAACTTCAAACGTACCAACATCAGAATTATGGGGGTGCCAGAAGAAGAGAGAGAGCAAGATACGGAAAAAGTATTTGAAGAAATAGTGACTGAAAACTTCCCCCACCTGGTGAAAAGAATAGACTTACAAGTCCAGGAAGTGCACAGAACCCCAAACAAAAGGAATCCAAAGAGGACCACACCAAGACACATCATAATTAAAATGCCGAGAGCAAAAGACAAAGATAGAATATTAAAAACAGCAAGAGAAAAACACTTATTTATCTACAAGAGAGAACCCATATGATTCTCAGCTGATTTCTCAACAGAAACTATGCAGGCCAGATGGGAGTGGCAAAAAATTTTCAAAGTGATGAATACCAAGAACCTACAATCCAGATTACTCTACCCAGTGAAACTATCATTCAGAATTGAAGGTCAGATAAAGAGCTTCACAGATAAGAAGAAGCTAAAGGAGTTCATCAACACCAAACCTGTATTATAGGAAATGCTAAAAGTTATTCTTTAAGATGAGGAAGAAGAAGAAAAAGGAGGAAAAGGTGGCTGCTTTAAACTAGGGCATGGATGGAACTGGAGAGCATTATGGTAAATGAAATAAGCCAGTCAAAGAATGATAAGTATCACATGATCTCACTCATTTATGGAATATAATGAACAACATAAACTGAGGAACAAAAACAGATCCAGAAACAGAGAAACACTGACTGTCAAACCTCAGAGGGAAAGTAAAGGAGGGTGGGGGTAAGGGCAAGAGAGCAACCAAAGGACTTGTATGGATGCATATAAGCCTAACCAATGGACACAGACATTGGGGTGGGGGGTATTAGTGGGGAGGAGAGGTTGGATGAGGACACATATGTAATACCTTAATCAATAAAGAAATTTAAAAAATAAATGAAAATGAAAAAGCAAGCCAAAAATTGAAAGAAAATATTTGTAACATATATCTCTGATAAAGGACTGGTGTCTAAAATATACAAAGAACTTTTAAAATTCAACAAGAAAACAAATAACCTAATTTAAAATTGAGCAAAAGATCTAAACAGACATCTCATTAACGAAGATGTCCAATAACAAATAAGCATATGAAAAAATGCTCAATATATCATTAGGGAATTGTAAATTAAAACATTCAGATATTACTACACACCCATCAGAATGGTTATAATTCAAAACACAGCACCAACTTCTAATGAGGATGTATAGCAATATCAGCTCTCATTTACTGCTGGAAGAAATGCAAAATGTATAGCCACTTTGCAAGACACTTTGGCAGTTTCTTACCAAATTAAACTTAATTCTAATATGTGGTCCAGCAATTGTGCTTCTTGTTATTAACCAAAATGAGTTAAAAATTTATACACAGAAATGTTTGGAGCAGCTTTATTCATAATCACCAAATTTTAGAAGCAATTAAGATATCCTTTAGTATGTGAATGGATAGACAAACTGTAGTACACTCATACAATGGACTATTATTTAGAAATTTTAAAAATAAGCTATCAGCACATGAAAAAATATGGAGGAACCTTAAATGCATATTGCTAACTGGAAAAATCAAACCCAAAAAAGCTACATACTGTCTATTTCCAACTATATGGCATTCTTGACAATGCAAAACTATGGAGATAATAATAATAATAATAATAATAATAATAATAATAATAATAAAAACAATAGTATTTGCCAGGAATATTGCCAAGAGTGGTAGGGCATGGGGAGAGGAAGACATGAATAAATTATTCAGTATGACACAGTAATGGTAGATACATGCTTTATACAATCATCAAAGCCCATAGAATGTACACACACAGAGTGAGCCCTAACGCAAACTATGAAATTTCGTGAATAATGTGTATTAATACTGACTCATCAGTTTAACAACTAATGTAAGATGTTAATAACAGGAGAAACTGTATAAAATAAGATGAGGAAGTATATGAGAACTCTTTGTACTTTCTGTTCAATATTTTTGTAAACCTAAAACTGTTCTAAAAAATGAAGTCTATTAAACAAAGAAAAAATGACAGAAGAGAAGAGCAGAATAAATATCTCCAAAAATTCACTCATTCATAAAAGCACTGAGATCACTGGCAAATTAGTCAAAACTAACTTTTTCAGAACTCTGGAAATCAACCAAATGCTTGCAACAACTGAGGAGCACTTATTTAAAAAAATCTTAGTGAGACCAACAGTGGCATTTTAATTTTTTTTACTGCCATTCATATCTCTCTAGCTCTATAGCAGCTTGAAAAATAAGAGTCTTACAAGCATGATATCTGTGAAATTCAGCAATCAGTAGAGGGTGGGCAGGAGTTGGCTCTCCAAAAAGCACAATTTCCAGAAAACTGCTACTATTTGACCTTATCTGCCACTTCCTTAGAAGAGGCCCATTCTCAGCAGTTGTTTTATTTGACTTGATTCAGAACTCATTATGTGGAAACAGCTTTAATTCTAGTATATTTGTTGAAAACAATTGGTGGCAATTGTTTAAAATCCCAGCTGCATGAGACAGTGATACCAATTGGTATCACTGCTTTTGTAACAAGCTGACAAAAAAAATTCTAAGGAAAACCTGAGGAATGAGATATCCACAGGTGGTTTTGAAATGCTCCAATATATTCTTGGACATAGAAAAGGCTATTCACATGTATAGGGCTATGTGCATGCCAAGGAAATAACATGAGAAGGCCTTAATATCTCACTTACTCTGAGCAAGCAGGAAATGAAGGCTAAGACAGAACTATAAATTGCTTGCCAGATTGTTGAGGGCATCCATGAACACACACACTGATAGAGCCCCTTGGCAAAGGCTGATTAAAAGCATTTAAGGAAATCACTGTCTAATCATCAGTTCAACAAACTCCAAAATGTGCTAAAGTCAAAGAGAGATACATCACAGTTAAAAGTTGAAAGCCAAAGAATAAGTGGTAATTCTGAATGCAGCAAGAAAGAAGTAACCTATAATGTAGAAGGCATCCTATCTAATAAGAGTAACATGCAAATTGACCGTACCTCCGCTACACTACTAGCCAATCAGGAGCAGGGGGCATGGCCAGCAGGTGTGGCCAGCAGACAGGGGGGTGGCCAGCAGGCAAGGGTATAGCCACAGTGCTGAGTAAGCATGCACCATGCTATAAGCTGCCCAAATGGTACTTAAGGGCCAGCAATATCCCCCTCTCATTACACTTATTGTTGACTGAGTTGCGACCTTTCGCGGTGACCTTGGGACGGTTAGGGGAATTTTATGCCATGATATCCCCTCACAAGACTTGCATGTACGTTGCTCTGTTAGGCTGTCGTGTAAGACATGCAAATGAGCGCCAGAGGCACCTTGGGTAATGAGCGCTCATAATCCCGCCCAGGCAGAAGGACCTGCAGCACCCCGCAGAAGCCTCGATTGGCCTTGGATAGCTGGTCCCCCACCGTTCCCCGCCGGGCCGGGGCCGCCGCCACCATGCCCAACTGTTTCGCTGCGGCTGCGGCGTGCACGTTGAGACCGGGATCCGGTGTGGAGAGCCCTTTGTCCTGGGAAACAGGCCCAACCGCTTCATTGAGACCGGGGTCTGGTGTGGAGAGCCCTTCCTCCTGGGAAACAGTGCGCGGCTGCCCCCACATCCTTCATGCAATGCATGGTCGTGGGGAACCTGGCCCTAAGCCATTCTGCTTCTGGATCGGCGTTTCCTATGTAGCAGAGCAAGTCCCTCGCTGTGATCTATTGAAAGTCAGCCCTCAACACAATGATTCCATTGACTCAACAGATGATGCTGATAAGGAAAATTTTCCCATTGAATTTCTTAATAATATTACTCCTTCAGGAATGCCGTGTCATAAATTAAAATTGAAAGTGGGTGCAATCAGCATGCTATTGAGAAATCGTAATAGTAAATGGGGTCTTTGTAATGGTAGCAGATTTATTCTCAAAAGATTACGACCTAACATTATCGAAGCTGAAGTATTAAGAGGATCTGCAGAGGGAGAGGTTGTTCTGATTCCAAGAACTGATTTGTCCCCATCTGACACTGGTCTCCCATTTAAATGAATTCCACGACAGTTTCCCATGATGCCAGCATTTGCAATGACTATTAATAGATCACAAGAATAAACTCTAGACAGAGTAGGAATATTCCAACCTGAACCCATTTTCACACATGATCAGTTATTATGTTGCTTTCTTTCGAGTTCGAAGAGCATGTGATGTTGAAGTTGTGAAGACTTTATCCCACGGGAAATTAGCACTTGGAAAGTGTTTTCACTGTTAATGTGGCATATAGGTAGATATTAGAATAAGTTTAATCACTTTATCAGTCATTATTTGCATCAATGTTGTTTTTATATCATGAGTTTGTTATTGTTGTTATATCATTTTGTTATTACTTATTTATTAATAAAATTATGTATTATTTTCATATACATTATACTCATTACCTTTTATCTGTCACACTTTTATTAAAGAGAAAGGTAAAATAGCACTATTAAAATATTTCCTCTAATTAATACCCTTGTAATGTGCACGAATTTCGGGCACCGGGACATTAGAGTTAAATAAGATTAACAGCTGATTTTTCATGAGAAAGCATAGTAGTCAAAATACTAAAAGTAAGATTGTCAACCAAGAATTCAATATCCAGCAAAACTATCCTTCAAAACTAAAGAGAAATTAAAACATTCCTATGAAAACAAAAAATTGAAAAATATGTTACTCTCAGAACTTCCCTACAAGTTATATTGAAGTTGAAGACTTCAAAACTTCCTTCTCCTTAGTGGATAGCACAACTGAGAAGAAGCTGAGCAAAGAAATAGAAGACCTGAACAACACTACAAACTAAAAAAAAAAACAAAAACACTAACAAATACCTAAAAATCATCTATAAAGATTAAATTAGTAATAAAAAAACTTGCCACAAAAACAAAACAAACAACAACAAAAATCCACCCATGCACAATATTTACTGCTGAATTCATCACAAAAACATTCAATGAAGAATTAACAAAAACCCATTAGAAATGTTTCTAGAAATAGAAATAAATGAAACACCAATTCAGTCTATGTGAGCAAAATACCAAAACCAGAGAAAAACATCTCAAGAAAAGTAAGAACAGATATTTATTATTAGAGGCCCAGTGCATGAAATAAGTGCACTGGCAGGGTCCCTAGCGGCTGCCAGCTGCTGGCTGGGTACTCCCTCCCTTCTCCCCACCACCGGCTGCTTGCCACCACCGCTAGCTATGACTTCCCTCCCTTCCATCCCCCGGCCACCTGCCAGCACCAGGACCTCCCTCCTTTTTCCTGGTCGGCCTACCCCCTGGTCAAACTCCTGGAAGAACTATGGTCTAGAGGACAATTTGCATACTACACTTTTATTACTGGTATATACGATGTCTACAGAAAAATTCTCAACAAAATACTGACAAATTGAATCTAGTAACTTAGAAAATAACTAGAGGCCCAATACACGAAATTCATGCACGGGGGAGGGGGGGTGGTTGTCCCTTAGCCCAGTCTGAACCCTATCGCAATCCAGGACCCCTTAGAAATGTCTCACTGCATCTTGCAATTCAGGACCATTGGCTCCTAACCACTTGCCTGACTGCCTGCCTGATCACCCCTAACTGCTCGTCTGCTAGTCTGATCGCCCCTAACCACCTGTGCCTTGGCCCCACTGTGGTGGCTTCATCTGGAATGATGTCTGGAATGATGTCTGGAAGGTCGTTTGGGTGTCTGGTCTAATTAGCATATTACACTTTTATTATTATAGACTACATACTATGACCAAGTAGGATTTATCTGAGAAATGCAAAGTTGGTATAAGTCAATGTTACACACCAAAGTTAGAGAACGAGGGGAAAAATAATTATCTCAATAGACACAAATTGCATTTGACAAAATCCAATAGCCAACCTTCTGTGGCCAGCCAACCTCCTGCAGTCCCTCTTCCCAGTTGGCTCTCCCAAGGGGGCCAACGGGGAGTGGGGGTAGCTGGCCAACCTCCCATAGTCCCTTCCCCTAGCTGGCCAACCTCCTGTGGTCCCTTCCCCTGGCCAGCTGGCCCCCCTGACCAGCCTCAATTGGCCCCAATCACTGGCCAGGCCAAGGGACCCCCAACCATGCATGAATTTGTGCACCGGGCCACTAGTGTTTATATGTTAAAGGCACTGCTTAGTCTACTATTAAAAAACTCATTTAACATTGTTTAATTTGTCCATTCCTACACTCATTTTATCAGAGAATCTCTTTTATTTATACCTACTGACATCCAGGAATATAATTTTTGGAAAATGTTGCTTAACTTTCCTGACATAAACTAATCAGCCTGTGCTGGATCATTCCCAGGGACAGAGATGACTAACCCTAGGTAATTCATTCCATTTTGGATGGTCTAATAGCCTCTCACTTTAAGTTGAATTGCCATCTTGATTTTAAATGCACAGATCATTTTGCTATTTAGAGTTAGAAATCACACCTATTCATTCCTCCAAAGGACCTAGCAGTCCAGCTCTAAATGTAGTTCTCTGAAAATGCCACCCATTTCATAAATGTTTTTACACATACTATTTTTCCATCTGAATCTCATCCTTCTACATAAACCACTCCTCTGCAAACTCTACAGTCATACTTCACATTTTGACACTACCTTTATTTATACAGCACTACCCGAGACTAAAACCATTGCTGCATGCCCCTGCAGACTATAGATATCACCATATAAAGGTACATGGCACCACTGCCTTACACGAATACTGCATTATAAATACCGACATGCCTGTCCCTCTCAGCCTCAGTAGCCTGCCAGCAGATCAACTTCTTTTCTTTGCATGGGATGGAAGAGGCACACAAATCTCCTACCTCACCAATACCTGCAATGATTCCAACTGAGCCCACACACTGCATAGCTTCTTATCATCCTCAGAACAATGCTCCAAGAAGTTTGACCAATCTATAGCATTCATCCCTCATGCAATACCCAAATTCATTCCATATTGAGCATTAAGCACAGAGTTCAATATACTGGTTTCTTAATGAGTATCTGTGAAATAAATGAATGAATCTTATCTGAAGTATAAGCAATGATTCATGTTTTAGTTAGACTTCTAAATTTTCATAAGTTGGCCTTAAATTTACCTTCTTTTAAACCAAGCATCAAAGATGAGAGAAGCAAAACCTTCATTATTAGCAATAATTAACCAATGAAGTTATATACATATATGCATAACCCATGAATACAGACGATAGTGCAATATGCTCTGTGGGGCATGGGAGGGTGTAGGGGAGCCAATGAGGGAAGGACAAGGGACATCTGTAATACTTCCAACAATAAAAATAAATTTTTTTTCAAAAGACTATTTTCACATCAGATTCTTATCTAATAAAACCAATTCTCTGATGTCCATTCCTTAACAAAAGCCCAGATGTGAGAAATAAAATAGCCAAAATAATGCCTGGAAGGATGTATACTGCATGAATTCTTTCAGCTCTTCTAAATTGCATTCTTGCATCAAACTATAATCTTTAGTTGGACATCATCATTTCATGACCCACTGTAGAACCACCTGTTCTCACTTGGACTGCAGTTCTCTGTGGACTTAAGGAATTTATTATTATTTCTACTTTGGGAAACTGTCTGAGTCCTGTCTACTATATCACAAGGTATTTTCATACAAAGCAACCTTTCAGGTTTCTGTCTTATAATAGGCAATCAACTCAGGAGAAACATATCCTTTTTCTTATGGACCCTGGAATTCTTGTAATAGATCCAGTTTTGTTCTTTGCATTTGCCTCAAGGAATTAGACCCAATTTTTTTTCTTACTTCAAGAACTATATGGGGCCATGTGTTTCCCTCCCACTATTTCTTTATCCCAATTTTATTATTTGTATTGTAAACTGGCTCAAAAATGATCTCAAATCCCAATGGAACTAGATGAGAGTGACAAAGAAAAAAACTTAACAACTACCACTGGGTGCTTAATATAAGCCAGATACTGCTCCTGTGACTTTTAACCTGATCTTTGAACAGTGAATAAAAGGTATTTTAGAGTCTACAGATGATAAATTGAAGTGCAGAGGGATTAAATACATTACCTAAGCTCACAAAGCTAATGTGTCCCAGGCCAGGTTTGAATGATTATAAAGACACATTATAGAGAGAGAAACCAAGATGGTGGAATAGGTAAACACCTAAACTGCTGCCTCATACAACAATTTCAAAACTACAACTAAAAGACAAAACGGACATCATCCAGAATCACAGGAAAGCTGACTGAATGGAAATTCTACAACTAGAAGAAAAGAGAAAAGTGTATGGAGAATCACAGGAGCTGCAAAAGGCTGAGGTACGGAGACACGCATGCAGAGAGCATGGATGGCTGAGTGCCTGGCTAGCTTTCTCTAGTGGGAAGGAGACAAAAGCTCCTGACTGTGCTGAACCCCAGTTCTGACTACACTGAACCCCAGTTCTGGGTGAGACCCAGGGGACCCAGGCTCGTACAGGGGGAATCTGGAATGTCAGGGAGAAACTCAGGGGAGCTGCAAAAGACAGAGGTCTAAAGGCACGTGCACGTGAGTGCGCACAGAGAGGACTACTGCTGAGTGCTCTGCTGGCTTTCAATAGCTGGAGGGTAACTTCCAACTGCGCTAAACTTCAGTTCTGGACGAGAATATGGGAATCCAGATTCATTGGGGGAGAAACTGGACTGTCTGGCAGCGGGTGAAACTCAAGGGTAGCTTTCTCTCAGAGGTGCTTGCAGCAATCACTGAGGGACACTGAGACCCAGGGGTCTTATAGAGCAGGGCAGATGGGAAGCCAAGGCTGTTGGCTCCACCCTGAAACTCTGCCCCTTCTAAGCTGAGCACAGAGGCTTGTGCAATTTTGCAAGTCTTGTCGCATAAGGCTGTCTCCCAGCGTAGATACAGCTGATCCTCACAGCAAATTGGCCTGGAGGTCAATTCCTCCCAGTGATACCTAAAACAATCAAGACTTAACTAAACAAGGCTGTACACACAGTCCACGAAGGTGTGCACCAAGAGTATCCACCTCAGGTAACTGGTGAGGCTGACCCATGGGCCATATAGGACACCTAGCACAAAAAGCTACCCTACCAACTCTGGGAAGCAGTGAAAATGCAGAGACAAAGAAACAGATCACAACCAAAGAAATGGAGGAAAACAAATGACTGGATATAGAGTTCAAAACCACGGTTATAAGGTTTTTCAAGAGGTTCCTAGAAAAGGCCGATAAATTCAGCGAGACCCTCGAGGATATGAAAAAGGACCAACTAGAAATTAAACATACAGACTGAAATTAAAAATATTCTACAGACCCAACAGCAGACTAGAGGGATGCAAGAATCAAGTCAAAATTTGAAATACAAAGAGGCCAAAACACTCAACCAGAAAAGCAAAAAGAATCCAAAAATTTGAAGATAGTGTAAAAAGCCTCAGGGACAACTTCAAGTATACCAACATCAGAAATATGGAGGTGCCAGAAGAAGAAAGAAAGCAATACTGAACCTATTTGAAGAAATAATGACCAAAAACTTCCCCACCTGGTGAAAGAAATACACTTACAAGTCCAGGAAGTGCACAGAACCACAAACAAAAGGAATCCAAAGAGGACCACACTAAGATACATCATAATTAAAATGCCAAGAGCAAAAGACAAAGAGAGAATATTAAAAGCAGCAAGAGAAAGCACCCATACTATTATCAGCTGATTTCTTAATAGAAACTATGCAGGACAGAAGGGAATGGCAAGAAATATTCAAAGTGATGAATAGCAAGAACCTACAATCAAGATTACTCTACCCAGGGAAGCTATCATTCAGAATTGAAGGTCAAAGAGCTTCACAGACATGAAATAGCTAAAGGAGTTCATCAACAGCAAACCAGTATTATATGAAATGCTTAAAGGTATTCTTTAAGAAGAGGAAGAAAAAGAAAAAGGTAAAGATAAAAATTATGAACAGCAAATACATATCTATCAAGTGAATTTAAAAATCAAGTGAATTAAAAATCTGATGAACAGAATAAACTGGTGAATATAATAGAAACAGGGGCATAGAAAGTGAGTGGATTGACAATTCTCAGGGAGAAAGGGGTGTGGAGGTGTGGGAAGAGACTGGACAAAAATCGTACACCTATAGAGGAGGACATTGAGGGGGAGGAAAGGGCAGAGGATGGGGTGGGAACCAGGTGGAGGGGAGCAATGAGGGGAAAGAAGAGGAACAATTATAATAATTTGAACAATAAAGATTTATTAAATTATTAAAAAAGACATATTATATACAAGGTCTGATCAAATTAAAGACTATGCTATGCTTCAAAAAGAAAAAGAATTCTAGCATTGTAAAGTACTTTCCTTTGTTTCTAAGAGTACTTTAGAAATTTTTAAATTTCAATTTATATGCACAAAAGAGGACAAGTCACTTAGCACTAATTTTACATTAGTATTTAAAAAATAATAAACTTTAACAAAGTCAACATTTAATCATTCCCAAAAGAGAACTAGAAAAATCACAACAAAACTTAAATTCCAAATAGCAGACATAAATACAATATTAATATTTATGATAAAGTTAATGAACAAAAATTTGGGTCAAAAGGAAAAAATTAGACATATTATTCCAATAAGTACTATATGTAACTTGAAATATTTTTTTACTGAGAAAAAAAAGGTTTTGGGGGTAAAGAGGGGAGAATAAAGGGGAAATTTTGACTCAAAATTAATAAGATGATAGAAAATTAGACTCACCTTCTCAAGTCACTTTTTCCATGGTGATGATAGCGGTCAGGATGACTGAGGGGGTAATGTTCCTGTCCACTCCACCTCTGGGGTGACCTTTTCCAAAATCCTTCCTGAGAATGTCGAACATTTCTGTCTGATCGATCAAAGCGATTCATATTGTCACACTCCACTAGGCAGATTCAAAAGCAAAACACTATAAACATGTACATACTCTACAAAAGTTAACTACTTAGAGCTTGATCATTAATTGCTGCTGAAAATATAAAAGCAGTCTTCTAAAAAAATATCAATCATTTATGATAGCTAATCACAAAAATCAAGATTTCCAAGGGGGAAAAAAAAACATAGTTCTTTTGGTAACAACTTAAGTTTCTATCATCCAAAACTAAAGTAAATTATAAAACCTTCCTATCACAGTCATTAAAACTAATAATTAATGTTTCAAAACAGCAAATGATATTTGAAATCAGCATTGTACATCTTAAATACCAGTTTTATGTGGTTTTCATCATTGTCACTAGTTGGTTCTGACTTCAGAATAAAATGACAAGAAAAAGTATTTAAGGCTAGTAGAGAATTCATTATTAAAGATGAATGTCACAATATTCCTCATTTCTAAACACACAAATTAACTTTTCATCACAAGCAAATCCTGTATTTTTAATGAAGCTCACAGTTTTAGAAGGACACTTCAATCTGCCTGCAGTAGAGCCTGTTCAATACGTCTAAAATGCCTCTAAACACACAGCCGGGCCTTTGCAGCAACAAACAGTCGACTCCCTGAAATCCAAATGCCATAAAAACACAAAAAGAATCTCTCTGAAACAGCCAAGCTTCTTCTTCACTTACCGGAACCCTTTTTCCTCACATATCTGAGCACTCGATAAGGGAGTTACTTTGTACAATGGAGACATTGTGTCGCCTGCTGCCTACTCAGACATAGTTGCACTCAGGCAGACAAGCAGGCCTTCCTTCCTGTTGGATTCCCAGCCTCCCTATGGGAAGCAAGCCCAGTTTACCCTGTGACTCCATCTTCCCTCAGCTTACATAGCTACTGAGTTAGGACTGTTACTAAAAATACAACTCAACACTAAATCAAGCCAGGAATAGGAAAGGATTCTCTAAACTGAGAATTATTACATGAGAAAGTTCAAATCCAGCATTTTCAGAACTCTTTATGAACAAAAACAAAACAAAAACAAACCTTAAAAATAAATGTAATCCCCAATTAAATAACAACAAGTCATTACAGTATTTTAATGATTGTTTTCCCTAACCTAAAACTTGAATTAGAAAGATGGAGAGTATCCCATTATATTACACCAGATAAATAACAAACTTTCCCACTCCAAAAGAAAAATGGTATAATTCGATTCTCCTATACACTGAACTCACTGTACCATATGTCTTTTAAATGAATAACATTTTATTTTTTTAATATATTTTTATTGATTTCAGAGAGAGATAGAAACATCAATGATGAGAGAGAGTCATTGATCGGCTGCTTCCCACATGCCCCACACTGGGGATCCAGCCCACAACCCAGGCATGTGCCCTGATGGGAATCGAACCATGATCTCCTGGTTCATAGGTCTCATAGGTCAATGCTCAACAATGGAGCCAGGCTGGCCAGGCTAAGATTTTAAAAGACATTGAAATTTTGTTTTTAGAGGAATAAAATGGGGGTAGTGGGGTATGTTTTATAGTATTTTAAAATACTTTATAATAAATTTTTGTTGCTGTTGTTAATCCTCACCCAAGGATATTTTCCCATTGACTTTTAGGGAGAGTGGAAGAGCAAAAGACAGAGAGAAACATCAATGTGAGAGAAGCACATTGATTGGCTGCCTCCTGCACGGGCCCTGACCAGGGTCCAGACCAGATATGTGCCCTTGATCAGATTCAAACCTGAGACCCTTTGGTGCTCAGGCTGACTGACACTCTATCCACTGAACCAAACTGGCTAGGGCTGATAAAAATTTTAAGGACAGCTTACATTTAAAATAATTTCCTCAATTTATTTTATATGTTAGAATCCACATGTAAGTGAGATGATATGGTACCTGTCTTTATCTGACTGGCTTATTTCACTTAGCATAATACTCTCCAGGTTCCTCCATGCTGTCACAAAAGGTAAGATGCAGAGACATTGAAGCATGCAACAGACTGACATATTTCAGTGGGAAGGGGGTTGGGGGAGGAAGAGATTAGCCAATGAACTTATATGCATATATGCATAGCCCATGGACAGACAATAGTGCTGGGTAGGCCTTGTCACTTTATTGAGATAAATTAAAATCTACTTTTAAGTTCAATTCTAGAAAACCAGGCTGTCAGACAAATAAAAGCATGGTGCAACTCTATAAATTTGAGGAATGATCTATATCTACTTTTAAGTGTTCTGAATTTTTTTTCTTAATTCAGGCAGGTAAAATTCACTCACTCCTCACACAAGAAACTGTTTTAATAAGAACCTAATTAGCACATCAACAACACAGTACACACAGAGTAACAAGTAGCAAACAAATCAGGCAAACGGGTCAGAAAAAAGGGTTCAATACCATGGGAAATTGTAATGTAGAAATTGATGTGCTGCTTTTTCAGTTTGCTTGAAAGTGTTGGTACTATACACAGCTTTCAAATTAATGCAACTTTACTGAAATTTGAACTCAAACATGGGCATAATAGCAACTAAATACTGGAAAGAAACACCTGTCATGACCACAAAAGACAACTGGAAGAAATGGAAAAAAGGGGGCTGGCTTCTCAGAGGTGAGTCTGCACCAAGACTGTATAGGAAGGTCCTGCTGACACTTCTACCTGAGGTAGCAATCAATCACATGTTTATTCACTTTACAATGTTATTAAGAAGATAATGTGAAATAACAATCAGTAGTGGTTTCTTAGAAAAGGTTAAAAATTTTCAAACAAAATCCTATCTAATGAGAGTAATATGCAAATTAACCATCACTCCACCAGCCAATCAGGAGCAAGTATGCAAATTAACTCATCCAAGATGGCTGCAGCCACAGAGCGAGCAGGAGGCTTGGGTTTCCCCAGTAATGGAGGAAGCCAAGCTTTCCACACACCCTGGCCGACCTAGGCCTCCACTCAAGGCTTCAAAGTTTCAATTATAGAAGATAAATAAATCCCAAGAAAAATAGCTGCAGCCAAGGAACAAGCAGGAGGTATGGCTCCACTCAAAGCTACAAAGTTTCAATTATAGAAGATAAATAAATCCCAAATATCAGGGCCTCTGCTTGGGGTGCCGGGGGGGGGGGGTGGCCAGCCTGCAAACCATGACAGGCCCTTCATACAGGCCACCCCTCACCCCAAGGGAACCCCCACCCTGATTCGGGACATCCTTCAGGGCAAACTAGCTGGTCCCCACTCGTGCACCAGACCTCTATCCTATCTAATAAAAGAGTAATATGCAAATTGACCATCACTCCAACACACAAGATGGCTGCTCCTATGTGGTCAAAGATCCGGCTTCCATGTGGACACAAGATGGCCACCACAAGATGGCCAGCAGGAGAGGGTAGTTGGGAGGGACCAGGCCTTTAAGGGAGGGCAGTTGGGGGCAATCAAGCCTGCAGGGGAAGGCAGTTAGAGATGACTAACTGCCAGCAGAGGAGGGAAATTGGGGGCAACCGGGCATGCAGAGAAGGGCAGTTGTGGGGGGGGGGCAGAAGGGGAGAGCAGTGGGGGGGGGCAGAAACAAGCCTGCGGGGGGGGGGAGTTAGGAGCAATCAGGCTGGCAGGGGAGCAGTTAGGTGTCAATCAGGCTGTCAGGAATGTGGTTAGGTGGTGATCAGGCTGGCAGGCAGTGGTTAGGGGCAATCAGGAAAGCAGGCAGGCAAGCAGTTGGGAGGAAGTCCTGGATTGTGAGAGGGATGTTTGGCTGCCTGTTTAAACCCAATCCACCATGATCAGGCCTAAACGGGCAGTTGGACATCCCTCGAGGGGTCCCATATTGGAGAGGGCACAGGCTGGGCTGAGGGACACACACCCCAGTGCACAAATTTCGTGCACTGGGATCTCTAGTTGAAGAAATAATATGGAAAGAAAATAAAAATTACAAAATGGAGATAACTCAAAATCAGATTCCAGAGCCAAGAAGAAACAGAACAAATAAGACTAAGAACGGGTGGCCCTTATTGAAGCTGCAGCTGCTTCCACGTAGCTGCTGAGGTCAAAAAAGAGCCCAGAGTGACAGTTTTCCATGACAGTCGCAGTTCTGTTTGCTGTAACCGATCTGCAACATTTCAGGAAAAGACAATGGTCATTGTATCTGCTGTTTCTCACATAAACAGACCTTTATTAAAGTTGACATGTCTCCAGAGGCCAGTAGAAATGTTGATAGTGCAGTGATTTCCAACCTGTGTGGCAAGAATTTTTAAAACAATGCAATACCTGGCTAGTCAGGGGCACTGACCTCTTTTCCTTTAGGTGGTTGTTTAGTCTGTGTACAGTCAGACAAAAAGGCTGAATATTGTTGTGACAGGGATTTGCACATAGAATTAACAGAATAAGGCTTTTGAGAAGTAGTTTGTTGAGGCCAACCAAGATACTATGGGGGACAAATGGGAATGGTTTAGACATCAATATGGGAAAATCCAGTGGCAAGCAGCATAGATCTTGGCCATGCTTTAGGTCATTGCCCTCAAAAGTTGAAGGCGTTAGTACCACGATCAAAAGGCCAGTAAAACCTTTATGATTCTGAAGGCCATGAAAGATCTTTCAGGACAATTTCTGTAAAAACAAACAAACAAAAGAACAAGGATGAAAACAAATCCTTCTCAGTGTGTCATAACAGAAAACGATGGGGTAAACCTAAAGGAATCCTAATTTGAAAAAGTTTTAACACAATATGCTGATCAAAACTATCTATACACAGCAGATTTGGTCATAACCGTGAGTTTAGGACTAGAGAATAAGAGCCTTCTGAAGGTTTCCAGCTCAAATGTAAAAGGCAGGGGCTTTAATATGTTGTTTTGTTTGTTTGTTTTTACTATGAGTAGGAGACAGAGATACCCCCAAGAGCTTTACCCTCTGAAGAGGAAAAGAGGATCTAGCATAGTTAACTGAAGGGGAAGGCATGTGGGGATGCCTATATCTAACACTGATCATACCCATTTCTTCTGATCTTGATAAAGGAACACCAAAAGTTACCCAGATTATTTCTCTGTAGCTTGTCCTAAGAAGGTGATAATGAAAAACACAAGTAGTATTTCCATCTGTGACTAATAATTGGCTATGAAGATGGTGGGAAAAAATTACACATCCCAAAGTCTGAAAAATATGTTCTTTTTGGGAAGTTTCACAATCTGATCAGGAAATCTTTTAACTGAAATCTGGCTTAAAATGAGAAAAGTTTCTGTAAAATAAAAAATCATGAACCCTGTTACTACTAAACACAATTAGTACTCAAACATAGAAATAAATTTTCAGAAAAAAAATAGAGTAATGACTGGAAAATAGTCAAGGACAATACATATTAATCTCATATGACTATACCTCAATAAAAAGATTAGCAAAAGTGTGGTCTTAGGAAAATAACATGAAATAACTGCAAGTAAATTGGCACCATAACTTGGTGGGGTGGGATTCAGAAGGAATTAAACATCTTTTGCAACACAGATAACTTTAAAATCAGAGTGTGTAGAGGAAATAACGCATGTAAGAAGGGATACATAACAGAAATTTCTTAAGATTATTATACTGTGAATGTGTCAAATTCTAGGCTTTAAATCTATAGGCAATGAGGAATGAGATAAGAGGTTATTGAGCAAGAAAATAATGCAATACAATTGTGTGTTTTTTTCATTTTTTTATCTTTACTGTTCATTTATTAATTACATTGTTCCCTTTTTTCCCACTATAGCTCCCTTCCACAAGGTACCCATCCCACCCTCCGCCCTCACCTCCCCCACTGTCCTCTCCCATAGTTGCATGATTTTTGTTCGTCTCTTGCTGCACTTCCCACACCCCTTTTCTCCCCAAGAATTGTCAGTCCATTTCCTCATTATGTCCGAGATTCTGTTACATTCACCAGTTTATCCTGTTCATCAGATTATTAGTTCACCTGAATTTTGGATTCATTTGTTGATAGATGTGTATTTGTCGTTCATAATTTACACTTTCATCTTTTTCTTCTTCCTCTTCTTAAAGAATATCTTTCAGCATTTCATATAATATTGGTTTGGTGGTGATGAACTCCTTTAGCTTTTTCTTATCAGTGAAGCACTTAATCTGACCTTCAATTCTGCATGATAGCTTTGCTGGATAGAGTAATCTTGGTTACTCTATCCAGATTCTTGCTATTCAGCACTTTGAATATTTCTTGCCACTCCCATCTGGCCTGCACTGTGTCTGGATGCTTCCTTATAGTTACTGTTTTTCTCTTGCTGCTTTTAATATTCTCTCTTTGTCTTTTGCTCTTGGCATTTTAATTATGATGTGCCTTGGTGTGGTCCTCTTAGGGGTCCTATATATTGGGGTTCGGTGCACTTCTTGGACTCCTAAGTCAATTTCTTTCACCAGGTGTGGGAAGTTTTTGGTCACTATTTCTCCAAATAGGTTTTCATTGTCTTGCTCTCTCTCTTTTTCTGACACCTCTATAATTCGGATGTTGGTATGCTTGAGGTTGTCCCAGAGGCCCCATACACTATCTTCAATTTTGGGGATTCTTTTGGTTTCTTGCTTTTTCAGCTGAGTGGATTTTACCTCTTTGTATTTCAAATTTTTAACTTGGTTCTTGGGGTAATCTAGAGTACTTTTAGGTCTTTGTATAATATTTTTTATTTCAGTCAGCATATGCTTACTTTCTGATTTGTCCTTTTTCATATCCTTGAGGGTCTCGTTCCTATCCTTGAGGGTCTCGTTCATTTCCTTGTAGGTCTCATTCATTTCCTTGTAGGTCTTGCTTATTTCCTTATAGGTCTCAGGCTTTTCTAGGAGCCTCTTGAGAAGCCCTATAACCGTGGTTTTGAATTCCATGTCCAGTCGTTTTTTTTCCTCCATTTCTTTCACATCTGATTTCTTTCCATGTCTCTGTATGGTGGCTGCTTCCCTGAGTTGGTCAATTAGCTTTTTGTTGTAGATGTCCTACTGGGGACACCTCTGTTACCTGAGGTGGATATGGGTTGCACAATCTTGTTGAAGTTAAGCCCAGGTTAATCGTTGTTAGCACTTGGAGGGGTTGACCTCCTGGCCAATTGTCTGTGATGTTCAGCTGTGCTCAGGTTGGATGGGCGGAGTCTCCGGGCCGAGCAGACAGCGTCAGCTCCGCCCTATGCAGCCCCAGGGACTCTGTGCTGGGGGCAATGGCCGCCAGCACCTCTGAGAGAGAGCCGCTGCTGAGCTCCACCGGCTGCCAGAGAATTCAGACTATCCCCAAATGAGTCTGCACACCCAACGTCTCACCCAGGCTCGCAAAACAATGCAGTCTGACGGTTTCCCGAATGAGAGAGCAAGTCACCAGCGCTCTCTGCGTGGTCACACAGCTGCGCTGTTCCCAAGTTCTTGCGCACTCCACACAAGCTCGCCTTTTCCACAAGCCTGCAGACCCCTGCAGCACCCGAGCTTCAGCGTGCCCTCCCACTGGCCAGTTTTTACCCCGTATGATTGTGGGTTCCCTGGACTTCTCCTGGAGCTGGGGGATCAGTGCAGTAGGATGTCTTTGTCTCCCCAGTTCGAGAAAACCAGCCGGGTTTTCAGCTGCCTGTCCTATCCACTGGTGCATGCTCCAAACCTCTCTCTGCATGTATCTTCAACGCTGTCCTCAGCCGCTCCTGAGTCACAGTGTCCTATCTTCACTTTTATTTGTGGAATTTTCACTCAGCCAGCTTTCCAGTGATTCTGGATGGTGTTTCTTCTTTTGTTAAGTTGTAGTTTTGAAATTGCTGTGTGAGGCAGCAAGATGGGTGTTTACCTATGCTGCCATCTTGGTTCTCCACAATTGTGTTTTTTATATAACTGTGAATCCCTGGGGGGTGGGGAGGAGAGAAGGGAGTATGGGGAGCTACTAAGTGCTCCTGGTTGCTAACTGGGCTCAAATTTTAAAAAGCAGAGCCTAGTAGCCATTTATTTGTACACGGAGGCTTCTAATGCCAATTGCACTTTACAGAGAAGCTATGTTGACATACCAGCCTGCAACTGTGTTTCTGTCATCTGAGCTGGCCCTTATAGTTTCTGGAATCCCACTTCAACCAATAGGACTGAGGCTTTCCCCATCCAATAAGAGCTGCACAGCTCCAGTCAATTAGAGCTGCTCTATTCTGACCAATCAGGTCAGTGTCTTTTGGATCAATCAAATTTTGAGGATTTGGAGCCCTCATCTGCATGAGGCCAAACCAATCAGAGAACAGGGGTGGGGACTCTTGTCCATATAGGCCAGCTCCCCTCTGGCTCCCCAGCACTTTCCCTTTTCACCTAAGACTGAAGACTACCTCCCTGGCAGTGCTGAAACACCCAAAAATGTCTCCTCAGGGCAGAGCTGTCTAGCCAGAGAGGGGCCTGGCCCCAGGGCTGCCTGGCCCCAGAGCTATTCTGTAGCTGTGCTGCAGCACAATCAAGCTGGTCCATAGCCTTGCTGCTTTTACAACACCATCCTATCTAATAAAGAGTTGATAAGCAAATTGAGCATCACTCCAACACACAAGTAGGCCACCCCCATGTGGTCAAAGATGGCACCCCCATGTGGACACAAGATGGCCACCACAAGATGGCCAGCAGGATAAGGCAGTTGGGAGGGACCAGGCCTGCAAGGTAGGGCAGTTAGAGGTGACCAGGCTGACAGCAGAGGGCAGTTAGGGATGACGAGGCCAGCAGGGGAGGGCAGTTGTAGGGAAGCAGGCCTGCAGGGGAGGGCAGTTGGGAGCAACCAGGCCTGCAGAGGAGGGCAGTTGGTGGTGACCAGGCCTGTAGGGGAGGACAGTTGGGGGAGGGGGGGACCAGGCCTGCAAGGGAGGGCATTTGGGAGGGACTAGGCCTGCATGGGAGAGCAGTTGGTGGAGACCAGGCCTGATGTGGAGGGCACTTAGAGGTGATCAGGCTGGCAAGACAGGGCAGTTAGTGGTGACCTGGCCAGCAGGGGAGGGCAGTTGAGGGTGACCAGGCCTGCATGGGAAGATAGTTAGGGGTGACCAAGTCTGCAGGGGAGTGCAGTTAGGGGTGACCAGGCTGGCAGGGGAGGGCAGTTAGGTGCAATCAGGCTGGCAGGGAGTGATTAGGGAGTGAGCAGACTGGCAGGTAGAAGCAGTTAGATGCAAGCAGGCAGGCAGGCAGGCGAGCTGTTGGGAGCCAGCAGTCCTGAATTGTGAGAGGACCTCTATGCAGGCTGGGCTGAGGGATTCACACACACACACACACACACACCTGTGCATGAATTTCATGTACCAGGCCTCTAGTTAGATAATATTAAAGAGAAGATTCTCTAAGAGAAGTGGCCCTCACTTTCTAATAAAGATTTTAAGGCAGAAATGCTGTAAATAGCCTCATTGCCAGACTTTCAAGGCACAGAAAGAGCATTAGAAAAAAAGTAGAATAAGACTCAGAATAAAAGTATGTCCTTAACATGTAACAACTAGATGCTTCCATACTTAGTTAAATACTGGAAGAAGAAATCTCTGAATACATTTATAGATATAATAAATAGCAGGGCATTTGAAAAATAAGTGTCCTATATTGCATTAAAAAATAAAATAGAAAAAATAAAGCGGATGATGAATCAAAGTGTTCTGAGGAAGAAATCAAACTCCCTATTTCTGGTTTTATCCTTAAACTCAAAGATAAATTTCTCTAAATATTAAAGGACAACATTGCAAATATTTTATTAATATAGATACTACAATATCAACCTACTACTTCTACATAATCTCCCTCTCTGTCACCAAACCACTAAGATGTGAATATCTCCAATAACTCTCAAACAGTTCTCAAATCCTACCCCATAACTGTCTAAGAAACTTTTGACCAATGAACATCTTTTCCTCCTTTGTGCTGGCTTAATAGTTAATGATTTGCTATACAAATGCAATTACCAGATAAATATTCTCATAGCTTCTTCTTTGAAATCACAGAAGAGTCCCCTATCATAATGAAGTCATGGCAAACTTGAATTCAAATTGAAGATTTCAACAAAGCACCAGTCATCTTGTTGGCAGAAATTCTAACTATATTGGCAGACTAAGTGGGCAGAACCCATCAAGGTTCAGAGTGACCCATCCAAAAACTTGACCCAAATTACCAAATTACTTGACCCAAAACCCAAAATCTAACGGTATAAAAACAATAGTCAGAAGTATATTAGAAGACTCCTTAAACATTGTACCAGCCCTAGATGGTGTTGCTCAGTGGATAGTGTCAGCCTGTGAACTATAAAGTCCCGGGTTCGATTCCGGTCAAGGGCATATGCACAGGTTTGTAGGCTCAATTCCTAGGGGAACTTGCAGGAGACAGCCTATCCATGATTCTATCTCATCATGGATGTTTCTCTCTCTCCCTCTTCCTTCTTCTCTGAAATCAATAAAAAAATATTTTTTTAAAAAACACACTGTACCAGTTTTTATAACATTCTTATTCTCCTAATCAAAACACTTAGTGGGTAGGTATAGTGTCATTCAGGACCTCAGAGCTATAAAGACCAGTCATCACCTACTTCCTTGTAGCAACAAATCTAAATGCTACTTTATTTTTGGGTCCTCTGAAGGCAATATATTTTAGATCTATGTTCTGCTTTCTTCAGTATCCATTAGCTCAAAATAGGTAATACTTGCTTGCCTTCTAGGAAAATCTGTAATATATATGAGCCATTCCTCAGGAATTCCCTTGAACTTTTCCTAAGTCCCTAAACAAGACCTCAAAACAATAGTTTCCTGTGATCACACTTTTATCTTCTAGGTGGATAACTTTTTGTTTTTCCCAAAAGATGAGGCAGGCTCTAAGACTGACTCCATCTTTACTTCCTGTTTTAAGAAAGGAGATATGGTTCCCGAGGAGAAGTGGTTATAATTCTGTCAAAATAAAATGCATTGCTTAGGAGGTAATTTATTCTGAGGAGGTAGACCCTTGGTTCCTCAATACCAGCCATTGAAAAACTTCACATACATATCCTGAACAGGAAGTCTCATTCTTCCCCTATCATTTTCAATGCTGTGAGTTTTTCCTCTGTGTTCTACAATATTTTTCTACTTAATTTTCCAAGTCACTACTCAGATTTCAATAATAGCTATTCTTTTTTTGTCATCTACTGAACTGTTCTGTGGGGAAGCCTTCCTTTACAGATCCAGAAAGCTCTGTTCTGCAATTGATTCTCACTAAGTGTTCTCATTATTATCTATCTCCTAGTCCACTCTAATTCTGGAAGTTTTATTGTTTTTTTCTGTTTTTCTTTCGGGGTTTAGCTGTGATTTTTCTTTCTCAGATGACTGGAACTCAGCTTTGATTGTTCAAGTATCCCAAGTGACAGCAAAACCACAAGAAGGTACAGCAGATAGAGCAGATACTGATCTCAGTGCATCCCTCCCTCCTGGAGTAGAACTATGCATTTAATGTCCTCTGTGGCAGGGCTTCTCACAGCCAACAGTGTGGACCTCCCTGTTCCACTGGGGCAGAACTGACAGAGCTGATTCTTAGAAACCATGGTAAGGGATGACCTATGCATGTCTCTGCTCACCTTGTTGTCCTGTCATCTGCCATGAGAGAAACCTGCTCCAAGTAGAATGGTCCCAAAATGAAAGCAAGGAGACATGAATTCAGACCCATAGCCCAAACTGCCCAAGCTAACCCACAGATCCATGAATGAGAAAAGTAAATGTCTATTTTGAAACACTGAGGTTTTGAGATTAATTGTCACAGAGCATCCTGGCAGCACACACACAAAAAAAAGCCTAATCAATATGACAAATATGAGCAGTAACTGGCTCCTAGTACCCCAGTGATGCACTGAAAACAAATATCTACCCTTCCTCAAACATCCTTGCATCCTTCTAGCCTCTCCACCCTAGATCATTCCTGGTTCCTGGGAGGCCTGAGAAAACTGGCAAATGTTGACTGAAGATCTCTGGAGCAGGTTTCTCTTCCCAAGAGGATCTCCATTTCAAACTGTGTCACAGGGGTTTTCCTAGGCTGGTGTCTGGACCTTGACTAATCCTTAAGATAACAATCCTGCAAACACTAAGTCAGTGGGGTCAAGAGTACCCAGGCCTCTTTTGCATATGGATTATCTAAAGTCCTACTCCAGCAGTTACTGGGTCTACAGAGAAAGACAGATTGGACTTGGTAATTAAAATGATAGAATAATTTATTCAGGATACAATTTTCCCAGAACTAATCTTTTTAAAATATTTATCAACCACAATATTATACTGATATTTCTCAAGTCAAATGCTATCTGTTTCTCTAAACATACTTCTTCCTGGAATCAAAATGAGATAAAGGGAGAAAAAAATTAGGTATGTATATATGGGGGAAAAAGGCCAAATCCTACTAACCACTTACTTTATGGAATAGGTATACAGTATTATTGCATCAGTCAGAATTATACCAAGACCTACCTACAAAATCAGGTTTTAAACATTTAAATAAATTTGCAATGAACTTATTTAACATCACTTAAGATTCTCAGTCTAAAAAGTCTTCCTCAAAAAAAAGGGCTTCTGTCGTGTGTGGTACACATAGAGCAGCCCGATTGCTCTATGTGCAGCAGAATCAACATTAAGAGATTTTGGAAGCATATGTTTTGGTATTTGGGCAGCTGGTGATCATTGGTCCTGGAACCGCAATAAAAAATAAATAAAAAAAGTCTTCCTCTATTGAGATTAGGAAGTATGTAAATAACAAATATCAAATTGGCTTATCATCAAATAACTCAACTATATGCCTTTGAAGGTTCAATACTGTCCCCACTTACCATTTTCAAGAGATGCATCCTCAGGCAGATCCACATCAAGCATAAGGTCATCCTCCTCCAGATCACATGATTCAAGATTATTCAGAATATCCTGTGAACAAAAGCAGTAGAAATGCTACCACCTAGTTCGAGGATGTATGTAATCATTAGTTCTGAAAACATGAATATATGATAATAAGAATTTACTCAATGTTTGTGTGTTAAGAATAGATTTTAGAAATAAAATTTCTTAAATAAAAAAAGACTTAACTGGTTTACCTGATTAAGCTATTTATATCCTTTTCCTAGTCTTCCTCCCCATCAGATTTTTATTTTTGTTTTGAAAAACTTACACACTGAAAAATATTGTTCTAAGCACTTTACAAATATTAATTTATTTGTAACATAACCCTATGATATTGTGACCAGTATAATTCCCATATTATATTTGATGAACTTAATGCACAGAGTCTAAATAATTGGCCAAAACAGGATATGAACACAAGAAATCTAATACAATATACAGATTATGTGCTATAGAATTGTATACCTTAAATCTATACCATTTTATTAACCAACTAGAGGCCAGTGCATGAAAATTCATGCACTGTAGGGGAGTCTCTACCCGCCAACCTGCCTCCTCTCACAGTCCGAGAGCCCTCAGGGGCAGGAGGCGACCCAGCAATGAGGGGAAGGAGATGCCCCCATCACACCTCTGCTGCTGCCATTGCCAGCAGCGCAAGCCTTGGCTGGCCATGGTTACCTGAGCCTCGGGCTGGCCCTGAATGACTGGGCAGATGCCATCCGAGGCTTGCCTGTGCCTCGGGCTGGCCCTGGGTGGCTGGGGAACTGAGGGGACTGGGGGACTCTGGAGGCAGGCACATGGAGCATCGGACCTGCCTGGGAGTGGGCCCAGCTATGCCATGCGCCTGCCGCCTGGCAAGGCTACGGGGACTGGGCACCACCATCTTGTAGCTGAGGGCACTGCCATTTTTTAGAGCAGTCAATTAGCATATCCCCCCCTTATTGGCTGTGGGTGCTGTCATCATTGTGAGGTTGTGACGGTCAATTAGCGTATTCCCTCTTTATTAGATAGTATGTCACCCCAATAGGTTCAATTTTTAAAAAAAGAATCTTCCAAATCTTATTCATATTTGGTGTGGGAGGTTTTGTATTATTATCTCTAGAGATTGGACAATTTATGTAAAAGTAACAAAATAATCCTTTAACCCTGGGATTACTCCATTTCTTTCTTGTGCCAAAGCTACCTACTACTACCTTTAGCACCACTACTACCTCCTTGCTTTGCCTTAATTCATTATCCTATCTAATAAAATAGTAATATGCAAATTGACCATACCTCTGCTACACTGACAAGCCATGCCCACAAGCCAATCAGGAGTGAATATGCAAATAAACCCCAACCAATATGGCTGCGGCCAATGAGAGCAGGAGGGAGACTTAGGTTTCCCCAGCAATGGAGGAAGCCAAGCTTTCCGCCTGCCCTTGCTGGCCTAGGCCTCCACTCAGTGCTACAAGGTTTCAATTATAGAAGATACATAAATCCCAACAGAAATGGTGGCAGCCATGGAGCTGGAGAGAGCAGAGGCTAGGATTTCCCCCGGCAATGGAAGAATTCAAGCTTCTGCAGCCCTGGCCGGTGAAGGCCTCCACTCTAGGCTACGAAGTTTCAATTATAGAAGGTAAATAAATTTCAACAGAAATGGCTGCCGACTCTGAACGAGCAGAAGGCTTGGCTCTGGTCCAGGCTACAAAATTTTAATTATGGAAGATACATAAATCCCAGATACCAGGGCCTCCACTTGGGTCTCTGGAGGGTGTGACCAGCCTGGAAACCACCACAAGCCCCTCTTCCAGGCTGCCCCATGTCCGAAGGGAACCCCCATCCTGATCCAGGACATCATTCAGGGCAAACCAGCTGGTCCCCACCCATGCACCAGGCCTCTATCCTATCTAATAAAAGAATAATAGTCAGATTGACCATCACTCCAACACACAAGATGGCTTCCACCATGGGGTCAAAGATGGCTTCCCCCAAGTGGACACAAGATGGCCACCACAAGATGGCCAGCAGGGGAGGGCAGTTGGGAGAGACCAGGCCTACAGGGGAGAGCAATTGGGAGGGGACCAGGCCTGCAGGGGAGGGCAGTTAGGGGCGATCAGGCCTGCAGGGGAGAACAGTTAGGGGTGACCAGGCCAGCAGAGGATGGAAGTTGGGAGCAAACTGGCTAGCAAAGGAGCAGTTAGACACCAATCAGGTTGGCAGGGTAGTGGTTAGGGGGTGATCAGGCTGGCAGGCAGAAACGGTTAGGGGCAATCAGGAAGACAGGCAGGTGAGCAGTTGGGAGCCAGCAGTCCTGGATTGTGAGAGGGATCCCAGATTGGAGAGGGTGCAGGCTGGGCTGAGAGACACCCCCTACCTCTGTGCATGAATTCTGTGCACCAGGCCTCTAGTTTTTCCATAATAGGATTGGGGTAGTCAAATGGTTATTAACAGCCCCTCTTCCTCTGTTCTATTTGCAATCTTGCTAGCTATCATCTATCCTTCAAAAATTAATGTTTTGCTTTCAAAGACCCTTGTTCTAAAGTCTAAATAATTAAATAAACAAACTAAGTGTAAGGTAACAAACTCAGTTTGACTTATAGCCCACTAGTGGATCCTTTTAATCCAAGAATGAATTCAATACTGCAAGATCTTTCTTTAGCATATATAGCATATTTTCTGGGGTATAAGACAAATGGAACTGATGATGATAGGAGGAAGATAACAAACAATAAAGAGAGAGCAAGTGCCGGGCAAGGCCCCAGGCGAGTTAGCAACGCTGATCATAACTGCACGCTACAGTATTTTTACACCCGGTATATAAGATGACCCCCGACTTTTGAGAAGATTTTCCTGGGTTAAAAAGTTGTCTTATACACCGGAAAATATGGTATGTAAGAAGATTACAAATCCACAAAATTTTAAATGACTTAGAGGTTATAGCCTTGAAAAACTCTTTATTAGAAGGGGAATATCTACTTTATTATAGATGCTAAGAATAAATTAGAATTGTTTCCTATGTCAGGCATGGCATGCAAATCTTTTCAATTTTATGTTGAAATGGGTCTTTCCAGAATCCATTGAGAACTAAAAATAACTCGAATAACTATAATTATTTTTTAAAAAAAGCTCTGGATATTTAACCCTAGCACAAGAAAGCTATTTCATAAAACCTGTTTCAATAGTGAAAGATTTGCTTTCCTTAATACATAGTCTCCCTAAAAATCAAGAAAATATATGAATATGAAAAAAACTGGCAAAGGCCGTATGACAGGTATCCTCACTACCACTCTGATACTTTACGCTTTACGTAGTCTGCTAGTAAGCCTCAGACCCCTCTCGGACTGTGGCCCCCTTACGTGTAATTCTGTCAGCTTTACCATATCAAACCCAGCAGACCCACTCTGGAATCAGGCTGAGCCAGTAGGAATTGGAATAGATGGGGGAGGCAGGGACCCAGGGGTATAATTGTCTTTATCAAAACCTGTATTAATCCCTGACCTATCCCTCCCCCACTAAAGGACATTCTCTCTCGCCCTACGAACAATGGACCTACTCCTTTGCCCACCCTCATCAACACAACTTTCCATCTATTCTCTAACATCAATCCCTCCTTCTCTACATCCTGCTGGATTTGTCTGTCACTGGCTCAAACCCTCAACATAGCCACTCCAAGCCCAACCTATTGAACCACTAACTTAACTCCTACCTATACTAAACCTCAACACACTCTATATAACATCTCTTTCTTTAATATAGAAAACACTACCTGTTTAACAAATACCTCTCAAACCACTACCCCAACTACTCCTACACTTTACTACTGTGCACAATCTATAAATTTACCCCCTCCCTTAGCCTACCCTTCACCGGGTATTTTTCTCCTCTGTGGGACGATGGCCTAAACCTGTGTTCCCCGGACCTGTCACACTCTCTCTGTCTTATGTCTTCCTAAACCCCAATCTTTCTATCAGAACAGAGGGAGAACTCGAATCCTCTCTTGGTCTTCTCAAACCTTGCCACAAAAGGGCAGCCCATGTTCCCCTCTTAGTGGGCATGGGAGTCCTCAATGCAGTGGGGACAGGAGTAGGAGGCATTTTCTCCTTTGTTCATTTCTACCACAAATTGCTGAATTTTCAGAGGATATCTCCATCATTAGCAATTCCCTTCAAAGGCAGGTAGACTCCTTAGCAGCGGTATCCCTACAGAACCGATGCACTTTAGATCTCCTGACAGCAGAAAAAGGGGACACCTGCGTCTTTCTTGGGGAAGAATTCTGCTACTTTCTAAATGAATGAGGAATTGTCAAAGATCATATTAAATCCCTCCGGGATAGGATGGACCAAAGATGATGTAACCAGCTAGAAGGGGAGTATGCCATTTTTGGTTCACTTACCCCATGGCTCCTCCCAAAATTAGGCCCACTGGTATTTATTCTTTTTTTTTAAAATATATTTTATTGATTTTTTACAGAGCAGAAGGGAGAGGGATAGAAAGTCAGAAACATCGATGAGAGAGACATCGATCAGCTGCCTCTTGCACGCCCCCCACCAGGGATGCGCCCGCAGCCAAGGTACATGCCCTTGCCGGAATCGAACCCGGGACCCTTCAGTCCGCAGTCCGATGCCCTATCCACTAAGCCAAACCGGTCTTGGCGGTATTTATTCTTTTAATTTTGCTCTTTGGCCCCTGTCATATGTGCCTTTTCACTAGATTTTTGCAGAACAGAATGCAGGCGTTCGCCAACCAGAAGGTGGAAGAGATCTATCTGGCCTTGAATTCAGAACCTAGAGACACCTGTGTCACCAGAATCCTTGAGACCTCAGGTAGATGCCCCTGACGAAATCCCTTTTCAGTAGGAAGTAGCTACAGAAGACAGACCTTCACCCTCTGACCTTGCCCGGACTCTCAATTTTCTTAAATATTACCAAAAGTCTAGAATGATAGATCCTCCCTTCCTCCAACTGGTGGATAGAGTATGACGTAACCTGCATCTGCATTCTAGACATTCCTGAGTGACTAACCATGTACCTTATATGGACTATACATTGAACACCAATCAACACCTGCCAAATACTCTAAGCCTTGTTCCTATATGGACCATATATTAAGCCACCAATCAGCAAGCGCCAAGTACTCCTTCCCATTCCTCCCCTCAAAAGGTGTGTTCACATCTGCACGGGTTGCTGTTCTCCCATTGCAAAATAGCCCAGCAGGTCTCTTTCCCTTAATAAAGCCTGTAATCCTGGTTTTCAGCTCCCAATTGCTCTCTCAGTTTTGTGCAGTTTTCATTTTATTTGTGTTGGTTTCATTTTATAGCAAAAGGTTTTAAAAAAAAGTCTTAAAAAATGGGAATGAGCCTGCTTTAATGAATACAAAAGTGATGGAATAATTATTATATCACTTTAAAAAGTTACCCCCAAAGTCCAGTGTAAAAGAAAAGGAAATGCAAAAATAGTTACAGGGAGTGAGGGAGAGAAAACCACCCATGTTTATGTCTCATTAACAATTATGAATAAACTAGGGGCCTGCTGCATGAAATTCATGCACTGGGGATGGGTGGTCCCTCAGCCCAACCTGCCGCCTCTCACATACTGGGAGCCCTCAGGGGATGTCCTACTGATGGCTCACCCCCGGCCTTCCCAAGGCCAAAAACCTCTGGCTGAGACTTTCCGTCCTTGGGCAGGGAACCTCTGCCAGGGAACCCCAGCCAGCTATCACCCTGCGATCAGGCCAATCACTGTCTGGCCCCACCCCCAGCCTGGCCCGGCCTGGGGCACCTAGCAAAGCGATCGCCCTGTGATCCAGGCCAATCACTGATTGGCCATGCCCTTAGCCCGCCCAGCTTGCCCAAGGCCATCTTGGTTGTGTGTTAATTTGCATATAGCTCCTGATTGGCTTGTGGGCATGGCTTATTTGGTATAGCGAAGGTATGGTCAATTTGCATATTACTCTTTTATTAGATAGGATAACTTTATAGTGTGGATTAAAGGGGCCATATGCTGACCTGACAAACTCAGGGGAGTTCTGCATGGCAGTCTTGCAAACTCTGGAGACCTAAAGTCACCACAAAAGATGGTTTGAAATTAAACTTTAACTAAACGCAGTTATGGTGGACAGTTATGTCCCAGGCTGGTATCTTCACTGACAAGGTCAACCTTTACCTTAACTGAGCCTATCTGTCTTTTTGCATCTATGATAATATACCCTTGAAGTATCTGGGTAACTAGTAACTTTCCTTTTTCTGGACCCCCTGGGACACAACCAAAGGTGCTGGGCGCCAGAACAGGAATAAAAATTCCTTCATTATCATGTTAATTATTTCTGCACCCACCTAAGTATGTGTCTATCATTTTACTTTTTATCCAATCCCAAGGGTTCTCCCCACGCCCCCCACCCCGTTTTGCTTTCTCCCAACTCTCTAACAGCAATGGATTTTATGTAACGTACCTATGTCCCTCCTTTGATTGCAATGTAAAAATACAGATGTAACCCCCCCTTTCTCTGGAACGTTATCTCAATTTGTTGAGATTCTGCTTCCCACCATATGTCGACAGTTTGGCTCAAATTGATAGATCCTTCCTTCCCCCAACTGGTGGACGGAGTATGACATAACCTGCACCTGCACCCTGAACATTCCTGAGCACCTAACCAAGAACCTTATATGGACTATACATTGAACCACCAATCAGCACCTGCAAAAGACCCTAAGCTCTTGATTCCTAAGTACCTAAGTGCCTACTCACGTGCCTTATATGAAACCACCAATCAGCACGTGTTGAGTACCCTAAGCCCCATCTCTTCCCATTCCTCCCCTCAAAAGGAATGTTCACCTCTGCATACGTTGCTGTTCTCCCCGTGCGAGACAGCCCAGCAGGGTCCTTCTCCTCTAATAAAGCTTGTTGTCTTGGTTTTTTGGCCCTCTGTCTCATCTTTCACAAATAAACTCACAAAAATTCTTTACAGGTTTCAAAGGTTTTTTATGTTAACATTAGAAAGTTTCAGAAATTTTATCAATCACATGGAAAGAAGTTCTTTTGTAAAATGTGGGTAGGGGAAGAAGGAGATTACGTATACACAATATGACCTTATCTTTAATGTTGAAAAACACATTTAAATATCTGAATGATGATAAACTAAAGAAATTTTTATAATTTTGCATATTGTGAGGTATGTGCTTATGCTCTTTATATCCTTTTTTATTTTTCTGTAATAAAGACAGAGTGTTTTTATAATAAGCAAAACTTCATGTTAGAAAAAGTCTATCTACATCAACAAGGAAGTTCAAACCATGCAGACCTGCTTGTGGGGACCCTTCAGCCCAGCTGTGCCCTAACCACATTAAAAACTAGAGCTACCTGCTCCTCCTGCCTTCACTAAAGCCAGTCTAGACTGGTTGGGTGTCTGCTGTGCTCTCCTCAGAAAAATCTCATTATCTGAGTAAGAAATCTTTTCACACCCTCTTAGCAAATGTGTGGCACCACTTGTCTTGGCATCCAAACAAATTTTGGGGTAGGGGAATTAACCATGTTCTTCAGGAGGCAATCAAAGATATGCTTTCAATAATTCAACACAGATAAAAACCAATATATATATATATAAGGCACAACTCTCAGCACATAAAGACAATCCCTATCTTTGTCAAGAGTTTAACTAAACTACTCTATATTGCTGTCTTGGCATCCATGGGGCCAAGCAGCCTGCAGGGCTGTTGAACTCAAACTAATCTCTTCCCTGTGTTCATGCCCCAGATAACAGCTTTGAAGTCACAAATGACATCCCAGCAGCCCTTGTGAGCAAGCCTCCCCTTGAATAAGTCTCCCATGGAACTTACCAAAACCTTGCTATTTTTGGTTTAAATTGACCCACCCAGCCTTAGCCCCCAAAACACTTCAGCCACAGACCCTAATAAAGGCAGGCTCCCAAGGTCCTGCCATTCTCACCTATGAACCTGTAAAGGCCTTTGAGGCCTGCTGTGTATTTCTTCCAGGACCATAATAAACTTCTGTCACTTTTCCTTGTGGTCTATTGTTGAATTAGGGCTCACCATCCAAGACCCCAGAGCTCCATTTAACAAATGTTAATTTAACCAAGTCACCACCTCCCTCCAGGCTGTCTCCCCTCAGGCATTCCTTTATAGCATGGTAACTGCCCTGCCAGGAGAGCATTTCAGATGGATATCTATATCTGGCAACTCAGAGACAACCTAAAACAAAGCCAAAGTCAGAGACAATGAAAGAAAAGGAAAATGTGGCCTCTAGAACATAAAACAGGATAATTCTGCATTAGCAGTTTGGTAAGGGCCAGGAAGCAAAAATCATAATCTATTCCATGTGTTAGCAAAACATTTTGAAAGGACAGGAAATAAATGCTTTTAAACTTGGCAGGCCTACAGACAAATTTGAATATGTTTTTTAGGTAGCGTACTTATATAATCACTGGAGGCCCTGAACACAAAATTTATGAAAGGGGAGAGGGGGAGCAGGAGTCCCTCAGCCTGGCCAGTGCCCCTCACAGTCCAGGATCCCTCTTGAAGTACTGGACCCCTTGAACCTTACCACCCGCTTGCTCACCGCTGCTCTCACCAGTCATGAACCCAGTTTCTGGCTGAGCAGCTCCCCACTGTGGGAGCACACTGACCACCAGTGGGCAGCACCTGCGTTGAGCATCTGTCCCCCCGTGGTCAGTACGCATAATAGTGACCGGTTGTTCCTTCAATTTGCTTATTAGGGTATTATTATATAGAATATAAACCTAAAATGTAAAAAAACATGGTTAGTAGGCTGTGAAATAAACCGATGGTTGGGCAAATTTGGCTTACAGGACAGTTTGCTGACCTGCTCTATTCAAATAACTGGAGTAGCTCATTAACACTTATTATGCACTGAATGTTTGCCCCTCTCCATGCCAAATTCATATGTTGAAGGAGGATAGTTTAAATAAGATCATGATGATGAGGATCCCATGATGGGATTAGTGTCCTTATAAGATGAGAAAGAGACCAAAGTACACACTCTCTCCCTCCCTCACAGGATATAATAAGAAGGCAGCTGTTTGCAAGCCAGGCATAAGGTCCTTGCCAGGAACTGAATCCGCCACAGCTTGATCTTGGACTTCCAGCCTAAACTGTGAGAAATAAATCTATTGTTTAAGCCACTCAGTTTATAGTATTTTGGCATAGTGCCCAAGGTAAGACAACACTCAAACCCAGCATGTGTAGAACACAAAATTCAGTGGAGGCTTTTCTAAATGACCAAGAAACAATGCAAAAAGGAAAGGAAAGAAATTATTCTATTTACAATAGTATCCAAAAGAATAAAATAGAATTGACTCCTGAATAAAGCAAGTTCAAACTGTATGAATCCAGTTATACATAGATTTTTAAAATTTGCATTAAATACATTTAGACAATGGAACACTACTGGACTGCAAAAAAGAAGAAACTCTTACCTTTTGTGACAGCATGGATGGATCTGGAGAGTATTATGCTAAGCAAAATAAAGCAGTCAGAGAAAGACAAAGATCACATCATCCCCACTTATATGTGATATCCAATGAACAAAATAAACTGACAAACAAAATAGGACCAGAGCATGGATACATGGAATAGACTGACACATCTCAGGGAGGGGAGTGGGTAGCTGGAAGAGATTAATCAAAGAACATATATGCATAGCCGATGGACACAGACAATAATGTGGTGACGGATTGGGTAGAAGGGGGCAAAGGGAGGTAAAATGGGGGACATCTGTAATAGTATCTATAATTGAAAAAAAATAATAAAGTTAAAAAAAAATCTGTGTTTACGTGGGCCCATGCATTTCAAACCTATGTTGTTCAAAGTTAACTGTATTTTCAATCTGCAGTTGTGAATCTGTGTATGCAAAGGGCTGACTTAAGTTACATGCGAATTGTGACTGTGAACATGGTCAGTACCCCTAACCCCCATGTTGTTCAAGGATCAACCGTACCTAGAATAAATTTAACCAGGGAGATATATACTGAAAACTATAAAACATTGTTGAGAAAAACTAAAGAAGATCTAAATAAATGAAAAGATATTTTTGTTCATGGATTGAAAAAATTAATGATGTTAACACAGCTACTACACAATGTAATCTATATTTTCAATGCAATTGTTTCACAATGGAATTTTTTTTGCAGAAATGAAAAAGCTGGTCATAAAATGTGTTAGGAAACCCAACTACCAAAAACAGCATTGAAAAAGAAAAAGAAATTTGAAGGAATTCACTTCTTGATTTCAAAATTTACCCTTGTGGCAAGTAATTAAAACCACTGATTACAGATTACTAGAATAATCAAAAGACTGTGATACTGGCAAAAGGACAGACATACCAATCAATAGACCACAATTAAGAGAACATATACATCTATAGCCAACTGATTTTTGACAAGGGTGCCAATATCCTATATAATAAAAATCTAATATGCAAATCGACTGAATGGTGGAACAACCAGATCCTCAATGCAGGAGCTGCACCCTGGTGGTCAGTATGCTGCCACAGGAGGGAGTGCTGCTCAGCCAGAAGCCCTGAGCTGGGTTCATGGCTGGCGAATACAACAGTGTTAGTAGGAGCCTCTCCCACCTCCACAGCAGTGGTGAGGACCTCCCGGGGGATGTCTAACTGCTGGCTTAGGCCTGCTCCCCAAGGGATCCCAGACTGCGAGAGGGCACAGGCCAGGCTGAGGGACCCTGGGCCCCTAGTCTATATATAAAAGCCTAAGCAACCGGTTGACCAGATGACTGGACTACTGAATGACTGACCAGTAGTTATGATGTGCACTGACCACCAGGGGGCAGATGCTCAACACAGGAGCTGTCCTGTGGTGGTCAGTGTGCTCTCACAGTAGGAGCACCGCTCGGCTGACCAAGGGGCGCCAGACACAGGGCTCACAGCTGGCCGCCACAGCCTGGAGATCAAAGCGAAGGGGCAGCAAGCCTACCAAGCAGTGGGGTGATGGCAGGCGCAGCAGGGCCAGGATGAGCAGGAGGAGCAGGCAGGAGTGGCAGGCAGCATTGGACTGCCGGTGTCAGCCTGATCCCTGGACACTACACTGAGGGAGCCCACTAGTGCAAGAATCCATGCACCCGCCCTTTAATCATTCAATAAAGAAAGAATTGTCCCTTCAATAAACAATGTTGAGAGTTGGATATTCACATGCAAAGATGAAGTTGGACCATTACTTCACACCATATATAAAAACTAACACAATGACCTGAATATAAGAACCATACATATAGGTAAACCTTCATAACTAGATTTGGACATGAATTCTTAGATATGGCATCAAGAGCATAAGCAATGAAACAAAAAATAAATTGGACTTCATCAAAATTAAAAATGTTTGTACATTAAAGGACATTAACAATAAAGTGAAAAGACAACCACAGAACGGGAGAAAACATTTGCATATCATCTTTATCTGATAAGAGTCTATTATCTGAATATATAAAATCACAAACAACCAATTTTTAAAGGACTTGAGTGGACATTTATTTTTCTGAGAAATATATATAATTAATCAACAAGCACATGAAAATATGCTTCATTTGGGAAATGTAAGTCATAAGGTACAATAAAATACCACTTAACATGCAGTAGTATGGCTAAAATTTAAAAAACAAAACATAAACCAGAAAAACAACAAGTGTTATCAAAGATGTAAAGAAACGGAAACCATATATATATATATATATATATATATATATATATACACTAGAGACCCGGGGCATGAAAAATCATGCACTGGAGGGACGGGTCCTATGTACCAGCCTGCCTCTTCTCACAGTCCAGAAGCCCTCTGGGGTGGGAGGCGACCCAGCAATCAGGGGAAGGTGAGGCCCCTATCACAGCTCTGCTGCTGCCAATGCTGGCAGCGCAAGCCTTGGCCAGCCCTGGTTACCTGAGTCTTGGGCAGCCATGGGGGTTGGGCAGCTGCCATCTGAGGCTTGCCTATACCTCGCATATTGGCTGGGTAGCCTCCATCTGAGGCTTGCCTGCACCTCGGGCTGGCCCTGGGCTGCGGGGCAGGTGCCATGGGTGGATTGCCTGTGCCTTGGGCCAGCCCTTGGTGGCTGGGCAGCCACCATCTGAGGCTTGCCTATGCCTCAGGCTGGCCCTGGGCAGCTGGGGCTGAGGAGACTGGGGGAGTTCAGAGGCAGGCGTACAGAGTGGCTGGACCTGCCTAGAGGCGGGCCTGGCCATGCCATGTCCCTGCCACCCCAGCAGGCCTGAAGGAACTAGGCGCTGCCATCTTGTGGCTGTGGGCATTGCTATCTTTGAGGGTGTGGCAGTCAATTAGCATATTCCCTTCTTATTGGCTGTGGGTGCCACCATATTTGTGAGGGCATGATGCTAAAATAGTATATTCCCTCTTTTTTAGATAGGATTGCTGGTGGAAATGTAAAATAGAGCTGCTATAGAAAACAGTTTGGTATTTGCTCAGGAAGTTAAACACAGTATTACTACCTACCCATGCAATTTCACTCCAGTATACACCTCAAAATTTTAAAGCAGTTACTCAAACAAATACATGTATACACATGTTCACAGCAGCTCTATTCACAATAGCCAAAAGTTAGAAACAACCCATATTCCAATCAATGGATGAATGGAATATACATATGATGGGATGCTATTCAGCTTTAAAAAGTAATGGACTACCTACTGAGGCATGCTATAATATGGATAAACATGAAAATTTTAAGTAAAAGACGTCAGACACAAAAGGTCATATATTTGTATGACTCCATTTTTATAAAATATCCAAAATATGTAAATTCAAATAGACAGAAAGTAGATTGGTGGAAGGAGAGTGAGTACTTAATGAGGACAGATTTATATGGGGTGATGAAAATGTTTTACAACTAGATATAGAGGCTGCACAATATTGCAAATGTACTAAATGCCACTAAAATGTTCCATTTAAAATGGTTAATTTTATGTTATATAAATTTTGCCTCCACCAAAAATATTTCCAAAAAAATATTGCTCAAATATCTCAGAAAATTACATATATGTACATTTAACCTTGACGCAATATCAAAAGTCTACATATACAATGAAAGGCCAGATTATTATGATCTTTGAGCACATAATAGTCTGGCCACTTAGTGTATATCCTATATAATAAAAGGCTAACATGCAAATTGTCCCCTCAACAAAGAGTTTGACCATCAGGCAGGCTGGCCAACTGCCCATGTCCCCTCCCCCTGACCAGACTGGCCAGATCCCACCCATGCACGAATTCATGCACTGGTCATGTTCATGCATTAGAGGCCCAATGCATGAAGTTTCATGCAAGGGGCTCAGCCCTCACCGCCCGGCTACGTTGTGGCCCCAGGGCCCTGCGGCCCCTCCCAATGGTCATTCTGGAAGGTTGTCTCACCATCTGGTCTAATTAGCATATTAGCTCTTTATTATATAGGATACACACACACACACACACACACACACTGAGTGGCCAGATTATTATGCATTCAGAGATCATAATAATCTGGCCACTTAGTGTATATCCCCCAAATATTAAAAGACCATGCTATTAAAGAATCCTATCAAATAAAAGAGTAATACGTAAATTTGACCATGCCTTTGCTACACCCACAAGCCACGCCCACAGCCATGCCCACCAGTCAATCAGGAGCAGATTACGCAAGTAAACCCCAACCAAGATGGCTGCCAGCACTGAGAGCAGGAGGGAGGCTTGGGTTTCCCTAGCAACAGAGGCAGCCAAGCTTTCCACCTGCTGTTGCTGGCCTAGATCTCCACTCAATGCTACAAAGTTTCAATTGTAAAAGATACAGAAATGGTGGCAGCCACTGAGCTGGAGAGAACAGAGGCTTGGGTTTCCCTGGCAATGGAGGAAGCCAAGCTTTCTGCCTGTCGTTGCTGGCCTAGGCCTCCACTCTAGGCTACAAAGTTTCAATTGCAGACATAAATTAATCCCAGATCCGAGGGCCTACGCTTGGGTCGCTGGGGGGCATGGCAAACCTCCACAAGCCCCTCGCCCCAAGGGAACCCCACCCTGATCTGGGACACTCTTCAGGGTAAAACAGCTGGCCCCATCCATGCACCAGGCCTCTATCCTATCTAATAAAAGAGTAATTTGCAGGTTGACCATCACTCCAACACACAAGAGGGCTGCCCCATGTGGTCAACAGCTGGCCCCCATCCATGCACCAGGCCTCTAGCCTATCTAATAAAAGAGTAATTTGCCGATTGATCATCACTCCAACACACAAGAGAGCTGCCCCCATGTGGTCAAAGATCCTGCCCCCATGTGGACACAAGATGGCCACCACAAGATAGCCAGCAGGGGAGGGCCATTGGGAGGTTCCAGGCCCTGCAAGAGAAGGCAGTTGTGGGCGATCAGGCCAGTAGCAGAGGGCAATTGGGAGGGACCATGACTGCAAGGGAGGGCAATTGGGGGCAATCAAGCCTGCAAGGAGGGCAGTTAGGGGTGAGCAAGCCAGCAGAGGAGGGAAGTTGGGGCAAACAGGCTGGCAGGGGAGCAGTTAGAGTTCAATTAGGCTGGCAGGGTAGTGGTTAGAAGTGATCAGACTGGCAGGCAGAAGCAGTTAGGAGCAATCAGGGAGGGAGGCAGGCAAGCAGTTTGGAATCAGCAGTCCTGGATTGTGAGAAGGATGTCTGACTATCCATTTAGGCCTGATCCTAAGACAGTCGGACTTCCCTCAAAGGGTACCAGATTGGAGAGGGTGCAGGCTGGGCTAAGGGACATCTCTCGCCCCCGTGCACAAATTTTGTGCACCAGGCCTCTAGTTATAAATAACTGAGGCCCAGTCCACAAATATGCTAATTGACTGCCATCTGGCCCACTCAATGGGGGCCCATCCATGCCTGCAAATGAGGGGGAGGGGCTGGAGGCAGTTGGCCGATTGGGGGTCAGGTCAGCTGTTGGGGAGTGGGGCACGATCAGGGCCGGGATCAGGCTGGTTAGCTGCCACAATGCACATCATAGCCACCAGTGATTCTGGTAGTTCCACTGTTCTGGTTGCTGGGCTTTTATATGTAGACTAGAGGCCTGGTGCACAAAATTCGTGCATGGGGGGAGGGTGTCCCTCAGCTCAGCCTGCACCCTCTCCAATTCGGGACCCCTCGGGGGATGTCGACTGCTGGTTTAGGCATCAGGCCTGATCCCTAAACCAACAGTCGACATCCCTCTCACAATCCTGGATCGCTGGCTCCTAATCACTCACCTGCCTATCTGCTTGGTTGCCCCTAATTGTCCCTTCCCGTGCTGACCTGATTGCCCTCACTGCCTCTGTGTGCCAGCCTGATCACCCTTAACAGTCCCCTCAATGGCTTGGTTACCCCTAACTGCCCCCTGCTGCCAGCCAGGTTGCCTCCAACTGGCCTCTTCCTGCTGGCCAGGTCGTTCCTAACTGGCCCCCCGCTACCCTGGTCACCCTTATGGCCCCCCACTGGCATGGTCACCTCCAACTGCTCCCTCTGCTGACCTGGTCACTCCTAACTGCCCCCACCTCATGCTGGCCCAATCACCCCCAACTGTCCCCATGCTGGCCTGATCACCCCTGGTGTCCCCCGCGCTGGTCAGCCTGGTCTCCCCACGCAGCCTGCTGTTCAGTCGTTTGCTCATCCCTCACTAAACACCCTGCCGGCCTGGTCGCCCCGTGCAGCCTGCTGTTCAGTTGTTTGGTCTTCCCTCACTAACCCCACTGCTAGCCTGGTTGTAGACAGCCATCTTGTGAGGGTATGAGGTTTAATTTGCATATTACCTCTTTATTCTATAGGAAAGCAAAAGTATAATGTATATGCTTAGAAGCTGAGGTGAGGCAAACACATCCACACAGTGGGCAAAAGTAGGTTTATAGTTATAGGTGCACGAAACAGAATCTGTTCTTGTATTATTTATTAATTATTGTATTGTTTTCTATATGAACAACTGTAAACCTGCTTTTGCCCCCTCTGCATATGGTTATTTTTTGGAAAAAAAAAAAGAAATAAAAATAAATTTAAAAATTTTGAACAAAAATCTATATATTCGTATCCCTTTGCCTACCTTGCCTCTGCAATATACTATTCTTATGTAAAACATTTATTTAGATGTTTGAGTTATTTTCAATCTTATACTATTATAAATAATGCTTAAATAAATCCTTAAAATTAAAATATAATATGCAAGAACCCAACTGTGTGTAAAGTTCATGGAATAACCATTCATAGAGAAACTATTTCCAGTAGAAAAAAAATGTTTAAATCTTCAAGTTGTTTTCAGTAATTATCTTGCTGGTGGTGGAATTATTCTGTAACCTTCAAAGGACAATAATGCCACACCCCTTACATTCCTAACAGTAGCTTCCATTAAGACTGCAAGTGGTTTTGGTTTTATAATACCAGGTATGGTATAAGAGCCTTTTCTATAAGATATTCAGGTAAAGAAGCCCATCCAATTCACATAAAGCCTGTTTAAGCATGCGAATTTTCATCTGAACTTACATCTTAATCCCAACAACCATGCATTTCTATATTCTCTCAATCTAAAAGTAGTCCATTAGGATATCAAAAGGTTTTAATACCAAAGCACATGTGTCAAGGAGTCCAGCAAAGTCTCTTCTATACCCAGTGACCATTTTACCCACTCATATACAGAAGGCCTTAGGTCCCCACAGGGGAAGAGAAAGCACCAAGGGATCCTTGCCTTTCTGTCAATCTTCATCATGACTAATCTACCAACCCATTGTCCCAGTTGATTACATGTCCATTTCTCATTTTTATTTTTACTTTTCAGCTTCTTCAATTCCTCCAAAGTGGTATAAATAGAGTTGTTTAGGGCTCTTTAATGTTAGGGAACTCAACATTGGCTCCCATTAGTACATTCAGTCTTCAGTGGTGCTCATTAATACCACTGCTTCAACCTCATCAATTTACAAAATAGTTATCCCATTTCTTAATACACATTAATCCCTAATGAGATGAATCCCTTGGTTCTCCCCTCTCCCTTTTCCTTGTTAATGACTCTATTTTTATTTATTTTTGCATCTTTAATACCTATAAGGGAAACTGAGGCAGCAAATCTAATAAGGTTTCTTGGACAGTTACTAGGTTTTACGGCAGTATAGTTACATGGCGTACTCATGTAAAAGTCCTCCTCCTTAATCAGATCAGTTACCATCCATGACTTGATTCAGTAGATGAATGTCCTAGTCATCATAAAGCCAATTCAGCATGGCTTGCTATAAAATGTATGGCCACTTCATCTGGGTTTTCCAAATAGCATTTATAGGAGAAAGAAGTCCCTCTTCTCAGGTAAACAAACTTCACAGCAGCTTTCATCCATTCCAGCAGGCTACCTGCTCCTTTGGGAATCACCATCTGTGATTGTTCTATAGGGAACCGTGGAATGATATCAATCTAAACATTCTGTAGCATTCAAACCCAAAGATACTACCTTAAATTAGTGCCTCTCAGAATCCATTTTAGTAGAGGGTCTCCAGAAAACTGCTGATACCAATCCACAAACTGAGACAACTCCATGGCATTATAACCATTGATTTCAGTAGTTTCTTGGTTGTGGCCTCTCCCCAAAGGGACTACTGCTGTATTCCTAACAGTAGAATAATCTTTCTCATTGGGGTAGCTTTAAAGCTATTAGTTGTAGCTCAAAATGACTGAAATTTAAGCTTGGCCCAGCATCGGAATGAGCCCCAGCACTCTCTATTTCTTTAATCTTAGCTATTATAGGTAATAATAACCAAGGTATTGTATATTTATTTTGTCTCTTATTATTCTGCCTTTCCTTATATACCTAGTGAACAACTCATTGGGAGTTGGATCTACTACTATTTCTAAATTCCATTAAATTAGTTTTGCCTTTAATAATGAATCACAGCACAGCTGTAATTTCATATCGAGACTAGATAGCTATCCAAGAATCAAAAATTTCTCACCCTCTGCCCTTTCATCTTTTTTCTTCCAAAGCCACATGTTTCAGTGAGTCAGAGTTGATCCAGCAAATTCCACTTTTTATGAGAACAATTACAATGACTTTTGATACTAACCACCCAGAGTTAGGACAAATTTCACAGGTGAAAGATACAGTCTTCCCCAAGACTGACTTTAATTTAGACACCACCAGTCAAAGCTCAAGGGTTCCCAGGCCCTGAACTTCCAACCAACTGGCTATAAATTTGGAGGTTTCTACTATTCCCACCGGGATCAATAATTCACTAGAACTCACAGAACTTAGGAAAGCAATATACTTAATGATTTCAGTGTTATTTGGGGCGGGGGGGGGGTAATAAATCACAAACGGCCAAAAGACAAGACGCACAGGGAAAGATCTTAAGATAGTCCCAAATGCAAAATTTCCACATTCTCTCCCTGTGAAATCAGAGCAGGTAATCTCTTTGGTACATCGATAAGAGTATTAACCAGGAATGCTTACATAGTATTCAGTGTCCAGAGCTGCATTTCACAGGCATGGTTGATCAAGTCATTGGCCTCATGATACAGCCTTCTCCCTCTACTCCCAGGAGTCAGACTAGTATCACACAGCTCAATACCCCAACCCTCTAATTACATGTCTGCTTTTTCTTGTGTAGCCTGCACCCATCCAGAGTGACCTCATTATCATTTTCTATAAGGGCCCACTATGAACAAAACACTCCTATCACTAGGAAAATTCCAAACATGTAGAGGTTCCCACACAGGAACTGGGGACAAAAGCAGCTAAGATTTTTGTTACACAACACAAGACTTCCTATAAGACAATAAGCCAGCATTGTTATTGGTGAAAGACTGGACACTTGAAACAGAACAGATCAATGGAACAGAACAGCAGGCTCAGAAGTAGAATGCACAAATATATTCAACTGATTCTGACAAAGGAACAAAAGCAATTGAATGCAAAAAGAAAAATAGTGTTGAAATTCTTATATGAAATTACACTTGGCCCTTAAACAACACAGGTTTGAATTGCCCTAGACCACTTATATGTGAATTTTTTCAATAAAAAGTATGAATTTATTATCTCTTCTTTATGATTTTAACATTTTTTTCTCTAGCTTACTTAAGAATAGAGTATATACTGTATATAACATACAATATATGTGTTAATCAGTTATGTTATCTACAAGGCTTTCAAGTCAATAATGGGCTATCTAGTAGTTAAGTTTTGGGGGAATCAAAAAATTAATACACAGATTTCCAATTGTGTGGGGTGTTGGTACCCCAAACCTTGCTTTGTTCAAGGGTCAACAATTCATGCAAAAAAATTAACCCAAACACAAATGTTACACAAAATTAACTCAAAATGAATCACAGAAATATAAAATACAAGACTGTAAAATTTCTTGAAGTAATAAAAAGTAAAAAAGCTACATGACCTTGGTTGGGTTTGCTAATGATTTTTTAATTACATCGATAGCATGACCTGTGAAACAAAAAAAAATGATAACTTGGAATTTATTCAAACTTCTGCTCTGTGAAAGACACTTTTAAGATAATGAAAGGACAAAGCACAGAAAGAGAAAAATATTTGCAAAACATATCTGATAAAAGACATTCAAACTATATTAAAAATCAATAATAAGAAAACAAATAAATTTAAAAAGATCTAAACTAACACTTCACCAAAGATATACAGATGACAAATAAGCACATGGCAAGATGCTCAATGACAATACCACTTGTCATTAGAAAATTGTAAATTTAAGCCGAGACCGGTTTGGCTCAGTGGATAGAGCATCGGACTGCGGACTGAAGGGTCCCGGGTTCGATTCCGGCAAGGGCATGTACCTTGGCTGCGGGCACATCCCTAGTAGGGGGCGTGCAAGAGGCAGCTGATCGATGTCTCTCTCTCATCGATGTTTCTGACTTTCTATCCCTCTCCTTCCGTTCTGTAAAAAATCAATAAAATGTATTAAAAAAAAAAAACAGAAAAGAAAATTGTAAATTTAAAATGACAGTGAGTACCATGTCCCACTGTTAGAATGCCTCAAATCCAAAACACTGATAGGGTTCAACTGCCGGAGAGATGGGGAGCAACAAGTACTCTCATACACTGCAAGTGGAAATGCAAAATGGGACATCTACTTTGCAAAACAGCTTGGCAGTTTCTTAGATGGCTAAACTAAGTCTTACATATGACCAAGCAATCTCTTTGGTGTTTTCTAAAATGACTTAAAAGTGTCTGTCCGCATAAATACCTGCATGTGAATATTAATGGAAGCTTTATTCATAATGGCCCAAAACTGGAACCAACCAACCAGCATGTCCCCTGATAGCTGAATGGATAAGCAAACAGTGGTAGATCCACACAATGTAACATTATTCATAAAAAATAAAAAAATGAGGTAGCAAGTCAAAAAAAGACATGGATGAATATTAAATGGTTATTGCTAAATCAAAGAACTCAGTATGAAAAAGCTATATGCTGTATGATTTCAATCATATGACATTCTTTAAAAGACAAAACTATAGAGATTGGCTAAAGATCAACATTTGCCAGAGGGTCACTGATAAATAGATGAAATATAGGAAACAGCTTAGGATGTTGATACTGTTACTTATGATACTGTAATGGTGAATAAAAGACATTAAGCATTCATCAAAACCCTCTGAATTTTACAGTACAAAGAATAAACTTTAATGCACACGAGTTCAAAATTTATAAAAGTCTTTTTAGAGGTCAGGGTCCTGAAAGGGAATGCAGAATGACAAAAGTTTAAATGCATTACAGATGTATTCAACAACCTCACTGAAGGGCTGAGGAGAACAAAATGTTGGCCCATGTAACTTTGGAAATAAACAGAGTCTGTAAGAGTGAAGGCAAAATAATTCTATAGAAGAAATGTGCTCTGACTGATAAAGGTGTTTCTCACAGGGATAGAAGTTAACAATTCTGAAATAACTATATGCATATATTGGAACTGAACAATTAAATGGATGGCTGGTTGTAAGTGGCAGGTTATTTACTGGGTAAGTGGGAAGTTACAAATAAGCAAGTGGAAGAAGCAAGAAACATACAGGTAGCATTAGATCAGAGTTGGGGACATCAGTATATGAACTTATATTTAGCTTAAAATACAAGTGGTTACATACAGAAATACACACACACACACACACACACACACACACACACACACACATATATACATTTACAAAGGGTTAGAATATAAACATATATAACTGTGCTCTTTCAGCTAACAGAACCTAGAAGCATGCCTCATGTCTAAATTTTGATTTCTAATACCATTCTCCAATTAAAGGAACCACTACTCTTTGAAGAAATAGCTGAATCTATGAATGAGGCAGAAAATACACAACATGAGCCTAGAACATCTTTAGTGTCAGAATAATTTTGTGAAAATGCTCAAAAATGAAATAACAAAAAAAAAACACACACACACAATGACAAGAATATGGATTCGTAACAAAAATATGAAATATATGTCCATTCTGATATAAAGAAATTATTAAATATAAATAAGGGAGAAAAGACACATTCCTTTCACTCTCACAGTAGAAATACAAATAATTTATGTGGATACTCCACCCATAAGCAGGTGGAGCAAAAATAGCCACTCCTTAAGTAAGGACTGCTAGTGGTGCTATTTTGAAGAGTACATAAAGAATGGAATGTGAGGAAGAACCAAGATGGTGGCATAGGTAAACACTTATCTTGCTGCCCCACACAACAATTCCAAAACTACAACTTAACGACAGAACAAACATCATCCAGAATCACCGGAAAGCTGGCTGAGTAAAAATTCCACAAATAAAAGTAAAGATAGGACACTGTGACTCAGAGGAGCGGCAGAGGGCAGCGTTGAAGAAATGCACGGAGGCAGAGGTTTGGAGCTGTGCCGAGCACCAGCGGAGGGGACGGGAGGCTGCAAACCCAGCCGGTTTTTTCCAACGGGGGAGACAAAGATGTCCCACTGCACTGATTCCCCAGTTCCAGGAGAGGTCAGGGGAACCCACACTCATACGGGGTGAAACTGGACAGTGGGAAGGCACGCTGAAACCCGGGCGTGGCAGAGGTCTGCGAGCTTGTGGAGAGAGCACATAAACTTGGGAACAGCAGTTTGCGGGTAAACTTGGGAACAGAAGTGCGCGACCACGCAGAGAGGACTCGTCACTTTCTCCCTCATTCGGGAGACCACCGACTGATTTGTTTTACAAACCTGGGCGAGACTTTGGGTGTGCAGACTCATTTGGGGAGAGGCTGAGTTGTCTAGCAGCGGGTGGAGATAGGCAGCGGCTTTCTCTCAGAGGTGCGTGCAGCCATTACCACCTGGCACAGAGATCCAGGTGCCGCATAGGGCGGAGCTGATGCTGCCTGCTCAGCCCGGAGACTTCACCCATCCAAACTGAACACAGCTTACCCTCACAGTCAATTGGCCTGGAGGTCAAACCCTCCTAGTGCTAACAACAATCAACTGGGCTTAACTTCAACAATACTGTACAACCCATAAAGGGTTGCAGCAAGAGTATCCACCTCAGGTAACTGGGGAGGCTGAGCCACTGTCCCTTAGAGGACATCTACCACACAAAGCTAATGGACCAACTCAGGAAAGCAGCCACAATGCAGAGAAATGGAAAGAAATCAGGTGTGAAAGAAATGGAGGAAAAAAGACGATTAGACATAGAATTCAAAACCACAGTAGTAAGGTTTTTCAAGAGGCTCCTAGAAAAGGCCGATGAACTTAATGAGACCTACAAGAAAATGAACAAGACCTATGAGGAAATGAACGAGACCTACGAGGATATGAAAAAGGACCAACTAGAAATTAAGCATACACTGACTGAAATACAAAATATTACACAAAGACCTAAAAGGAGTCCAGAGGACCGCAAGAACCAAGTCAAAGATTTGAAATACAAAGAAGCAAAATCTACTCAGCTGGAAAAGCAAGAAGCCAAAAGAATCCGAAAAATTGAAGATAGTGTAAGGGGCCTCTGGGACAATCTCAAGCATACCAACATCCGAATTATAGAAGTGCCAGAAAAAGAGACAGCAAGATAATGAAAACCTACTTGAAGAAATAGTGACCGAAAACTTCCCACACCTGGTGAAAGAAATTGACTTAAAAGCCCAAGAAGTGCACAGAACCCCAAACAAAAGGAATCCAAAGAGGACCACACCAAGACACATCATAATTAAAATGCCAAGAACAAAAGACAAAGAGAGGATATTAAAAGCAGCAAGAGAGAAACAGTTAGTTACCTATAAGGAAGCACCCATACGATTGTCAGCAGATTTCTCAACAGAAACAGTGCAGGCCAGACGGGAGTGGCAAGAAATATTCAAAGTGATGAATAGCAAGAATCTACAACCAAGATTACTCTATCCAGCAAAGCTATCATTCAGAATTGAAGGTCAGATAGAGTGCTTCACAGATAAGAAAAAGCTAAAGGAGTTCATCACTGCCAAATCAATATTATATGAATTGCTGAAAGATATTCTATAAGAAGAGGAAGAAGAAAAAGGTAAAAATATAAATTTATGAACAACAAATACACATCTATCAACAAATGAATCTAAAAATCAAGTGAATTAATAATGTGATGAACAGGATAAACTGGTGAATATAACAGAATCATGGAAGTGGGAAGTGCAGCAAGAGACTGGACAAAAATCATGCACCTATGGGAGAGGACAGTGGGGGGGAGGTGAGGGAGGAGGGTGGGATGTGTACTGGGTGGAGGGGAGCTATAGGGGGAAAAAGGGGGAACAATGTAATAAATAAACTAAACAATAAAGGTTTAAAAAATATTGATAAAATAAAAAATTAAAATTAAAAAAAAGAATGGAATGTGAGAAAGAACAACTTTATTGTCAAACCTGACTAACACTATCTGAAGCCAAATGATAAGTCATGTTGATAGTATATATCCTGGATATAATGTGATGAGAGTGCATTTTACCTCTGTGATCTTCCTATCAAAAATATATTATGTCAGTGTAATAAGAAAAGCATCAGACAAATTCCATTTGGGAAATATTCTACAAAATACTTGACATACAGTACTCCTCAAATTTACCAGGGCCATCAAAAAGAATATATAAAAAACTCCTACAACTTAACAAAAGGAAGGCAAACAATCCAATTAAAAGATGGGCAAAAGGCCTAAATCTTCCTGAAGAGAACATACAGATGGCCAAGAGACATCTGAAAAAATGCTCTAAGTCACAGATCCTCAGAGAAATGCAAGTCAGACGGCAATGTGGTTCCATCTCACACTTGTCAGAATGGCTATCATCAACAAGTCAACAAATGACAAGTATTGGCGAGAACATCGTGAAAAGGGAACCCTAGTGCACTGCTGGTGGGAATGCAGACTGGTGCAGCCACTATGGAAAAACAATATAAAGTTTCCTCAAAAAACTAAAAATGGAACTGCCATTTGACACAGTGATCCCACTCATAGGAATATATCGTAAGAATCTTGAAACATCAATCAGAAAGAATATATTCACCCCTATGCTCATAGCAGTGCTATTTACCACAGCTAAGATCTGGAAACAGCCCACCAGTGGATGAGTAGATAAAAAAGCTGTGGTACATTTACACCAGGGAATACTATGCAGCAGTAAAAAAAAAAAAAAAAAAAAAAAGGATCTCTTACTCTTTGAGACAGCATTGGAGGAACGTGGAGAGTATCATGCTAAGTGAAATAAGCCAGTCAGAGAAAGACAAGTATCACATGATCTCACTTATATGTGGAATCTAATGAAGAAAATAAACTGAGAAAATACATCCAAAGACATGGAAGCATGCAACAGACAGATTAATTCTCAGAGGGAAGGGGTAGGAGTGGGAGAAAAATTAACCAAAGAACTTACATGCATATATGTATAACCCATGAACACAGACACTAGTAAGGTGAAGGCCTGGGGATGGGGCAGGAGTAGGGTGGAGCAGGTCAAGGGGGGAAGAGGACATATGTAATACTTTCAACAATAAAAATAATTTTTTAAAAAATTAGTTTAAAAAATAAAAAAGAAAGTCTAAGGTGACATGAATACCAACTATAATATAGTATTCTAAAAATGTATCCTAAAACAGAAAAAGAAGAGAAAAACTGTGAATATCTGAATAATATGGACTTTAAGTAATGAGATCAATATTGTTTCATTAATGTAATAAATGTACCATATTAACCGACGCTAAAAATAAGGGAAACTGAATGTGGGGTATACAAGACTCTCTATATTATCTTGGCAAATCTAAAACTGCTCTGAGGAGGGAACACCAAGATGGCGGCATAGGTGAACACCTATTGTTCTGCCCCGCGCAACGATTTAGGAACTACAACATAACAGCACAACAGACAGCACCCAGAATCACCAGAAAGCTGGCTGAATGAAAACTCCACTAACTGGAGTGGAGGTGGGACACTGAGACTCAGGAGCGGCGGGAGCGCAGCCTTTCAGACAGAAACAGGTTAGGAGCCGTCCTGGTCATGCGCGCGCGGGCTGGGGCTGGAGCAGCAGCCACGGTCCCACTGCCCGGATTCCCCAGCGCCAGGCGAGGTCCGTCCCACTGCCCGGATCCCCCAGCGCCAGGCGAGGTCCACCGAGATCCAGGGGATGCAGCCTGGAAGCGGGGCGTGGCAGAGGGTAGTTTCCGCGAAAGGGTCGCGCAAACCCGTGACTTACCCCCTGGAAACTTGTCTCCTGGTTCCGGAAACCATTTATTTTACAATCCTGGGCTAGACTTTTGGTGTGCAGGCACATTTGGGGAAAGGCGGAGTGGTCTGGCAAGGGGAAGAGACTAGCGGCTTTCTCTTGGAGGTGTCTGCGGCCATCCCCATCCAACAGAGACCCCCGCGCGCAAGCACCACATAGGACGCAGCTGACGCTGACGCTGCCTGCGCAGCTCAGAGACTCCGCCCATCCAACCTGAACAAAGTCTCCCTTCACAGCCAATTGGCCTGGAGGTCAAACCCTCCTAGGGCTAACAACAACAAGCTGGGTTTAAATTCAAAAATACTGAATACAACCCATAAAGGATTGCAGTAAGAGTACCCACCTCAGGTAACTAGGGAGGCTGAGCCACTGTCCCTTTGAGGATATCTACCACATAAAGCGGCCACCATGCAGAAAGAAAGCAGGTGTGAAAGAAATGGAGGAGAAAAGACGACAAGACATAGAGTTCAAAACCACAGTTATAAGGCTTTTCAAGAGGCTCCTAAAAAAGGCCGATCAACTTAATGACAATTACCAGGATATAAACAAGACCAACCAGGAAATGAATGAGAATTACAAGGAAATGAATGAGAACCTCAAGGAAATGAATGAGACCCTCAAGGAAATGAACAAGGCCTCTGAGGATACGAACCAAACCCTCACGGATAAAAAAAAGGACCAACTAGAAATCAAGCTTACACGGTCTAAAATAAAAAATTACACAAAGTCCTAAAAGCAGTCCAGAGGGCCACAAGAACCAAGTCAAAGATTTGAAATACAAAGAACCAAAATCCACTCAGCTGGAAAAGCAAGAAACAAAAAGAATTCAGATAATTGAAGATAGCGTAAGGAGCCTCTGGGACAACCTCAAGCATGCCAACATCCTAATTATTGGGGTCCCAGAAAAAGAGAGAGAGCAAGTTAATGAAAACCTACTTGAAGAAACAGTGACCGAAAACTTCCCCCACCTGGTGAAAGAAACTGACTTAAAAGCCCAAGAAGTACACAGAGCCCCAAAATATAGGAATCTAAAGAGGACTACACCAAGACATATCATAATTAAAATGCCAAGAGCAAAAGATAAAGAGAGAATATTAAAAGCAGCAAGAGAAAAACAGTTGGTTACCTATAAGGGAGCACCCATACGATTGTCAGCGGATTTCTCAACAGAAACGATGCAGGCCAGACGGGAGTGGCAAGAAATATTCAAAATAATGAATAGCAAGAATCTACAACCAAGATTACTCTATCCAGCAAAGCTATCATTCAGAATTGAGGATCAGATAAAGTGCTTCGCAGATAAGAAAAAGCTAAAGGAGTTCATCACCACCAAACCAGTATTATATGAAATGCTGAAAGATATTCTTTAAGAAGAGGAAGAAGAAAAAGGTAAAAATATAAATTATGAACAACAAATACACATCTATCAAAAAAGAACATAAAAAAGTGAATTGATAGACTGATGAACAAGATAAACTGGTGACTATAACAGAAACATGGACATAGAGAGGGAATGGACTGACAATTCTTGGGGAGAAAAGGGTTGTGGGAAGTACAGCAAGAGATTGGACAAAAATCTTGCAACAATGGGAGAGGACATTGGGGAGGGGGAGGTGAGGGTAGAGGGTGGGATAGGTACAGGGTGGAGGGAAGATATAGGGGGATAAAAAAGGGGAAACAATGTAATTAATGTACTGAACAATAAAAAATGCTCAGAACCTACTCAAAAATGCAAATATTCCTTTCCACTAGTATTTACAGGGTAAACTAAGATTTCTGCTTGAGTATTAAAATTGAGAGTAAAATAGTAATCAAGTTTTCAGATTAATTTAAATTGGCCAAGTGAAATCAGTGAATACTCAAGAAAATTTAAGTGTACTGGAAAAAACGCTTTTCCTAAAACATTAAAGAAAATATCTATTAGTACTTCATCTCACTGTAAAGTTGCCTAACATCCAAAGAACCTAAAGCAGTCATATTTGTGTGCAAAAATTAAAATTTAAAATTACCAAGACTGCAAGATAAAATTTCCAAAATGCCCCATTAATCAAAAAAGGGGAGGGGGCAGTGGGGTAATATCATGTAAGGAAAAATATTCTGTAAGTAAAATACATCTAGAAAATTCTTACTCCAGAAAAGTAAATTCCATTTGTAAAACCAACTGCAGGACACCCATGAAAAAACACACATGGTGTCAAAATAATCAAAGGAAAATCATTTAGGCAAAAATGAAAAGAATCCCAAGTCTATTTTGCAGAGAGGATCCCTTTGTTAACCTTTGGTCGAGAATGTGTTTGTGTGTTTACAGAGAACAACTCCAAGACCATGTGGGTTCCTGCAACAGTGAGGAACTGATGTGTCTGTTCCAGCCACGAGGACGGTCCAGAGATGGGGGATGCTGACAACACCTTGCCATGCTAGCAGTCGGCAGCTGTGCGTGGCTGCAGCTGGCCCAGGACCATACCAGAGAGAATGGATCTTGCATTGCCAAGATGTGTCCACCATCTGCATACTATTGCCGACATGTACACATGAAGAACTATTTGATATTGAAACTAGGACTCAGAACAGTTGGGACATTGAAACTGACACTGAGACATTTTTTTTGTTCTTATATGTTTGTTTCTAGTATGCAGAGGCAAGATATTTTTGAAGAAATGAAACAGAGAAGAGTGATTGATATAGAGGTAGAGTGGCCTTGAACAGGCTATTAAGCTACAGGGGGAAGGCTGGAGTGGATGGGAGGCGGATGCTGGGGGAGATCAACCGAAGGACTTGTATGCATGCATATGAACATAACCAATGAATGAAAGACACTGGGGCTGGGATGGGGGCAGGTGGGGACATGTGCTGAAGGGTAAGGGAGGCTGGAGGGAGGATATTGGGGGGGATGGAAAACATATGTACTACTATTAAATAAAAGTTATATTGTAAATTTTAAAAAATAAAATATCCCATCTAAAAAAGTGAAAAAAAATAAAATTTAAAAAAATAAATAAAAAATAAAACTGCTCTGAAAGTTTACTAAAAAGATAAACATTTACTCAGTTCTCAATGACATTAAGACATTACTGTTAATTTTTTATAGGTACAATTATGACATTGTAACTGTTTTAACAACAGTACCTATCCATTAGTCAGACACTGGAAATAACTATTGGTAAAAGACATCATAACATCTACATACTAGAGGCCTGATGCACAAAATTAGTGCACGGTGGGGGGTTATCCCTCAGCCCAGCCTGCACTCTCTCCAATCTGGGACCCCTTGAGGGATGTCCGACTACCCGTTTAGGCCCAATCCCACTCACAATCCAAGACTGCTGACTCCCAACCACTCACCTGCCTGCCTGCCTAATTGCCCCTACCAGTGGTTCTCAACCTTTCTAATGCCGCAACCCTTTAATACAGTTCCTCATGTTGTGATGACCCCAACCATAAAATTATTTTTATTGCTACTTCATAACTGTAATTTTGCTACTGTTATGAATCGTAATGTATATATCTGTGTTTTCCAATGGTCTTAGTCGACCTTGCTAGTGGTTCTCAACCTGTGGGTCACAATCCACAGGTTGAGAACTGCTGCTGTAGAGCTTAAGACCATTGGAAAACACAGATATTTACATTACGATTCATTAACAGTAGCAAAATTACAGTTACGAACTAGCAACAAAAGTAATTTTATGGTTGGGGGTCACCAAAATATGAGAAACTGTATTAAAGGGTCGCGGCATTAGAAAATTGAGAACCACTGCAACCGCTTCTGCTTGACGGCCTGATCACCCCCTAACCACTCCCCTGCAAGCCAGATATATGCCTAACTGCTCCCCTGCTGGTCCAATTGCCCCTAACTGCCCTCCCCTGCCAGCCTGGTCACCCCTAACTGCCATCCCCTGCGGGCCTGTTCCCTCTCACTGCCTTCCCCTGCAGGCCTGGTCCCTCCCAACTGCCCTCTCTTGCAGGCCTGGTCCCTCCCAACTGCCCTCCTCTGCTGGCCTGATTGCCCACAACTGCCCTCCCCTGCCGGCCATCTTGTGGCAGCCATCTTGTGTCCACATGGGGGTGGCCATCTTGTGTGTTAGAGTTATGCTCAATTTGCATATTACTCTTTTATTAGATAGGATGTATATAAATACACATATACATATAAATGTTTTTTGACATTTAAATCATGATGATGTTTAAAACTTGCTCAAATTAATCTCAGTGGAGGAAGGCATGTATGAATAGGAATATAAATGAATAAATACTATGATTTTATAGCTGTTAAAGTTGAGTAATTAGTATAATGAACCCTCAAGACTCTAGGTTTGAGTATGTTTGAAGTTTTCTACAAAGAGTTAAGTAACTACCTGACTTAAAAATTTAAGTACAAGAGCTAGAAAATGAACTTTAGGAAATCTTTCTAAAAGACAAAAGGATTAAAAAAAAAAAAAGGCAAAACAACAAAAGTTGAAAAAAAATGAACAGAAATAGGAGAGAAAAGAGACTCATATGAGATAGAATAACCAACTATTAGAAGTTCTAGAAAAACAGCATATAAACAATGGAGGGGATAAAAGAGAGGGGGAGAGAGAGAGAGAGAGAGAGAGAGAGAGAGAGAGAGAGAGAGAGAGAGAGAGAGAGAACTTCCAGATTTCAAAAGGAAAATGGAACAAACTCCGCATTTAAGATGGGTTAAAAAATGTTATTATATTCTTTACAATTATTTCCTTGTAGATACCCAAAACACATTTAGTAGTGAAAATAAACCCAGACTAATACTCCACACTAGTAACTTCCAATCCAGTGTTCTTCTTCATGTCTCCCACTCTCATCATGACATTAAAAACTTCCTGAGAAATTTCAGATATTATTGCTATGAGACCCTCTCTGAGAAAATGGTTGAGGCAGTTAGTCTAACCCTGGGGAAAATGCAAATGGCCAGATATAGTGAGAGTGATAAAATTTAAGTTTATAAAATAAATACCACAATACGAGCATTATACAGAAGAAATGTCTGTAAAATACAGATGGTTCCCACACTGAGACAACAGAGCAATAGGGCTTTGTTGATGTATCTACACAAATTCTTTAAAAGAATATCCTATGAAACAAAAATCTTTACAAGAGACTTTGGCTGTAGCTTAATTCTTCATAATTTCTCTTTTGCTTTCAAGAAATGATTATCTTAGATTTTTCCTCCATTCTTCTCAGGAACAAATCTAACTTAACACCTAGGAATACCTTAAAAAAATAAACACAACATATAAGGCCACAAACCTAAGAGCACCAGAGGAAGAAATGACTACTTGCTGTTTCATTTTGAGGTTTCCATGCTGAAATTATGACTTCTCATAAAATGCTTTAAAAATGATACTGCAGGCCCTGGCCAGGTAGCTCAGTTTGTTAGAGCATTATACTGATATGCCAAGGTCACAATTCAATCTCAGGTCAGGGCACATATAAGAATCAAGTCTGGTACGTATGGCTTAGTGCAGTGATGGGCAACCTTTTGAGCTTGGTGTGTTAAAATTCGCCAAAAAACCAGGCATACCTCAGGTGGTGCGTCACTTCGAGGAAAAAAAGTAATTTCGCGATATTTATAGTCTAAATAACAAAAATGTATAATTGTAATATATAACTATATTTAATAAACCAAAAACTAAGTATTTAATTTACCTGCAATGTTTCATCCTCGGCTACTGCATCTGGCTGTGCAGTAGCCAAGGATGAAACGTCCTTCTCAGCATGCAGCCCAATACTTCTCTGTATGCGACTGCATGCGGCCACGTGTCAGTGCTGACACGCGTGTCATAGGTTCGCCATCACGAACTTAGTGGTTGAACGTGGTTTGATTCCAGGTTAGAGCATATGTCTGGGTTGTGGGCTGGATTCCCAGTTGGGGGGGGTGGGGGTGGGGGTATGGGTGTGTGTGTTTAGGAGGCAGCTAATCAATGATTCTCATCATTGATGTTTCTACCCCTTCCTCCCTCTCTTTGAGATCAATAAAAACATATTTTAAAAAAGGAATCAACCAAAGAATGCATAAAGCGGAACAAATCAATGTTTCTCTCTCCATTTCTTGCCCTCTCTAAAATCAATCAATAAAAATGTTCTTAAATATCTACTGAATGAAAATAGAAATTCCACAAAAAGGAAATAATTTTCCTCATTAAGAAAATATTCCCTGTGAACTCTGAGGGACTAAGAGCTGCTGGTGGCTAACTGGGCTGAGAGAGTGGGAGAGGGGAAGAGAAGAGGAGAGGGGTGGGAAGGGAGGGGAGGAGAGAGAAGTAAAGAAAGAAGGGGGGAGGGAGAGAAAAAAGGAAGAGAGAAAGGGAGGGAAGGAAGGAGGGAAGGAAGAAGGGAAGGAAGGGAAGAAGAATGAGAGGGAGGAGAGGGAGGAGATGGAGGGAGACAGAGCCTAGCAGCCATTTCTGTACAGGGACCTCTCATGCAAACTGCCCTTTAGGGAGTAACCGTTGCTGAACTGCCTGTCCCTGCACTGACCTGGATGGCTGCTCCGTTTCTGCATCTGAGTCCTCATAAAGGATTCCTGGAATTATATTTCAATCAATAGGACTAAGGCTTTCCCATCCAATCAGAGCTGTGCAGCTCTGACCAATCAGAATTGATCTATTCTGACCAATGAGGGACCAGGGGCGGGGACTTCTATCTATAGGAACCAGCTTCCCCACTGGCTGGGAGAGCGCATTTTTTCCCACAGCCTGACTACTGCTTTTCCTCAGTGGAGCTGAAACCATGAGGTCCCCCTGAGTGGGGCGAACCACCCAGGGGCAGAGCTAGCCAGCTGAAAAGGGACCTGGCCCTGCAGCCCTGCAGCCCTCGCTGGGGCACCATTCATCTGCGCTCACAGCCAGGCTGCATTACAGTCCAAGTGTTGGCGCTGAATAGTCCCCTTCTTCACTACCGGAAGTCGGGGATTCCTGTTGGCCTTTGACTTGGCGCCAACGACCATGGGTTGAAACCCTGAAACTTGAAAATGTCAGGTTACAAGGCAAAAGAATTAAGGTTACGGATGGAATTATGGTTGCCAGTCAGCTGACCTAAAAATAGGAATATCATCCTGGATTACAGGATGGGTCCAATGTCATCATTCTTCAGAGGAGAAGAGTGAGCCAAAAAAAGGAGAGAAGCAGAGGAAGAATGGAATGGTCAAGGAGATGCAGTGTTGCTTGCTTTAAAGATGAAAGGGACAGTGGAATGATTCAAGGGCACTTGCTAGAATTTGGTAAAGGTAAGGGCCTTCCACAGAAAATGCAGACCTGCTGACACCCTGACATTAGCCCATTGAGACCTGCATCTGACTTCCAACCTATAAAACTCTAATATAAAACAAATTATACTGTTTTAAACCATTTTAAATTTTATTTTAGTCTTTATAGATTTCAGATGAATAACTTTATATCAATTATAATGGTGGGCAGCAGATTTCAATTAACGTGTGTTTGTCAAGAGTTCAGCTAAGCCATGCCCTGGCATTGCTGCCTTGGCATCCATTTGTTTAACCAGGCAACCTGCCAGGACCTGACACTGACACAGAAACAGCCTGTGGTGCCAAAACACTGCTCCTGGTTTAAACCAACCAGTCCTCCCTTGGCCTTGAACCTCAAAGCATTCTCATAAAGGTATGTGCCCTAGGCCTGGTCACTCTCTGCCTGTTCCTGCCTTGACCTTCCATGTGGCTCCGCCCTCAAGGTGTGTGGTGTATTTCTTCCAAGACCTGTAAATAGTTAACCTGTGTCTTAATTTCTCTTGTGGTCTTTTGGCTCACATCCCGCACACTAGGGCTCTACTCAACAAATGTTGATTAAAACAATGTTTACTAAATCGAAATGCCAAGAACATTAGTGATTTAATGTAGTCCTCTTGCTGGATGATGGGAAAATGAATGTATTTAATGACTCTAATTCCTTTGCTAGCCTGATTTCCTTCTTTTAAATTCAAGTTTCTAAATTTATTATAACTAGTCAAGTTATAGTGCATTTAGCTGAACATCAGACTTATTACAAATTATATCAAATGGAGTTTCAGAAATATTTTTAAAGCATTTTCTGTTTCATTACACTGTATACATTCACATCTTAAGTGTAATGTACATTTTTGGGGGGAGGTAGTAATAATAAAAACATTACAGGATGACATTTAAGAATATGTTATAGTAACCTCATAGATTTCTTAATTATAGTATTTACAATTTGCTAGTAAGTTTTGGATAAGATTGGAAGGTGACTTGAAATGTTCTAGGTAAATACAATATCAGGAGTAACAACAACCAGATTGTAATCCTGAGTAGCATTTTCATATGCAGAAGTTTCTAAACAATTGAATAGATGATATGAACATAGGATAAGGTGATAAACTTTCTTTTCTTTAAATTACAAAAATAAATATGCACTAGGATAGTCACTGCAGTTTATAATTGTACAATATTGGAAATAAGTCTAGCATCCATTGTTAGAAGAGTAATTGAATAAACGTTGTATACCTACAGAATGAAGTAGTGTACAGTGGTAAAAAACAAACAAGGAACTGCTCTATAAGTAATATGAAGTTAATCAATAATTTAAATGAACCATGCTATGGAGGGGAGAACCTCAAAATGAAATATAAGCAGTAACAAATGAACCTCACAGGAGTACAAATGAGTAACACAACCACTGGGATGAAAACTAAAAGAACTAACCTAAGTAAACATAATGTCTTTTCAGCATGAGATGCAAGATTTTTCTTCCTTTCCGATTTCTTAATTCCCTTGCTTTGTCTTCAACTCTCTTCATCTCCCACTCCACACCCTTAGTAGCGTTAACAGTCCTCTAGTACATTGTGATTTTTGTGATACCTCCATGCCACTGTTCCTTATGCTTAAAATGCTCACCTTCTCTTTTCCTTGGCCAGTTGGTCAATTTTTTATTCATCACTTGGAATTCAACTCAGATGTCACTTCCTCCCTGAAACCTTCTGAACACACACAATTAAACCTCCATTCTGCATTATTTCAGGACCACACTAATCACATGATGCATGATATCACTTATAAAACTATAGTATGATAATAATATATACACTGAGTGGCCAGATTATTGTGATCTCTGAATACATAATAATTTAGCCACTCAGTGTACATCCTATATAATAACAGGCTAATGTGCAAATTGTCCCCTCGACCAGGAGTTAAACCAGCAGGCAGGCCAGCCAACCGCCTATGTCTCCTCCCCCTGGCTAGGCTGGCTAGACCCCACCCATGCATGAATTCATGCACTGGGCCTCTAATACACACACACACACAAACACACACACACACACTGAGTGGCCAGATTATTAAGCATTCAGAGATCATAATAATCTGGCCACTCGGTGTATATATACTATACTTTGAATTCATTAAGGACAAAGACAGCCTTATCCACATCCAGTATTTTCACCACTTAACAGTAAGCATAGCACACAAAGCTCAATAATTACTGAATTAAAGTTCATATTGTAATAGACTTAATCTATAAGAAACAATATAAGAAAAGGGTCACAACAACTACATTTGGTAAATTTAAACTTGTTTTCAAATATAAACGTTATATTAATTGGGCAAAATGAAGATATGCCAATAATTAAATGCATATGGGGGATTCATCAGTTTGGAGGAAAAATACGACTTAAGAAACATTTATTTCCTCATCTCATTCTGCTCCTTATCTGTAAAATAATTAAATTGGATTAAATCCCTTCTCTGCTATTCTGTATCAGAGCATAGCTTTTTGAAAGTACCAATATCAGTTTGAGATTTTAATTTGCCTACATAATGATGGTCTCAACTTTCTGTGAGCTGTCCCTCGATGATCATACCTATGATAACATCACATTTTTAGTTACTTGTACCTTGCTATTATGACACGCGGTACCTTTGACACTTTCTTTGCAAGTAGTCTATGTCACAATGTGTATGGAAAAAAATTGAACAGTAATAAATAGTACTTTTAGTTATGTGTTTCTATTTATTTTGAATGAAATGGCACCCATTTCAATTAGTATGTATGTATTGTATCCATACTTAGTGCCAGAAACCTAAAAGAGAAAATAAAATACCAACTATATTCAAAACATGTAGAAGGAACTGGAGATTAAAAGCAAATAGAGAGACAAATATAATGTGAGAATAAATTATGTAGAGTCAGCCAAAAAAGGAGTTTCTATTTAATATTACAAGGGATGGGAAAAATAAGTAAAACTGGCAAGTTAGGATGATTTGGGCGAAATAAATAGAAAAATACTAGTCTTAACTTCTAAAAATGAGGGTGTGACTTTTCTCCCCTATAGTCACTAAATAACAGAATTTTGTCAATTGAACCTTCTTAGCCCATTTTCAATATTGCCCGCCCCTCTAGATCTTCACTATGCCATCACCTTATCCCAAGTAACTGCAACCCCTACTGCACAAGTAGGTTCCAGCAGCCTGTCCAGTTCCCTTCTAATTCAATCTTCATAAAGAGCATTTTTAAATATATATTAAATTATGTCCCTTTCCAGCTTAAAATCTTTCAACAGCTTCTCTTCAATTTTTTGGTTAAATATCTAAATCCTTTGAGCTGAGCTCTAAATGTTCCTTAAGTCATATTTCCCCCAAACTAATGAATCCCCAAATGCATTTAATTCTCGCCATCGCCTCTCTTTGCTCTTCACGAGCAGCTTCTTCTCCTGCCACTCCTCCCTCTGCGTGAATACTCAATCTACACTGGCCTTCTCAGAATTCCTCAAACATCCCATGATCTTAAGGCCTTTCCACATACAACTTACTAAAACACATAATACTATTTCAAATACATCAATCCTTTTTGTCTATTGAATCCTTGGGCCAACTGAGCCTAAATATCACTTCCTGAAAAAGCCTCACCTAATACCCACCCCAGAACAGGTTGTCAAATTATATAATTTCACACTTTCTAATTCTCCTCTATAATTTTCCTCACTTATCAATTGAAGATAAGTGGTTAATGAGTTAATTAAATAGCTCAGCTACATCTGCCTAATCATAATATAGCACCACTGATTATTAGTGACAGTAAGCATCTTTTCATATGTCTATTAACCATCTATATGTCCTCATAGGAGAAATGTCTATATAGGTCCTCTGCCAATTTTTTAATTGAATTTGTGTTGTTTTCATATTAAGTCACTAGAAGCCTGGTGCACGAAATTCATGCACGTGGGGCGGGGAATGTCGCTTAACCCAGCCTGCACCCTCTCCAATCTGTGACCCCTCAAGGGATGTCTGACTGCCCGTCAATCGGACATCCTTCTCACAATCCAGGACTGCTGACTCCAAACTGCTCACCTGTCTGCCTCCCTGATTGTCCCTAACCGCTTCTGCCTGCCAGCCTGATCACCCGCTAACCACTACCCTGCCAGCCTAACTGATGTCTAACTGCTCCCCTGCCAGCCTGTTTGCCCACAACTTCCCTCCTCTGCTGCCCTGGTCATCCCCAACTGCCCTCCTCTGCCCGCCTAGTCACCCCTAACTGCCCTCCCCTGCAGGCTTGACACCCCCCCCAACTGCCCTCCTTTGCAGGTCTGGGCCCTCCCAACTGCCCTCCCCTGCTGGCCTGATTGCCCACAACTACCCTCCCTTACAGGGCCTGGAACCTTGCAACAACCCTCCACTGCTGGACATCTTGTGGTGGCCATCTTGTGTCCACATGGGGGAAGCCATCTTGTGTGTTGGAGTGATGGTCAATCTGCAAATTACTCTTTTATTAGATAGGATAGAGGCCTGGTGCATGAGTGGGAGCCAGCTGATTTGCCCTGAAGAGTGTCCCAGATCAGGGTGGGGTATCCCTTGGGGTGAGGGGTGGCCTGGGCGAGGGGCCTGTGGTGCCTTTGCAGGCCAGCATGCCCCCTAGTGACCCAAGAGGAGGCCCTGGTATCTGAGATTAATCTATGTCTACAATTGAAACTTTGTAGCCTGGAGCGGAGTCAAGCCTTCTGCTAGCTCAGGGGCAGCAGCCATTTCTGTTTGAAACTTTGTAACCTAGAGTGGAGGCCAAGGCTGGCAACAGCAGGCTGAAAGCTTGGCTTCTTCCCTTTCCAGGGAAACCCAAGTCTCTGTTCTCTCCAGCTCAATGACTGCTGCCATTTCTGTATCTTTTATAATTGAAACATTGTAACATTGAGTGGAGGCCTAGGCCCACAATGGCAGGCAGAAAGCTTGGCTTCCTCTGTTGCCAGGGAAACGCAAGCCTTCCTCCTGCTCTCAGTGGCAGCAGCCATCTTGGTTGGGGTTTATTTGCATAATCTGCTCCTGATTGGCTGGTGGGCATGGCTGGTGGGTCTTGCGAAGGTACAGTCAAATTTGCATATTACTCTTTTATTAGATAGGATATGACTTCTTTATAAATTTTGGATAAAAATCAGCTGTATCATTAGCAAATATCTTTTTCCATTCAATAGGCTTTTTGTTTTGTTGATGGCTTCCTTTGTTGTGCAAAGCCTTTAGTTTGATGTAGTGCCATTTGTTTATTTTTTGTTTCCCTTGCCCAGTGAGATATATCACACAAAAATATTACAAAGAGCAATGTCAGAGAACTGCCTATGTTTTCTTTTAGGAGTTTTATAGTTTCTAAAAAATGCAAATTAAAATCACAATTTAAATCACTTCACACCCCTCAAATTGGCTATCATCAATAAATGCACAAACAGGTATTGATGAGGATGTGGAGAAATGGGAACCCTTGTGTACGTTTGGTGGGATTGCAAATTAGTGTAGTCACTATGAAAACGGTATGGAGAAGGTCCTGAAAAAATGAAAAATAGAACTACCTATGACCCAGCAATTCCATTTCTCATATTTATCCAAAGAAATCCAAAACAGTAATTTGAAAGATATATGCACCCTATGTTCATTGCAGAGTTATTTATAATAGCCAAGCAATGGAAGCAACCCAAGTGCCCATCAATAGACAAGTGGATAAAGAAGATGCTTGTGGTGTATATATACAATGGACCATTACTCAGCCTTAAAAAAGAATAAAAGTACGGATTTGTGAAAGTATGGATTAACCTGGAGTGTATCATGCTAAGTGAAATATGTCATACAGAGAAAGACAAATACCATATGATTTCACTTAAATGTGGAATCTAAATAAACACAAAATAAATGAACAAACAAAACAGAAACAGAGTCATAGTTACCAAAAACAAACTGATGGTTGTTAGATGGCAAAGGGAGGAGGGTCTTGATAAAAAAAAAAAAAGGTGAAGAAATTAAGTACAAATTTCCGGTTTCATGGGGAGGTAAAGTATAGCATAGTGAATATAGCCAATAATACTGTAATAACTAGTATGGTGCCAGGTGAGTATTAGACTTATCAGGGATCACTTTGTCAATTACATAATTGTCTAACCACTATGCTGGTCACCTGAAACTAATATAAAATAACTAGAAGCCTGGTGCATGAAATTTGTGCTTGGGGGGGAGGGGCAGAGGGAGGTCCCCTCAGCCCAGCCTGTACCCTTTCCAATCCTGGACCCCGCGGGGAATGTCTGACTGCCGATTTAGGCCTGATCCCCAGGATTGGGCCTAAACTGGCAGTCGGATATCCCTCTCACAATCCAGGACTGCTGGGTCCTAACTGCTTACCTGCCTGCCTGGCTGATTGTCCCCAACTGCCCTCCCCCCACCAGCCTGGTCACCCCTAACTGCCCCCCCTTGCCAACCTGGTCACCACCAACTGCCTCCCTCCGCCAGCCTGGTCACCCCCAACTGTCCCCGTGCTGGTCTGTCGCCCTCAACTGCCCCCCCCCCCACCGCCTGCTGCCCTGGTCACCCCACGCAGTCTGCTTATTCAGTCGTTTGGTTGTCTCTCACTAACCCCCCTGCTGGCCTTGTCGCCCCATGTAGCCTGCTGTTCGGTTGTTACTGTGTGACAGCATCCTAGACAATTTGCATATTCCTCTATTATTGGTATAGATATTGAATATTGACTATAATTGAAAAATAATTACAATTTGAAAAATAATATTTAAAAAAGAATATAAGCAACACTAAAACAGAATCTGTAGCTGTCTTGATCACTGTATCCTCAGTGTCCTGCAAATAATGGTTGCTAAAGATGCTAAATGAATCGATGGAAACTTTCTACTGGGACCAGAGGAAAAACAGTACTAGGAATGACAACAAAGAGAAAAAATTGAATCCCTTACATAAATCCCTATTTGGTTTAGAAAATTAATTTCTGAATCTTTTAAAATTGTGTACAGTGTTCTAATGTAGGAGTCAGCAAATGTCTCCTTAAAGGTAAAATAGTAAACATTTTAGGTGTTTGGGTAATTCAGTCTCTGTTGCAACTACTCAATCCTGCCACAGTAGTATTAAAGCAGCCATGGTCTGTATGTAAACTCAAGGGCATAGCTGTGTTCCAGTCAAACTTTAGTTAAAAAAAGAGGAGGAAAGCTTGCAGGCTGTAGTTTGCTGGCCCCTATTAATACATTCCAAAGAAACAAGAGATAGAAATTAGACAAATGCAAAAAAAAAAAATGTTTAAAGTTCTTTTTTGAGATTCCAAGATGGCTGCAGAATAGGTGAAAGGAAAATATACCTCCTCCTGGTGCCAAATCAGAGTTACAGCTAAAATTTGGAGCAATCAACTTAAACAAACAACAGAAGGAAATCTGAATAGGGCAACAGCTGAGAAGTCAGAACAGTGGGGTTTCAGTCCTATGCCGGGATCCCAAACCAGAGCACCAGGGCTGGGAAGAAGGGCCTGCATAGCATATTGTAGTAAAAATAAGCAGGGACTTTGTCCACTGGAAAGAGAAAGGAGTCTGCTGGAATCCCGGTGATCTCCTTAAGGGCCAAGGCACACGGGCTCTCACCCAGGGCTCTAGTAGAGAAAAGGAGACTCAGGGCATAAAGAGATCTGGGTGGCAGAGCTCTGGAGATCTGAGATCTCAGTGCTGAGTCAACATCCCACACTGCCCTCAGGCACAAACTCTCAGGGTTGAGCACTTCTAGCCCTACAACACCAGTTGGAGAAAGTGCACTAACTTCATCCTCTAAATAGTGGTGATACCACCCTGCCAAGCTCAACTCCTACATAAAGGACTAGCTGCACCCAACAGGACCCTGAGCTGTGCTCTTTTTCTGAAGAAATTATAAACAGACTCTTAAACAGTCATTGAACTGAATGGCTTCAGAACAAGGGCCAGTCTTTCCCCTTTCCCATGAGTTAGGCAGGTGCCACCTCCAACAAAAGGTTCCTCTGTCAGGGTTTCAGGCAGGTGCAGAATTAGAGGGAGGCATATACTTGCACCCCTCCTGGGCTCTGGAATATCCCAACGAACGGCTATCTGGATTTGCATTCCCAAATTCTGCTGGCACCAGCCTGCCAAGCACACAGGAGGAAGGATGCACAACTCAGAACTGGGACATCTGGCAAGACCTCCTTGGAGACTTCAGTATCTCTGGCAGTGAACTGCAGAGACAGAAGATGAGCAGCTCTCTCCCCTCCCAAGGGCCAATGCCACTCCAAGCAGAGGGCTGCCCTGACCTATCTCTTTAAGACCTGCATGGGGGAAGGGAGCAGAGAAAGCCCAAATGGGCCTGTCCTGCTAGGCTCAGTTTTGAGGAGAAAGGAGGCTCTGCTCATATCCATGGCATTTAGAATGCATATTCCTCAGAGGCTCCAGTCCAGGGCTTGAGCAGATGTGAACACAGAACTAAAAGGAGGAGTACACCTCGCCCCCTTTCTGGCACCACAGTTTATGCCACCCCCCAAAAAAAGGTTTGCTCAATATGCTTGCCCAAGTCCCAGTGAATCAGCACTGTTCTGTTGAGCTTTCTCCTGCAGTGAGGACAACTGGCTACACCCAACCTGAACCTGCAGTGCATGCCTCCTGGGGGAGATAGAGCTGGAGACTCTGGCCGAGCCTAAATGGTATGGCACTGAAGTAGGGGCAACATTCTCCCCATTGAGTGCTGGACAAAGCCATCTCAAAGTAGGAAACCCATTAACCCTGTCCAACTGATCTGGATGCTCCAACCTACCGTGAACTCTAGATGAAAGGAAAACACACCTACTAAGCCCTAGCTGGTTTGGCTCAGTTGATAGAGCGTCGGCCTGCAGGCTAAAGGGTCCCCGGTTTGATTCTGGTCAAGGGCACATGCATGGGTTTCAGGCTTGATCCACAGTAAGGAGAATGCAGGAGGCAGCCAATCAATGATCCTCTCTCATCATTGATGTTTCTAGCCAATCAATGATTCTCTCTCATCATTGATGTTTCTCTCTTTCTCTCTCCCTTCTTCTTTGAAATAAAAATATATTTTAAAACACATACACACACCTCTACCATGCCTGAGCACCAGACGAAAGGAAAACACACCTACCAAAGCCTAAGCCCTAGGTGAAAGGTCACTGGGGTGGGGCCAACTTGAGCCCACTTTACTGCCTTTCTGCATAAGATTTTGGAGGAAGTCCAGGCAACATCCAAGAGGAGCAAAGTGGAAGCTGAACTCAGGGTGCTTTTGTATTTTATTGATCTGACTATAGCTAAGAGTTCCAGGAAGCCAACCCAACTATACAGATTGGCTCCTTGCATGCACACCCAATCAAGTCGAAACAGACACAAGTAGTGAACAGCATGGCACCTCTAGACAGGCAAACCAAAACTGTTTACACATAATGTCTGACAGCAACCTATACCTCAATCCCACCCAAGTGGGCCCAGAATTAACACAACCAGTGATGGGCTTAAAACCAAATCAGAGATCAACCCAACCAGCAACAAAAGTGATACAACCAAAGGAAGAATCTGGCAGGCATCAGACACCACTGGGAACATTTCTGCACTGGGGGAAAGCTCCTGACAATATCTCATACACAGTGATAGAGGTTTACCCTTATACCTACCCAGCCTCAAAGGTTAACTCAACCAACGAAAGGGCCAAAAGCATTCATCAAAACAACTACAACAAGGGGTGCACATAACTTAAACATGGAACATTCCTACAACACCCAGCTCAAAAGATCAAGAAGATTGCACCACTAGGTCCCATAGTACACTTACTACATAGTAGTTCTTCTAATCCATAAAAACAAACACAAAGAGACAGATAAATGTGGAGACAAAGAAACAGTCCCCAAATAAAAGGAAAAATCTTCAGCAAACGAACTAAGTGAAATGAAGGTAAGCAATTTATCAGATATAGAGTTCAAAGTAATGGTTATAAGGATAATCAAACAACTTAGTGATAACCACAAGGAATTTAATGAGAACTACAAGAACCATAGTGGGAACTACATCAGCATGAAAGACAGAAATAATGAATAAGAATCAGTTAGAAAGAAAGAATACCATATCTGACATAAAAAATACATTGTAAGAAATTAAAAGTAGGGTGAACAAACTAGAGGATCAAATCAACGATTCGGAAGACAAGGTATAAAAAACACCTAATTAGAGCAACAAAAAGGAAAAAGAATTCAAAAGAACAATGATATTTTAAGGGAACCTCCAGGACATGAAATGTAACAGCATCTGTATTACATGGATACCAGAAGGAGAAGAAAACAAGCAAGGGATAGAGAACCTGTTTGAAAAAATAACCACAGAAAACTTTCCTAACCTGTGAGAGAAAAGTCACTCAACTTCTGGAAGCACAGAGAGTCCCAATTAAGATGAATCCATAGAGACCCACACCAAGACACGTCATAATTAAAATGGCCAAGGTTAAAGGAACAGAGAGAACTTTAAAGGCAGCAAAAGAGAGACAGTCACCTACAAGGGAACTCCCATAAGGCTGTCAGCAGATCACTCAATGGAAACACTTCAAGCCAGAAGGGACTGGCATGAAGTATTCCAAATAAGAAAAAGCAAAAACCTGCAACCAAGAGTGCTCTATATAGTCAGGTTATCATTAAAGTGGAAGGTGATATAAAGAGCTTCCCAGAATAAAGAAGGCTAAAGGAGTTCAGTACCATCAAACCAGCACTGCAAGAAATGCTAAAGGGACTGCTTTAACAAGAAAATATATATATATATATATGGGAAAAAAGAACATAGGCATAAAGGGAAAACATTGCAATAAGTACCTATCAATAATAACCTTAAATGTAAACTGATTAAATGCTCCAATCAAAAGACACAGAGTAGCTGAATGGACAAGAAAATACAACCCATACATTCTGTCTACAATAAAACCATCTCAGAAAAAAAAGATTCAAACAGACTGAAAGTGGAGAAATGGAAAAAAATAACCATGCAAACTGAAATGAAGAAAAGCTGGTTAGTAATACATATTTCTGACAAAATAGACTTCAAAACAAATGCCATAAGTAGAGACAAAGAATGTCACTACTAATATTAAGGGACAATCAAACAAGAGGCTATAACTCTTATAAACATCTATACACTCAAAATAGGAGCACCTAAATATATGTTTAAAAAAATACAAAACTCTTGGTGAACTTTAAAAAAGAGATCAAGAAATATAGTACTAGTTGGGGACTTTTTAACACCCCATTGTCATCAAAGAATTGATCTTCCAGAAGGGGAAAAAGAACCAAGGAAGCAGCAACCTTGAATGACACATTAGATCTGATGGAATTAATTTATACATACAGAAATTTCACCCTAAAGACCAGCATTTACATTATTCTAAAGTGCAGAAGGAACTTTCTCAAAGACAGATAACAGAAGATTAAAATCATATCAAGCAACTGCTCAGATCACAATGGCTAAAACTAAAAATAACCACACCAAAAAAAAAACCTTCAAAAACATTCAAAAACATGGTTGTTAAATTGCATGTACTTAAACAATGAATGGGTTACCAATGAAATCAAGGAATAAATAAAAATTACTGGGAAACAAATGAAAATGAATACACAACATCCCAAAATCTACACCACACAGTGAAAGCAGTAAGAGAAAAGTTCATAGTTTTACAGGCCTACCTCGAGAAACATGAAAAAGCTCAAATAAATCATCTAAACCCACAAAAGAATTAGAGGAAGAACAACAGGAAAAGCCCAGAATATGTAGAATGAAGGAAATAATAAAGATCAGAACAGAAACACATGACATAAAAACTAAAAAGACATTAGAAAAGATCAATGAAAACAAAAGCTGGTTCTTTGAAAAGTTAAACAAGATTGAGGAACTTTTAACCAGACTCATCAAGAAACAGAGAGAGAAGATCCAAATAAATAAAATCAGAAATGAAAAGAGGCAAAGTAACAATTGACATCACAGAAATACAAAGTATTGATAGAAAATATTATTAACAATTATATGGCAACAAATGGGATAGCCTGGACAAAATGGACAAATACCTAGAAACATACAATTTTCCAAAACTCAATCAAGAAGAATGAGTAAACCTAGATAAACTGATAACGACTAATGAAATTGAAGCAGTAATTTAAAAACTCCCAGCAAACAAAAGTCCTGGAGACCAGATGACTTCACAGGTGATTTCTGCCAAACATTCAACTAACACCTATCCTCCTCAAATTATTCCAAATAATTCAAAAGGAGAGAAGACTTCCACGCTCTTTTTTCAGAGCCAACATTATCCTACTTTTAAAACCAGATAAAGACACTATAAAAAAATTATAGGCCAATATCCTTGAAAAACATAGATGCTAAAATCTTCAATAAAATATTAGCAAATTGGGTCCAGAAATACATTAAAAAGTTCATATATCATGACAAGTTGGATTTATTTCAGGGATGCAAGGCTGGTACAATATTCATAAATCAATAAATATGGTACATCACATAAACAAAATGAAGGATAAAAATCATATGATCATATCAATTGACACAGAAAAAGCATTCAATAAAATCCAGCACCCATTCATGATCAAAACTCTCAGCAAAGTGGAAATAGAGGGATCATACCTTAACGTAATAAAGGCCATATATGAGAAACCCACAGCCAACATCATACTCAATGGGCAAAAACTAAAAGCAATCCCCTTAAGATCAGGAAAAGATAGAGATGTCTGCTTTTGCCACTGTTGTTGAAAGTCCTACCCACAAGCAGTAATATAAGAAGAAATAAAAGGCATCCACATTAGAAAAAAAAGACATAAAATTGTCATTATTTGAAAATGACACGATACTGTATATAGAGAACCCTAAAAATTCTATCTAAAAATTACTAGAACTGATGAATGAATTCAGTCAAGTAGCAGGATATAAAATAAATCGAAAATCAGTTGCATTTTTACACACCAATCATTAACTTGAGAAAGGGAAACTAAGAAAAAAATCCCATTCACAATTGCTTAAAAAAAAATACCTAGGAATAAATTGAACCAAATATGTAAAAGATCTGTTCTTGGAAAATGTAAGACACTGAAGAAATTGAAGAAGATATAAATAAGTGGAAGCATATAGCATGTTTATGAATAGGAAGAATTAACATCATTAAAATGTCCATACTACCCCAATCTGAAGATGCAATGTAATTCCTATCAAGATACCAATGGCGTATTTCACAGAGCTAGAAAAAATATTTCAAAAATGTATATGGAACTACAAAGACCCTGAATAGTAATAGTGATCTTGAGAATGAAGAACAAATCTAGCTAATATCAAACTACATTAGGAGACAACAGTAATCAAAACAGTGTCACACTGGCATAACAGACATGTAGATCAATGGAACAGAACAGAAAGACCAGAAATAATCCCACAACTGCCCCCCCCACGTGCCAGCCTTGTCACCCCTAACTCCCCCCCAATCCCCACCAGCCTGCATCCTCTCCATTTTGGGACCCCTCGGGGGATGTCTGACTGCCGATTTAGGCTCCTGTGGGATCAGGCCTAAACCGGCAGTCGGACATCCCTCTAAAAATCCGAGACCACTGGCTCCTAACTGCTCACCTGCCTGCCTGCCTGATCACCCCAACTTGCTCCCCTGCCAGCCAAGTTACCCCCAATTGCCCCCCCCCATCAGCCTGGTTACCCTTAAACCGCCCCCCCCCCCCGCCAGTCTGGCCAACCTTCACTGCCACCCTCTGCTGGCCTGGTCACCCCTCACTGCACCCCCTGCCAGCCTGGTTGCCCCTCACTGCCCCCCCTCCCCTACCAGCCTGGTCACCCCATGCAGCCCACTGCTCAGTCATTTGGTTGGCCCTAACTAAATCTTTGTGACATTATGTATGGACCTGGAGAACATTAAGTGAAATAAGCCAGTGAGAGAAAGACAGGTACCATATGATTTCACTCATATGTAAAATCTAATAAACAAAATGAACTAATAAGCAAAATAGAGATAGATTTATAGATAGCAAGATGACAGCTGTGGGGGGTAGGGTGGTGCAAACAAAAGGAGAGAGAGAGAGAACTCATTGAAATGACAACAGCAGTGACTGAGTATAAGAGGCTATAGAGGTACAAATTGTGATGGAAAAAATAAAGGAAAAAAATTAAGTCTTAAATGTAACAAAATTAAAACAAATACAAGTTAATAAAATAATAATAAAGACCTAACATTATTGAGCTCTCGCTATCCTATCTAATAAGAGTAGCATGTAAAATAACCATCACTCTGCTACATCCACAAGCCATGCCCACCAGCCAATCAGGAGCAAGTATGCAAATTAACACAACCAAGATGGCTGTGGCCACAGAGCAAGCAGGAGGTTTGGGCTTCCCCAGTAATGGAGGAAGTCAAGCTTTCCACACACCCTGGCCAGCCTAGGCCTCCACTCAAGGCTACAAAGTTTCAATTATAGAAGATAAATAAATCCCAACAAAAATGGCAGCAGCCACTGAGCTGAGGAGAGCAGGAGGCTTGAGTTACCCCCGGCGATGGAGGATGCCAAGCTTTCCGCATACCCTGGCCAGCCTTGTCCTCCACTCTAGACTACAAAGTTTCAATTATAAAAGATAAATAAATCCCAGATACTAGGGTCTCCACTTGGGTCGCTGGAGGGCGTGGCTGGCCTGCAAACCACCACAGGACCCTTGCCCGGGAGCAGTTGGGAGCCAGCAGTCCTGGATTGTGAGAGGGATGTATGACTGCCCGTTTAGGCCCAATCCCAGTATCTTTTACTCTACCTCAACTTCAACTTTATATGACCACTCTCTTGCTAACGTTTCCTTATTTTAGTGCCTTGTTTCCCTTACACTTTTCCCGCTTTAGATTTACCTTAATTCTTTCTTTTTACCCCGTTAAATTTTCACCCCACTTATATATCTAATCTCCAACCACCTACTCCAACTCCATATATACCTCTACTTTCTCTGACTTCACTATCCTAAATTGTTTTTATCCGTCTTATGGTTGTTGTTTACTTGACTGTTGATTATATCAATTTTTTATGCAGGTTTGTGAGATAGATTTACTTATTCTTTTATTTTGATTTATTTTGTAGGGTTTTTTGGGGTTTTTTTTTTTTTTTTTTGGTGTTGTTTCTTGTTTTGTTGTCCTCATTTGCATTGTTTTTTAGATAGATTTTTGCTCCTGTGTTCCCTTCACCTCCCTTGATATTAGTAGTTGTATGTAGTTTGTATCAATCCCCAGGTACTTGTTGCTGGTTTTTGTTCAGATTAGGGGCTGTTCTATAGGAGTTTTCACCCCATATGTATAGTTTACTCCCTTTTTTTTTAACTTCTTCCCCTTTTCCCATTATCATTTTGGCATTCCTGTCTCTCTTTTTGTGAGTGTGTGTGTGGAGGGTCTCTTTCTTTTTGTGTGAGTGTGGGTATGTGAGTGTCTGTGTGTGTGTGTGGCGGGGGGGGGGGGGGGTTCTTTCTTTTTTCTCACCTATCACCGAATTTGCCTTTCTCTGGCGATCACCTTTATTTGAAATTACCATTACTGTGACTACATTCCAGTTCAGTGCCTGGTGCATTGCACCTGGCTGTGTTGTATTTTGTGCCTTTAAATGAACGCAGGTGAGTGAGAACTACATAACCAGATACACAGAGAAGACAGACCATGGGGAGACAAAGAAACAACCCACATATGAAAGAAAAACAAGCCTCACCAGAAAAGGAGGTAAACGAAATGGAAGTTAACAACCTGTCAGAGAAAGGATTCAGAGAAATGATCTTAAGGTGGCTGAAAAGAATGGAAGACAAATTTGACAATATAAGTAAAAACCAACAGTAATTGAAGAAGAAGCAAGAGGAAATGAGGAAGACCCAGGAAGAAATGAAGAAGAGCCAAGAAGAAATGAAAAGTGACATTGCTGAAGTAAAGAACTCAATAGAAAGTATTAGGAGTAGACTAGAAGAAGCAGAGGACCACATCAGTGAGTTAGAAGGTAGGAAAAAATAACCAAGTAGAGCAGCTTCTAGAAAAAAAAATTAAAAAGCAGGAGGAGAGCCTAAGGGAACTTTGGGACAACATGAAACAAAACAACATCCGTATAATTGGGTTTCCAGAAGGACAGGAAACTGAGCAAGGAATAGAAAACTTGTTGGAAGAAATAATGACAGAAAACTTCCCTGATATAGGAAAGAAAACACCCACACAAATCCAAGAAGATCACAGAGTCCCAAGCAAAATGAACTCCAAAAGACCTACACCAAGGCACATTATAATTAAATTGGCAAACACCAATAACAAAGTAAGAATTTTAAAAGCTGCCAGAGAGAGAGACAGAAAGTCACCTACAAAGGAACCCCCATCAGACTAACAAGTAATATATCAACAGAAACGTATCAGGCCAGAATGCAATGGAATGAAATTTACAAAGTCATGCAAAGGAAGGGTCTGAATCCTAGAATACTATACCCAGCAAGGCTCTCAATCAAAATTGAAGGTCAAATCAGGAGCTGCTTCACAGATAAAAAAAAAATCTGATCATTTCAATAAACGTAGAAAAAGCATTTAATAATAATTAACATCAACTCACAACAAAAATTCAGCAAATGAAATAAAAGGGAACTTCCTTAATCTGATGAAAGATGTATATTAACTCCTACCTCTCCCCCACCGCCCCCCGCCCCCCCCACACACAGATAAACTTTAATGGTAACTATGGAAACATTCTTGAAATTCTATCCTTTTTTTAAATTTCTTTATTGATTAAGATATTATATATGTGTCCTCATCACCCATTGCCCCTTCCAATCCCCTCCTCCCCCCATCACCACTTATGCCCTCACCCCCCTGGTGTCTATGTCCATTGATTAGACTTACATGCGTGCATAAAAGTCCTTTGGTTGATCTCTTCCCCTTACTCTCGCCCTCCCCTACCATCCCTCTGAGGTGTGACAGTCAATGCTTCTGTCTCTGGATCTGTTTATGTTCATCAGTGTATGTTGTTCATTGTATTCCATAAATGAGTGAGTTCATGTGATACTTATCTTTAACTGGCTTATTTCACTTAGCATAATGTTCTCTAGTTCCATCCATGCTCTAGTTTGAAGCAGACACCTTTTTCTCCTTTTTCCTCCTCTTAAAGAACTAGTGGCCCGGTGCACAAAATTCATGCACAGGGGTGGGGTGGGGTGGTCCCTCAGCCCAACCTGCCCCCTCTCACATACTGGGAGCCCTTAGGGGATGTCTAATTGATGGCTCACCCCCAGCCAGCCCAAGGCCTAAAGCCTCTGGCTTAAAGATGGTGAACTAAGAAATGTCAGGTTCTAAGTGGGTTATTGCTGCCATCTGCTGGACACAATGTTCATTTCTACTTCAATCAGTCACTTTAGAAAGTCCTAGTAATAAGAAAGCACATAAGGCTCTAATACTCTTTTCTTAACTTCTTTTATCTAACAGGATAGAAACAGTCTTTCTGAATTAAATCTGTATCCTCTGTTTGTGAAACTTAAGCCTTTGGTAACAATGCTTATTTTTTTCAAGTTACAGGTTTACCTATGTAATAAAAATCCAGTAGTCATAAGGCTGTAACAACCAAAAACCAGTCACTAGGAGGCTGCGTGTGTAGTGAGGCATGTGCGGCTGCTGGGCTTCATGCATGGCGAAGCATGCATGGGTGGGCAGGGACTTGACTCTGGGTAGTGCAGTGCACTGGTACTCGGGAGAGTCCCTCAGCGCCAGCAGGACTCAGGGGTCCCGGGTCTCGCGTGATTTCCCACACTGGGTCATTAGTATGAGTATAAAGAATTACATTGTCTGGCCCTGGACGGCCATGGTACAGTAGTTAGAGTGTCGACCTGCACATCACACATACCTGAGTTGCAGGTTCAAACCCCAGCCCCACCTGGGGTGTATGCAGGTGACAATCAATCAATGTCTGTCTGTCTCTTGCTCTCTTCTTGACCCTCCTCTCTCTTACCTCTCCTCCTCCTTCCACTCTCTCTGAAAATCAATGGGAAAAAATACATACCTTCTAGTGATGACTAACAACAAAATTACATTGCCTGAAATCTACTTGGAATTTATATATGCACAAAGCCTACCAAATTTCCTATACACCTACTGGAAAACCAAATATTTACTAGTAATATAGTGAGTAAGTACAATGAGTCACTTTAAATATACCAACTACACTTCACTCATAGAGCATATCATATACATTACTTGCAATGTTTCTTAAAATTTGCATGTATAGATGAATAGCAGGTCTTCTAGTACTCATCCATATCTGGTTTCACTGCCTTTCAGACAACAGGAAAATTTCTTAGTACATAGCACTAGTTCGGCTCAATAGTTTTATGTGAAAGTTCTATGTACCATCTGCAGGCCAAAGCAAGTAACTGCACACTTTAGACCCTTAGGCATTCTTCCTCTACGACAATGACAAGATAGAACCTCAAAGGGAGATAGTAAAACCCAAGGGTTAAGATGGCTTAGAACACTTAAGACAGTTACTTGAGAGTTGTTCATACCTACAACTGACTTTGTAAGAATAAAAAATATTTTTTTTTATTGCATTAAGCCATGAGAGTTGGCTCTTAATGTTACCTGAGCCTAGGGTTTCTCAAAAGAAACACTACTGACATCTTGGGTAGGATACATCTTTGCTGTGGGTGCTATTCTATGCATTAGCAGCAGTCACCAACTGATGGTCCGTGGACCACTGATGGTCCATGAGGTCTGAAAGAATGGCGACCACTGCATTACAAAACATTAAGCAGCATTCCTGGTGTCTATCCTTGTTTTCTTGATCGGTTGCCTCCTGCATGATCCCCACTTTGTGAGAACCAAAAATGTCTCTTGACATTGCCCTCCCCCCACTTTGAGAAGCATTAGCCTAGCTTGATGTCTCTATGTATATATGTATTACAAAGGTGCGTATGAAAGTATATTTAATTCACATGTCACATAACACAAATATATGCTTTACTTTGCATAAAAATCAGATGTTTTACAGACCCTTAACATATATAAATTTCCATTCTCAAACTTGGAGAGTTAATTTAGTACCTTAAAAATAACCCAGTCAGTGCAATATAAAATTTCCAAAAGCCTCCATTAATCAAAAAAAGTGGGGGAGGATAGTGGGGTAATATCACGTAAGGAATAATATTCTGCAAGTAAATTACATCTAGAAAATTCTTACCTCAGAAAATTAATTTCCATTTGTAATGCTAACAGCAGAACACCACTGAAAAACACACACAGTGTCAAAATAAGCCAAAGGAAAATCAAAAATAAAAAGAATCCCAAGTCTAATTTACAGAAAAGATTCCTTTATTAACTTTTGGTCGAGAATATGTTTGTATATTTTCAGAAAACAACTCCAAGACCATATGGATTCCTGCAACAGAGAGGAACCGACAGGTCTGTTCCAACCACGCAGACAGTCCACAGATGGAAGACGCTTACAACGCCTTGCTATGCTAGCAGTCAGCAGTTGTGCGCTGCTGCAGTTGTCTCATACCAAACCAGAGAGTGTGGGACCTGCATTGCCACCATTTTTCCACTCTCCAGATATCATTACTGACATGTACACATAAGGAACTATTTGACATTGAAACTGGGACTCAGAACTGTTGGACATTGAAACTGAGACTCAAACATTTTTTCTGTTCTTATATGTTTATCTCTAGTATGCAGATGCAAGATTTTTTAAAGAAAAGAAATGGGGGGAAAGAATGGATACAGAGGCAAAAAAGCATTGAACAGACTGTCAGACTACAGTGGGAAGGCAGGGGAGTGGGGGCCGGAGGCTGTAAGAGATCGACGGAAGGACTTGTGTGCAGGCATATAAGCATAACCAATGGATACAAAACATGGGGGGTGGGCGGGGGGGAGAGCAGGTGAGGGCATGTGCTGGGGGATAGGGGAGGCTGCGGGGAGGTCAATGGGGGGAAAAAAGGAAACATATATACTACTATTTGTAATACTTTAAACAATAAAAAATGTGGCTAAAAAATAAAAATAAAAATCTCTAAATTCGACTAAAAAAAACCCACAAAACCCAGTCAGTATCACAAGTCTCTCTGCAGTAAGATAAACCATTCCAAAAGCGTATAGAAACCATACGTACTATGCTGTTCATTTCGGAGGACTCATAGCTCCCAACTGGGTGGACATTTCCAATGGGCTCCAAGCCCTCTTCATCCCACATGTATGTTCCATCAGAGCTATCAGATGGAGAGAGTTCAAATGAAGAACCAGCTCTCAAATTGGTTTCTGGTGAAATCAAGTTACTCCCAGAAGTATGTTTTGTACATTCACTCCTGTCTTCAATTGATTTTTTTTAAAAGAGAGAGAAAACAATTATTAATTCACAAAAATATAATTATTTCTCGGGTTCCAAAAATATAACTTACTTTTATAAATATTATAAGATAAAAATCTGACATATTATAGCAAAAATCATTATAAATGTAGCATTTTCTAACTTCTAAACAATAAATCCAGAGGTAAAATCTCAAAAATAACCTACTGAAATGTTTCCCAATATAAAGAAAATTCACTCAGCCATCTTTCACTTCTGCAACATTTATAGAAATGTAAGTAAAGCCTAATATTCCTTTAATAGTTCCTGATATATTTACATTTAAAAACCGGCTAGGAAATTCCTTCTCCTGTGTATATCATTTAAGTTTGCAGTTGCCTCCTTATAAGGAAGAAAACTGTTCAGGCAGTCACTCCTAATAGAAGATTCTCAGGCAGTCACGAGTTCTGTACATCTCTAAGAATGGCCTAGGGCCCTGAGCAGGCTACATGCCTTACCCTTCAGTTTGTTCCATTTTCAGGCTATATGGGCACACGGATAAATTTTCTGTGGCTTTTAGTGCTAAGATAACAAAAAATAAGGATATGCTTAACATGTGCCATCTCTCTTTCCTTAATTAAAAAAGTAAAAGTCTTCTGAAAGTATTAACTATAGCCCTGGCTGGTTTGGCTCAGTAGATAGAGGATCAGCCTGTGGAGTGAAGGGTCCCAGATTTGATTAGGGTCAAGGGCACATGCCTGGGTTGTGTGCTCGATCCCCAGTGGGGGTTGTGCAAGAGGCAGTCAATCAATGATTCCCTCTAACCATTAATGTTTCTCTCTCTCCCTCTCCGTTCCTCTCTGAAATCAATAAATATATACTTTTAAAAATATTAACTATAAAAGCTTGCTATAACAAGAAATCTAAGTCTTCCATTAAAAAAATTAAAATTTCCTAGGATAAGAAAATTCTTTAGACATAACTGCTCATTTACCTTTGGTATAACTCAGTGGTTGGCAAACTCATTAGTCAACAGAGCCAAATATACAACGATTAAAATTTCTTTTGAGAGCCAAATATTTTAAACTTAAACTTCTTCTAACGCCACTTCTTCAAAATAGACTCGCCCAGGCCGTGGTGTTTTGTGGAAGAGCCACATTCATGGGGCCAAAGAGCTACATGTGGCTCGCGAGCTGCAGTTTGCCGACAACTGATATAACTTCACTCTTAACAAATAGCAATAATCTACTACTCCTAAGAAAAGAGATGGTTTAAAATAGCATTCCACCTGTTGGGAGAAATGGGGGCAGAGAGCTTTTTGAAGTAGGTAGGAATTAGCCTATGTAGGACAGCCAAAAAAGAAAAAGGTAAGAAACTTTAGAAGAATGTCTTAATTGATGTTCTACATAAAGTGAAAAATAGGATGGGGAACAAAAGTCACAAGAAAGAAAAATGTTGCTCCATTTCTATTTTATCGAGATCCATCCCTCCATGAAATTGATAGTTTTATGGAATTAATCAGAAGATAATCCTAAATATAACTTGTTAAATAATCTAGGAGAAAGCAAATAAACTTAAGGATATTAATATTTACCAGAGGCACTTCTATCCATCCACTCATCAGTTTTACTGAAGGATTTTTCATTTCCCTTGGGGGAATCAAATATATCCCTTGGTGGTATATTTTCATGCTTATCTTCTTTGAGAGAAATTTCCTCTGGAGTTATTCTAGTTCTGTTGGAGTCTTCTATGTCTATAAAATCATCACTGAAGTCTTCACTTAAATCATTCTTATCAGAAGATGACAAAGAAGATAAGGAAATGTCATCCACATCATCACTCAGGTATCTAATTTTAGCATCATGCTTCATGGTCTGTCCATTTTCTGTTCTATCACTATTATTTTCATTTAGTCCTGGGTCCTTGTTGGTAGCTCTGTCCATAGCCAAAAGTTCAGTATCTTCCCCTACACATGGGCCAGCAGGTGAATTTTTATTACCATCAACTGTGATAGTCCCAGAAAATGGAGATTTGCTAGATTTCAGTATAGAGGGATGGACCATCCTATAACCCAAAGTAGAAGCTACACCTGGGCCATTTGATAAAACCAACTTCTTTCCACCAGCAGCATAAGGCCTATTAAATCCATACCCTAAATATTCATGCCCATTGAGTACTTCAGACTGCTGGGAATTTCTTGTTAGCATACCTGACCTCAGAGGCATTCTAATGGGTAGATTTTGGTTCTGATAAGGCTTAAGATCTGCAGCTCTATTGAAGGAATGTGATCTGGTTATAGATGAAGATGGAAAGAATGAATTCTGAATGGAATGTGAAAAACTCTGTGACCTTACCATTTTTTCACAAGTAAGAGATTTAATATTATCTAGGGACTGTGCTAAGCTTTCTCCATAACTGCTTCTGGTAGCACAGGAGTTTGCCCTAGGCCTCTGTATGCTACCAGCTGATTGATTCACATAAAACCCACTCAACTGTGATGTTGGAGCACTGACTAGAGAATATGAAGTCCTTCCTAATATCATTCCTTTGGTGAATTTAGCCAAACTGGATGATCCAGACAAAGACTTTTGTTTTAATTCCTCTGAGGATGACACGAACATAGTGGATGGCTTTGCTAAGTTTGATGTGAAAGAAACACTTTTCAAATCTCCCTTTATCCCATTTTTAGCAAACATTCCTTGAGCAGGTGCATGTTTTTCAGGATCAATTACTTTATCATGTGAACTTTGAGTATCATTAGGTTCATCAGCACTTGGTGCACTGAGTTGGTGTTTAGCTGTTGTTCTCCAATTAAATGAATGGGATGATGGACAATCAGAGCCATTATTTTTTATGTAACTTTTGATGCTGCTAGTTTTGGAAGTTCCCAATAAATTAACAGGTGTCCCATTTGGCATTGGCTGCAGTGTACTTCTTACAGATTTTGTTCCATACTTTGGCAACTTGGAACCCAAATATGTCTTGATTTGTGTTTTTTCTTCCATGAGCTATAAAGCACATTTGTTCTTAAAATTTGACAGAATCTGAGGAGAGAATAAAAATAAACATTCCTAAATAAGGTTAATTACATAATGTGAACGCATATTCTTATATAATTAAATGCAGCAAAGCCCAAAAGCTACCCATGATTCTTATAAGATTCTTAATAAATACTGAATGCAATAATTAAATTAATAACTTTATGATAGGAGGAAATGTACACTTTTATAAACCTAGACTATGAATGATAGCAAGATCAATAATAAAATTAGACTACCAAAGACTATTAAAAACAGCAACAAACAACATTCTTCTATAGCACATCTTTTAATTTTTACCCAAATTACTTTTTTCACTTTGGGTACTATCTCCTTTAAAAATACTAACATTTGATTTTTTTTATAAGCATACATGATCTTATAGAAACTATAATACATTTTTTAAACTTTATTATTCAAGTCATTGGAAGGATGTAGGAAAACAATACAATAGCACCAAAAATCTGAAGCATTAAAGGCTGAGATATCTAACAGCTGTCATTTTTAAAATATATATTTTATTGATTTTTTACAGAGAGGAAGGGAGAGGGATAGAGGATAGAGCGTTAGAAACAGCTGAGAAGCCCAATGATACTGCCTGCAAAGCTCCCTCCCCTTGGGATGTGGGGTCTCAACCCCAACAGGGATGCAAAACCCAGAGCAGCAGAGAGTGAAATAAGAGACCATGTAACATGTTACATGGGCAGAGGGAACCAGGGAAACCACGCTCCTAGTGAAGGAACAGCCCAGCCAAGAAGTTCACTATGGGGTCTGACTACTCGAAAAAGGCTACACTGCAATGTTCAAGTCCGTTGAGGGGCCTGTGGGCTGTACCAGCAATGATCTTGAAGGACCCTCTACTTTATTGAAAGGTATCTTGCAGAGCCCCAGATAGTAACTAAACTGTTTTGGCTTAGGGAAATAGGAAAGGATTCTCCCACCTCAGGTGCGGGGTTGGAACCTCTTCCCCCACTTGTGGAACCTCCCGGACTGCTCAGTCCTGTGAGGTTAGCAGCACAGAGGAGCAGGCCGGTTGGGGATGTGGGGCCTGCACTGAGGAGAGTTGAGAGGACTAGTGGAGCCGGGAATGTCAGCTCCTGTTTTGCCGAGACCAGCAGCTGGGAGAGATCTGAGTCCTGCGTGGGGCTGTTTTCTAACCCCTCCTGCTTGGACCTATGGCATGCGGACACTGGTTCCACGCAGAGCTGGGAATTTTGAACTGTATCCCCTAAGAAGTCTTCTATCAGGAAGATGGATGAGCAAGTGTTGGGCTTTGTAACTGCACTGTTGGGAGGCAAGTTCTCTGTGAGTTCAGCCAGGCAGCCTTGGGAAGGCAAGATAGAACCTGTCTTTCTGTCCTTTAGGATGTAAACACCACTCCCAAAAGGAGGCTGGTTTGGCTCTATGAAGTTCCAAATACCCCCCCTGGGTATCCTCACTAATCACAGTTTTGTAGGGGAAGGAGAGCAGCTCAGAATGGGCCATTCCAAGTGTGGGACCTCAGAGGCTACTGTCTGGGACCAGGAGGAAGTGCTTAGCTCTCCTGTGGGATGGTGTGGCAACATCCTCACCCAGAGACTCTTTTCCTCAACCCCTCTGAGCCCAAGGCAACTGGAACTGCTCCTGCAGAAAAGACTGCAGGCTGGAGCCAGCCTGAGCCTGCAACAGGACACTTTAGGGGGAACCAGAGTTGGAGTCTCTGGTAGAGACTGAGGAGTTTGGCTTTGAAGCAGAAACTAATTTCCCCTCATGGAGTGACTGACTGTAATCTCTAAGCAGAGAGGCAGGGCACTAGCCAGAGCTAGGCTAGCCTGGGTCCATGCTAAAGACTTTATTCTGAAGGCACTGGAGGAAGACCAGGTAACTTCAGGGGAAGGAGTAGGGTGGAGGCAGAGCTTAAGGAGCCTCAGAAGCACCACAGACCTGCCCCCAGGTCTAAGCTAAAAGAAGCCAATCCATTTACCAGCCTGGTCCCACCTATGAACACACAGGTCTAGCAGAGGCAGACACAAACAGTGAACAGAGTGGTGACTACACACAGGCAGCCCAAGACCAGTTACATACAACATCTGACAGCAACCTGCATCTGAAACCCACCCAAAAGTACCCAAAGGACTCATAACCATCACAAATGAATGCTGGGCCTCAGACCACACCAGAAATCGAACCAACTAGACAAACACATGACATACCCAAAGGTGGCCCAGTAGGCCCCTGACCTGCTGGGAACAAGCCTGCCTTGGGGGGAAGCACCAGTATACCATCACATACATGGTAATAAAGGTTTACCTCCAAAGACACCCAGCCTGAAGGGTTAATTATTGTGCCACTGAGCCCATCAAGACACCTCAAGACTGCACCTGCACAGCAGTTTACACACCATGGTCGGGATTGAGCCTCATAGTGACCCAGCCTGAGGGTCCATCTCCACCAGGAAAGGACCATCAACAATCAAGGCCAAATTACAACAACAGGAAGGTCCAAACAAACCACAGAAGAGTCACTCCTAGAGCACCCAGGTAAAGAGATCAAGGAGATTGCACTTCTGGAACACCTACAAGTCACCCCACCAAGACTGGGAGTCATAGTTACTATCTGAAACATAGACATAAACACAGTGATAGTCAAAATGAGGAGACAAAGAAATAAGCCCCTAATGAAAGAACAGGAGGAAACTCCAGATAAAGAGCTAAATGAAATGGAGCCATGCAATTTATCAGAGAAAGAATTCAGAGTAATGTGAGAAAAAGAGCATGAAGGATATAGAAACCATGAAAAAAGTAATCAGTCAAAAATGAAGAATGCCATATCTGAAATGCAGAAAACACTGGAAGGAATTCCCAGTCAATGGGACAAAACAGAGGATTACAAGACAAAATGGGGGTGGGGGGGTGGGGGAAGGGAATCACTCAAACAGAATAAAGACAAAATAATTAAAAAGCAGGAGGACAGTTTAAGGGAACATTAGGACAACATGAAACTTAACATCCACATCATAGAGAAAAAAATGAACAAGGGATAGCAAACCTGTTTGAAGAAATAATGACAGAAAGCTTCCCTAGCCTGGTTAAGGAAAATGTGACAAAAGTTTAGAAAGCACAAGGTCCCAAACAAAACAAACACTAAGAGACTCACACCAAGACACATCATAATTAAAATGGCCAAAGGTTAAACACACACACAGAGAAAATCATAAAGGCAGCAAGACAGAAACAGTCACCAACAAAGGAGTTCCCATAAGGCTATCAGCAGATCTCTCAACAGAAGCAATTCAGCAATTGGCATGAATATTCAAAGTAATGGAAAACAAGAACCTGCAAATAAGAATGCTCTATCAATCAAGGCTATCATTTAAAATCTAAGGCAAAAGTAAAGAGCTTACTAGACAAAAGAAGACTAAAGGCATTCATTATCACCAAAATAGCATTACTAAAGGGAAGAAGAGAGACCGAGACAAAGACATAGCATAAAGAAAATGGCAATAGCTTCCTATCAATAACCTTAACTGAAAATAGATTAAATGGCCCAATCAAAAGACATGAAGTAGCTGAATGAATACAAAAACATTACCCAGCCGAAACTGGTTTGGCTCAGTGGATAGAGCATCAGCCTGAGGACTGAAGGGTCTCAGGTTCAATTCCAGTCAAGGGCATGTACCTTGGTTGTGGGCACATTCCCAGTAGGGGGTGTGCAGGAGGCAGCTGATCCATGTTTTCCTCTCATAGATGTTTCTGACTTTCTGTCCCTCTTCCTTCCTCTCTGAAAAAAATCAATAAAATATATTTAAAAAAAAAAAAAAAACATGACCCAACTATGTATGTCTACAAGAGATCCATTCTGAACAAAAGATTCACACAGGATGAAAGTGAAGGGATGGGAAAAAGTTCCCATGCAAATGGAAACAAAAAGAAAAGCTGGATAGCAATACTCATATTTGAAAAAATAGATTTCAAAATGAAGGCTATCACAAGAGACAATAAAAGTCACTATATAATACCAAAGGGATTGATCCAACAAGATGATATATCCCTGCAAACATATATGCACAAAATATAAGCGCAAATAAATATCCTATACTAGAGGCCCATTGCAGGAAGATTCCTTGGGCAGGAAGGAAGCCTGAGCAAAACAGAGAAGAGAGCGAAGCCTGTGGGCTTGGCTCCCTCCTCCATTGCCTCGCTCCCTCCCATCTCCACTGCCTCGCTCCCTTCTCCGTTGCCACACTCCCTCCTGTCTTTGCTGCCTCACTCCCTCCTGTCTTTGCTAACTTGCTCCCTCCCTTCTACGCTGCCTCACTCTCTCTCATCTCTGCTGCCTCACAACCTTCTCCGCTGCCTTGCTTCGTCCTGTCTTCACTGCCTCACTCCATTCTCTGCTGCCTCACTCCCTCCCATCTCTGCTGCCTCACTCCCTTCATCACTGCTTTGCTCCCTTCTGCAGTGCTTGGCTTCCTTCTATGCTGTCTTCAGTCTTCACTCTGTGCCTGTGTATGCAAATTAACTGCCATTTTTTGTTGGGTTAATTTGCATACTTTCTCTTGATTGGCTGGTGGACATAGTGGAGGGATGGGCAATTTGCATGTTTCTCTTTTATGAGTGTAGATAATAAAAGGGTAATATGCAAATTGACCCTAACAGCGGAACGACAGAGAACGACTGGTCTCTATGACATGCACTGACCACCAGGGGGTTGACGTTCAATGCAGAAGCTGCCGCCTGGTGGTCAGTGCACTCCCACAGGGGGAGTTCTGCTCAGCCACAAGCCAGGCTGATGGCTACAAGTGCAGCGGCTGTGGAGTGAACCGCTCCCACCTCCTCGGCAATGCTAAGGATGTCTGACTGTGGCTAAGCTGTTAACTGGACATTCCCTGAGGGCTCCCAGGCTGCCAGAGGGATGTCTGACTGCCAGCTGAGGCCCAATCCCCAAGGGAGCTGGCCTAAGCTGGCAAGGGGACATCCCCCAAGGGATCCTGGACTGCGAGAGGGCACAGGCAGAGCTGAGGGACCCGCAAGTGCATGAATTTTCATGCACCAGGCTTCTAGTTTTGACATAATAGAATACAACACAGGAATAAAAAATAAGAGCTGGTGGTTATATGCAACAACACAGATTAATAAAGATCCTTCAAACAAAAGAATCCAGATATTTAAAAGTACATATATCATCATTCCATTTATAGGAAGATAACACTTCCACTTCTGCTTTGGATGTAGACAGCTTCAATGAAATATTCAAAATGGTGAATAGCAAGGACCTGCAACCAAGATTACTCTACCCAACAAAGCTAGACTGACGAATCTCAGGAGGAAGGGGGGATGGGGGGGAAAGATTAACGAAAGAACTTATATTTATATGAATAACCCATGGACACAAACAATAGGGTGGTGAAGGTCTGGGGTGGGGTGGGAACTGGGTGGAAGGGAGGAATTGGGGGGGGGGGGGGAGACATCTGTAATACTATCAATAATAAAGTTGTTTTTTTTTAAATCTTCACACTAGTTAACAGCATTTAATCAATACCCAGAGTACTAATACTGTTTCTAAGATTCAGGGGGAACGCTAAAAAGGAGGTTAAAAATAAATAAAATGGGGCCCTGGGCAGTTTGGCTCATTGAATAGAGCATCGGCCTGCAGACTGAAGAATCCCTGGTTTGATTCCAGTCAGGGGCACATGCCTGGGTTGCAGGCTCGATCCCCAATGTGGGGTGTGCAGGAGGCAACTAGATCAGTGATCCTCTCTCATCACTGATGTTTCTATCCTCCTTCTCCCTCTCTGAAATTTAAAAAAAAAGAAAGAAAAGAAAAGAAAAGGTAGGAACAATAGTTGGAGCAAGATCCAATAGAATACAAGAAAAAGGTGAGCTTCCAGTCCTGTTATGAGAACTGGAATGCTAAACAGAACAATGCAGAGATTCTGATTTACAGCTGAATCAAGAAAAAGGTGAAAGACTTTCAGGCACATTGCTCAGGGCTCGAGACCTGGAACACTGAGCACTGCAGCTACACTAGCCACACTGACCGCAAGCCCCACTCCCCACCTCAGGCCTGCAGGTGTAGGAACTGTGCTTGCAGCTAAATGAGATTGGAGAAAGCAGGGACTAGCTCTTACTAAATGTTGTGAGCAAACTCAACCAGCAAGAGAATGGCCAACTTGGGCAATACAAATAATTTCCAAAAAAAAAAATAGTGTATGAAAATTATATACTCAATATCTTAATTAAAAACTGTGTTTTTAAAATTCTCATTATCTAGCAGAGTGTGGCACATAACAGACATCAATGTATACAAATGAATGATATTTTGGGGTTAGCTCAGACCAATAGCCCAAGAAACAGGAAACCCTGTGGAAAGTAGGCTATGCTGTGTCTCCCTGACCTACGCCAGAAACTCTCCTTCCTCTGCATCCAGGAGGATAGGGAAAACATGAATGTAAGGGACCTAAATGATAATGGCTAACTATATTAAGAACAGTAGGCACCTAGCATTATGCTAAGCAGTGTATAATAATTATCATATCTTAACTTCATTATAACACAGGATGGGTACATTTACTTCCATTTCAGAGATGAAGAAATTGGGGTTTGCAAAGTAAGTACCTTGTCCAAGTTCATACAGATAATAAAGAACTAAGACTATCAAAGCCAACTCAGTGGCATTCAATATAGTTAGGAGGATAGTAGTAGCAGCAAAAGAAATAGCAACAGCAACGGCAACTAACAGTTTTGTAGCTCGTACCATACCTTAGGCCAGTGGTCACCAACTGGTGGTCTGTGGACCACTGGTGGTCTGTAAGGTCCAAAAAGTTGGCGACCACTGCCTTAGGCAGTATTCTAATGGTTTGATATATATTAACCTATGTAACAACTACTTTTATAATGTAAATATAATCTTTTCTTTACAAATGAAAAATCTAAATGTAGAGAGGTTAAGTACTTGTCCCAAGGTCACACAACTAATAAGTAGTGGGACCAGGACTGAAATTTAACTATTGCCCTATATGACCTCTCTCCAATTCATTTTCTTAAGCTACACTCAATATACCTATGTTTTCAAACTCCTCATTGAAAGGTTCAAGTTGGTGATAAGCAGGCAGGCTAAACAGCCATCTCAGATAGTGAATAAAGAAAAATTGAATTTCTTTAAGGAAAGGGGAATGGAGGATGAGGATATCCAAAGGGAAGGGCTACTCAGCACTGAGTCAAAGGGTACTGGGTCCATGTGGCAGCAAAAATAGACTTAGGACAGCGAAGCAAGGAAAGCATAGAAGAATCAGGAAAGCCTAAGCTGTGCTGCTCTGGCTCACTGAGAAGTCAGAGAAAAGGAGGCCTTAAGGCAAACAGGTTCAGGGGGTTAGCCTCAGACTAACTGCTGGAGCTGCCCATTACTCCCCTGGGTTGCAAGTCTCATGGGGTCCCTTAGAGATGATTGAATACATGTTATGGGGGAAGAAGAGAAGGAGGGCAGGAATGGCACACACATGCTCCTTGGGGGGAGAATGCACACTAGGTGCTTTGTCTTGAGCATATTTATCTCTCCCTTATAGATGGGAATCTTAGGGTTGCTCTCGGAGGGGCAAAGGGATTGTCTCAGTAGAACAGTCATCAGCATTCTAGGGGTGCTTTTTCAGGGTCATGGTCTCCTGGTCTTGGTTGGTGACAGGGGAGGGGGTCATCAGTCAATAAGACTGATCCTGAGGCAGCCAAGGCTGTGATCACTTGTCTGATTGTGCTACTTTTCTGGGCCAGGAGCTAAAATACAACTGAGGCCCACATGTTACTTTAGGGAGAAAAAGGTCAAGGGGTTTAAACTGAATAACTGACTAGCAATGCTTAGAGCAGTGATGGGCAAACTTTTGAGCTTGATGTGTCAAAATTCACCAAAAAACTGAGTGGTGTGTCACTTCAAGAAAAAAAACGTAATTTGTGATATTTATACTTTAAATAACAAATATGTATAATTGTAATATATAACTGTATTTAATAAACCAAAAACTAATTATTTAACTTACCTGCTTAGTGACTTCTTTGTCCATCTGTCAGGCAGTTTCTTTTGTTGGTTTTGATATTATTTAACTTGTGTGGGGTACCGTGAAATAAGTAAGATAAGTGAGGGGGAGAAGAAATTCTTTAACTAACCTGCCTATTAGTGACGTTTTTGAGGATGAATTTCATTGGCTAAACCTTCAAATTGAAGGTTTGTATTTTGTACACTTCAAGCCCAAGCAAGCATTACTAACTTCATCTGTCAATCTTCTTCTTTTGTTGGTTTTGATATTATTTAACGCTGAGAATAAGGTGTCACAAAAGTATGAAGAGGGAAAAATTGTGAGTAAAGCCATTGCTATATTTTTCAGGGTGCTAAAAGTGTCTGGTAATCAGTTCCAGGAACTCCAAATTTCCTGTTCCTAGTGACACTCCCCTGGATTCTCCAAGCAGCACCTTTTGAGATTCTCAAGCTGTGACCTCAAGTTGACAAACACTGGAGCCCAGATGCTATCTTGAAATTCTGCAAGTTTCATCTCCAAATCATCAATTTTCTTCCATTGGAAACGATTTAATTTCAAACTACTGTACACTACTACATCAGAATACTTAATTATTTTTATGGTCCATTCTAAGCTTCTCAATTAATTAAATATATTACTGAACTGGTCAAGTAACGAGCCTAAAACATCCTGGTATCTTATATGCAAGGGTTCCATTTCATTTTATACAGCTACACTGGCCTTCTCAAAATACTTTGTTACTCGAAGATAAGTATAGCTCCTATAGCTCCTCTCAACCCGGTACCCATCCCACCCTCTGCCCCCACCTCCCCCCCACTGTGCTCTCCCATAGTTGCATGATTTTTGTCCAGTCTCTTGCTGCACTTCCCACACCCCCTATCTCCCCAAGAGTTGTCAGTCCATTCCCTCTCTGTGTCCGAGATTCTATTATATTCACCAGATTATCCTGTTCATCAGATTAATTCACTTGATTTTTTGATTCATCTGTTGACAGATGTGTATTTGTTGTTCATAATTTATATTTTTACCTTTTTCTTCTTCCTCTTCTTAAAGAATGTGTTTCAGCATTTTATATAATATTGGTTTGGTGGTGATGAACTCCTTTAGCTTTTTCTTATCTGCGAAGCACTTTATCTGATCTTCAATTCTGCATGATAGCTTTACTGGATAGAGTAATCTTGGTTGTAGATTCTTGCTATTCATCACTTTGAATATTTCTTGCCAATCCCATCTGGCCTGCATCGTTTCTGTTGAGAAATCCACTGACAATAGTATGGGTGCTCCCTTATAGGTAACTGTTTTTCTCTTCCTGCTTTTAATATTCTCTCTTTGTCTTTTGCTCTTGGCATTTTAATTATGATGTGCCTTGGTGTGGTCCTCTTAGGGTTCCTATATATTGGGGTTCGGTGTGCTTCTTGGACTCCTAAGTCAATTTCTTTCACCAGGTGTGGAAGTTTTCAGTCACTATTTCTTCAAATAGGTTTTCATTGTCTTGCCCTCTATCTCTTTTTCTGGCACCCCTATAATTCAGAAGTTGGTATGCTTGAGGTTGTCCCAGAGGCCCCTTACACTATGTTCAATTTTTTGTATTCTTTTGGTTTCTTGCTTTTCCAGCTGAGTGGATTTTACCTCTTTGTATTTCAAATCTTTTACTTGGTTCTTGCAGTCCTCTAGAGTACTTTTAGGGCTTTGTGTAATATTTTTTATTTCAGTCAGTGTATGCTTAATTTCTGGTTGGTCCTTTTTCATATCCTTGAGGGTCTCTTTCATATCCTCATAGGTCTTGTTCATTTCCTTTTAGGTCTCATTCATTTCCACGTAGATCTTGTTCATTTCCTCGTAGGTCTTGTTCATTTCCTCATAGGTCTTGTTTATTTCCTTGAAGGTCTCGGCCTTTTCTAGGAGCCTCTTGAAAAGCCTTATAACCACGGTTTTGAAGTCTATGTCCAGTCGTTTTTTTTTCCTCCATTGCTTTCACATCTGATTTCTTTCCAAGTCTCTGCATGGTGGCTGCTTTCCTGAGTTGGTCGATTAGCTTTGTGTGGTAGATGTCCTCTAAGGGACAGTGGCTCAGCCTCCCCAGTTACCTGTGGTGGATATGGGTTGCACAGCCTTGTTGAAGTTAAACCTAGATTAATCGTTGTTAGCACTAAGTGGGTCTGACATCCAGGCCAATTGTCTATGATGTTCAGCCATGCTCAGGTTGGATTGGCGGAATCTCTGGGCCAAGCGGGCAGCGTCAGCTCCAACTTATGAGGCCCCAGGGACTCTGTGCCGGGTGGCAATGGCCGCCAGCACCTCTGAGAGAGAGCTGCTGCTGAGCTCCACCTGCTGCCGGAGAATGGAGCCTCTCCCCAAATGAGTCTGCACACCCAATGTTTCACCCAGGGTCATAAAACAATGCAGTCTAGTGCTTTCCCGAACAAGAGAGTAAGTCACGAGTGCTCTCTGCGCAGTCACTCAGATCTGCTGTTCCCAAGTTCATGCGCACTCTGCACAAGTTTGCCCTCTCCACAGGCTTGCCGACCCTTGCAGTGCCTGAGTTTCAGCGTGCCTTCCCACTGTCCAGTTTTTACCCCGTATGATTGTGGGTTCCCTGGACTTTGCCCGGAGCTGTGGAATCAGTGCAGTGGGATGTCTTTGTCTCCCCTGTTCAAGAAAACCAGCCGGGTTTTCAGCTGCCCGCCCTATCTGCAGGAGTGCGCACTGCTCCAAACCTCTCACCACGTGTATCTTCAACACTGTCCGCCGCCACTCCTCTGAGTCACAGTGTCTTATCTTCACTTTCATTTGTGGAATTTTTACTCAGAAAGCTTTCCGGTGATTCTGAATGGTGTTTGTTCTTTTCGTAAGTTGTAGTTTTGAAATTCCTTTGTATGGCAGCAAGATAGGTGTTTACCTATGCCGCCATCTTGGTTCCCTCCTGCTCTTAAGTTCAGTTCATTAATATGAACAAAGAGATCTGTAAAAAACATCAGGGTGTTGACACACATACCATCATTGAGCTGAGAAAACTTTCCCAGATCCTTATCCTCAAGAAATAGTTTAATTTCTTCAAAGTAATCCATAAAACGCTCAAGAACTTTGCCTCGGCTCAGCCATCTTACATTATTGTACATTAGCAGTCCAGTGTAGGTGAAATCAACCTCCAGTAAAAGTGCAGAAAATTCTCGCTTGTGAAGGGGGCGAGCAGCTATTAAATTTACTATTTTGGTAACAACTGACGTTAAGTCATTTAAGTCGGTGAATCGTGCCTTGACACATAAAACTTCCTGATGGATAATACAATGAAAAGGCACAATCGGAAGTCCAATAGCTTCCGTAAACAATTTGACAAATCCGACTTTTTTCCCCACCATGTTTAGTGCCCCATCTGTCGTCACTGACACAACTTTAGAGATATCAATGTTTAGGTCACAGAATGTTTGTATAACAACCTTACATATTTCGCTTCCTGATGTACTTTTTGGTACTGATACTAACTTTATCAACTCTTCTCTTATTGTAAGACCATCAGAATATTGACCAATAATGGCCAACTGAGCATGTGATGTGACATCAGTAGTTTCATCATAAGAAATCGAAAAATATTTGTGTTCATTCTCATTATTCAGTCTTTTATGATATTTCTACTGAGTGGTAACTCAGATATTCTCTTAATAATTGCATCTTTATTCTGCATATTGTGAAATAGAACTGGTGCACATCTTAGGAGAGTTTCTTTAATAAATTCCCCCTCACTGAGTGCTTTTCCATGCTGAGCTTTGGAGTGAGCAATGCTCAACCTTGCAGATGTTAAATTTGTAGAGCCTTTTATAAATTTAAGGATGGAATTAGATTGGCTCTTATAAAGGTGTTGCTGCCTGGAAATGTATTCCTTCCTTTCATCCTCACTTTTTTTCAAGAGTTGGGGATGATTAGTTTCAAAATGTCTATTTATATTCCACGTTCTGCTTACTACTGTGTCAGTACATAGAACGCAAAATGATCTGCCATTTTTTTCTGTAATGCCATACATCTGGGTCTATGTCTCTTGAAAGGGTTGGCTACTGCTACTACCACTTCCTTTAGTTAACCTTGGTTTTTTGTTTTTTGAATTTTCCATCGGGGGGGATGACAAAAGATAGAATTATAGACAGCCTGTGAGGTCGGCAGGCAATTAGGGGTTAACTAGCCTAACTGACCACAAGATGGCACATGTAACTGTCTTTTAGGAAAGGGCAGGGTTAATAAGCAGAAATGGGGTTTAATAAGGATGCACAACAGTAAGAGAGGTGAAATGGAGTCTGCACTATGCTGCAAAACGACATTCCTTATGTAAATTAAGATGGCTGCCGCTATTTCTAATGGATGGCAGGAAATGGCACCCTTAGTACAGTCCCTCACCTCTCAGCCTCCCCCTCATTTATCTCATTAATGATGGGCAATTAGAAATCCACGACACGCCAGAACAGTAGATTGGATGATGGTTATGTGCTTGCTGGCAATGGCGATCACAGGGTCTCCAGAGATGCACCTCCCACAGCATTCTGCTGCTCCCTGCTCTGCCGGCAGGAAGTCAGGTCAAAAATTCCCTAAAGGCCTAAACAGAAGTCCCAGAACTAGACGTTCTATGCGGGAGTTCTGTTCTTTTGGCCTACATACCTCCGGCACAGAGTGTCTACACTACACTACAGCAAATGTTTCATCCTTGGCATGCGGCCTCATACTTCTCTATAAGCGACCACATGCGGCTGCATGTCATTGAAAATGACTACACATGTCAGTGCTGACACACGTGTCATAGGATTACCATCATGGGCCCAGGGATATGTTAGAGGATAGGTTACCCTGGGGATAAGATTCTTATTTTTTCAGTTTTGCCTCTTGCTACGCATCCAGGGTTTTCTCTCATGGTGAGTTTCTGTACCTGGCCCATCACTAGAGTTCTGTTTATGTCTGTTTAACATTCATCATGACATCATCTTATTGTTTTATAACAAGCAAGTTTTGTTATAAATGAAAATACTAGAATAGAACTGACTACCCCAGTCTTTTCCCAATACCTTCTCCAGTGCTAGAAGAAGCAGCCGAGATTATGGAAGTGAAAAGTTGAAGGAAAAAATATGTAAGTGAAGTGTTTAATATTGTAATGAGTAGGGAAGAAAACTGTCAAATTTAACAATAAAAAATACTCGAGAACTATTCATGGAGCACAAATTAGAAAATTTCTTTCCATAAGTATACACTTGTCTGGAATAGAAAGAAAAAAGTATTCAAAAATTACTCAAAGTAACTATAAAGTTTATTTCAATAAAAAAAGAACAATTTATTTTTTAAGAAATCAACACTTCAGTTAAATTTTAGAAGAATATGTGGAAAAGGGTGGGGGGTTGACAAATCAAAGCTGAAAAAGGTGCTCAATTTAACTCTAATGAGAAAAAAATGTAGCCACCAAACACAAATATGCAAAATTAGAAGGAAAAACTTAGAGCCTCCCGGAGAAGACTAACAATATAAAAATAACACATTTCAAAATAGAAACAGACTCATAGATGGTTGGTTGCCAGAGATGCCTGGGGTGGGAGGATGGGTGAAAAAGGTGAAGGGGAATAATAGGTACAAACTTCCAGTTATAAAATAAATGAGTCATAGAGAAACCAATATGGTGGCATAGATAAACAGCTAAACTGCTGCCTAGCACAACAACTTCAAAAATACAGCTAAAAGACAAAACGGACATCATCCACAACAACAGGAAACCTGGCGGACTGGAAATTCTACAACTAGAACGAAAGAGAAAAGCACACAGAGAATCTCAGAGGAGCTGCAACGCCTGAGGTACAGAGACAGGCATGTAGGGAAAAAGGATGCGGCCTGAGAGGATGGGGTGGCTGTGTGCCTGGCTGGCATGCACTAGTGGGAAGGAGACAAAAGCTCCTGACTGAGCTGAATCCTTGTTTCGATTGCACTGAACCCCAGGAGAGACCCTGGAGACCCAGGCTCATATAGGGACAGTCTGGACTATAAGGTGAAATCTTAGCGGAGCAGCGAAAGGCAGAGGTCCAGAGACATACGCAAGTGCACGCAGAGAGGTATGACAAATCCCCGGGCTGCACTGAACCCCAGTTCCGACTGTGCTGAACCCCAGTCCCAGGCGAGACCCTAGGGACCCAGGCCCATACAGGGGGAATCTGGACTGTAAGGTGTAAACTCAGGAGAACAGCAAAAGGCAGAGTTCTGGAGGTACGTGCAGGAGTACGCGCAGAGAAGATGGACTGTTGAGTGTGCCATTGGCTTGATCTAGTGGGAAGTAGACAAAAGCTACAGATAGCGCTGAATCCCAGGTCCGACTGCACTGCCCCCCATACCAGGCGAGAATCTGGGAGTCTGGATTCATTGGGGGAGACACTGGACTGTTTGGCAGTGGGCAAAACTCGAAGGTGCCTTTCTCTCAGAGGTGCTGGCAGTGATTGTCTGCAGACACTGAGACACAGGAACCTCATCGGGCGGGGGTGACGGGAAGCCAAGGTTGTTGGCTCCACCCTGAGACTCCGCCCCATCCAACCTGAGCAGAGGCTTTTGCAATTTTACAGTCTTGTCGCATAAGGCTGTCTCCGAGCATAGACACAGATGATCCTCACAGCCAACTGGCCTGGAGGTCAATTCTGCCCAGTGATACCAACAACAATCAAGACTTAACTACAAAAAGGGTGTGCATACAGTCCAAAAAGGGGTGCACCAAGAGTGTTCACCTCAGGTAGCAGGGGAGGCTGAGACACCTAGCACACAAAGCTACCCTAACAACTCAGAAAGGCAGCGAAAATGCGGAGACAAAGAAACAGCTGACAAACAAAAGAAATGGAGGAAAAGAAACCACGGGATATAGAGTTCAAAACCACGGTTACAAAGTTTTCAGGAGGTGCCTAGAAAATGACAATAAATTTAGCAAGACCCTTGATGATATGAAAAAGGAACAACTAGAAATTACAAATACGCTTACTAAAATAAATATATATATATATATTATATAGAGACCCAACAGTGGACTAGAGAAACGCAAGAATCAAGTCAAAGATTTGAAATACAAAGAGGCAAAAAAAAAAAAAAAAAAAAAAAAAACCTCAACCAGAAAAGAAAAGAAGAAAAAGAATCCAAAAATTTGAAGATAGTGTAAGAAGCCTCAGGGACAACTTCAAGCGCACCAACATCAGAATTATGGGGGTGCCAGAAGAAGAGAGAGAGCAAGATACTGAAAACTTGCCCCACCTGGTGAAAGAAATAAACTTACAAGTCCAGGAAGGGCACAGAACCTCAAACTAAAGGAATCGAAAGAGGACCACACCTAGGCACATCATAATTAAAATGCCAAGAGCAAAAGTCAAAGAGAATATTAAAAGCAGCAAGAGAAAAAACACTTAAATTACCTACAAGGGAGCACTCATATGATTCTCAGCTAATTTCTCAACAGAAACTATGCACGCCAGATGGGAGTGGCAAGAAATTTTCAAAGTGATGAATACCAAGAACGTACAACCAAGATTACTCTACCCAGCAAAGCTATCATTCAGAATTGAAGGTCAGATAAAGAGCTTCACAGATAAGAAGCAGCTAAAGGAGTTCATCATTACCAAACTAGTATTATATGAAATGTTGAAAGGCATTCTTTAAGAAGAGAAAGATAAAGAAAGAGGAAGAAAAGGTGGCTGATTTAAACTAGAGCATCGATGGAACTGGAGTGCATTATGCTAAGTGAAATAAGCCAGTCAAAGAACGGTAAGTATCACATGATCTCACTCACTTATGGAATACAATGAACAACATAAACTGATGAACAAAACAAATCCAGAGACAGAGAAGCATTGACTGTCAAACCTCAGAGGGAAGGTAGGGGAGGGTCGGAGTTAGGGGAAGAGACCAACCAAAGGACTTGTATGCATGCATATAAGCCTAACCAATAGACACACATATCAGGGGTGGTGAGGGCATAAGTGGGAAGGGGGGAGTACAGGGGTAAAGGGGGATGAGGACACATGTGTAATACCTTAATCAATAAAGAAATTTTTAAAAAACTACAACTAAAAGACAAAACGGACATCATTCAGAACCATAAGAAAGCTGGCTGAGTGAAAATTCTACAACTAGAAGGAAAGAGAAAAGCACACAAAGAATCAGAGGAGAACAAAAGCATGAGGTACAGAGACACACGCACGGAGAGGACAGGTGGCTGACAGGCAGCTGAGTGCCTGGTTGGCTTCCTCTAGGGAGAAGGAGACAAAAGCTCCCAACTACACTGAACCCCAGTTCCGACTGCACTGAACCCCAGTTCTGGGTGAGACTCTGAGGACCCAAGCTCCTGGGGATGGGGAGATCTGGAATATCAGGTGAAAACTCAGGGAGGCCACGTAAGGCAGAGGTCTGGAGGCCCACGCGAAAGTGCACACAGAGAGGACTAACTGTTGTGTATACTGCTGGATCCCTATAGCGGGAAGGAGACAAAAGCCCTGACTTTTCTGAACCCCAGTTTCGACTGCAGTGAACTCCAGTTCCAGGCGAGAATCTGGGATACCAGATTCATTGGGGGAGAAACTGAACTGTCTGGCAGCGGGAGAAACTCTAGGATGGCTCTCTCTCAGAGGTGCTTACAGCAACTACCAAGAGACACTAAGACCCAGGACCCTCTTAGGACACGGCTGATGGAAAGCCTAGGCTTTCTGCTCTGCCCTGAGACTCCACCCTGAGACTCCGGCCCATCCAAGCTGAGCACAGAGGCTTTTGCAATTTTGCAAGTCTTGTCCCATAAGGCTGTCTCCAGCACAGAAGCTCTCCCAGCATAGACACAGCTGATCCTCACAGCTAATTGGCCTGCAGGTCAATTCCTCCCAGTGATACCAACAACAATTAAGACTTAACCACAACAAGGCACAGTACACAAAGAGATGCATCAAGAGTATCCACCTCAGGTAACTAGGGAGGCCGAGACACTGGGTCATAAGGAAATCTAGCACACAAAGCTACCTACCAACTCAGGGAAGCAACGAAAATGGGGAGACAAAGAAACAGAAAACAAATAAAATAAATGGAGGAAAGCAAAGGACTGGATATAAAGTTCAAAACCACGGTTATAAGGTTTTTCAAGGATTTCCTAGAAAAATCCAATAAATTTAGCAAGACCCTTGAGGATATGAAAAAGGACCAACTAGAAATTAAATATACACTGACTTGTCAGAAGCCAATCATTGTTTTAATGATAGAAAGCTGCGGATAGGAAATTTGAAGAGCTGGTCAACCTTAATTGCTCTGAAGTGTCAGAGATAATTACTGGATATTGGTGGTTGAAGCAGCCCCCACCTGTTATTCCTAAATAGATTCAATGATTGGCTTTTATTGGTGTTTCCTGCCTGGGGAATACGAGTATATCTTATGATCTTAATAGTAATAGAAGGGATGGTAAAGCCAGAGCGAGTAGTAGTTCTCCCACTAGAGTTGAACTACTGCCTGACCCCATTTCCAAATTAATATTTTCTAGTCTCTATTCATTTGTGTGCGGCCTTCTCCAGAAACCGGAACCCTGAACCGGAGACCCTGAATCATGTGGGACATGAAAAGGGTTTCCACATTTGGCACCCAATGTGGGGTACCATATTTGGTGCCTGACCGCGGGACATCTGGAGGAGATATTTTTCGCCTAGAGCGAAGGAAGAAGGATACACTGAGAAAGTGTCTGGAAAAAAATTCACCAAGAGAAAGGTGAAGGAGGTTCACCACATGCAAAGCCCGTGGACTAACTACACAGTCGCAGTTTGAAAGTAGGGTGGGAACGTCTTTTTCAGCCAAGCTAATGGGGAAGAATTAGGTTATAAAGTAAATTTTATTATAGACTTTTGGTTTGTATGCTTAAAGAATGTGGTTTCTTCTTCAAATTGGAATCTTGATTGGTATTTCGAATTTAAAATCTGTAATAAGTGAGGCTCCACTGATGAAACTGCATCTGGTGTGGAAAAATTCAAAGGTGGCAGGAGAGGTCAAGACTATCTATTCTCCCACAATGAGATTGCTTAAAGTGTTGTTTACAAATTATAAAAGAACTCGCAGGGAAATGCAAATCTTGGCCAAATTGGGTGTTAGTTATTGCTTCAGAAAGCGAAAAAAAAAATTTAAGATCTGTCTATACAGCAGAACCAAGATGGCAGCATAGGTAAAACACCTATCTTGCCGTCATACTCAGCAATTTTAATACTAGAACTTAACGAAAGAACAAACACCTTCCAGAATCACCAGAAAGCTGGCCGAGTGAAAATTCCACAAATAAAAGTGAAAATAAGACACTGTGACTCGGAGGAGCAGCGGCACACAGCATTGAAAGGTTGGCGCGGAGAGAGATTTTGAGCGCGCGCGCCAGCGGAGAGGGTGGGCGCATGAAAACCAGCCAGTTTTCTTGAATGGGGAGACAAAGACGGCCAGCTGGACTGATTCTCCAGCTTTGGGCGAAGTCCAGGGAACCCACTATCATACGGGGTGAAAACTGGACAGTGGGAGGGCACGCCAAAGCTCGGGTGCTGCAGGGGTCTCCCAGCTTGTGAAGAAGGCAGCTTGCACGAACAGCTCAGCTGCGTGACCACGCAGAGAGCGCTCTGCGACTTGCTCTCTCATTCGGAAAACCGTCAGACTGCTTTGTTTTATGAACCTGGGTGAGACATTGGGCGTGCAGACTCATTTGGTGAGAATCTGAATTCCCCGGCAGCCGGTAGAGCTCGGCAGCGAATATCTCTCAGAGGTGTTGGCGGCCATTGCCACCGGGACAGACTCCCTGGGGCCGCATAGGGCGGAGCTAACGCTGTCTGCTTGGCCCGGACACTCCGCCCATCCAACCTGAGAACAGCTGAGCTTCACAGACAATTGGCCTGGAGGTCAAGCCCTCCAAGTGCTAACAACGATTAACCTGAGCTTAACTTCAGCAAGACTGTGCAACCCATATCCACCTCAGGTAACTGGGAAGGCTGAGCCACTGTCCCTAGTAGGAAGTCTACCACACAAAGCTAATTGACTAACTCAGGGAAGCAGCCACCATGCAGAGACATGGAAAGAAATCAGATGTGAAAGAAATTGAGGAAAAAAACAGACTGGACATGGAATTCAAAACCACAGTTATAGGGCTTCTCAAGAGACTCCAACAAAAGGTTGAGGCCTATAAGGAAATAAGCAAGACCGCAAAGGAAATTAATGAGATCTGCAAGGAAATTATCAAGACCAATGTGGAAATGAATGAGTCCTACAAGGAAATGAACGAGACACTCAAGGATATAAAGGAGACTCTCAAGGATATGAAAAAGGACCAACCAGAAATTGAGCATACACTGACTGAAATAAAAAATATTATACAAAGACCTAAAAGTGCTCTGGAGCATCCCAAGAACCAAGTTAAAGATTTGAAATACAAAGAGGGAAAATCCACTCAGCTGAAAGAGCAAGAAACCAAAAGAATCCAAAAAATTGAAGACAGTGTAAGGGGCCTCTGGGACAACCTCAAGCATAGCAACATCTGAATTATAGGGGTGCCAGAAAAAGAGAGAGAGCAAGACAATGAAAACCTATTTGAAGAAATAGTGACCGAAAACTTCCCACACCTGGTGAAAGAAATTGACTTAGGAGTCCAAGAAGCGCACCGAACCCCAATATATAGGAACCCTAAGAGGACCACACCAAGGCACATCATAATTAAAATGCCAAGAGCAAAAGACAAAGAGAGAATATTAAAAGCAGCAAGAGAAAAACAGTTGGTTACCTATAAGGGAGCACCCATACGATGGTCAGCGGATTTCTCAACAGAAACGATGCAGGCCAGACGGGAGTGGCAAGAAATATTCAAAGTGATGAACAGCAAGAATCTACAACCAAGATTACTCTATCCAGCAAAGCTATCATGCAGAACTGAAGGTCAGATAAAGTGCTTCACAGATAAGAAAAAGCTAAAGGAGTTCATCACTACCAAACCAATATTATATGAAATGCTGAAAGATATTCTTTAAGAAGAGGAAGAAGAAAAAGGTAAAAATAAATATTATGAACAACAAATACACATCTGTCAACAAATGAATCTAAAAATCAAGTGAATTAATAAGCTGATGAATAGGATAAACTGGTGAATGTAACAGAATCACGGACATAGAGAGGGAATGGACTGACAACTCTTGGGGAGATAGGGGGTGTGGGAAGTGCAGCAAGAGACTGGACAAAAATCATGGAACTATGGGAGAGGACAGCGGAGGTAGGTGAGGGCGGAGGGTGGGATCGGTACCAGGTGGAGGGAAACTATAGGGTGGGAAAAAAAAGGGAACAATGTAATTAATAAACTGAACAATAAAGATTAAAAAAAAAGATCTTCTATACAAAAAGAAATTGACAGCCAGTTTGAAATTGAATTGCCATGGCCTAGAATAAAGAATATCCTTACATGATATTATTGTACAATGTTATTATAATTTTTGACACATTACAATAGCATATTGTACAATTATTCCAAACAAACTTAAAAACTAATTCTTTGAATGATTGGCATCAATTTAAAATAAGGATATGAAATTATTTAATCCCTTCCACTGTGTGGAAGGCTCCTTGGGAAGGCACCTGAGCATTCCATATTGGTCTCTCTTGCTCTTTTGTCAAGAGGGACCCTCTTCTTACAATCTAATTGCCGACGGCTGTTGCTTGAGCTTTCTGTTCATGCTGAGGTTGAAACCTCGTAATGGCTGGTACCATGGGTCTGTCTCTCTCCCAGTAGTATGAGGTGGACCCTCCCTGGAGAAGAAAGCTGTGGGAGCACACTGACCCACAGGGGGCAACTCCTGCATTGAGTGCCTGCCCCCTGGTGGTCAGTGCGAGTCATAGGGACCAGTCATTCCAGTCATTTAGTCATAATGGTGGTCACTTAGACTTTTATATATACTGGTAAAGAGAGATATGCATTACCCATGGACACAGGAAATAGGGTGGTGAAGGGCTGGAGCGGGACAGGATCAGGTGGAGGAGGGCAATGGGGGGAAAAAAGAGGAGAGGACATCTGTAATAATCTCAACAGTAAAGTTGAAAATAATAACAATATATTAATAACTTCATACAATGACAGATGGTTACTACACATATTGTGTGAGAATCACTATACTGTACACCTGATGATATTGTACGCCAAGTACACTTTAATAAACTACACTTATTTCAAGGTTATCACAATAAGAAAAAACTCATTTTAAGCAATAAATTATAACGAGTCAGAATTGTATACTAAAATAATCACACCAAAAAAAGAAGCATGGAATGCCAATCAGATAACAATTGGAAAAGGGTCCCAGGTTTGATTCTGGTCAAGGGCACATGCCTGAGTTGTGGGCTCGATCCCCAGTGGGGGGCATGCAGGAGGCAGCCGATCAATGATTCTCTCTCATCATTGATGTTTCTCTCTCTCTCCCTCTCCCTTCCCCTCTGAAATCAATAAAAATATCTTTTTTTAAAAATCAACAGAGGAAAATGAAAAGCATCACTAAACAGAAAGATGACATAAGAGCACTAATTCAGGTGATTCAGAGAGAAGTTTTATTTTTTATTTATTTTTTTAAATTATTTTTTATTGATTTTTTGCAGTATAATAGTAGTACATGTTTTCCTTTCCCCCTCCCCCTTATCCTCCCCCCAGCCTCCCCCACCCCCCAGAGAGAAGTTTTAAAAAGCAGTTTGAGGAAGAAATCTTGCCAGTAAGTCAAACAACAGATGCTGAACTTGAACCTGGTCAGCTTCACCATTAAAAGTTAGAAGAGAGAGAAACCAAGATGGCAGCATAGGTAAACACCTATATTGCTGCCTCGCATAACAATTCCAAAACTGCAACCAAAAGGCAAAATGGACATCATCCAGAACCACCGGAAAGCTACCTGAGTGGAAATCCTACAACCAGAAAGAAAGAAAAAAGGACACTGAGACTCAGGAACTGTGGAAGGCAGAGGTGCTGAGATGCAGAGATGTGTGCGCATGAAAGGATGGGCTGGCTTCCTCAAACCTGAGGGAAAGAAAGACTCCCCACCGCACTGAAATCCAGCTCCAGCCAAGACTCAGGGAACCCAGATTCATACAGTGAGAAACTGGACCGTCTGACAGAGGGCAAAATCCGTAAGCAGCTTTCTCTCAAATGTGCATGCAGCGAATGCCACAGGGCACTGAGACCCAGGGGAAGTGCGGAAGACAGGTGAGGAGGCGCGTGCACGGAGAGGACTTGGGCAGCTAGCTGAGCAGTAGCTGGTTTTCTCGTTCGGGAGGGAAACAAAACCTCCAGATTGTATCTTACTCCAGTTCCAGTAAGACTTTGGATACTCACACTCATTCGGGGAGAAACTGGACAGCTGAGCCTCACAGCCAATTGGCCTGGAGGGCAACTCTGCCCAGGATTACCAACAACAACCTAGGCTTAACTACAACAAGACCGTGCACACAGCCCATAAAGGGATGAACTAAGAGTATCCACCTCAGGTAACGGGAGACTAAGCCACTGGGCACAAAAGACAACTTGCATACAAAGCCACTCTATCAACTCAGGGAAGCAGCTAAAATGCGGAGACAAAGAAGCAGGCCAAAGAAATGGAGGAAAGCAAATGACTGGATATAGAGTTCAAAACCACAGTATAAGGTTTTTCAAGAGGTTCCTAGAAAAGGCTGATAAACTTAGCGAGACCCTCAAGGATATGAAAAAGGATCAACTAGAAATTAAGCATACACTGACTGAAATAAAAAATATTATGCAGAGACCTGAAAGCAGACTAGAGAAACGCAAGAATCAAGTCAAAGATTTGAAATACAAAGAAGCAAAAAACACTCGGCTGGAAAAGAAAAAAGAATCCAAAAAATTGAAGAAAGTGTAAGGAGCCTCTGGGACAACCTCAAGGATACCAACAACTGAATTATGGGGGTGCCAGAAAAAGAGAGAGCAGGATACTGAAAACCTATTTGAAGAAATAGTGACCGAAAACCTGCCCTACCTGGTGAATGAAATAGATATACAAGTCCAGGACGCGCAGAGAACCCCAAACAAAAGGCATCCAAAGAGGACCACACCAAGACACATCATAATTAAAATGCCAAGAGCAAAAGACAAAAGAGAGAATATTAAAAGCAGCAAGAGAAATACAGTTACCTACAAGAGAGCATCTACATGACTGTCAGTGGATTTCTCAACAGAAACTATGCAGGCCAGAAGAGAGTGGCAAGAAATATTCAAAGTGATGAATATCAAGAACCTACAACCAAGATTACTCTACTCAGCAAAGCTATCATTCAGAATTGAAGGTCAAATAAAGAGCTTCACAGATAAGAAAAAGCTAAAGGAGTTCATAACCACCAAACCAGTATTATATGATATGCTAAAAGGTGTTCTTTAAGAAGACGAAGAAGAAAAAGATAAAGATAAAAACTATGAACAAGAAATACATATCTATCAACAAGTGAGTCTAAAAACCAAGTGAATAAAAAATCTGATGAACAGAATAAACCGGTGGATATAATAGAATCAGGGGCATAGAAAGGGAGTGGACTGACAATTTTCAGGGGGTAAGGGATGTAGGGGTGTGGGAAGAGACTGGACAAAATTCATACACCTATGAATGAGGACAGTGGGGGAGGGAGGGCAGAGGGTGAGGTAGAAACCGGATGGAGTGGAGCTACAGGGAGAAAAAAAGAGGAACAATTGTAATAATCTGAACAATAAAGATTTATTTATTTTTTTAAAGTTAGGAAACAAGGGGTAAAGTACCTATAAAATATTAATGGGAAATTTTTCAGGGAGACCCAAGGACAGATGAATGAAGACTACAGTTTTGTAATGAGGAACCAGGTGAAGTTCAGGGAAATCTTTGTTTTTTTTTTAATTCATTTTATTGATTTTTTACAAAGGGGAAGGGAGAGGGATAGAAAGTCAGAAACATCGATCAGCTGCCCCTTGCACGCCCCCTACTGGGGATGTGCCCGCAGCCAAGGTACATGCCCTTGCCAGAATCAAACCCTGGACCCCTCAGTCTGCAGTCCGACGCTCTATCCACTGAGCCAAACTGGTCTCGGCAATTCAGGGAAATCTTTACTAAAGAACAAATACTGGTAGAAGGTAAAGAGATGTTGGAAGGAGAGACAAAATGGTGGCGGAACAGACGGACGTGTCCTGAGCCTTGTCCTGGAGCAAATAGAGTGAGTAGCTAAAACGAGTGGAATTCAGCCCATATTGGTGAAGGACATGCAGCTGGTGAGACAGTTTGCATATGGGAAGGACAGAGATCCACTGGATAAAGCCCAGGGCACTGCAACCATTTGAACAGCAGACACGCGAGCAGCCCGTTCCTGTCCAAGGAACTGAGCAGCCCCACAAGTAAGCCGCCACAGGCCTAAGAGCAGCAACTTCATGTGGCCTGCCTCCATCCAAGGAGCAGCAGCTGTGTGAGCAGCCAGTTCCCCCATCTGATGAGCAGCAACCACGCGAGCAGCTCGCCCCATCCGAGGAACAGCAGCCGCTTGAGCAGCCAACCCACTACTGAGGAGCAACAGCCCCACACAGCCAGCCCCACTCTGAGGAGCAGCAGCTGCGCACAACCCACATCCTGCACCTGTCCGAAGAGCAGCAGCTGTGCTGCACAAGCAGTCAGGCGCCTTCCAAGGAGCAGCAGCTGTGCAAACAGCCCACCCCCTTCCAAGGAGCAGCAGCTGTGTGAGTAGACTGTCCCTTTCCAAGGAGCAGTACCCACACGAATCACCAACCACCAACCAAGGAGCAGCAGTTGTGTCAGTCACCTGCCCACATCCTAGGAGCAGCAGCTGTGTGAGCAGCCCAACCCTTTCTGAGGAGCAATATCCATATGAACAGCCTCACCCCATCTGAGGAGCAGCAGCCACATAAGCAAACCGCCCACGTCCAAGGAGTAGCAGCCCTATGCAGTCCACACTGGTCCAAGGAGCAGCAGCCACAGGCAGCCTGCATTTGTCCTACGAGAAGGAACCGGGTGAGCAGCCTGTGCCTGTCTGAGAAGCATCAATAGCACGAACAGCTCACTCCCACGGGAGGAGCAGCAGCCACATGAGCAGACTGCCCCACATCCAAGGAGAAGCAGCTGCACGAGCAACCCACACCTGTACAAGGAGCAGCAGCCCTGCAAGCAACCTGCCCCTATCCAAGGAGTGGCAGCATCACGAGTAGCCTGTCCCATCCGAGGAAAAGCAGCAGCACGCAGCCAACCCCCATCTAAAGAACAGCGGCCAAACGAGAAGCCCATCCTGTCCTAGCATCAGGAGCCACGGGAGCAGCTGGCCCCCATCCAATGAGCAGCAGACATGAGCAACCCTTCCTCATCCGAGGTGCAGCAACCTCATAATCAGCCCACTCCCCATCCAAAGAACAGCAGCTATATGAGCAGCCTCCCCCACCAGCCAGAGGAGGCACCACTTCTGCAAAGAGCACCCACCAGAGGAGCCGCTGCCAACTGAGAAGCAGCTGCTACCATAACTGTCCGAGGAGCAACCACAGCCAGAAAAGCCACTGCCATCCAAGGAGCAGCCCCTGCACAGCTAGACATCTAGATCAGTCGGTAAGACCAAAAGTGGGTAGACAGATATACCCCCAAAGGAAAGAAAAGAAGGAGTTACCAGAAAAGCAGCGAAGTGGAACAGAGGCATGCAATGTCAGAAAAAGAACTCAGAATAAGGGTCACAGAGTTCATGAACCAGATGGAAGAGAAAATCAACACCTCATTTAAGAATCAAGAAGAAATGGATGAAAAAATCAACGACTTATATAAGAAGCAAGAAGAGATGAAGAGGGGGAGAACCAAGATGGCGGCATAGGTAAAACACCGATCTTACCGTCATACTCAACAATTTTAATACTACAACTTAATGAAAGAACAAACACCTTCCAGAATCACCTGAAAGCTCGCCGAGTGAAAATTCCACAAATAAAAGTGAAGATAAGACACTGTGACTCGGAGGAGAGGCGGCGGACAGCGTTAAAAGATTCCCGCGGAGAGAGGTTTGGAGCGCGCGCCAGCGGAGAGGGCGGGCGGCTGAAAACGGGCCAGTTTTCTCGAACGGGGAGACAAAGACGTCCCACTGGACTGGTTCTCCAGCTTTGGGCGAAGTCCAGGGAACCCATTATCATACGGGGTGAAAACTGAACAGTGGCAGAGCACGCTGAAACTCGGGCGCTGCAGGGGTCTCCCGGCTTGTGGAGAAGGCAAGCTTGCACGAACAGCTCGGCTGCGTGACGGCGCAGAGAGCGCTCTGCGACTTGCTTTCTCATTCGGAAAACCATCAGAATGCTTTGTTTTACAAACCTGGATGAGACATTGGGCGTGCAGAGTCACTTGGGGAGAGTCTGAATTCCCCGGCAGCCGGTGGAGCTCCACAGCAGCTCTCTCTCAGAGGTGCTGGCAGCCATTGCCCCCTGCGCAGGGTCCCTGGGGCCGCAAAGGGCGGAGCTGACAATGTCTGCTTGGCCCGGACACTCCGCCCATCCAACCTGAGCACAGCTGAGCTTCACAGAGGTCAACCCCTGGAGGTCAACCCCTCCAAGTGCTAACAACGATTAACTGAGCTTAACTTCAACAAGACTGTGCAACCCATATCCACCTCAGGTAACTGGGGAGGCTGAGCCACTGTCCCTAGTAGGAAGTCTACTACACAAAGCTAATCGACCAACTCAGGGAAGCAGCCACCATGCAGAGACATGGAAAGAAATCAGATGTGAAAGAAATGGAGGGAAAAAAACGACTGGACATGGAATTCAAAACCACAGTTACAGAGTTTTTCAAGAGGATCCAACAAAAGGTCGAGGCCTATAAGGAAATAAGCGAGATCGACAAGGAAATGAATGTGTCCTACAAGGAAATGAATGAGACCTTCAAGGAAATGATGAAGACCAACGTGGAAATGAAGGAGACTCTCAAGGATATGAAAAAGGACCAACCAGAAATTGAGCATACACTGACTGGAATAAAAAATATTATACAAAGACCTAAAAGTACTTTAGAGCACTCCAAGAACCAAGTTAAAGATTTGAAATACAAAGAGGGAAAATCCACTCAGCTGAAAGAGCAAGAAACCAAAAAAATCCAAAAAATTGAAGATAGTGTAAGGGGCCTCTGGGACAACCTCAAGCATAGCAACTTCTGAATTATAGGGGTGCCAGAAAAAGAGAGAGAGCAAGACAATGAAAACCTATTTGAAGAAATAGTGACCGAAAACTTCCCACACCTGGTGAAGGAAATTGACTTAGGAGTCCAAGAAGCGCACCAAACCCCAATATATAGGAACCCTAAGAGGACCACACCAAGGCACATCATAATTAAAATGCCAAGAGCAAAAGGCAAAGAGAGAATATTAAAAGCAGCAAGAGAGAAACAGTTGGTTACCTATAAGGGAGCACCCATACGATTGTCAGCAGATTTCTCAACAGAAACTATGCAGGCCAGACGGGAATGGCAAGAAATATTCAAAGTGATGAACAGCAAGAATCTACAACCAAGATTACTCTATCCAGCAAAGCTATCATGCAGAATTGAAGGTCAGATGAAGTGCTTCGCAGATAAGAAAAAGCTAAAGGAGTTCATCACCACCAAACCAATACTATATGAAATGCTGAAAGATATTCTTTAAGAAGAGGAAGAAGAAAAAGATAAAAGTGTAAATTATGAACAACAAATACACATCTATCAACAAATGAATCTAAAAATCAAGTGAATTAATAAGCTGATGAACAGGATAAACTGGTGAATGTAACAGAATCTCGGACATAGAGAGGGAATGAACTGACAAGTCTTGGGGAGAAAGGGGGTGTGGGAAGTGCAGCAAGAGACTGGACAAAAATCATGCAACTATGGGAGAGGACAGTGGAGGGGGGTGAGGGCGGAGGGTGTTATGGGTACCAGGTGGAGGGGAACTATAGGGGGGAAAAAAGGGAACAATGCAATTAATATACTGAACAATAAAGATTTTTAAAAAAGAAGAGGTGAAGAGTGATATAGCTGCAATAAAAAACACCATGGAAAGTTTCAACAGTAGACTAGGAGAAGCAGAGGACCGAATTAGCGAACTAGAATCAGGGAAGCAAAACACAGCCAAAATGAATTGCAACTGGAGAAAAAAATTAAATACAGAAGGAGAGCCTAAGGGAGCAATCGAACAACATGAAATGAAGCAACATACAAATAATAGGAGTGCCAGAACAACAGGAAGAGGAACAAGGGTTAGAACTATTTGAAGAAATAATGTCAGAAAACTTCCCTGATGTGGCAAAGAAAAAAGTCTTCAAGCACGGAGAGTCCCAAACAAGATGAACCCGAAAAGACCCACAACAAGACACATCATAATTACTATGGCAAATATTCCGAATAAAGAGAGAATCTTAAAGGCTGCAAGAGAGAGACAGAAAGGTATATACAAGAGAACTCCCATTAGATTATCAAATGATTTCTCAAAAGAAACGCATCACACCAGAAAAGAATGGAAGGAAATTTACAAAGTGATGCAAACCAAGGGACTGAATCCAAGAATACCCTATCCAGCAAGGTTATCATTCAAAATTGAAGGAGCTTCACAGACAAAAAATGCTAAGGAGTTTATCACTACCAGGCCAGCAATGGAAGAAATGCTAAAGGGAATGGAGTAAAAAGAAGAAATAAATAGGTAAGAAGAAACACAGACACAAAAAATAAAAATGGCTACAAATAAATATCTTTCAATAACTTTAAACATAAACAGACCAAATGCTCCAACCAAAAGACATCAAGTGGCTGAATGGATTTTTAAAAAATGACCAATATAAATGCTGTCTACAAGATACCCAATCAGAAAAAGAAACTCATACAGACTGAAAGTAAAGGAATGGAAAAACATCTTTCAGGAAAATGAAAATGAAAAAAGTTGGGGTAGCAGTACTTATTTCTGACAAAATAGACCTTAAAGGCCATAATAAGATAAAAGGAAGGCCACTTTATAATAACAAAGGGATTGATGAAACAAGAGGGTATAACCCTGATAAACATATATGCACCCAATGCAAGAGCACCCAAAAACATTTTTAAAACTCCTGGAAGGTATCAAAGGAGAGATTAACAACGATACAATCATAGTAGGGGACTTTAATACACCACTGTCATCACTGAATAAATCCTCTAGACATAAAATCAGCAAAGAAACAGCAATTATAAATGACTCACTAGACCAGATGGACCTAATTGACATCTTCAGAGCATTTCTCCCCAAATCAAAGAATATACGTGCTTCGCAAGGGCACATAGGACATTGTCAAAAATACACCACATAGTGGGTCACAAAGTTTCCCCAAATTCAAAAAGAATGAAATCATATCAAGCATTTTCTCAGACCACAATGGCATAATATTATAAATAAACTACAATAAAGACAATCCAAAAAATTCAAACACTTGGAAGCTGAATAGCTATTAAACAATGATAGGGTTATCAATGAGATCAAAGAAGAAATTAAATACATCCTGGATATTAATGACAATAAAAACACAACAATGCAAATACTACGGGACACAATGAAAGCAGTCCTGAGAGGGAAGTTTATAGCTCTACAGGCCTACCTCAAAAACAAGAAAAAATGGTAATAAATCCTCTAAGTCAGCAACTCAAAGCGTTAGAAAGAGAGCAACAAGAAAAGCCCACAGTGAGCAGAAGAAAGGAAATAATAAAGATCACAGCAGAAATGGATGACATGGAGAACAACAACAAAAAATACAAAAGATCAATGAAACTGATGAACCTCTAGCCAGGCTCACCAGGAAGCAAAGAGAGAGAACCCATATAAATAAAATCAGAAACGAAAGAGGAAAAACAACAAGAGACCCCACAGAAATACAAAGGATTTAAAAATAATATGAACAACTCTATTCTAACAAACTAGACCAAATGGAGGAAATGGACACATTCCTAGAAAACTACAACCTTCCAAAACTTACTCAGGAAGATTCTAAAAATCTCAATAGACTGATAACTATTGAAGAAACTAAAGCGGTCATTAAAAAGCTTCCAGCAAAAAAAAGCCCGGGGCCATATGGCTTCACAGGGGAGTTTCACCAAATATTCAAGGAAGAACTAAAATCTATCCTCCACCAACTATTCCAAAAAAATTCAAGAGGAAGGATGGAAAAATGTTTCCCTCGTTCTATGAAGCCAGCATCACCCTAATACCAAAAGCAGATAAAGACAACACTATGAAAGAGAATTACAGGCTAATGTCCTCATGAACATAGATGCCAAAATCCTCAACAAAATTCTAGTAAATCGGATCAAGCAGTACATCAGAAAAGTCATGCATACACCATGACCAAGTAGGATTTGTCCAGGGGATGCAAGGATGGTACAATATTCGCAAATCAATAAACGTGATACATCATATAAAGAAACTGAGACAAAAATCACATAGTCATATCAATTGATGCAGGAAAAGCATTTGACAAAATCCAATACCCTTTCTTGATAAAGAAAAAAAAAACCTCTCAGCAAGATGGGAATAGAAGGATCAAACCTCAACATAATAAAAGCCATATATGACAACCCACAGCCAACATCATACTCAATGGGCAAAAACTAAAACCATTTTCCCTAAGAACAGGAACAAGACAGGAATGCCAACTCTCACCACTCCTGTTCGACATAGTGCTGGAAATACTAGCCATTGCAATCAGACAAGAAGAAGAAATAAAAGGCATCCAAATTGGAAAAGAAGAAGGAAAACTGTCTTTATTCACAGATGACATGATAGTGCACATAGAAAACCCTAAAGACTCCCTCAAAAAAATCATTACTGAAGAAATGAATTCAGCAATGTAGCAGGATATAAAATTAACGCCAAGAAGCCTATGGCATTTCTATACACCAATAGCGTATAGAATCCCATTTACAATCGTACCAAAAAAGTTAAGATACCTAGAAATAAACTTAACTAAGGAGGTAAAAGACCTATATGCGGAAAACTACATGACACTGAAAAAAGGAATAGAGGAAGACATAAACAGATGGAAGAACATGGATTGGTAGAATCTACATTATCAAAATGTCCATACTACTCAAAGCAACCTATAATTTCAGTGCACTTCCCATTAAAATACCAATGGCATAGTTCACAGACCTAGAAAGAACTCTCCAAAAATTCATCTGGAATAAAGAGAGACCCCAAATAGCTACAGCAATCCTAAGAAAGAAGGACAAAGTAGATGGAATCTCAATACCAGATATCAAGCTGTATTACAAAGCCACTATTCTCAAAACTGTTATTGGCACAAGAATAGACATATAGACCAATGGAATAGAATAGAGAACCCAGAAATCAACCCAAATCACTACGCTCAATTAATATTTGACAACAGGCATGAACATACAATGGAGTCAAGACAGTCTCTTCAATAAATGGTGTTGGGAAAATTGAATAGATACATGCAAAAAAAAGAAAAAGAAACTAGACCAACTTACACCATGCACAAAAATAAACTCAAAATGGATCAAGGACTTAAACATATGATGGGAAACTATAAAAATACTAGAAGAATCTATAGGCAGAAAAATCTCTGACATATACCAAAGGAATTTCTTCACTGATACTACTCTTAGGGCAATGGAAACTAAAGAGAAAATAAACAAATGGGACTACATCATAATAAAAAAGCTTCTACACAGCAAAGGAAACCATCAATAAAACAACAAGAAAGCCCACTGCATGGGAGAACATATTTGCCAATGATATCAATGATAAGGATTTAATCTCCAATATTTACAAACAACTCATACAGCTTAACAAAAAGAAGATAAACAACCCGATCAAAATATGGGCAACTGATCTAAATAGAAACTTTTTGAAAGAAGACGGAAGGCCAAGAGACATATGAAAACTTGCTCAAAGTCACTAATAATCAGAGAGACGCAAATCAAAACAACAATGCGGTACCATCTCACACCTGTCAGAAAGGCTATTATCAACAAGTCAACAAATGACAAGTGCTGGGGAGGATGCAGAGAAAAAGGAACCCTCATGCACTGCAGGTGGGAATGCAAACTGGTGCAGCCACTATGGTGAACAGTATGGCGTTTCCTCAAAAAACTAAAAATAGAACTCCCATTTGACCTAGTAATCCCACTTTGAGGAATGTGTGCCAATAAACTAGAATAACATATCAGAAAGGATAGATTCACCCCTGTTCATAGCAGCACAATTTACCATAGCTAAGATTCGGAAACAGCTTAAGTGCCCATCAGCAGATGAGTGGATTAAAAACTGTAATACATCTACACAGTGGAATTCTATGCTGCAGTAAAAAAGGAGTTCTTACCATTTGCAACAACATGGATGGAGATGGAAAGCATTATGCTAAGCAAAATAAGCCAGTCAGAGAAAGATAAATATCACATGATCTCACTCACTTGTGGAATATAATGAGCAACATAAACTGATGAACAAAAATTGATCCAGAGATAAGAGAAACATCAATCAGAATGTCAAACTTCAGGGAAGGTAGGGAATAGTGGGGGTTAGGGGAGACATCGACCAAAGAATTTATATGCATGCATATAAGCCTAGTCAATAGACATAGACAACAGGAGGGTGGGGGCAGGAATGGGAAGTATGAGTAATGGGGGAATAAGGACACATATGCAATACCCTAATAAAGAAATTTTTAAAAAAATGTTGGAGAACCAAGATGGCGGCATAGGTAAAACACCTATCTTGCCATCATACACAGCAATTTCACAACTACAACTTAACAAAAGAACAAACACCGTCCAGAATCACCAGAAAGCTGGCCAAGAGAAAATTTCACACATAAGAGTGAAGATAAGACACTGTGACTCGGAGGAGCGGCGGCAGACAGCATTGAAGATCCGTGTGGAGAGAGGTTTGGAGCATGCGCGCCAGCGGATAGGGCAGGCAGCTGAAAACCGGCCAGTTTTCTCGAATCAGGAGACAAAGACGTCCCACTAAACTGATTCTCCAACTCTTGGCGAAGTCCAGGGAACACACTATCACACAGGGTAAAAACTGGACAGTGGGAGGGCACACTGAAGCTCGGGTACTGCAGAGGTCTGCCGGCTTGTGGAGAAGGCAAGCTTGCGCGTGAACTTGGAAACAGCGCAGCTGCCTGACGTAGTAGAGAGTGCTCGTGACTTGCTCTCTCATTCGGAAAACCATCAGAATGCTTTGTTTTACGACCCTGGGTGAGACGTTGGGTGTGCAGACTAATTTGGGGAGAGTCTGAATTCCCCGGCAGCCGGTGGAGCTCTGCAGCGGCTCTCTCCCACAGGTGCTGGTGGCCACTGCCCCCGGCACAGATGTCCCTGGGGCCACATAGGGCGGAGCTAACGCTGTCTGCTTGGCCCGGACACTCCGCCCATCCAACCTGAGCACAGCTGAGCTTCACAGAGGTCAACCCCTGGAGGTCAACCCCTCCAAGTGCTAACAACGATTAACCTGAGCTTAACTTCAGCAAGACTGTGCAACGCATATCCACCTTAGGTAGCTGGGGAGGCTGAGCTACTATCCCTAGTAGGAAGTCTACCACACAAAGCTAATTGACTAACTCAGGGAAGCAGCCACCATGCAGAGACATGGAAAGAAATCAGATGTGAAAGAAATGGAGGGAAAAAAACGACTGGACATGGAATTCAAAACCACAGTTATAGGGCTTCTCAAGAGGCTCCTACAAAAGGTCGAGATCTATAAGGAAATAAGCAAGACCGACAAGGAAATGAATGAGTCCTACAAGGAAATGAACGAGACTGTCAAGAATATGAACCAGACCTGCAAGGAAATGATCAAGACCAACGTGGAAATTAATGAGTCCTACAAGGAAATGAACAAGACCCTCAAGGATATGAAGGAGACTCTCAAGGATATGAAAAAGGACCAACCAGAAATTAAGCATACACTGACTAAAATAAAAAATATTATACAAAGACCTAAAAGTACTTTAGAGCACTCCAAGAACCAAGTTAAAGATTTGAAATACAAAGAGGTAAAATCCACTCAGCTGAAAAAGCAAGAATCCAAAAGAATCCAAAAAATTGAAGATAGTGTAAGGGGCCTCTGGGACAACCTCAAGCATACCAACTTTCGACTTATAGGGGTGCCAGAAAAAGAGAGAGAGCAAGACAATGAAAACCCATTTGAAGAAATAGTGACCGAAAACTTCCCACACCTGGTGAAAGAAATTGACTTAGGAGTCCAAGAAGCACACAGAACCCCAATATATAGGAACCCTAAGAGGACCACACCAAGGCACATCATAATTAAAATGCCAAGAGCAAAAGACAAAGAGAGAATATTAAAAGCAGCAAGAAAAAAAGTTAGTTACCTATAAAGGAGCACCCATACGATTGTCAGTGGATTTCTCAACAGAAACCATGCAGGACAGACAGGAGTGGCAAGAAATATTCAAAGTTATGAATAGCAAGAATCTACAACCAAGATTACTCTATCCAGCAAAGCGATCATTCAGGATTGAAGGTCAGATAGAGTGCTTCACAGATAAGAAAAAGCTAAAGGACTTCATCACCACCAAACCAATATTATATGAAATGCTTAAAGATATTCTTTAAGAAGAGGAAGAAGAAAAAGATAAAAGTGTAAATTATGAACAACAAATACACATCTATCAACAGATGAATCTAAAAATCAAGTGAATTAATAAGCTGATGAACAGGATAAACTGGTGAATGTAACAGAATCTCGGACATAGAGAGGGAATGAACTGACAATTCTTGGGGAGAAAGGGGTGTGGGAAGTGCAGCAAGAGACTGGACAAAAATCATGCAACTATGGGAGAGGACAGTGGAGGAGGGTGAGGGCGGAGGGTGGGATGGGTACCAGGTGGAGGGGAGCTATAGGGGAGAAAAAAGGGAACAATGTAATTAATAAAATGAACAACAAAGATAAAAAATTTAAAAATTAAAATAAATAATAAAAAAATTAAAAAATTTAAAAAAAGAAATGTTGGAAGGGTATACAAATGCATGCATTAAGGATAAAAAAGAGCAAATGGAAACTCTGATGTAATTAAAAATCAACAAAACTGGTTGAAGTTTAAAAATAATTCTTTTATTTGGAGTAAATCACAAAAAAAATAGTTGAATGGACCATCATGAGAGAAAATATCAGCAAAGGAGGACATTCTAGATTACTTCAAAATACTTTATCGTAATTCTATAATCAACCATCAATAAAAGACCAAGGTGGATTAAAGACTGTAAAATGGTGACAGTCTCTTCATGTGAAACTAGGGTCCCAATGCACAAAATTCGTTCATGGAAGAGGGGGGATCCCCTCAGCCCAGCCTGCATCTTCAGGGGATGTCTGACTGCCAGTTTAGGCCCAATCCCCTTTCATTATCCAGAACACGCTGCATGTACCAGTGACCATTTGTTTCATACAAGCGAAAGGCATCTTGCTGTTATATGGCCAGCTACATTATTTTACCCTGATTATAAAAAGTAGTACATAACTTCTGAGGCAGTAGTACCATTTTCTCTATCTTATGGGTGGAAAAATTAAAGCAGAGAGAAGTTAACAGGCTTTACCACACAGTTATAAGTGTTAGAATCAGGACTGACCACAAAATGTGCAAGCCGGAGTCCATGCATGTCATCGCTGCATCATCCTGAATAGCCTTGCCAGGTTTTAATTTTTAAATCTAAGACATTGTTCCTAATATATAGGGTAGGGTCCCTAGGCCTGGCTGACAATCAGGGCCGATCTTGGGGCAACCAGCAGGCAGGATGATTGGGGGGGCCCCGCTGACACCCACCTAGGCTGGCAGCTTGGAGCCACCCGCTGGCCAGCCATACCTCCCCCTTCGCTGCCACTGGTCACCTCCCTCCGGGGAGGTGGGGGGGAGCAGACACTCAACAGAGGAGCTGCTCCCAACTGGCAGCTCCTGCATTGAGTGTCTGCCCCTGGGTGGTCAGTGCACATCATAGCAATTGGGTCATTCTGCCGTTGTATTTATATATTAGGGTTTTATTATATAAGATAAGTGATTTATATGTGGTAATGGTCTTATCTGTCAGATCAAAGAAACAAGGCTTGCTGCATTCATAGATTTAAGAAGAGAGAGTAAAACCTTCACTATAATGTTTTTTCTTTGTTATGTTTTGTTTTAAATATATTTTATTAATTTTTTTTTTTTTTACAGAAAGGAAGGGAGAGGGATAGAGAGCTAGAAACATCAATGAGAGAGAAACATCGATCTGCCTCCTGCACACCTCTACTGGGGATCGGCACGCAACTAAGGTACATGCCCTTGACCAGAATCGAACCTGGGACCCTTGAGTCTGCAGGCCAATGCTCTATCCACTGAGCCAAACAGGTTAGGGCTGTAATGTGTTTTTAAAACCTAAAACAATACTTTAAAATGTAATTATATTATATAAACACTAGAGGCCCAGTGCACAAATTCGTGCATGGGTGGGGTCCAGCTGGCCTGCCTTGATGGAGGTCTATTGCCGGCGGGGCCAAGAGTAGTTGGCCAGCCAACTCTGCCCCCTATCAAGGTATTGGAGGCCAATCAGGGGCCGAATAGGCCAAGGGGAGGGTCTGCAGGCAGTTGGAAGCTGGTCCTGCCCCCGATCAGGGTATTGGAGGCCTATCAGGGCCCAGATCAGGCTGGTTGACTGCCTCAGTGTGCATCATAGCCACTGGTTGTTCCAGTCATTCTGGTTGTTACCCCATTCCGGTCACTGAGCTTTCATATATATAGATTTTTATTTTTGTAAGCGGCTCACATAAGGAAAACTAATATAGAAACTAATAGACTTCAGTAGTTTTTATAATGTTCCTTTGGATTTTTAAAATTATTTGGCAACATTTCACACAATCACTTTATATTATACTAGAGGCCCAGTGCACGAAACTCGTGCACTGGGGGTGTTTGATCCCTCAGCCCAACCTGCCCCCTCACACATACTGGGAGCCCTCAGGGGGTGCTACTCGTCCATAGTACTGCTCTCCTCATTCTTCTTCCTTCCCCAGTGCTTTTCCTGTAACTGGTAGATGTTGGCCAGTACAAAGAGTTGCATTTCTTGGTGTCCTATTCACACAACTCCTCTCCATCACCCCACCTTCAAAGATTAACCTCTTTAGCCTTAAAAGCAGTGATTACACACATCACTATTTTCTGTCTTCATTCTCATGAGTAATCCCATCCCAAACAATTACTTATTCTAGCACTGTTCATAGAACTTTCTGATAAAGTAAATATTCTACATCCTTTCTATCCAATACAGTAGTCACTAGCCACAGAGTACATATGGTGAGGATGACCAAGGAACTGAATTTTTTATTTTCACTTAATTTTAACTCATTTAAATAGTTACATGTAGCTAGAGGCTATCATAATGGACAACACAGTTTTATGCACAAACAAAAAAAATAAAGAATTTATCCTCTCTCCTGTCTTTTCAAATATTGCTTTATTTCTAGAAAAAGGTCTCTTGTTTAAAAAAGATAACTTATCCTCTCTCCTGTCTTTTCAAATATTGCTATTATTTCTAGAAAAAAGGTCTCTTGATTATTTTCATTCCATTTTATGAATCATAAAATATGCCCTGACAAAGACAGATAATCCTTGAAAAATAGATAAATCACATAAAAATAGCTTCTTATAAGAAACTTTTAAATGAAACTAGATATAATAAATAAAAGTTGCAAGAGTAAGAAGAGTACAAAGAGTATCTGTATAGTCTTTATCAAGATTTACTTGTTATTAATATTTTTGCTATTTGGTTATCATTTGCTCTCTTACATAAAATATAAAATATATGTATTTCCATATGTATTTCTTAAGAATAAGAATTTCTTTAATGTAACCACTATTCAGTTATGGACTTGACTAAATTTAACACTAATGCAATAATTTAATCTACCATTTGTATTTTAGTTTCTTTCAGAATCAAAATCAAAAGTTATTGCAGGCTATTGAAGTCTCACTGAAACTTTTTCTTTCTTTCTTACCTCCTTCAGAGTGGAGCTCCTAGGCAGAACAATATAAGCCAAAATGATACACACACTTCACTCTCAACTTCAAAATATTACTATACAGAATGTTCAAATAGATCTTCTACGATAAGTTAAACTAAGTGAGAATCTAGTGCCACCTTCATAAAACCTAAAATCATCAGAAAGTGAATAAAGACCAACATTACAGCAAAAGCTAATGTAAATACACATACTTTGCAAAATATTCACAATAAATATAATTCATTTTAAACATGTGCTAAATTGTTTAGAATATAAAGGACTCAAATTTTAAAGCAGTTTCTTCTATGAATTTGGACTTTTTAAAAATATTACAAGCAAGACAAATTCTGAAATCTACTTGAAAAAAATTTTTGAGAAACTAAGAGCATTTCTATGGTTATATCTAGTTTCAGAAAATAATGATTCTATACTAAATAACATGTGGTTATGAAACACATTAGGCACAGTGATTATGTTACCACATCTGTAGCATTAGCACATTAGGCCAATATCTTCCAGGAACATAAATAATGATATCAGGAGTCTTTCCTAGGTATTAACTGACAGCTAAATAGCATCTCTTCAAAGTACTACTCAAATAGATTAGCTTACAATTCCCAATAGCAAAGACCTCATTTCTGCCTATTCAGTATCAAGATCTTCCTATAGTTAACTAACTGCTCCTGATATTTGACTACCAAGTACCAGGTATTACTTTCAACCTTTTAATAGTTTTTTTAGCTCATTAAGAAAATGTCCTATAAAATCATTTCTGGCACTCAACCCAGCCAAGCTTCTATTTCTATACATCTTTTCTTGCTTTTCCCCTCTAATCCTTATAAATCATACTCTTAATCCTTAGGCAAATTTCTCATAAAAAATTTAAAATATTTCCTAACAATGTCACCTAATAAAAATGTTTAGGAAATTGACCTTTAATGGATACACAAGAATTAATGGTGTGGCACCCAAAACTATTTTGCCTTTGGCATTCCTACATAATATAACCAACATACAAGCATGTCAAACTTGTTTGCAACGTCCAGGACCAAGCATAAGAGGCTTTTTACAATGTTCTACTCAGGGTATTAGAACCTAGCTCGTAAGAAATAGTTAAGGGGACAGAGAGGAAACAGTTCCATCAAGCAGGACTTGCCAACTAATGGAAAATTGAGGGATAGGAGACAGAAGTCAAGATGATTCCTGGGTTTATAATTTGGATAACTGAGTTACTGGCAGCATCTTTAATCAAAATGGAAAAATGAGATGAATGGAAAAAACCATGTACTTAATTTTTGATGTTTTAAGTTTCAGGTTTTCTTTATACATATTTTAATTGATTTCAAGAGGAAGGGTTTTCTTTATATATATTTTAATTGATTTCAGAGAGGAAGGGAGAGAGAAAGAGAGATAGAAATATCAATGATGACAATCATTTATCAGCTGCTTCTTGCACACGCCCTACTGGGGACCAAGCCCACAACCCAGGCATGTGCCCTGACTGGGAATTGAATAGTGACCTCCTGGTTCATAGGTCAATGCTCATTAGCACAGATTTTCTACTAAACAATCATATGGGCATTCTAAGTAGCAAACTGAAAGACTAGAATTGCTCACCAGAAAAATGGGCTGAGGAAATGAACACAGAAAGGAGATCATGAAAAAAGTGTTCAAGAAAGCATAGCAGAATGAAGGAAAAAAACAGAAGTCAGCCTGAAACCTCAGGAAGCATGAACATTAGGGATAGGAGTCAGTAAAGACTGCTGAGAGAGAATCTATACTAATAATAGAGAAATATGCAAATTGTCCATGATACCGTCACAGTAACAACCATACAGCAGGCTGCGTGGGGCGGGGGAATCAGGGGCAACCAGGCTGGCAGGGAAGGGGGGGCAATAAGGGGTGGCCAGGCCAGTTGGGGGGAGGGGAGTTGGGGGTGACCAGGCCGGCAGGGATGGCAACTGGGGGTGACAAGGCTGGCAGTGGGGGAGGGCAGATAGAGGTGATCAGGCAGGCAGGCAGGCAGGTGACTAGTTAGGAGCCAGTGGTCCCGGATTGTGAGAGGGATGTCCAACTGCTGGTTTAGGCTGGGATTGGGCCTAAACTGGCAGTCTAACATCGCCTGAGGGGTCCCAGATTAGAGAGGATGCAGGCTGGGCAGTGGGAACGAAACTCATGCCTCTAGTAAGTAAAAAAGAGAAATAAGTGATATGAAGACAAAGGAAGAGAGGGTGTTAAAAACATGGACCTGACCATATAAAAAGGCCACAATGGATTTAACAATTAGAAACTACATCCAAGGATAGATACAATTTCAGTAAGTAGAGGAAGCAAGAATAGAAACACTCTAGATTGCTGAGGCTATTCCAGGGAGGGGGAACGGCTCAAACAAAAAGGCAAAAAAGGTAAAGTGTGAAGTGTGTTTAAAATAGAATGTAGAAGAGTTTTCCTGGAATGTAAGGTTCACATAGCAGAAGACAAGAAAGGAAGTCTAGGCCAAAGACTGCATTCTACATTTTATTCTACTTTTGACTTTATTCTGTGAGCAGGAAGAAGAAAGACAGGTATGTGTTTGTTTTTTTTAAGATAACTACTGTAGTGACTAGCCGCAATTATGAACTGGAATGACAACACAGTTAAGACAGGGTAAGCTATTAAGCAGTCCTAAAATTACATGGTAATGAAGGCCTAAATGAGACTATCAGTAGAGAAAGTAAGAATTAAGGGATGGATACATGAAAAAAAATATTCTATATTCTTTGGGTGCCCTAGATATTCCACTGTCCCTATACTATTATACTTATCACATTGTATCATAATCATTTTTGGACTGGGGCTCTCTTTTCTTCAACTTTTCATCACTAGTACTAACAAGTCAGAAACACTAGAAATGGCTGAAAAGTGATTGCTGAATTATAATAGAACTCAGTAATGATAATATATATGAGTGAGACTTAAAGATACTGCAGAGAATATGCAGATTACATGATACTATACATAAAATACCCTAAGGCTCCACCAAAACACTATGAGATGCAATAAATGAATTTGACAAAGTAGTAGGATAAAAATCAATATACAGAAATCAGTGGCATTTGTATACACCAATTATGAACTCTCGGAAAAACTAAAAAACAAACAAAAAAAACCATTTACTATTGCAACAAAAAATAGTAATAAGTTACATAGGAATAAACTTGAGGTAAAAGACCTTTACTCAGAAAACTATAGGACATTGAAGAAATAGAGGAAGACACAAATAAGTGGAATCATGTACCATGTTCATGGATTGGAAAAATTAACATCATTATAATGTCTATACTACCCAAAACAATCTACAGATTTAATGCAATTCCTATTAAAATACCAATGGCATATTCCACAGAGCTAGAGCAAATATTCCAAAAATTTATATGGAACCAAAAAAGAATAGCCTTAGTAATCCTGAGGGGGAAAAAAGTTGGAGGGATCACAATACTGGGTATCAAACTGTACTACAAAGCCATTGTAATGAAAACAGGCTGGTACTACCCTCTCCAGTGTGGCTCAGTTGGCTGGGCATTGACCTATGCACCACGAGGTTGCCATTTCCATGCCCAGTCAAGAGTAACTCCCGGGCTGTGGGCTCAATCCTCGGTAGGGAGTGTGCAGGAGGCAGTGGATTGATGCTGTCAAACAAATTGGTACTGTTATCATTACAAGCATATAGATAACTAAAACAGAACTGAAAGCCCAGGTTCTTATGGTCAATTAATATTTGATACAGGAGGCAAGAGGTCATAATGGAGTACAAACAGTCTCTTCAATAAATGGTGCTGGGAAATTGGACAAGTATATGCAAAATAAATGAAACTAGACGGCCAACTTACACCATTCACAGGAATAAATTCAAAATGTATAAAAGACTTAAATGTACATTGCAAAATGATAAAAATCCTAGAAAATAGGCAGTAAAATCTCAGACATCTGTCATAGCATAATTTTTGCCAATACATCCTCTAGGGGAAAAAAAAAAAGGGAAGGGGAGGGGAGGGGAGGGGAGGGGAGGGGAGGGGAGGGGAGGGGAGGGGAGGGGAGGGGAGGGGAGGGGAGGGGAGGGGAGGGGAGGGGAGGGGAGGGGAGGGGAGAAACAAATGTGACTATACCAAACTAAAAAGCTTCTGCACAGCAGAATCCATCAACAAAATGAAAAGGGAACCCACTGAACAAGAGAACATATTTGCCAATGATACAACTAATAAGAGGTTAATTTCCAAAATACAGAAAAAAACTTACATAACTCAACACCAGGAAAACAAACAACCCAATTAAAAAATAGGCAAAGGACCTGAATAGACACTTCTCCAAAGAGGACATTCAGATGGCCAATAGACATGAAAAAAATACTCAAAGTCTCTGATCAGAGATGCAAATTAAAATGACAATGAGGTATCACCTTACATCCATCAGAATGGATAGCAGCAATCTTATCCAATAAAAAGGGAATATGCTAATTGACTGTTGTGCCCTCACAAGATGGTGGCACCCATAGCCACAAGATGGTGGCACTCAGTCCCCTCATCCCACCTCATCCAGTCAGAGTCCCCCCAGTCCCTTCAGCTCCACCTCATTCAGCTGGAGTCCCCTAGTCCCCTCAGCTCTGCGTCACCCAGTCCGTGCATCATCCAGCCTTATCCAACCTCAGTCTCCCAGTCCCCTCAGCCCCACCTCATCCAGCCAGAGTCCCCCAGTCCACTTAGCCCCAACAGGGGATGGCAGGCACCATGCGCCTCATCCAGCCAGAGTCCACTAATCCCCTCAGCCCTGCTTCATCCAGCCTCAGTCCCCTAGTCCCCTCAGCCCCACCTCATCCAGCCAGAGTCCCCCAGATCCTTCAGCCTGGCAGGGGAAGGCAGTTTGGGGCTCTCAAGCCAGCAGGAGAGGGCAGCTGGAGGTAAACTGGGCAGCAGGGGAGGGCAGTTGAGGACAACTGGGCTAGCAGGAGAGCAGTTACACATCAATCAGGCCAGCAGGGGAGCGGCTGGGGGGCTATCAGGATGGCAGGCAGAGTGGTTAGGGACAATCAGGGAGAAAGGCAGGCAGAAGTCCTGGATTGTGAGAGGGATTTCCAACTGCCAGTTTAGGTCAGATCCCACAGGGATCGAGCCTAAACCAGAGTTGGAAACCCCCTGAGGGGTCCCAGATTGGAAAGGGTGCAGGCTGGGCTGAGGGACACCCCCCATGCATGAATTTCGTGCACCAGGCCTCTAGTAAATCAATAAACAAGTGCTGCTGAGGATGTAGAGAAAAGGGAACCCTAGTGCATTGTTGGTGGAAATATAGAATGGTGCAACCACTGTAGAGTTACCTAAAAAAACTAAAGGCCTGGTGACCAGTGCATGAAATTCGTGCACAGTGGGAGGGAGCCCTCAATTCAGCCTACAACAACACCAGAATCCCGTGCACCGGCCGGCCTCTAGCCAGAGGCCAACCTACCAGCCCTCCCTCCCTCCACAGGCCAGGGCGCATGGGACACTGGGGCTTGTGGCCAGAGCAATGCCGCCAGTGTCAGCGCCTTGGCCACTGTGGGCACCACCGTCTTTGTGATGGAGTGATGGTTAGTTTACATATTACCTTTTACTAGATAGGAGAATTAAAAATGGAACTGCTTTTGACCCAGCGAACCAACTTCCAGAAATATAGCTTAATAATTCTGAAATGCCAATCAGAAAAAATATATGCTCCCCTATGCTCATGGCAGCACTATTTACAATAGCCAAGATATGAAAGTAGCCAAAGAGCCTATCAGTAGAAGAAGGGTAAAAAAAGCTGTGGTGAATTTACACAGTGGAATATTACGTGGCCTTAAAAAGGAAGAACATATTATCTTTTGCAACAGCATGCATGGACCTGAAGATCTTTAAGCGAATTGAAATAAGCCAGTCAGAGTAAGACAAATACCATCTGATCTAATTTATATATGAAATCTAATAAATAAGCTGACGAACAAAATAGAACCAGGGCATGGAGCATGGGAACAGACTGAAGCAATGTCAAAGGAGAGTGTAGTAGGAGGGCTAAATAAAAGAAGGTAAAGAGATTAGTCAAAGAACATACATGCATAGCTCCTGGTCACAGAAAAGTATGGGAAAGCCAGGGAAGTGAGAGGCTGGGAGGTGAGCAAAGGGTGTGAGGGGAATGATGGGCATGTGTAATAGTTTCCAAAATAAAAGTAAGTTGAAAAATAAATAAATAATTATTTTTTAAAAGATGCTGCAGAGAAACCTAAGTAACTTACAAAGTAGTGATATAAAAAAACACGAATGGAAAAGTACAGATCAAGTTTAACACATTGCATACCACATAGAAATCTCTAAGATATAAACCAGGGACCGCACGTTTTGGGGCAAACCGCACATTATTTAAATCATCATAACTACAGATCATAATGCACTTTAGGTGTTGTTTTTCAATAATTATAACATTTTTATTTACAAAAGCAATTAAACAAAAACAATTAAACAATTAAAGTTCCTAGTACTTTTTTAACGTATGGTACTACGTAAAACATTGTTCTCTATGAAGAGTGACCAAACAAAATTTACGTATCTAAATTCGCTCCTTTTTCCATGAGCGGCACAAACTCTGCAGGCTCTCGTAGGAAATTTTTTCTTTCCACTTATACATGTAGGTTCATGCTGCTTCATATCACCTGACAGCCTTTTGGGTGGATCTTTACAAGGTGCTCTCCTTGCACCCCCAGGAGAAGGGCTGGATAGATTTGTCTCTGGTTCCAGAGAGCCTTCATTATTGTCATCCGTTATCCAGTCTCTCGCCACCAATAGCAGAAACTGTTTGTACTTCATTTTTGCTTATGGATTGAGGATGTTGTACACTCTAAATGAACTGAAAAGTCCACAGTTTAAAGGGACAGCACTTCTTTTTTTGTCCATTTCATCGTTTCCCTTAGAATGGAACAACATGAAAGGAATCAATCCGCACAGTCAATGCCTTTCATGTGGGCATTGTATTCCTTGATGCAGGTATTTTACAATATTCTCTACTGTTTTTCTATTTTTTTTCCTGTTGTCAAGACAGAAGTGTCATGGATCGTTGATATCCCGCTTGTCTTTCCATGCTAGGAGAATATTGCCTTTTCTGGAAAATATTATGTCACCTTTCTTCACTCTTGATGTTTTCATTCTCAAATTTGGCGGTAAACCTCTACTCTCCCTAATAGTCCCACAGACTCTAGTTTTGTTCTGTAGAAGCAATTCAGCAGTAGATGTATCATTGTAATAATTATCCTGGTAAATATGGTTCCATATGCCAAGATAGGGTCCAAGGACTGAAAGAACAGTTTCTTGCAATTTCTTTCCTTCAGCAGTATATATCTCCATATTGCAGATATAGCCAGTGTCACTCTCGCACACCATCTGAACAAGTAACCGTATTTTGTTATTTTCACTGGGATGTACGTGAGAAATTTTAAAAGTCCTCTCCATGGAATCATTCCCTCATCCAAAGATAACTGTTGCTTTGGTTTGTATATTGTTCGAAATTTATGCAGGAAATAATCCAGCACAGGTTGCATCTTGAAAAGTCTCCTCGAGCGACTGTCCATTTGGCATTATCACTGAAATGCCAGAATGTCCATATTTGCTCAAATCTATGGCGACTCATTGTTTGTGGAAATATAAGGGTACATATCAAAGGATCTGTTGACCAATAGTCTTTCCAGCTATCTTTTCTTGTTTGACCCATCAGAATAATTAGGCCAAGGAATTTCTTGATGTCCTTCTGTGTAACCAGAGAACAGTTCAGTGTTCTAGATGGTGTTTTGCGTTTCATTGCGGTTTGATCGTAATAGTTGGACAGCTCTTTGCACAACATCTCAAATAATTCATCACCGAAAAAAGAGACTGGTCACAGAGGGAACAGAGTCACACTGAGACGGAAATGTAATGATCCAAGCATGACCTTCAAACTTTGTAAGTGTGGTGGTGTGTCAAGGTTCATGCAACTATATAGTTTTTCATAGATTGACCTTAATGGTTTCCACCAATGAGATAGCTTCATTCAATGTGGAGAAGACAGTGTGTTGACATCTAAAGTCCATAACAGATGATGCATACAAATGAGACAACTCATAACCGGTCCTTAATAGAGGGCGCGTGAAACACGAGAAAATTTGTGAGTGGTACGCAATGTGGTAAGGAATTTAAGTTATGCTTAGGGTAGTGGGTGTCTAAGGCCAGCATCCAAATAAAAATGACAAAGAGAAAAAAGTGACACCACAAAGAAAAATACTGAGATATTCAGACAAAAATAGAGATTTCTGAAGAAACCAAGATGGTAGCACAGGTAAATGCCTAAACTGCTGCCTCGCACAATTTCAAAACTACAACTAAAAGACAAAATGGACATCATCCAGAACCACAGGAAGGCTGGCTGAGTGGAAATTCTACAACTAGAAGAAAAGAGAAAAGCACACTGACACTCAGAGGAGCTGCAGGAGGCAGAGGTACTGAGATACACACACAGAGAGGACTGGCAACTGAATGCACATCTGGCTTTCTCAAGCAGGAGGGAGACAAAAGCTCCCAAATGCACTGAACTCTAGTTCTGGGGGAGACTCTAGGAACCCAGACTCATTCGGAGAGAAACTGGACTCTCTGACAGCAGGAGGAACACAAGAGCAGCTTTCTCTCAGAGGTGCTTGCAGGGATTACCATGGGACACTGAGACACAGGGCAGGCGTGATAGGAAACTAACGCTGTCTGCTCCACCCTGAGACTCCGCCTCATCCAACTAGAGCACAGAGACTTCTGCAAGCCTTGTCTCATAAGAGTGTCTCCAGCACATAAGTTCTCCCAGCATAGACACAGCTGGTCATCACAGACAATTGGCCTGGAGGTCAAATCCTCCCAGGGATACCAACAACAATCAAAGCTTAACTTCAACAAGACTGTGCACACAGCCCACAAAGCGGTGCACCAAGAGTGTCCACCTCAGGTAACAGGGGAGGCTGAGCTACTGAGCCTTACAGGACGCCTAGCACACAAAGCCATTCTATCAATTCAGGGAAGCAGCCAAAATGAGGAGACAAACAGATCACAAATGAAAGAAATGGAGGAAAGCAAACGACTGGACAGAGTGCAAAACCATAGGTATAAGGTTTTTCAAGAATTTTCTAGAAGAGGCAGATAAATTTAGCCAGACCCTGGAGGATATGAAAAAGAACCAACTAGAAATTAAGCATACACTGACTGAAACAAAAAATATTATACAGAGATCTAACAGCAGACTAGATGACTACAAGAATCAAGTCAAAGATTTGAAATACAAAGAAGCAAAAAACATTCAACCGGAAAAACAAAAAGAAATAAGAATCCAAAAATATGAAGATAGTGTAAGAAGCCTCTGGGACACTTCAAGCATACCAAAATCAGAATTATGGGGGTTCCAGAAGAAGAGAGAGAGCAAGATACTGAAAACCTATTTGAAGAAATAATGACCGAAAACTTCCCCACCTGGTGAAAGAAATAGACTTACAAGTTCAGGAAGCGCAGAGAACCCCAAACAAAAGGAATCCAAAGAGGACCACACCAAGACACATCATAATTAAAATGCCAAGAGCAAAAGACAGAGAGAGAATATTTAAAGTAGCAAGAAAAAAAGTTAGTTACCTACAAGGGAGTACATATACGACTATCAGCTGATTTCTCAACAGAAACTATGCAGGCCAGAAGGGAGTAGCAAGAAATATTCAAAGTGATGAATAGCAAGAACCTACAACCAAGATTACTCTACCCAGTAAAGCTATCATTCAGAATTGAAGGTCAGATAAAGAGCTTCACAGATAAGAAAAAGTTAAAGAAGCTCATCACCACCAAACCAGTATTATATGAAATGCTGAAAGGTATTCTTTAAGAAGAGGAAGATGAAAAAGGTAAAGATAAAAATTATGAACAACAAATACATATCTATCAACAAGTGAATCTAAAAATCACATGAACAAAAAATCTGATGAACAGAATAAACTGGTGAATAGAATCAGGGGCATAAAAAGGGAGTAGACTGACAATTCTCAGGGGGAAATAGGTGTGGGCAGTGCGGGAAGAGACTGGACTAAAATCGTACACCTACGGATGAGGACAGTTGGGGAGTGGGGTAAGGGCAGAGGGTGGGGTGGGAACCAGGTGCTATGGGGGAAAATGAACAACTGTAATCATCTGAACAATAAAGATTTTTTTTAAAAGAAATGTTTTAATAAAAAATTCTTTAAAAAATAGAGATTTGGGATATATAATGAAATCACCAACAAATCTCATTTGCTCATAAGAACACACATTTAATAAAATAATAATTTTCTAAGATAATTTGGAGTATGACTCTCCATTGGTATGTTTTATACAAATAAAAGTGATGTAAAAGTCCAACCAAATGGGTCAATCAAAACTAGGTCAATGTTGAAATATTTTTGACTTTACTCCATCATTCATTCAACAAAATGTATTGAGTTTATAATGTATGTAAGTTTGTGTTGCAGCAAAGGGGACTAAAAAATAAAAGCAAATAGAATAAAATACAGCAATTACTACAATAAAATAACTGCAAAATGTTACAGGAACACAGGTAACAAAGAATCTATATATAGGAAAGCCCAATGATCAGAACGACCAGAAGGACTGGACTGACCAGTGGCTCTGATGCATACTGTGGCAGACAACTGGCCTGACCCAGGCCCCAATCAGCATCCTCCTCCCCCCAGCTAGCCTGGCCCCGTCAGCCCAAACACCCCAATTGGGGGCAAGGCAGGACAGCCAACCTCCCGCAGCTCCTCTCCTCCGCCCCCGGCCTGGCCCAATGGGTCCCCATCAAAGCAGGCCGGATGGTCCCACCCATGCATGAATTTGTGCAGCAGGCCTCTGGTAGAGAATATAATGGAATAGAGGGTTCATGATAAAAATATGCCTAAAAGAAAGCTTTCCTAGATAAAAGAAGACATCCACATAGAGTTTTTAAAAAGAGGAAGTGCCCTAGCTGGTTTGGCTCAGTGGCTAGAGCGTTGGCCTGCAGACTGGAGGTTCCAGGGTTCAATTCCAGTCAAGGACACATGCCTGAGTTGCCAGCTCCATCACCAGTGGGGGGTGTGCAGAAGGCAGCCAATCAATGATTCTCTTTCATCATTAATGTTTCTCTCTTTTTCCCTCTGAAATTAAAAAAAAAGATAGATATTTGAAGTGGGAAAAAAGTTCACCAGCAGGGTACACAGAGTGTCCATGGAAGGAAAAAATAACAAATCAATCAATAAATAAATACATACACACAAAAATAAAAAGAGGAAGTGATTTAACAAGATATATTAAAAAATGGTATTCAGGGAAAAAAAATAGTATGCACAGAGATATCAGTTTCTCATCTCCATGGAACCATGGTAGATGATAAGGGCCACAGCTCATGGATGACTTCTGTGTACATGCATAAAAGAATTTGATTTCTATCCTGTGGTACTCTGGTTAAGATATGTCAGATGTGCATTAGAACCCCCCAGGGAACACTCCAGATCCCTTAAAGCAGAAGGCAAGTGCAGGGAGGTAGGCAAAAGCAAAAAGAGGGAAAACTAACTCCCATAAACAGTGAGACACAGGAGATTTTTAAGCAATAACAGAACCTGATCAGATCTGTGTTTCAGAAATCCAAAGTCAGTAGCATGGATCAGTGGCTAAGGGAAGAAAATCTGGAGGAAGACCAACAAAGGAGATTAAGAAGCTATTGTAATGATGCTCCAGCACTAAATATTGACAACTACTTAAAGTTAGTGAACCACGAAAAGAGGCACATAAAGTGCTATAACTGTAATATGGAATTTCAACTTAATTTTCTGAACTTATCTCAGAGAGCAACTCAATAATCAGAAGCAATTACAGTAAAAGCATGGTCAAGTACATTAGAAAAAAAGGAAAAAAGTGGCCATCAAATTTTCCCCTTTAAAATGCTTTAATTATACTTCAAAATCAAAAAGTTTTTTAAATTTTTATTTTCTTTAGTAAAAAGGTTATATAGTAAAACTACCATATTTGAGATTACCCAACAAAAATTTAGTATCTACTACTGGGCAAACACTGTAAAACTGCTGATAAAAATAAAGAGGTAAAAATTACCAGAGAAGAATAGGTTAGCAACAAAAAAACAACAAACAAAAAAGACCGGTTAATCTATTTCATAAAAAATTATAAAAAATATTGTTATCTACATATAAATACAACAGTTTTGAACTAATGAAATCTCACCAAAATGGGGAGGAAGGAATGTTCTTTAACACCTCTCCCCACAAGCCACTGTCTTTATCCTATATAATAAAAGAGAAACATGCAAATATGACCGTACTTTTGCTACGCTACCAGCCAATCAGGAGCAGGGGGTGGGGCCGACCAGTGCTAGGCAGGGGGCGGGGCCTTGGCACACGCGAGGTGGGAGGCGGGCCGGGGGCAGGACCGAGACACAGGCCAGGGGGCGAGGCTGAGGCGGCGGCATCACCAGAACGCAGGCGGCAGTGGCAGCAGCGTTGCCACAGCACCAGGTCCCCTGGCATCCAGACGGGGGACCTAAGGCCAGGCCAGGGGACCTAAGGCTGCACCCTTTTCTTCTGCACCAGGGCAGGGGACCTGAGGCTGCACCCCCCGCCTGGAGGGGCTTGACGGGACACCTGAGGTCATATCCCCCAACTTAGCACTGGGAGATCTGAGGCCAAGCTGGAGGTCCTAAGGCTGTACCCCCTGCCCTGGTGCCAAGGCCAAGGGACATGAGGCTGGTCCAGGGGAACTGAGGCTGCACCCCGCTGACTTGGCACCTGGCCAGGGGACCTAAGGCTGTGCTGGGGGACCTGAGGCCATGCTCCCTGCCAATAGAACTTGATGGGGGACCTAAGGTTGCGCTTCCACCCAGTGCCAGACCAGGGACCTGAGGCTGTGCCCCCAGCCCTGTGGGGCTTCATAGGGGCTGGCCGAGTCTGGGTCTTGTGCAATTTTAAGGTGAACACAGGTGGGCAAAGACTTGACTTTGGGTCCCATGGCATGCCCCAGACTCTGACAGGAATGGAAATTTTCATATACATTTTATTAATTTTCCTTCATCTGTGACACTTCTATTATAGAGAAAGGGAAAATAGAAATATTAAAATATTTCCTCTAATTAATTCCCTTTTAATGTGCATGAATTTCATGCACCGGGCCCCTAGTCTATATATGAAAGGCTAAAGGACCGATCGTCCATTCGTGCAACTCTCCAACTAACCAACCGATCAGTAAATATGACATACACTGGCAATTTAAAATAAACACTGACTTGTACATGCACAATACATATAAAGTTCTTGCTGGTTCCAGTTGCACACGTGTGTTTCGAACTGTCATTGTCCATTGTGAATTTGGTTGACACTTCTATTATAGAGAAAGGGAAAATAGTGATATTAACATATTTCTTCTAATTAACTTCCTTTCAATGTGCACAAATCCATGCAACAAATCAATAATTTGAAATAAATAGGTTAATATTTATATAAGGATAGCATATCTAATAAAAGAGTAATATGCAAATTGACCATCAATCCAAGATACAAGATGGCTGTCCCCATGTGATCACAACATGGCCCCCACAAGATGGCTGGCGGGAAGGGCAGTTGTGAGCAGTTGGGGATGACCAGGACAGCAGAGGAGGGCAGTTGGGGGAGACCAGGCCAGCAAGGAAGGACAGTTGTGGGGGGACCCAGGCCTGCAAGGGACGGCAGTTGGGGGGGACCAGACCTGCAGGGGAGGGCAGTTGGGAGAGCCTAGACCTGGAGGGGAGGGGAGCTGACAGGGTCCAGACTTATAGGGAAGGGCAGTTGGGGGGAAACCAGACCTGCAGAGGAAGGCAGTTGGGGCAACTAGGCCTGCAGGGGAGAGCACTTGGGTCTGACCAGGCCTGCAGGGGAGGACAGTTGGGTGTAACCAGGCCTGCAGGGGAGGGCAGTTTGGGGGGACCAGGCCTGCAGGGAAGAACAGTTGTGGGAGACCAAGGCCTGCAGAGGAAGGCAGTTGGGGAGGATCAGACTTGTAGAGAGCAGTTGAGGGCAACCAGGCCTGCAGGGGAGAACAGTTGGATCTGACTAGGCCTGTAGGGGAGGGTAGTTGGGTCTGACTAGGCCTGTAGGGGAGGGCAGTCGGGTGTGAGCAGGCCAGCAGGGGAGGGCAGTTGGGGGCAAGATCAGACCTACAGGGGAGGCCAAAAGGATCAGGCCTAAAACGATAGTCGGACATCCCTCAAGGGGTCCCAGATTTCAGGGCCTCTAGTATATAATAATGATATTGAGTACACAGATTAGGATAAAACTAATTTCATTTATTTTTAAAAGAAATGACTCCTGTAATTTTTTTTCTCTCTCTGATATCACTCCATCAGCTTTATATTCTCTATTTATATAAATACTAGAGGCCCGGTGCCCGAAATTCCTGCTGGGAGATGGGGGATGTTCCTCAGCCCAGCCTGCACCCTCTCCAATCTGGTACCCCTCAAGGGATGTCTGATCCACTGGGATCGGGCCTAAAAAGGCAGTTGGACATCCTTCTCACAATCCAGGACTGCTGGCTCCAAACTGCTCACCTGACTGCCTCCCTGGTTGCCCCTAACCTCTTCTCCTGCCAGCCTAATCACCCCCTAACCACTACTCTGCCAGCCTAATTGATGTCTAACTGCTCCCCTGCCAGCCTATTTACCCCCAACTTCCCTCCTCTGCAGGCCTGGTCACCCCTAACTGCCCTCTCCTGCAGGCTTGATTGCCCCAAATGCCCTCCCTTGCAGGCCTGCTCCCTCCCAACTTCCCTCCCCTGCTGGCCTGATCGCCCACAACTGCCCTCCCTTGCAGGCCTGAAACCTCCCAACAGCCCTCCCCTGCTGGACATCTTGTGGTGGCCATCTTGTGTCCACATGGGGGCAGAATCTTTAACCACATAGGGGCAGCCCTCTTGTGTGTTGGAGTGATGATCAATCTGCAAATTACTCTTTTATTAGATAGGATAGAGGCCTGGTGCAAGGATGGGCCCAGCTGGTTTGACCTGAAGAGTGTCCTGGATCGGGGTGGGGGTTCCCTTATGGCGTGAGGCAGCCTGGGCGAGGGGCCTGTGGTAGTTTGCAGGCCGGCCACGCCCTCCAGCGACCCAAGGAGAAGCCCTGGGATCTGGGATTAATTTATGTTCTATAATTGAAACTTTGTAGCCTGGAGCGGAGCAAAGCCTTCTGCTTGCTCTGTGGTGACAGCTATTTCTGTTTGGGTTTATTTAAATTCTATAACTGAAACTTTGTAGCCTAGAGTGGAGGCCTAGGCACTAGAGCTGCAGAAGCTTGGCTTCCTCCATTGCTGGAGACACCCAAGCCTCCCTCCTGCTCTCAGTGGCCACAGCCATTTTGGTTGGGGTTTATTTGCTCCTGATTGGCTTTTGGGCGTGGCCTGTGGGCGTAGCTTGATCGGAGTCCCTAGTCCTATGTAATCCTATATAATAAAAACATAATATGTTAAGTGTCCAGTCATCCGGTCAGCCATTCAACCAATCAAAGCATAATATGCTAATGACATGCTAAGGCTGCTCAACCACTCACTATGACATGCACTGACCAGCAGGGGGCAGAGAGTCGACAGTCTACCAGTCACTATGATGTGCACTGACCACCAGGGGAGACGCTCTGACTAGTAGGTGAGCATGCTGCTGAGGTCCGGCCAATCAGGACTGAGAGATGGGCTGGACACACCCTGGAGCCCTCCAGCAGTACCTCCTCTGCTGGCCAACCTCCTGCATCCCTCCCTGGCCCCAACTGTGCACCACTGCGATCCCTCAGCCTGCCCTGCGCCCTGTCGCAATATGGGACTCCTCGGGGGATGTCAGAAAGCTGGTTTCAGCCCAATCCTGCAGGCCAGGCTGAGGGACCCCACTGGTGCACAAATTCATGCACCGGGCCTCTACTAATAAATAAGAGTGGACAAGTCCAGACTATCCTAAAATGAAGAAAATAAACTTGACAAAAAATTTTAAATAAAAATACGTGAAAAATGGCCACCCCTACCTCCCTACTTTCTGTAAAGAATACCATGTGGATATATTTCCTATAAGCTGGCCTATCAACTCAGACCAAAATATCACCAGATCCATTCTATACACTTAAATAACTGTTATGAATAATTCCCAATTTTCTAAGCTATGATCTTCAGAGAAATTGTAACTCCCAACCCTAACACTGGCTGCTAAGACATAATGGTCACAGAAAACTCTCAAATTTCCCCAAAGCACTCAGGCTGCAACCAAATATATTCAAAGGGATCTACTGATCAACATGGAAATGTAAATAGGTAAAAAACAAACAAACAAACAAAACACTTCAGCTTTCATGGACCTAACCTTTAAGAAACCTCTGCCTTCCCAATGGCTCCAAATCTCAAAATAATGAAACAGGAGTATTGAAAGTTAGAGAAATAACTGAGGGAATTCAAAAGTAATCAACTCAGCAAGAGCTGAAAACTCAGAAATTACACCTAACAAACTCTGACTGGTTGATTCTGTTAAAAAGAAAGGAGGGTTCTGGTTGGTTGCCCTCATTAGGCAAACAAATGTTGGAAACTAAAAGAAGTGGGAGACAAATGAACAGTGAGAAAGGTATGGGCTATGTGTGTTGGGAGGTGGGGGGAAAGGGGGAGAGAAGGGTGAGTCTGTAACAAAGGAAAAAACAATTTAGCTCTATATAACCATTGGCCATCAGCATATCGGGCACACCAACCAGAACTGTTTGTAACCTGATCTAGCATTCTGTTAATATTTCTTTGCTAATACTTCCTGCTCCTTAATACTTCTCCCCTGATCTGACACTTATCTCCCCCACCTTCCAGACAGCCTTCACTTTCTATAGCTCCTGTTTCTCCATCTACTCTTTGATTCTGGTGATCTGGTGTTCCCAACAGGCAGTTGTCTCTTACCCTCTTTCGTATTAGCTCATCCTGCATTAGCTCATACATTCTACTCAGACCTGTCCTTGACAAGCACATAATCCAGTTTGGGGGGGGGGGGGGGGAGGAGAAGGGGTAGACATGTCACTAAATTAGGTACAATACATCAATCATTGCTATAAAAGAAATATAACAAAGTGGTGTGACCGCATATTCACTTGTCATTAGCCAGATATTTTCCAAATCAACACTCATTCTCTTGTAAGTCAGTTATTAAGTCCTCTATCTTTCCCTCATATCCCCTAATCTCCAAATTCACCTTGCAGTCGGATTTCATTTCTCATATGACCTATTTCAACCACTGTCTATCAGAAACACAATTCAATGTATTTCCACATTGTTGCATCAGCCTTCTCCTAAAACAGTGGTCGGCAAAATGTGGCTCTTTGGCCCCTTGAATGTAGCTCTTCCACAAAATACCACTGCCTGGGTGAGTCTATTTTGAAGACGTGTCGATAGAAGAAGTTTAAAAAATTTGGCTCTCAAAAGAAATTTCAATCGTTGTACTGTTGATATTTGGCTCTGTTGAATTTGCCGACCATTGTCCTAAAAGACATAACATACCATATTATCCCCTTGCTTTGAAACATCTAATATCTTTCCAATGCCTAAGAGATAAAATTCAAATCCTTAGCACACAAAAATAACATAATACATTTTTCAAAGAGAGCCTTTTAAAAGTAGGTGAAGTTCCAGTGCACTGCTTGCTAGCTGAGTTTCCTTTGGTGGGTCACTTTTCCTCTCTAAGTTTTCCCATTTGTGAAATGAGGATACCAAAAGAACCTCTCTCTCTTGGGGCTGTTGTAAGAAATAAAACACTCCATGTCAAACACCAGCACAGTACCAAGCACTCAATCAATATTAACTATTATCCTGAGTTTTCTCATCTATCTAGAATGTCACACTCCCCAAAGAAAGCATATAATCAAGGTCTTACTTTCATATATATTAGAATGATTAATAGTAAAAGTGAAATCAGAAATGGTCTTCTGGTTAATCTTGATCTAATAAAAACTTCAATTAACCAAAATATTGCTCTCATGAAAATTTTTATTTCTCTAAATTTACTATAGTTTATTTTTTTAAAAATTACTAGGTTAGTTTTTAAAATTTCTTTATTAAGGCATTACATTTGTGTTCTCATTCCCCCACTACCCCGCCCCCCCAACCCTCCCACCCATGCCCTCACCCTCCTACTGTCTGCATCCATTGGCCAGGCTTATATGCATGCATACAAGTCCTTTGGTCCATCTCACCCCCAACCCCACCCTCCCCTACTTTCCCTCCAAGGTTTGACAGTCTGATTGATGCTTCTCTGTCTCTGGATCTGGTTTTGTTCATCAGTTTATGTTGTTCATTATATTCCATAAATGAGTGAGATCATGTGATATTTATCTTTGTATTGTTTTGTTTCCTATTCAAGTTCAGGAAGAAAAAAAAAGAAAACTCACTTCGACATGTAAGAATGCGATTCTCTATAGTATAATATCCACAGGAATTAAATTCAATCTCAACCATATGCATAATTTACTAAAGATATACACATACAACAAAACAAATTCTTAAAACTTAAGAAAATAAGTGTGCATCAGATGATGGACAGACATTCAGATTTCACAATCAAAAGATGAAATCACAAAATTTTGTTTAAAAGTCCATGATTTTTAGAAGAAGGTATAAAGGGGGTATAAATGATGTTGGAAGATTGGACTTGGGTGGGAAATACATAATACAGTATATAGATTATGTATTAAAGATCTATATATCTGTAACCTGTATAGTTTTATCAACCAATGTCACCCCAATAAATTCAATTAAAAATTCAGTAATTTTAATTAGCACTTAACATCATAAATATATTAATCTCTTCTTTTGTTTTTGTTGTGTTTGTTAGACTAGAGGCCCAACCTGCACCCTCTCCAATCTGGGACCCCTCAAGGGATGTCCTACTGCCCATTTAGGCCCAATCCCTACCAGGCCAGTCAGACATTCCTCTCACAATCCAGGACTGCTGGCTCCCAACTGCTCACCTGCCTGCCTTCCTGATTGCCCCTAACCCAGTGGTCGGCAAACTGCGGATTGTGATCCACATGTGGCTCTTTGGCCCCTTGAGTGTGGCTCTTCCACAAAATATCACGATCGGGTGCTCACATAGAGTGCAATTCCAACTTCGTGGCCCATGCACAAAAGTCAGTTATCGGCCTGAGCGAGTCTATTTTGAAGAAAGGCGTTAGAACACTCAAGGGGCCAAAGAGCCGCATATGGCTCGCAAGCCTCAGTTTGCTGACCATCTGCCTGCCAGCCTGATCACCCCCAAAAAATCCCCTGCCAGACTAATTGATGCCTAACTGCTCCCCTGCCAGTCCAATTGCCCCTAACTGCCCTCCCCTGCAGGCCTGGTCACCCCTAACTGGCCTCCCTTGCAGGCCTGGTTCCTCCCAACTGCCCTCCCCTGCTGGCCTGATTGCCCACAAATGCACTAGTTCATCCCCTGCTGACCATCCTGTGGCAGCCATCTTGTGTCCACATGAGGGCAGCCATCTTGTATGTTGGAGAGACTGTCATTTGCATATTATTATTTTGCTAGGGGCCCGGTGCACAAAATTCATGATCCTTCAATCCAATCTGCCCCCTCACACATACTGGGAGCCCTCAGGGGATGTTCTACTGACCACTACCCCCCAGCATGCCCAAGGCCTAAAGCCTCTGGACAAGGCTTTAGGCCTTGGGCACCCAGTCATCACCCTGCAATGGGGTCAATGGCTGGCTCTGTCCTAGCCCCGCACCCCCAGCCCGGGCCTTTGCCCCAGCCAGCTAGTGCCCGGCTAGTTTAGGCCTCGGCCCCACCCACCCTGGCCCTGGCCTTTGCCCCGGCCAGCGCGCGGCCTTGGCCACCTCAGCCTCGCCCCCCGGGCCCTGGCAACCTCGGCCCTGCCCCCCACAGCCCTGGCACCTTGGCCCTATCTTCCCAATGACCCCGGCAGCCTCAGCCCCGCCCCTACTGCCTTGGCCCCACCCCCCGGTCCAGGCCATGCACTAGCTGGCTGGCTCCACCCCAGCTCCTGATTGGCTGCTGGGCATGGCTTAATCGAAGGTACGGCCGATTTGCATATTACTCTTTTATTACATAGCATTAGATTAGATAGGCTAGAGGCCTGGTGTACAGCTTGGAGCCAGCTGGTCTGCCCTGAAGAGTGTCCCAGGTCAGGGTGGGGGCCCCTTGGGCTATGGGGTGGCCTGGACAAGGGGCCTGTGGTGATCTGCAAGCTGGCCATGCCCCCGGTGACCGAAGCGGAGGCCCTTGTATCTGGGATTTATTTACCTTCTATAATTGAAACTTTGCAGCCTTGAACGAAGGCTAGGGCAGGCCAGGGTGGGCAGAAAGCTTTGCTTCCTCCATCACCGGGGAAACCTAAGCCTCCTAATCTCTCAATGGTGGCAGCCATTTTTGTTGGGATTTATTTATCTTCTATAATTGAAATTTGGAGCCTTGAGTAGAGTTCAGGGCCCACCAGAGTGTGTGGGAAGCTTGGCTTCCTCCATTGCCAGGGAAACCCAAGCCTCCTGCTCACTCCATGGTCGCAGCCATCTTGGTTGAGTTAATTGCATACTCGCTCCTAACTGGCTGATGGGAATGGCTTGTGGGTGTAGCAGAGGTATGGTCAATTTGCATATTACTCTTTTATTAGACAGGATACTTTGCAGTTTTAAAAATTAAATGCTAATGAAAATTAGTAAGAAGATCCCCATAAATTTATGCATCAAGGACAATTCCAACAAAGGAGAAAATAAAAGCAGGAAAATACTGCATTAGCTTTTCAACTGTAGATTGTATGTTAGATAGCAGGTACTCTTATACCCATTTATAAAATATCAACTTTTAACAAACAAAAGCCTTTGTAAGTATTGTAAAACTGTCAACCAAAACGCAGGAAGCAGTATAAATCAATACAACCTTTTAGAAATAAACCTGGTAATATTTTTCAAAAGTGATAAAAACCATCAGCCAGTGTGGCTCAGTGGTTGAGCAGTGACCCATGAACCAATCCAGTAAGGGCACATGCCAGGATTTGGGGTTCTATCCCAGTAGGAGCCTGCAGGAGGCAGTCAATGGATGTTTGTCTCTCATCAATGATGTTTTTATCTTTCTATGCCTCTACCTCTTCTCTAAAATCAATAAAACCTTTTTTTTTTTTTAAGTGACAGAAACCTTCATACTCTCTGACCTTGTAATCCCTCTCCTGGAACTTTAACCTAACAAAAGAAGAAAACAAAGGACAGTTATATATTAACTAAATTACTTACCAAATGGGAGGCGACTTAGATGTCCAATTAGTAAAACTAAGCAACTAACTAATAATCCTATATAATAAAAGCCCAACGACCAAATGGTGAAACGACCAGAACAACTGGTTGACCAGTTGCTATGATGCGCATGATCACCAGGGTGCAGACGCTCAACACAGGAACTGCTCCCTGGTGGTCGCTGCACTACCACAGTGGGAGTGCTACTTGGCTAACCAGGATGAGCAGCTGCTCCTGCTATGAACCCTGGACCAAAAGGCAAGAACCTGGGCTACAATCATTGCCTCCTTGCCCCAGGCTCCTCCTCCTCACTCCCTGCTGCCTCCTCCGGATCCCCACAGGCCATGCAGCGCTGCCACTAGGCTCGCAGAGCTGACTCTGGAGGCTAGGAGGTGGGTTTGTGGCCACTGCAGGACTGAGGCCTACTCAGCCTCCTCTCAGTGCTCTTGTCCCTGGGTCCGGCCACCACTGGGTTCCCTGGAGAAGCAAATGCACGGGCTCCACGGATAATGCCAGATCAAGGAGCAGTCGCTCAGAGGGTGGGTCCATAGATGCTTGGCAGACCGGAATAAGCGGCGCTCCCACAGCGGGCCGATCCTCACAGGCCACATCCCCCACTAGTGCGTGAATCCCATGCACTGGGTCTCTACTTTCCTGTCTAATAAAAGAGTAATATGCAAATTTTTAAGTGACAGAAACCTTCATATTCTATGACCTTGTAATCCCTCTCCTGGAACTTTAACCTAACAAAAGAAGAAAACAAAGGACAGTTATATATATACCTCCACTACACCCACCAGCCACGCCTACCAGCCAATCAGCAGCAAATATGCAAATAAACCCAACCAAGATGGCTTCAGGCCACAGAGAGCAGGAGGGGGGCTTGGGTTTCTCTGGCAATGGAAGCCAAGCTTTCCACCTGCCCTTGCAGGCACAGGCCTCCACTCAATGCTACAAAGTTTCAATTATAGAAGATAACTAGAGACTCGCTGCAGGAAGATTCCTGCAAGAATAGTTTCCTGCGGCCTGAGCAAAGCTCTCTCCCTTCTCTGCTGCCTCGCTCCTTTCTCCACTGCCTCGCTCGCTCCCTCCTATTTCTGCTGCCTTGCTCCCATATCCTCTTCCTTGCTCCCTCCCTTCTCCTCTGCCTCACTTGCTTACTTCTCCGCAGCTTTGCTCCCTTCCACAGTGCTTGGCTTCCTTCTACGCAGTCTTCTGTGCATGGATATGCAAATTAACTGCCATCTTGGTTGGGTTACTTTGCACACTCGCTCTGATTGGCTTGTGGGCATGACTTGTGGGTATGGCTTGAGTGGAGGTAGGGTCAATTTGCAAATTACTCTTTTATTAGATAGGCTGATGGCAGCCACAGAGCTGGAGAGAGCAGGTGGCTTGAGTTGCACCCAGAGATGGAGGAAGCCAAGCTTTCCACCTGCCCTGGCCGACCCAGGCCTCCACTTAAGGCTGCAAGTTTCAATTATAGAAGGTAAATAAATTCCAACAGAAATGGCTGCCACCACGGAGTGAGCAGAAGGCTTGGCTCCGCTTCAGGCTACAAAGTTTCAATTGTAGAAGATAAATAAATCCCAGATACCAGGGCCTCCACTTGGGTCGCCAGGGGGCATGGCCAGTCTATAAACCACCACAGGCCCCTTGCTCAGGCTGTCCCATGCCCCAAGGGAGCCTCCACCCTGATCCGTGGCACCCTTCAGGGCAAAACAGCTGGCCCCCTCCCATGGACCAGGTCTCTATCCTATCTAATAAAAGAGTAATATGCAAACAGACCATCACTCCAACACACAAGATGACTGCCCCCATGTGATCAAAGATCCTGCCCCCATGTGGACACAAGATGGCCACCATAAGATGGCCACAGGGGAGGGCAGTGAAAGGGACTAGACCTGCAAGGGAGGGCAGTTGTGGGTAATCAGGCCAGCAGGGGAGGGCAGTTGAGAGGGAGGCCTGCAAGAGAGGGCAGTTGGGGGCGATCAAGCCTGCAGGGGAGGGCAGTTAGGTGCAAACAGGCTGACAAGGGAGCAATTAGGCATCAATCAGGCTGACAGGGAAGTGCTTAGGGGGTGATTAGGCTGGCAGGCAGGTGAGCAGTTGGGAGCCAGAAGTCCTGGATTGTGAGAGGGATGTCTGACTGGTCTGGTAGGAATTGGGCCTAAACGGGCAGTCGGACATCCCTGGAGAGGTCCAATATTGGACAGGGTGCAGGCTAGGCTGAGGGACACTCCCTCTCCCCGTGCACAAATTTCATGCACTGGGCCTCTAGTTATATAATGATTTACATGTACAAAAACTTTAGCGAAAGGAAAATATTAACTATGAAAGCAAAAAATTTAATATTTATGTTTGTTGTAGAAAATCATGTATATAAGGTGAGAAATAAATGAGAAGAAAAATTAAAGGTTTTTTTCTTAATTCTTTGACCATTAAATTATTTGTAAAATAAAAAATCCTGTTAACATTGATCAGGTCCACCACAGTAAGTACACATTTTAAAATTGACTCTTCTGAAGCATAAAACCACAATTATCACTTTTTCAAAAAAAAAAAAAAAAAAAAACCTATCACAGAGAGTAATTGGATAAATTCTCCTCACATACAGAGTAATCATATATGTTACTTTATCCATACTATTAGCCAGCTAGGACCTTGTTATATTAAAATATCATTTTACCATCAAAACATAACTGTATGTGGGATCTCCATTTGGTAGTAGAAGCCACTTATTATGGGGCAACTGGAGAGAAGGTCCCAAGCACTGAGGTTAAAAACTATCCAACCAAATGTAATGGCGAAACCTAGGTTTCTCCTATATCCCCAAATGAATTGCCATGTTTCTTAGCCAATGAAGAGCTAAGCATTCTAGGAGGAAGAAACTGTAAGACTATTTGCTCTCCCTCTGAAAATTGGAAATTTCTTCATTTTCTTCTTAAAGCAGCATGGAGTAATGAAAAATACACAAGCAGTCCAAGTGGCTGAGCACTGACTTATGAACCAGGAGGTCACAGTTTAATTGCCAATCAGGGCACATGCCCGGGTTTCGAGCTCAATGCCCAGTAGAGGGTGTGGAGGAGGCAGCTGATTCATGATTCTCTCATTATGGACTAGAGGCCCAGTGCATGAAATATGTGCACTCCAGGGAGGAGGGGAGAGAGACGGTGTCTATCAGCCCAGCTTGTGCCCTATCGCAGTCCAGGAGCCCGTGGGGGATGTCCACCTGATGGATTAGGCCCACCCAGGGAGCGGGCCTAAGCCATTATTTGGACATCCTTAGCACTGTGGCGGAGGCGGGAGAGGTTCCCACCCCCCACTGCTGCGCCCGGCTCAGGGCTTTTGGCTGAGCAGTGCTCCACCAGGGAGCAGCTTCTGCATTGAGTGTCTGCCCCCTGGTGGTTAGTGCACGTCATAGCAACCAGTCGTTCTGTTCGGTGAATTTGCGTATTAGCCTTTTATTTTACAGGATGTTTCTATCCCTCCTTCCTTCCTGTCTGAAATCAATAAAAATATATTTTTTAAAAAATACACAAGCTTGTGGTCAGATGTGTTATACAAGTGACTAAATAACCTCAAGCAACTTATCCTTTGATGCAAAAGTTAAATCAAATAATCTCTTAATTCTTTCAAATTTAATATTCTACTATTTAAAAGAATTGATCCCCCCTCTGAAAATGCCTCACTCAGACTGTAAAATAATTATTAAGATTTAGAATTAGGAAACTGGGATCAAAGGTAAAATACACAGATGGTCAAAAGCCTGGATTGGATCCCAGCTCTGTCTGACCTTTTCTACCTGTGTGACCTTGGGCAAATTACTCTGCCTTGAAGTTCTAAAATCAAAGCAGCAGCAGTCCTATGGACCATCCCTTTCATTCGTGCCATAAAACAAACTGGTGCCTTGTCATGACTAGGGTTTACTTCCTAACAAGCAACAATAATTTTGACTTCATTCTTGGAAATTTAAAAATACCTCGTTTGTGCACTCTCTTTTCTAAATTTTCTGATATTGAGAGTAGTTAACACATTTTGCCTATCTTAAATCTATATTTAAGATTGAAAGCATTCTTCAAAAATGTATTCAATAAATAGTTTTTGAACATCTGTGTCACACACAGTATATGCTAGAGTTGCAAAACTCCCTTTCCTTAAGAAGCCCCAAATCTGGTAGAGACAAATTATTAACTACCATTTGACAGATGCTAACTGCACAATGTACAATGCACTATTGGATCAGCTGAGACAACGAGAATAAAATTTCTGGACAAGATTCAGAAGTAGTATTTTGGTCAGGTCTTAAAAGGCAAGTTGTTTACTAGGTAGAGAAGAATTCTCAACAGAGAGTACAGTGTAAAACCACAACGGAAGATGTCATCTTCAGAGACCTCTAAGTAGGCTTTGTATGAAGAAAGCAGGCAAAATGGTAGATTATATTAGAAACATACATGAATACCAGAACTGTGAAGGCCTTTATCAACTACAGATTACGGAGAGTCACTGAGACTTCACACACGGAATCTAAATTCCCTTCTTCCATCACACAGTCAGGAGCTGCTGAGTCAAGGTGACAAACAAAAAATGTAGGTCTGGATTAAAAAAACAGAGTAAATTGTGCTTATTTAAGTGGACAGTTCATCCTCTCAGGGCCTATAGCAGTTTCTTTCTATGGCACATTAATACAACAGTGAAGTAAAATTACAGCTATACGATTCAAGAAAGTGTGTTTATTTGAAGCCAATTTTGTTGAGCACACTAAAGAACACAAAAATTAAAAAAATATTGAAGATCTATATAAGAAATTAAGAGAGGCTAACAGTGATAATAACTGAGATGATTGACTTCAAGTAAAACATTCAGAAATGTTTATATCCTTATTATGCATCCATTTCAGGTAAGACAATGTCGTGTGCCTATCTTGCAAAAGGAGAGTATCTTAAATTTATTTTGTTTAAAGAAGAGCTGTCACCACTAAACTCCTTAAACTAAATGAGGGGATTTTAAATGGCAAAATTAATGGGTTCCATTATATTTTAATGTTCAAGAAAAAAGAAATGTATATCCAATGGCTGTTTGGAGAAGCCTAAAACAATTCATCTCCAGTGGGGTGTACAACACGCGCCAATCCGGGACCCCTGGAATCGGCCTCAGTCACTCTTCCGCGGCCTGGTCGAGGCGCAGGCCTGGTAACAGGTTTGCAGTCACTGACCCTCGGCTCCAGCTCGGCCCCAGGACCCCAAAGGAGGCCCTGTCAGTGCCTAAGCCACAGACCGCGCAGCGAACAGTGGGTCTCCAAGGAGAAGGGCACCTGACTATGCAAACGGTGTGCTACAAGAAGTTTCATCTCAGGATGTGTTTAGGGTGTGTCTTTGTCGTGTTCCAGTAATAATCTCCTCCCCCCGCCTCCCCAAAAAACAAAATCACTGGAGCACCCTGGTACCTCCCCTGCTAACCCGCACAGCACACTGACTGAAATCCCGGGGCGTCTGAGCCTCGCCCTGCTTTTTCCTGGGAGGAAGGCGGCAGCCTCGCGGGACAGAGACGGGAAGAGGGGGTACTGGGGGTGCGGGGAATCCAGAGGCCAAGGGAACAGGGAGACAAAGGGGGTCAGGGGGACGGGAGAGGACTGGGGGCAGCAGGTGGGGGCGGGAGACTGTGAGATGGGGAGAAGAAGGGGAACGTAGGGGCGAAAGGTGGGGAACGATGAGACAGGGTTACAGGGGGACCGGGGCGAGGGTTCCTGGAACGGGGGGCGGGGGGGGGGGGAGAGGGACGGGGGCCGTCCACCCGACCCACGCCCGTCTCGCCTCAGAAGGCTCGCGAGGGTCACCCCGGAGGCAAGAGTCCGAAGGGCGCCACTGCCTCACCCAGCGCCCGGGCCGCGCCCCTGGCCCAAGCTGCCGCCGTCAGCATCCCGCGGGGAACCGGCCCCGCCACCATCTGGCCCTTACCGCTCGGATCCTCTCTGCCTCCTCGGTGCGGCCCAGGGCGGCTCGCCCGGAGACCTGAGGGCGCAAGGACCACAGGTGAGGGAAGGGCAGCCTGTCACATGCCCGCTGGCCCGGTCGCCCTGCCCGCTGCAGCCGGCATCGCATCAGTGGCCGGATGGAGCGTCAGACCCAGAGCCTCCGCCCGCTCTCGGCCGCGCCCGCGGACTCCACCCTCGGGGCCAGAACTGCGCGTGCGCAGCCCCGCCCCGCCCCCGTGCGCAGGCGCCGACCGCACGCCCCGCCCCTCTGCCTCGCCTCCACCCAGCCCCTTACTCCCGCTTCCACCCAACTCTGGCCCCGCCCTCGCCTCTCGCAGGTCTTTCCAGGCTCCGCCCTCTTTCGCGACCCGCCCCCTCCCTTACATTGCTTCTTGGTCCCCTGACTCAAGGCTGGGCTCCACCTAAACCTTGACACCAGCCCAGCAGCCTACCCCACCTCTCACCAGCCTATTGGACTAACTTATGCTACTTGACCTAGTCAAACCTGTCAACTCCACTGCTGACCCAGACAGTGAGAACCTTAGCCTTGGAACTGACATTGCTGATATGGACACTGACAATATTTTGTTTGCAAATCCATGCATGCTCCCTGCCTTCCCGCCCTCTGACCTATGCCAGGACCATACACTCTGCCTAACACACCAAAATATGACGTGACGTCTTGCTGAGCTTGAAAGAAGAATCAAGCACCCAAACTGCTCAGATTTGGAGTAGCTCCATCTCACCATCAATCTGGTTCCTTTTGCCAAGAACCAGTATTCTGTCATCCACAGGTCTACCCCTCTTTTTTTTTTTTAATAAATCTTTGTTGTTCAGATTAATACAGTTGTTCCTCTTTTTTTCCCGCAAAAGCTTCCCTCCACCTGGTTCCGACCCCACTCCATTCCCTTACCCCCGACTCCACTCTCCTCATCCATAGGTGTAAGATTTTTGTCCAATCTCTTCCCACACCCTCAACCCCTCCTTCCCCCCGAGAATTGTCAGTCCACTCCCTTTTCTATGCCCCTGATTCTATTATATTCACCAGATTATTCTGTTCATCAGATTTTTTATTCATTTGATTTTTAGATTCATTTGTTGATAGATATGTATTTGTAGTCACTTTGTTGTTAATAAGTTTTATCTTTATCTTTTTCATATTCTTTCTTTTTTTCTAATTAATTTTTTATTGTTTTTGGCAGTATAACTTATATTTAATAGTAGTACATATGTTTTCATTTTTCCCCCCATTATCCTCCCCCCAGCCTCCCTTACCCCCCAGCATATGTCCCCACCTGCCCCCCTCTCCGCCCCAGTGTCTTTCATTCATTGGTTATGCTCATATGCATGCATACAACTCCTTCGGTTGATCTCCCCAGCATCTGCCTCCCATCCACCCCAGCCTTCCTCCTGTAGCTTGACAGCCTGTTCAATGCCTCCCTGCCTCTATATCAATCACTCGCCCATGTTTCTTTTCATCAAAAATATCTTGCCTCTGCATACTAGAAATAAATGTATAAGAACAAAAAATGTTTGAGTCTCAGTTTCAATGTCCAAATGTTCTGAGTCCCAGTTTCAATGTCAAATAGTTCTTTATGTGTACATGTCAGCAATGGTATCCAGATGGTGGACACATCGTGGCAATGCAAGATCCATCCTCTGGTATGGTCCTGGGCCGCCTGCAGCCATGCACAGCTGCCAACTGCTAGCATGGCAAGGTGTCATCAACGTCCCCCATCTGTGGACCATCGTCATGACTGGAACAGACCCGTCAGTTCCTCACTGTCACAGGAACCCACATGGTCTTGGAGTTGTTCTCTGCAAACACACTAACACATTCTAGACCAATGGTTAATAAAGGGATCCTCTCTGCAAATTAGACTTGGGATTCTTTTTATTTTTACCTAAATGATTTAATTTGGCTTATTTTGACACCATGTGTGTTTTTTCATGGGTGTCCTGATGTTGGCTTTACAAATGGAACTTACTTTTCCTGAGTAAGAATTTTCTAGATGTATTTTACTTACAGGATATTTTTCTTTACATGATATTACCCTGCTATCCTCCTCCTTTTTTGATTAATGGGGCTTTTGGAAATTTTAGATTGCAGTCTTGGTAATTTTAAATTTTAATTTTTGCACATAAATATCACTGCTTTACGTTATGGATGTTAGGCAATTTTACAGTGAGATGAACTACTAATAGATATTTTAGTTAATGTTGTAGGAAATGCTTTTTGTCCAGTACACTTAAATTTTCTTGAGTATTCACTTATTTCACTTGGCCAATTTAAATTAATCTGAAACCTTGATTACTATTTTACTGTCAATTTTAATACTCAACCAGAAATCTTAGTTTACCCATTAAATATTAGTGGAAAGGAATATTTGCCTTTTTTAGTAGGTCCTGAATATTCCTGGTAATAGACTGAATTTAGATATAGAGCAGATATGGCTGACCAAGTTTCTGTCTGCCACCTGGGTCCCGGTCTGAGTTGTGCGTAGGAGGCAAAGCAGCCGTGGGGGCAAGAGAACTACCTCAGGAGGGGTGAGAGTTTAAGCCCCTGCAAGGTTTGTGGGTTAGGGTCTGTGCCCCACCTCTGTTGACCTTTTAGTCCTCTCCTGTTGACCCCTCTGTGACTGTGTCTGTCTTAGGTTGCTCCTTCTGTGAGGAATCTTACCCGGCTAACCAACCATCCTCCTGGGCCAAACAAGGGTGATGTGAGGTAAAGTTCTGTCACCTTTGTAGTCTATGCCACCATGGACTCCACATACAGCACATGCCTTGGGGCCCCTCGCCTGCTGACAGGGTCCCGGTACTGATCACATATCTCAGGGGACCCAGGTTTCTTCTCCATAGAGGGTCCAGCTCACACCATTGGTCGAGAGACAGATCCATGGTGCCAGCTGCCCAGAGGCTTCAGCCACAGCTTGAACTGAAAGCTCAGGCAAGAGCTGTGTGTATTTGGAAAGTAAGAAGAGGGTCCTTCTTGGCAAAAAGGGCAAGAGGGGCCAATATAGAATGCTCGGGTGCCTTCCCAGTGCCTTAATATCTTCTGAAAGGGATTAATTCCTTTCCTACCCTTTTTTAAATTACTGCCCAACATTCAAAGAATTAGTTTGTAAGTTTATTTGGGATAATTATATAATATGCTGTTGTCAAGTATCAAAAATTATAATGACATTGTAGAATAATATCATGTAAGGGTATTATGGTGTCACAGGAGGTTAAGAAGGGCCTACCCTAAGGACTGGTGTCCACGGGAGATGACAAGCTTTAGGCCATGTCAATTCAATCTGAAACTAGCTGCCAATTATTTTGGAACTTTATATAAACTTTGTCAGGGATGTAAAAACATAAATCACTTACCTTAGTTCAAGAGTTCAAATATATTGACTTTCCCCCTTACTCCCACCACTGGCCACGTACCCTGAGGTTTGACATTCTGATGGACATTTCTTAGTCTCTGGATCCATTCTTGTTCATTAGTCTATGTCATTGATTGTATTCCTCAAATGAGTGAGATCATGTGATATTTATCTTTCTCTGCCTGGCTAATTTCACTTAGCATAATGCTCTCCAAATCCATCCATGTTGTTGCAAATGGTAGGAGCTCCTTCTTTTTTACTGCAGCATAGTATTCCACTGTGTAAATGTACCATAGTTTTTTAATCCATTCATCTGCTGATGGGCACTTAGGCTGTTTCCAAATCTTAGCTATGGTAAATTGAGCTGCTATGAACATTGGGGTGCATATATCCTTTCTAATTCGCGTTTCTAGTTTCTTGGGGTATATTCCTAGAAGTGGGAACACTGGGTCGAATGGGAGGTCCATTTTTAGTTTTTTGAGGAAACTCCATACTATTCTCTACAGTGGCTGCACCAGTCTACAATCCCACCAGCAGTGCACGAGAGCTCCTTCTTCTCTGCATCCTCGCCAGTACTTGTGGTTTGTTAATTTGTTGATGTAAGCCATTCTGACAGGTGTGAGATGGTAGCGCATTGTGGTTTTGATTTGCATCTCTCAGATAATTAGTGACTTTGAGCACGTTTTCATATGTCTCTGGGCCTTCCTTTTGTCTTCTTTCGAAAAGATTCTATTTAGGTCTGTTGCCCATTTTTTTATTGGATCATTTGTCCTCCTTTTATTGAGTTGTCTGAGTTGCCTGTAGGTGCTTGAGATTAAACCTTTATCACTGATACATTTACAAATATGTTCTCTCATACAGTGGGTTTTTTGTTGTTTTGTTGATGGTTTCTTTAGCTGTGCAAAAGCTTTTGATTTTGATGTAGTCCCATTTGTTTATTTTCTCTTTAGCTTCCATTGCCCTAGGAGCAGTATCATCGAAGAAGTTATTTCAACATATGTCTGAGATTTTTCTTCCTGTGGATTCCTCTAGTATTTTTATGGTTTCCCATCTTATGTTTAAGTCCTGTATCCATTTTGAGTTTATTTTTGTGTATGGTGTAAGTTGGTGCTCTAGTTTCATTTTTTTGCATGTATCTGTCCAATTTTCCCAGCACCAATTGTTGAAGAGACTTTCTTGACTACATTTTATGTTCATGCCTCCTTTGTCAAATATAAATTGAGCATAGCAGTTTGGGTTGATATCAGGATTCACTATTCTATTCCATTGGTCTATATGTCTGTTTTTGTGCCATTACCAGGCGTTTTTGAGAACAATAGCTTTGTATAGAGCTTGAAATCTGGTATTGAAATCCCACTGACTTTGTGCTTCTTTCTCAGGATTTCTGTGGATATTCAGGACTTTTTTTTATTCCAGATGAATTTTTGAAGAGTTCTTTCTAGGTCTGTGAAATATGCCATTGGTATTTTAATGAGGAGTGCATTAAATTTATAGATTGCTTTGGGGAGTATGGACATTGTAATGATGTTGATTCTCCGAATCCATGAACATGGTATGTTCTTCCACCTGTTTACATCTTCCTCTATCTCTTTTTTTAGTGTCCTATAGTTTTCCATGAATAGGTCTCTTACTTCCTTAGTTAAGTTTATTCCTAGGTATCTTAATTTTTTTTGGTGTGATTGCTTTTTTAGTCTCTCTTTCTGTAAGTTCACTATTAGTGTATAGAAATGCCATAGATTTCTTGGCATTAATTTTGTAGCCTGCTACATTGCTGAACTCATTTATTAAGTCTACTAACTTTTTTATGGAGTCTTTCGGGTTTTTTAAGTACAATATCATGTCATCTGCAAATAAGGATAGCTTTGCTTCTTCTTTTCCAATTTGGATGCCTTTTATTCCTTCTTCTTGTCTAATTGCAATGGCTAATACTTGCAGTACTATGTTGAACAGGAGTGGTGAGAGTGGGCAACCCTGTCTTGTTCCTGTTCATAGGGGAAATGGTTGTAGTTTTTGCCCATTGAGTATAATGTTTGCTGTGGGCTTATCATATATGGCTTTTATTATGTGGAGGTATGATCCTTCTATTCCTATCTTGTTGAGAGTTTTTATCAAGAAAGGATGTTGGATTTTGTCAAATGCTTTTCCTGCATCAATTGATATGACTATGTGATTCTTATCTCTCAATTTGTTTATGTGATGTATCACATTTATTGATTTGCGAATATTGTACCATCCTTGCATTCCTGGGATAAATCCGACTTGGTCATGGTGTATGATCTTTCTGATGTACTGCTGGATCCGATTTGCCAGAACTTTATTGAGGATTTTGGTATTTATATTCATGAGGGATATTGGCCTGTAATTCTCTTTCATTGTGTCATCTTTATCTGGTTTTGGTATTAGGGTGATGCTAGCTTCATCGAAGGAGTTTGGAAGTGTTCCATCCTCTTGAATTTTTTGGAATAGTCTGAGGAGTATAGGTTTTAGTTCTTCCTTGAATGTTCGGTAAAACTCCCCTGTGAAGCCGTCTGGCCCTGGGCTTTTGTTTCCTGGAAGCTTTATGATGACTGCTTCATTTTCTTCCACAGTTATTGGTCTATTGAGCTGTTTAGATTCTTCCTGATTGAGTTTTGGGAGGTTATATTTTTCTAGAAACATATCCATTTCCTCCAGGTTGTCCAGTTTGTTGGAGTAGAGTTGTTCATATTATTTTTTAACAATCCTTTGTATTTCAATGGGGTCTGTAGTTATTTCACCTGTTTCATATCTGATTTTATTTATTAGGGTCCTCTCTCTTTGCTTCTTCGTGAGCCTGGCTAGAGGTTCATCAATCTTGTTTATCCTTTCAAAGAACCAGCTCTTGGTTTTGTTGATCTTCTGTATTGTTTCTTTGGTCTCTATGTCATTTATTTCTGCTCTGATCTTTACTATTTCCTTCCTCCTGCTTACACGGGGTTTTTCTTGTTACTTTCTTTCTAACTCTTTGAGTTTTGGGGTTAGATAATTTATTGCTGCTGTTTCTTCTTCTTTTTTTTTTTTTTTTGTTTTGCAGTAGGATTGTAGAGCTATGATCTTCCCTCCCAGGACTACTTTCACTGGGTCCCATAGATTTTGGATTGTTGTGCTATCGTTGTTATTTGTTTCCATGATGTTTTCTATCTCTTCCTTGATCTCTCTAGTAACCCAGTCATAGTTTAATAGCATGCTGTTTAGTCTTCTTGTGTTTGATTTCTTTGGATTGTTTTTATTGTAGTTGATTTTTAGCTTTACGCCACTGTGATCTGAGAATATGCTTGATATGATTTCTACCTTCTTGAATTTGAAGAGACTTTGCCTATGACCCAACACATAGTCTATCTTTGAGAATGACCCATGGGCACTTGAAGTGAATGTATATTCTGTGGCTTTGGGGTGAAATGATCTGAAGATGTCAATTAATTCCATCTGGTCTAATGTGTCATTGAGGATTGATGTTTCTTTACTGATTTTTCGTTTAGAGGATTTATCCAATCGTGGTAGTGGGGTATTAAAGTCTCCTACTATGATTTTATTGCTGTCTATCTCTCCCTTGATATCCTCTAGGAGTTTTTTAATGTATTTGGGTGCTTCTGTATTGGGTGTGTATATGTTTACCAGAGTTACTTCTTCTTGTTAGATTACTCCCTTTAGTATTATAAAGTGGCCTTCTTTATCTCTTGTTATCTCCTTCACTTTGAGATTTAATTTGTCAGATATAAGTATTGCTACCCTAGCTTTTTTTTTTCATTTCCATTCGCCTGAAGAACCTTTTTTCCATCCTTTCATCCTCAGTCTGTGTGTGTCTTTTTTTCGGAGGTGGGTTTCTTGTAGACAGCAGATACATGGGTTGTGTTTTCTTATCCAGTCGATTACCCTATGTCTTTTGATTGGAGCATTTCATTCAATTACATTTAAAGTTATTATCGATAGGTACTTCTATGTTGCCATTTTTGTTCTTTACCCCTGTGTTCCTTCTTTGCTTCTTATTTCTTTTTACAGAAGACCCTTTAGCATTTCTTGAATTGCTGGTTTGGTGGTAATGAATTCTCTTAGTCCTTTTTTGTCTGTGAAGCTCTTGATTTGACCTTCAATTTTGATTGATAGCCTTGCTGGGTATAGTATTCTAGATTCAGACCCTTCCTTTGCATGACTTTGTAAATTTTATTCCATTGCCTTCTGGCCTGATCCGTTTCTGTTGATATATCACTTGTTAGTCTGATGGGGGTTCCTTTGTATGTGACTTTCTCTCTCTCTCTCTGGCAGCTTTTAAGATTCTTCCTTTGTCACTGGTGTTTATCAATTTAATTATAATGTGCCTTGGCGTAGGTCTTTTGGGATTCATTTTGCTTGGGACTCTGTGAGCTTCTTGGATTTGTGTGGGTTTTTTCTTTCCTATATCAGGAAAGTTTTCTGTCATTATTTCTTCCAACAGGTTTTCTATTCCTTGCTCAGTTTCCTGTCCTTCTGGAAGCCCAATTATACAGATGTTGTTTTGTTTCATGTTGTCCCAAAGTTCCCTTAGGCTCTCCTCCTGCTTTTTAATTTTTTTTCTAGAAGCTGCTCTACTTGGTTATTTTTTCCTTCCTTTTCTTCTAGGTCACTGATGCAGTCCTATGCTTCTTCTAATCTACTCTTAATACTTTCTATTGAGTTCTTTACTTCAGCAATGTCACTTTTCATTTCTTCTTGGCTCTTCTTCATTTCTTCCTGGGTCTTCCTCACTTCCTCTTGGTTCTTCTTCAATTCCTCTTGGTTGTTACTCATATTGTCAAATTTGTCTTCCATTCTTCTCAGCCACCTTATGACCATTTCTCTGAATTCTTTCTCTGACACGTTGTTAACTTCCATTTTGTTTACCTCTTTTTCTGGTGAGGCTTGTTTTTCTTTCATATATGGGCTGTTTCTTTGTCTCCCCATGGTCTCTCTTCTCTGTGTATCTGGTTATGTAGTTCTCACTCTCCTGCGTGGATTTAAAGACACAAAATACAACACAACCAGGTGCAACATACCAGGCACGGAACAGAAATGTAGTCACAGTAATGGTAATTCCAAATAAAGGTGATCGCCAGAGAAAGGCAAATTCGAGGATAGGTGAGAAAAAACAAAGCGAACCCGCACACACACACACTCACACAGACACTCAGTTTCCCCCTCCCACACACACACACTCATAAAAAGAAAGACAGGAATGCCAAATGATAATGGGAAAAGGGGAAGAAGTAAAAAAAAACAGAAAAGAAAAGAAAGAAAGAAAGAAACAAAGAAACAAAGGAAGAAAGAAACAAACAAAGAAAGAAAGAAAGAAAGAAAGAAAGAAAGAAAGAAAGAAAGAAAGAAAGAAAGTGGGAGTAACATATAAATGTGGCCTGAAAATTCCTATAGGAGAGCCACTAATCCGAACAAAAACCAGCAACTGGTACCTGGAGATTGATACAAACTACATACAACTACTAATATCAAGGGAGGTGAGGGAACACAGAAGCAAAAATCTATATAAAAAACAATGCAAACGAGGACAACAAAACAAGAAACAACACCAAAAAAAAAACCCCTACAAATTAAATCAAAATAAAAGAATAAGCAAATCAATCTCACAAACCTGCATAAAAAATCAATATAATCAACAGTCAAGACAACAACAACAGGACAGGGATAAAAACAATTTAGGATAGTGAAGTCAGAGAAGCTAGCTGTATATATGGACTTGGAGTAGGTGCTTGGAGATTAGATAAATAAGTGCAGTGAAATTTTAACAGGGGGTAAAAAGAAAGAATTAAGGTAAATCTAAAGCGGGAAAAGTGTAAGGGAAACAAGGTACTAAATAGGGGAAAGTTAGCAAGAGAGTGGTGGTATAAAGGTGAAGTTGAGGGAGAGTAAAAGATACTAAAGCATAGATGAAAATAGACTGTAGGACACTATTCCCAAAATAGAATAAAGAGAAAATAAAATCAATTCCTTGTGTTACACAAGAGTCAATTTGTGATTCAGCCCCTGGTTAGCAGTGTTTCTAGATTTACCTCTGGGTCTATTGGTCCTCTCTAGCCTGAACTAAAATCTCGCTGTCCCTGTGGCATTCAATACTGGTTTGTGGGGGTGGGCTGCTCCAGAGCTGCCTCTCTAATGGTGACTGCTGGTTTAGCAGCTAGGACCCTCCCAAAATCTTTGGGTTTCCCTCCTCTGTCAGGTCCAAATTGGTTGCCCTCCAGGGATTCCCTCTGCCACCAGCCTCGAGGGCCCTCTCCCACGTTTACCAGCTCCAACAGCCACAGATTTTATTTCAGGCGCAGATCTCTTGGTCCTCTGGCTCCCTTGGTCTCACACCCAAAGTAACCTCTGGGGAAATCTGACCTTTCCGTGCTGAGCGCAGAGCTCCTTAGACACTTCACATCCGCGACAACTGGGTGCCAGTGTTCTGAGGGTCTCAGCCGTCCAGTGGGTACTGCAGCTGCATATTTTCAGATCCTTCCCCTTCAAGATGGCGTGGTCTGCCTCTGCGCTGGTGGCTCAGGGAGAGAACCCAGCAGTTCTGGGGCCACTCAGGCAGGGGAGGCCAGTCCAGTAGTCCCTTATCTTCTCCTGGAGCACAGCTGTCCCCCTACTCACCAACAAACACTCCCTGCTCGACCTTCAGCTGCTTCCTCCTTCTGCCCTGGGACCAGATTCAATTCGCATCCCTCTGTTCTGCCGCCATTTTCCCCCTCCTATCTTATTCTTTCTTTTCTTAAAGAATACCCTTCAGCATCCTATCTAATAAAAGAGTGATATGCAAATTGACATTACCTTCACTATGCCCAATAAGCCAAGCCCACCAGCCACGCCGACTGGCCAATCACAGGGCAAGAGGCCCTTATCCCGGGTGGGGCTGTGGGTGGGGCTGGCCAGTCATGGTGGGCCCCATTGGAAGGGCTCTCCCCAGAGGCCCTTTCTGGCCCTGGCGTTAGGCCAGGCTTGGCTGAGCGAGACAAGGACACAGAAGGGGTGAGCCAGGTGCCCTGTGAATATGAACACCCCCTGAGCCATGGAGCAGCCGATGAGATAAGTGCCTGGGGTCGCTTGGCTGCAGAGTGGCAGGGTCATGAGTTGAATCCAGGTGCATCTTTGCCTGCAGCTCATCACCTCTCCACTGTGCCTGGTGATGCCACCTGCAGATGGTGATGCTTGACAAGTCTAAGCTGGGTCCTGAGGCTGGGGAGGGTACCAGAGGGGAGTGTCCCAGCTCCTGCATCCCAGAGCTCCCGGACTGCAGTGCGAGGCCCAGCTGTGGGGGCAAGAGAGGAGCCAAGATACAGCACCTGAGGCAGAGGAGACGAAGCCACACAATCCAGCCCAGCCTGTGTGCAGAGCAGTGGCAGGGAGTGCGGGAAAGGAAGTGAGAAAAGTGAGAGCTAACACACAAGCGGCAGGGATGTCTCCATAGGCCAGAAAAGCACTGGACCCAGACCATCTGCAGACTTAGGCCTGGAGTCTGCCAGGCATGCATGGCCCCACTCCTGGGGTAAAGGGACCAGAGTTCCCCCTGAAAACAGGACCCTGGAGCTGGGCTCACTGCCCGCCCTTACTGGATGGTGGCGGTCTGGGTCCGTGGGCATGCTGTGACCCAGGATCCGGAGCCGCACTCAGCCTGGGCATCGGACCCAAGAACTGGGCGAAGGAGTCTTGTTCGCCGTCCCCAGCACTGGTTCTGATCCTGGGCCTCCCACCCTGTAACATCCAGAAATCTGGGAGACAGAGGGGTGAGCTCAGAGGCAAAAGCAAGCCCCAGGCTTCAGGCAGTCTGACTCAGGAAGAACTCGAAAGCCGACACCTGGGAAACCTGTGGGCCCAGGGCGCTATGGAAGCCGGTAAATAAAAGCCTCCACTTATGTGTAGGATGAATTCATCACAAGTAACGGGACCACATGGCGTGGTCTGACAGAGACTTTAACACAAATCCACGGAGGAGGCGCCAAGACCAAAACCAAGAAGCAGCTTCCACTCCCTCATTATTGATGCTTCTATTTCTCTATCCCTGTCCTTTCCTTTCTGAAATAAAAAATTTTAAAAGATCGATCAATCGCAGGGCCCTGTGATGGCCGGGTGCCGGGCTGGGCTGTAGTCAGAAGAAAAGAAGACACACTATGCACAGGAATAAACATAAAGATTACAAAATATTTCTCATCAGAAACAGTGTAAGGGAGAAGATAGTAGAGCAACAGCATTAAACTACTCACAAGGGGGAAAATCCTCTCAATTTATAATTCTAGACTGAGTGAAAATATGCTTAAAATAGTCAAAATATATTTTAACTATTTTAAACTATTTTAGAAATAGTTAAAAATATTTTTATGTGTAAAAGATTGAATTTTTTAAGTCACCAGCAGATTTGTAGTGTAAGAAATGTTAAAAGAAGTCCTGTAAGCAGAAATAAAATTTTGCCAGATACAAATAATGATCTATACCAAGAAATGGAAAACACGAAAGACATTATATGCATAGGAAAAAATATAATAGAAGTTTCTTATTATTGAAATATATTTAAAGGTAATTACCGTAACTATTTAAACAAATAATAATGTAATGTCAGTTTTATAACATCTGTGTAAGTAAAATACATGCCAACAATAGCACAAAGATTGCGTGGGAAAAGTGAAATTTTTTAACAGTGAAGTTTCTATATAAGATGTGAAGTGGTAAAATAGCCACTTGAAGATAGACTGTGACAAGTTAAAATTGTATATAATGAAGACCTAATATGCAAATATTCATCACACCTTCATGCCATCATGCCATAATGGCTCAGACACTCAACACTGAGGAGAGTGGAATGGGGACCAGACAGGCTACAGACTGGGAGAGGAACAAGCCACCCACTCCACGGTCCCAGATGCCAACAGCTGTGCCTATCTCTCTGGCCCAGGAGAGGGACAAGCCACCTGCCTCACAGTCCTGGACGCCAGCAGCTGCACCTGCGCCTGTGGCCCAGGAGAGGGACAAGCCGCATGCCCTGTAGTCCTGGGTGCCTGCAGCTGCCTGTGGCTGCAGCTGGCCTGAATGAAGCTGGCCCAGGTCCTGGGTGCCTATAGCTGGCCAGAGGGAGGGAAGCCTGGGTCCCAGGTGTGGGGCAAGGCAGAGGCAGTTAGGAGCAATCAGGCCAGCAGGGGAACACATAGGGGTGATGAGGCTGGTAGGAAGGCAGTTAGGGGGTGATCAGTCAGGCAGGCCAGTGAGCAGGTAGGAGCCAGTGGTCCTAGATTGAGAGAGGTATGTCTGACTACCAACAGTCAGAGTGCCAACTGTCAGACATCCCCGAAGGGGTTCCTGATTGGAGAGGGTGCAGGCTGGGCTGAGGGAACCCCTGCTTCGTGCACGAATTTCATGCACTGGGCAACTAGTTTCATATAATACTGGTTTGGTGGTGATGAACTGCTCTAACTTTTTCTTGTCTGTGAAGCTCTTTATCTGACCTTTAATTCTGAATGATAGGTATGCTGGGTAGAGTAATCTTGGTTGTGGGTTCTTGCTATTTATCACTAAATATTTCTTGCCACTCCCATTGGCCTGCATAGTTTCTGTTGAGAAATCAGCTGACAGTTGTATGTGTAATCTCTTGTAGGTAACTAACTGCAGGTGGGGGGAAGGGGTGCCAAAAGGATGGGCATAGGTAGGGAGATGCTGCTCAGAGTGCATGGCAGGTGCTGGGAGAACCCAGGGTTGTCAAGTGGGTTTCATCAGGGGCAGATGCTTCACGAGCAAATGTGAGTAAACATCTAAAGCAGCAAATGCAATGCAGTTCTGGTGAAAGTGAGCGGGAAGCTGAGCCCATGTGGCCCTTCCTCTCAGTTCTGGTCTCACAGGAGTCCGGGGGGAAGGGGAGGAAGACGGGCATTAGACATGGGCTCCCTGACAGTGCTTGTGCATCTGCTCTGTCTCTCCAGGGCTGGCCCAGGCCTGGCCTGCCACAGAAGCTCAGGGGATTTAGAGACCTGAGCACTGTGCCAAAAGGTTCCTCGCAAAGCAAAGACCATGACATTTCCTGAATCCATCCAACCCAAGGGCAGAACTCCCCTTAGAAAGCGTGCAGGTCACAGCTCCGATGGCTGACTGCTGAGAGGGCCAAGGGGTCCTGGACCCAGCAGCTATTACCACCAACCAGGCCAGTGCTCGCAGCCGGCCACTGCTGGGCCTCCCTCTGCCCACACACTGCAACCGTGCGTCACTCGGCCACTCAGAGAGGGCTTTCCTGCCCATAATCAGCCTGCAAGTGGACCTCACAGCTAAGGAGTTGGGACTGCCTGGCCAATGTTGACACCTCCCTTTTGGATTTTCAACTATGACATTGCTATCACAGGACTCAATGCCAGGGTTCCCCCAGAAGGGTGCCTCCTGCCTCACCTATCCCCTCTGAGATATCCCAGGGTGCAGAAGGTCCCCAGGTGCTTGTAGTCAGAGTGGCCCCAGCCTAGGAGGGGCAGTGCTGACCAGAAAGCCGAAGACAGCCACACGAAGAGCACCAAGGTGACGGCCAAGCTCCATGCCAATTGGCTGCCTGCAGGGAGGAGGAGGGTGGTGGTGATGAGCTGATGGAAGAATAGTGGACTTCGTGGTCAGGCACAATGACCTGAATCCTGCCTCTGATCCCCAACAGCTTAGGTCTCAGGCAGGGGAAGAGCTCAGAGTCTCACTTTTCCTTCCAAAAATAGAAAAGGCGGTTCCTGCATCAGAGGGCTGTTATGGAGAATAAAGAGGTCACTCCATACTCTCTTCCTCCAAGGACAGAGAACGGAGGGGTGGCAAAGAGAAGGTGTGCTTCCCAAAGCTAAGTTAGGAAAGACACAAGGGTAGGGACCCACGGAGGAGAGGGGGCATTGGCAGGGGGAAGTAGAACCTGGACTTAGCGCTTCTCGTTCTTGCTTAGAAGCAGCAGTCTGCTCGAGACTCAAGAGCTCTGGGCGTGGGGTTTGGGCATCTCAGTGCCACGAGTGGAGGCTAGGTCCTGACTGCTTTTGGTCCCAGTGACCTGGCCTCCTCCACCTATAGCCCTCACATCCTCATCCAGCCCTTCCCATCCAGGCTTCTTCCTGGTTCTTGCTCCAGAATGCCTTCCCCAGATGCATTCTCTGTCTATAGTTCATGTTCCTTTGTAGATAGGACTCCAGGTGGATCAGGAGAGAAGAGCAGGTCTACACTACAAACCCCCTCACCTGACACTGATTTCATTTCACAGCCCCAGATGGAGTTGGTGTGGATATGTCCACTTCTATGAGTTAAATCTTTATGTTCCCCATCCAAAAGTCATACCATGGAGCCCCATAACCAGATGGACTTTGGAAGGTACTTAGGTCCTGAGAGTGGAGCCTCCATGATGGATTAGTGCCCTTCTATGAAGAGATATGTCCCAGCCAGCAGGGCTCTATGAACCAGTAAGTCACAGATTGATTTCCAGTGAGGGCACATGCTTGGATTGCGGGCTCAATTGCCAGTAGGGGGTGTGCAGGAGGCAGCTGATGGATGATTCTCATCATTGATGTTTCTCTCTCTCTCTTCCTTTCCCTTCCTCTCTGAAATCAATAAAAATACATTTTTAAAAAAGAAAAGATAAGAGAGAGATGATATCTTTCTCCTCCATGTAAGGACACAGCAAGAGGCAGCTCCTGCAAACCAGGAAGAGAGCTCTCCTCAAAACCCAGCTATACTGGCATCTGACCTTGAACTTCAAGAACCAAAGAGAACTCTCAGTGGTTGAAGCCCCAGCTGTGATGTTTCCTAGCTGGCCACACCCCACAGCAATCACAGGGCACAATGACTCAGAGATATCTTGCCCATGTGTTGCATTAGTCTTTTTGGCTTTGGAAACAGATGCCCAAGGATCATATCTAAGGTCACCTAGGAGGTAGTAATGCGCTCAGCCCCTTCTGCCCCCACCCACCTGCTCCTTTCTGCCTGGCACTGCACACCCTGTGGGAACAGGAGGAGCCTTGGTGTAGGCCCTGGCACCAGCTCGCTGCTGTGTTGAGACAGAGAAGCCTGTTGCTCTCTGAGAAGGTGTGCGTGTGTGCACATGTGAGAGTCCATGTGTGTGTGAGATGGTTGAGGGAGTTTGGGGGGCAGGCCTGGGATGGTGGTGGCAGGGGAGCTGCAAGGTAAGATGGGACAGGAGGGGCTAGTCTGCCAGAAGAAAGACAATGTTTTAGTTGGAGAAAGGCATGTGACTTTGCCAAGGGTCAAGGGTGTGTGCCTGTGTTTGTGACAAGGGCAGATCTGCAATCCCAAAAGGGCTGTGCCAGGGCTCCAGGCCATGCTGACCACGTACCCCACAGAACTGCCATTGCTCCACATGTAGAGACCTGGCACAAGGGAGAGGCCACCTCTGAAGGCACGCAGGGCAGTCCAAATCCCAGGGCCGCCGCCCCATCAGCTGTGGCCTAGATGGTGCCCTCACTTCTCTGAGCCTCTGCTTCCAGTCTGCGAGCTGGGCATTTGCTGTGGGGTTTGTTGAGCCAATGCTCAACGAAGCAGGTTTGTACTCTCTGAGGTGAATGGGATTCTAGAGAGCCTCTGGGTGAGCATGGATTGTATATTAATGTGTATTAAAATTATAAGAACATTAATGCTATGAGGTCACAGATTGTTTAGAACAAGAATAAGTCGGGTGTTTAGAATTAAAAGTGGCTCACTTCTAAGGAAGAAATACCAAGTAAATGACACCAGGTGGCACACTCACATAGCCAATTAAGAAGATAGCACTTGGCCATATGGCCTGGGAAATCGAGAGCTCGACTAGTTTTCATGAAGCTCTGGGATGGCACAGGCTCCGTGGAAGTGTGAGGTGTGGGGTCATATGCCCAGCCACACACACACACACACACATACACACACACACACACACACACACACACACACACACACACATCACCTCTCTGCTTCCCAGCAGTGCCTATGATCAAGGACATTTTCTGTATCCATGATTTGATTTGATTTTCAGGATAAAACTGAGACTGCTTACAAAAACCATTTTGCAGAAGAGGAGACTAAGTTTCAGAGAGGATCCCTGACTTGCCTGAAGCTACAGCAAGAGCACAGACAGACAGCCTGTCCAGCACATGCAGTCTTCCTCTTCGTCTGGGGCCCGCACCCTCACCCCCGCATGGACCCTCAACCCCCTACCCCCTTGAACTGGGAAACACTAAGCAGATTTCCATCCTGATCATCCTCACTGCCTGGGGGTTCCTCCTCCTGAGATCCCCAAACACATACAGGTGCAGTAGTAGTGATGGTAGCACCCCCAGGCAATGGCTGCACTACTGCAGATGCTGGCCAGCGTGGCTGCAAAGCCCTGGAAGCCATGAGCCTGGCAGCCACCTGAGCCATAGGGCCAATGCCTGCGGAGACATGGGCACAGTGACCCTCCCTTAGCCTCTGCACCCCACATCTGCCCAGGATAGCATGGAGGTACCTTCCTTGACATCAGTCCAGCTCCTCAGATGAAGCTGGTATGATCTGTGTTTCCTATGAGGTCCCTGGTGGTGGTGGAGAGGGGGGGGACCTGTGCAGGATCAGGCTCAGCCCCACGGCTGAAACAAAGATCTTTGTGTGATCAGGTGCTTCCATTACAGTAAATGGAACACACTGGTCGGAAAGAGAGCTCATACCTTTATTCCATAGATGGGGAAACTAAGGCTCAGAGAAGACAAGGTGCTGAGCCAAGGCCACAGAGACGATGAAGGCCAGTCAGAGGGAAATCCCAGGCCTCCCAACTCCTGGCCTCATGAGCCAAGCAAGGGTAGAGCTTCAGCAGAAGCAGGAGAAACCCTCACTGGCTAGAATCTAGGCCATTCACACCAGGGGGCGCCAGCCTCCACCTGCAGTAACCAGGGCTCTTGGAAACTCCCCCCAGGGCCCAATTTGAAGATCCGGATGGCCTGGAGGTCTCAGATCCTGTGAAGTCCTGTTTGCTTTCACAAACGTAATTAGGGCTTCACAGGGACCATCGATTGTGTGAAGTTCTTCACACATAATAACTCATTACTTCCAATCATCACATGAGTTAGGCAATAAGATCTAGTTCAGAGAGGAAGCCAAAAGGTGAGAAAGAATGCAGCCAAGATTCAAGCGTGGGAGTGGGTGGCAGGTCCTGCTCTCCACCTGTCAGCCCGCTGTAGTCAGGCCAGAGCTCACCTGTCAGCCCGCTGTAGTCAGGCCAGAGCTTGTGTGCTCCAGGAACTGGCTGTGGGGCTGTGGGGTCTGGGGTTAGATCTAGCATGCCCCCTCCCCATCAGTTTTCTGGTGGTATGGAAATCTGGAAATCTGCTCAGTGCCCAGAGGTCAGGCCGGGGGCAGGACCCAGAGGTTAGAGCCCAGGAGTGGTACCGGAGGAGGCTGGCTGTGGCTCCGGTGAAGGCGTTCAGGCTGACCCCGCTATCCGCCAAAGCCAGACTCAGCACCAGCAAGTGGCTCGGGGTCCAGAGCTCCGGGCTCGTGCAGGAGGAGAGGATGGTCAGGCTATTGAGGTTGAGGCCAGCGAGAGCTGAAAGGAAGGTAGAGGCTGGCAAAGGGGCTGGTGAGGCCCATTTGGTCAGAACCAACCAGGAGTGTGGGCTGGGTGGAGCCTAAACAACCCTCTACCCCCCCGCCCCCCCCAAGCCCTCACACTCAGCAAGACTCAGTGAAGCTCGTCCAACACCCACAGGAGGCTGGCCTCACAGTTGAAGGCATGCGAGGACCCTGCTCGCCACTCTGCAGCCTAAGGAGAAGACAGCTAGGAAGAAAACCGGGCCAGTCCCTCACTCACGGACAGTTTGCGCCTTTCAGGTCTTCTTGTGATCTTCACTGGGCACCATCCTCCTGACTCGGGGATTGGAGGCTCAGAGTCCAGCTAACCTCCCCTAGAAAGTGGTGCCTCTGGGATTGGAGCGCAGGTTTCTCCAGTTCCAGTGCCATCTCTACAAGCTGGGAGCCCCCAGGGAGCGCCTGGCGGAGGAGAGGCTGCAGCGGTGGGTGGCCGGGGCAGGCAGACCTGACCTGAAGTTCAGCTGGTCACTCCCTACCCATGCTGAGCCACAGCTTCTCCCATCTAAGTGAGAAATGGGGAAGCATCTTGCCTTCAAAACTGAGCATTTCCTAGGAAGACAGGGTAAAAGAGAGCCTTCTGGAAAGAGGAGCAGCGTGTGCAAAGACGTGCGGTGAGGCAATGTCCCGGAGTGTCAGGGCACAGGGGGCCTGGCCAGCAGCTTCCCAGGAGAGGGGAAGCATGGCTGGGCCACCAGGACCACCCATCGGCTCCACTCCCGCTCCACTGGCGACTCTCATCGGGTGAGAAAATGTGCAGGTTATTTCTGATCAAGGGTTCATCCCCATCAGCCTTGTCTTGGGCTGGCCCACAGCCCCAGCTCTGGCCTCAGTGAGCATTGTGGGGATTCTGGGTTGAGGCTGGCGCTTCATGGACACCATCACCCAGGAATGGAAATGCTTGGGCAGAGAGAAGGAGGTGGTGGCAGGAATGGGATGCGGAGAGGTGTCTGTCCCAGCTGGTGCTTTATACTCATGATCCCTTCATCCCCACAACACCTCCAGTTCCCCTGCTTCTGCCATCTCACTTCCTCCCCTGGCCCAGCACTTCTCTGGCTCCTGAAATCCAGACACCTCCCTTTTAAAGGGCCAGTGGACACACGAGGGCTCATGGGGGGATTATGCTGGACCTTGGGCTCCTTCTTGCTGCTCCTCCTCCCACAGTGTCCTCTGGGCCAGAGCAGAAGGAACATCCCGCTGCACAGGGCAGCCTTTGTGAACCGCATGGAGCCATGGAGAACTGGCTGATTCACCAGCCAGCAGGGGGATTAGGACCGGACTCCCAGCTGAGCAGCTGAGCAGAATTAGAAGAGTTGCATAACCAGGGAGGGAGGGGAGCAATGGAGGGGTTTGAAGCTGCAGTTGTGCTTAAGAACTGGTTAGGAGCCAGACATGTTTTTGGTGCTACAAGCTGAGTGCCTGAGCATGTGTGTGCACATATGTGTCCACGTCCATATGGTCACATGCTTGTACTCACAAGTGGGGGAAAGGATGATGGCTAGAAGCCACCTGTTGTTGTAGAAAGAATCCCAATTGATTCTGAGTCTGCCATTGCCCAGCTGTGTGTCCTGGGGTGGGTACACTGGGGTCTCTGTTTCCTATTTTGCAATGTAGGCATCTTTTCTCGGGGCCTGTGCAGGTCTTGGGTAGAAGACTCCGTGGTGGATGTGGTGTTCAGGGTGGCACGTCCAGATGCCTTCAGCTCTCCAAGCAACAGTCTCCCAGGGCTTGGCCCACAACAACTACGAGCTTTGGCTTCTACAATGAGGTCCTGGTACAAGTTACGCACTGGCTGGCTCATGGTGAAATTATACCGATCTGAAGCAACTCCACTCATTTTGGGTAAAGAGCACTGTCAGCAGCACAGCTCACATGCACTGGTGCTCCCTAAAGCCGGGCATGGACTAAATCCCGGGGGATGGTTCCTACCACAACTCCGGAAATCAGATACCACCACCTTTGTAGCTGAGCATCAGCCTGAGGTCATGCAGTCATTCCAAAGTAGCAAAATTTACCTTATAAACATGCATTTCCCATGCTTTCCTCTTGTGTTCCCCACATGTATCCGTGCCTAAGCACCCTCAGGCTGAGTGACACCCACATAATACTGGGGCCTTCCTTGGTCACCCGTGTTCCCACAGTCTTTCCTGCTTGTTTCCAATTCTGTCTTGCATCATCACTGGCTAATACATATTTCAGGGTTTTCTCATGCCAAGATTTTAAGAGTTTGAGGGAGAAGAGAAGCAGGGCAGGTCTGAAATAAGGGTAGAGTCCAGCAGGTATGGCCGACTGAGTGAAAGCAGAGATGTAGAAATGGGGCTGGGCTGGCTTTCGTTTGGGGGGAATGAGGTGGAGGTGAGAAAGCCATCTTGGCTGAATTGGGGGAGAGGAAGAGATGTGAACTAAATCCTCTGGAAGCCGATGTCCAAACAGGGATCCATGTGTGCCCGAGGCCCGGATCTGCCTGGGGCACATCTTGCTGGTCTAGGTCTGCCTAGACCCATGGGCATGAGAGACTGAGGAACCTTCTGGAAAGGCCAAGGGAAACAGGTAGAGCATCTAGTCCAAGGGGCAAAGCCTTGGGGTCAAGTGTGAGGAATGGAGTGAAAGGTGCTGTCTGTGATGAAATGAGGTTAGGGGTAGGAGACAATCTTGAAAACAGAGTACCTGCTCCCAAAGCTCTGAGAGACCTGGTGGGACTCCCATTGAGTATGGTGCCTGCAGGAAAGCCTCGTGGAGAAGAGCACATCTTGGTCCTTGGGGTGACAGTCAGGGCTCTGCTTGGAAGGCAGTGCTCCACCTGGCTGTTCATGGCAGGCGAGAGATAGCTTCTTGCTGGGCGCCCAGAGGCTCGTGAGCCCCTGGGAGAGCTTTTGTGGGTCTCTCCAAACCTCTGCATCTTCCCACTCCTCCATGAGCAAGTACCTGCAAGTGCCAACAAAACAGGGTCCTGGTGACTCCTAAGAGAGCTTTTGCTTATTGGGCTGTCAAGGTCTGGGGACTTGGGTTGTTCAATTTTCATAAACACCCAGAGCAAAGTAACATTACTTCCTTTTGGCAAATGAGGACACAGAGGCCAAGAGGAATCATGGAACTTATCAAAGGCCATAGCTCTGAGTGAAAGCACTGGGATTTAAACCAGGCATCGTGGTCCTGAGCTTGGGCTCTTCCTAATGCCGTCACTGCCCTCACCTCTTTGAGTCTGCACTACAAAACACATCATAGAGAAGAATCTCCACATCTGCACTGACGCCACCGCCTGCCTGTCTTGGTTTCTGTAAGCCAGGAGCCTGATGGTCTGTGCTGCCCATGGCCAGGCTGCCCTCAGGGCTCTGCAGGTGGGCGGCCAGCCAGCTGGCCCAGCTATTGTTTGCCCTGTCCACCTCCCTACCCCACCTTTCCCAGCCCAGCCTCTCTGGGCCTGCGGCTATTGTTACGGAGGGGACCCCCACCCTAATCTCAGGATGGGTAATTCCAGGGAGCAATAAGCTGCTGAGTACTGTGACTGGCTGAGCTCCCTTCCCTAATCCCCATTCTGTCTTGTTTATCTGATGGCCTGGGGCAGGGGAGTGAAGCAGGCAGGACAGACTGGGCCAGGCCAGGCCCCTGCCTGGGTTGCAGCAGAGCCCGGAGCTATGAGGGTGGCTCTGGGCATGCTCTGGCTCCTGGCCCTCAGGTCCCTACCCCAGGCCTGGAGCTCCTGTCCACCTCAGTGCAGCTGCAGCCTCCAGGTCCTGGGTGATGGCAGCATGGCCAGGTAAGGCACCAGGTGTGTGGGGTGCCATCCCAGTCTCCAGCTCCACCAGCTGGCTGAGGTGGGAGGGTTGGATATCAGCTCAGAGAGTGGCAAGGTGAGACCTCCATTTCCCAGGACCTGAGACTGGTCTGTATTGAATCACAGTCTGGCCAGCAAGGCATGGCTCTGCCTCAAAGGTACCAGGATCTCTGCAGGTGGACTGGGGTGGGCACAGGTATGCAGCCCCAGGAAATTCTTCCTGAATCCTCCTCCAAGACTTCTCCCCTTCACCTATTCCTCCCTTCTCTCTCCCTCCCTTCTCCCCTCCTCGCTTCCTTCCTTCCTCCTTTCCTTCCTTCCTTCCTTCCTTCCTTCCTTCCTTCCTTCCTTCCTTCCTTCCTTTCTTCCTTTCTTCCTTCCTTCCCACCATTATCTCCATATCTCCTTAGCCTCCTCTTTCCCAGGCCTTTCCTATTCTCTTGCCTCATCTCTCAGGATGCCCATTCACATCCCAGGTATCTCTGACCACCCTCCCAGGATGGACCACCTGCCTCCTATGCACTACCTTTTGGGGTCTCCTCTGGCAAAGCCCTTGGAGTCTCAGCCTTGAACTCTTCCTAGGGCTCTCTGACAGCCAGGACTGCCCATTCTTTTGCAGCAAGTGCCCTTCCCTCTGCACCTCTCTTTTACTTTCCCCACCCATTCTGAGCTCTGGGAGCATCTTCACCCCCCACCCCATGGGCGTCCCTAGGCCACAGGGTTTGTGTATCCTGCTCTTCCACCCCCACCATGACTCCCTCTCTTTCTCCTCCTCTGTCTTTAAAGCATCTTTCCTCTGACACTTCAGTTTATCCATCTATGAGCACCAAACCCCACTTCACTCAGGATTTCACCTGGCTCAGGACCACTCCCACAATCTGTCCCACCTTCTGGAATGCCATCTTCCTTTTTCCCTGTCTTAGGTGGGTACGGGGGAGACACTGGTAGTGCCTGATCAGGCAGTAATATTGTCAGTGCGCTTCTCAGTGGTCCCGGCCCAGGGTGCTGGCTGATTGGGTGTGACGGAGGCAGTGAGAGGCCGGAAGCACAGGAAGAGCTCCATGTGTGGCTCAGATTTCTGTACTCCAGCTCATGCAGCTCATCAGCAGTGAGGAGCCCCTTCCACAGGGAAGTCAGGCTGAGGCTGAGCCTGCACAGGACGACCTTAGGATGCAGGGCCTCCTTCCACCACAGGAAGCACAGCTGAGCCCACACTGTTGGACAGGCCTGGTGGTGGGACCCAGCAACTGCTCCTTTCCAGACTCTGCTCATTGGCGATGGGCAGAGGCAGGGACGGGGAGGACTTGGTAGCAGGTTAACCTTAGTGTGGAAAAGGACATTCCAAGGACAGCTTCCAGGCCCCTGATGTCAGCTCCTGGCCATCCTGCCTGACACCAGAGCTTTCGCCACAGTCTACCTGGGAGCCTCACAGCTGTTCGCCAGCCCGTGTGCAGGGAGGTCCTGCCAAGGCAGACATGTGGGAGCCAACCCTTCCTCTCGGCACCCGCTTTCCAGGGCTGCTCCTGACAGCTTCCCTTCCTCTTATGTGCACCCTTCAGAGAGAGCCAGCTCTGCGGCCTCGATTTTCATGCCAAACTCACAGCCAAAACATCAGGTCTCTGTCGGCAGATGCCTGGCCCCTGGTGGATATACACACACAGGCTGATGGCATCTATCCCTGCGGGAGACCCACGTGGGAACTGGCACACACATGGCCTCCTTTGCTCCCAACCACCTGTGAGGTGGACTCTATTGTTAAGGGGACACAGAAGAAAGAGAAGGTCATGTAACGTGCTCAAGGACACCGGCAGCAAGCAGGTGTGAGTCTGGTTCTGGGGTGGGGGTGGGGCTCAGTCAGAGGGGGAGGCACCTCAGTGGCTGCATTTCTGATGCTCTTGGCATATAGTTTTTTAAATGAAGAAAAGCCCAAATGGTTACAAAGCGGAGCTGCAATTTGACAATCAGTCTTTCAGCCTATTTGCAAAAAGGACATGCATGTGGGAATCTTGGGACTCCTGAATGCTGTACTGTGTGTGGGGGCGGGAAGGGGGGAAGAAGGAGGAGGGGGACAGTGCCGGGCACAGAAGGATCAGCTTGAGGTTCCTCGGAGTGATAGAGACCAAGCCGCCCCGAGGAGACCAGGTGAAAGACTCTGAAATCAGCCCCCTTCCCCTACCCACCCACACCCAACCAGGAAACAGGCCCCGCCCATCCCAGAGACCCGCAGCTTGGAGCCAGGCAGGTGTCCCGGGTCCCTGCAGAGCAGCGGCCTCATGCAGGAGGTGGGGAGAGTCTTGCCTGCCTAACCCTCACTCAGACGCCCCCTTTCTGTGCCCAGGACCGTGGTGTGCAACGACCCGGACATGACCCTGCCCCCCCTGGCCATGCCGCCCGACACCTGCCAGCTGCGCCTGGAGCGCACCGCCATCCGCCGGGTGCCCGCAGCCGCCTTTGCCGCGCTGCGCCGCCTGGAACAGCTCTGGCTGCCCTACAACGCGCTGGGCCGGCTAGGCGCGCGGGCACTGCGGGGCCTGGGCCGCCTGCGGGAACTGCGCCTGCAGGGCAACCGCTTGGCTGCCTTCCCCTGGACCGCGCTCGGGGACGCGCCACGGCTGCGGCTGCTGGACCTGCAGGCCAATCGGCTCGCCGCTGTGCCGCCCGGCGCCGCGCGCTTCCTGAGCAACCTCACCTTCCTGGATCTCTCCAGCAACCGGCTGCTGCGGCTCCCGCCCGCGCTCCTGGCCGCCTGGGCTCCCCTGCCCGCCGCACCCTCCCTCCCGGGCCGCCCTGGGCTGGTCCTAGGTAAGAGCGGCCCCTTCGCCTCGGATCTGCGCATTACGACACGCCTCTCTGGGCTCTGACTCTTTCCCTGGGAAATAGACAAGGCTCAGGTCTTGGGTTTGAGTGGAGGCCGAGTGCGGAACATACTGGTAAGGTTAGGAGTTCAAATTCTGACCCTGCCTCTTACTATTTGTGTCCCTGGATCGGCTTCTCTGTGCCCGTTACCTTCAGAGGAAAGAGGTTGATAGAAAAATCTATTCAAACATGCAGGCCTGTGGGCACAGAGCTGGCAGCCTGCCTGGGTAGCACAGGGATGTGCCCAGCCCAGCACCTAGGGTCCTGCAGCCCTGGGGCCATCTCTACTCAGAACAGCCTCTCCCAAGGCCACACCCCTCCCTGAGGACAGTCCCATCCCAGGACCTATCAGGGCGAAGGTAAAGGCCCAGTCACCAGAAACTCTGATGGGGTATTTTAGCTCCAGACTACCCCTCAGCCCCTGGGGAGAGGGAGGAGGAGGGGTTGCCAAGCTCACAGAGCTCCCCTCTCTCCTGCTTTCCTCCTTCCCCTGTACCATACTCTTCCTCTCAGCCTCCTTCTGGGAAACCCAAAGCCAACAGTCTTCAAAGCACATGTCTCCCCCCCAACCCCCATCCCCTGAGATTCCTCTGAGCTGTCGGCACAGGCCCTTCCATGCTCTTGGCTGACCTGTAGTCCTTGATGGCCATCAGCATCAGTGTGACCCTGAAGGTCCCTCAAACTCCCTCCTGTCCCTCATAGAATGGACCCTTACCACATCCAGGGGTAGACAAGTGCAAGTACAACACCCCCACCCCCCCACCCCCGTTTTATAGACGAACACACGTAAACTGGGGGTTAGAAAGTGGAGGGTTTGGGCCAATGCTCCTGTCATGAGCCAGTCTGGTTCCCAGTCCCCTGAAGGTGGGGAGCACCTACTGCACAGAGGCAAGGTGTGTAGTAGCATCAGAGAGGCTGCCTGGCTGGACAGATCTGGGCCTGGGGGCTGGAAGGCTTGCCCTGGAAGTCGCTGCAGGAGGGACTGCTAAGAGAAGCAGGGAGGGAACAGCAAGCCCTTCAACTCTGCCCCTCCAAAGCCTCCCACCACAAAGGGCACCTTCTAGGGAAGCACCTCCATGGACAAATGTTTATTTGAAAATCAAGTTGAACTGGAGCGTCCTTTGCTTAAATATTTGGTGACTTGATTCCAACAACCATGGAAGGGGTGCTGAGCCAGGGTCACAAATAAGGGACAAGAGACATCTGAGTGCAGCCAGGAGACAGCCCCGGAGGCTCGGTTTCCCACAGCTGCCCGCTCTTCCTCTGATCCTGTCCTGGTCCTAACAACCAATGGCTGCCCGGTGAAGTAGGCCTTTCTTGACCAGGTGGGATTGGGGTGACAGGTGAAGACATACATTCTGGAAAATTAATTTTAATGACACAATGCATGCATGAATATATGTGAATATTTAAAATATTTTAGAAAGGCTAAAGTTTCTGTCCCTTTTCCACTCATAAATGGTAGCCACTCTTATGTTTATTTTCAGGTTTCCTGTCTTCCACAAGATATCTACATACACATACATACACAACATAGGAAGTTTATCTGAGTGTTTTACATACAATTTTATCATATTGTATATATCAACCATCACCAATTTCCCACCCACGTGTGTCTTGGAGATGTTTGTTAGTTACTACAAGGATCAGCTTCACGTTGCTAAACCAGTGCCTAATATTTCATAGTCAGTTTCCTCAGCCAGTTCCCCTTTAATGGACCTTTGGGCTGTTTTCATTATTTTAGTCACACCTGCTCCTGACTCTGCAGCCTTGTACCTGCAGACATCTCTCTAGGGGCTGGGACGTGGCGAGCTCACGGAGCATGCATGCTCAATGTTCTATTGTTCTCTGGGCATGCGGTGCCCATTCTGCAAGTTGACTTGAGCCCTTATGAATGTGGGCCATAGCTCTAGGCGCTGGGAATGCAGCCATGAGCACAGCTGATGGTGATCTACTTTCTCATGGAGCGAACAGTTAACGTGGCCAATGTTTCACTTTTGCCAATGACGGGTGATCGCTTCACTGTCCTCTGACTCTGCCTTTTGCAATCATTTACTGGGGACTCTGTACCAGGTGCAAGCCAGAGCAGGCAGTGACGACTCATTATACACACTTTACTGTGGACAGGGAATAGCCACCAGCTGGATGGGGAGGGCTGGGTTAGGAGAAGGGGCCAGCGACTGGCTGGCTCTCACGTGAGTTGTGAACATCCAGCAGATCTGAATGCAGCCTTTCCACACTCACATCCTCCTTTCAAACAAACTGAACGCCTGCAGATGCATGTACAAGACACACCGATTCCTAGACAGGTTATCACATTTAATAACAGTCTTTGGGGGATAAAAAGTACATCATATTAAATGCATTTATTTTGCATTTCAGAAATGCAAACACATAAAGAAGATTTGTGCTTGAGAATTGAGGACACAGGTTGCCCTGTCTCTGTTGGAGGCTTTGACAGGGGCCTGAGGGGTGGGCAGTGACCTTCCAGCTCTGAAAGACATGAGAGCACAGGGCAGACGTAGGGTTTGATTTCCTGGCCTCCTCTCTTATCTCCTTTTGAGCCTGTGTCAGAGGAACCAGGCTCAGACAGCTGCTCTGCGGCCTGGTGCTGGCAGTGTCACTCACACTGGGAGGGCATGGGTCAAGCCAGGGTCACAGCACTGCCAAGATCAGGCTTTGGCACATAGCGAGCACCACAGGAATGTTTGCTGGCCAGTGGCTTGAAAGTGTCCCTCCAAAGCTGGTGGGATCATTGCTGATGCTGTTAGTGCTGTATGGCCTACTCATTACATGTGATATGTTTCTTTTTTATTTATGTTCATGACAACCTGACAAGGAAGCAGTGTGAGGCCTGCAGAGAAAGAGCAGGCTGAGGGGGTCAGGGCCAGGGGGCTGAGGGAGCAGGGCTGGTGGGCAAGGAGTGGGGTGGGAGGCCAGTTTTGCTAGCTGAGCTCAGGACCTGCCTAGTTCCCCAAGGGGGAGGGAGTGGGCCTGGGGATGTAGACAGCCAGGCTGATCTCTGGCCTCTCTCCCTGCAGGGCTGCAAGACAACCCCTGGATGTGCGACTGCCGACTCTATGAACTAGTCCACTTCCTGGAAGGCGGCGCCCCACACCTGGCCTTCATAGAGGCTGGGCTGCGGTGCGCTGGTCCCGGTGGCCTGGCAGGCGTGGCCTTCCGCCAGCTGCAGCTGAGGAGGTGCCGGGGACCCGAGCTGCGAGCGGGCATGGCCAGCATCAGGTCCCCCTTGGGCAGCACAGTGTTGCTCCGTTGTGGGGCCACTGGCGTCCCTGAGCCCCAGATGAGCTGGAGGAGGGTCAGTGGCAGGCTGAGCTGGGCTGTTCACTCCCATTCTGCCTGATGGGGTTGGACAGGCGCCACGCAAAAGCAGGGCCTAGGAACAGTGGCCTCAACGGTGGCCTTGCCATATCTCACCAGTCCCTCTATTGGAGGCTCAGGACCCCCGAGAGGGCAACATGCTGACATATGGTGGAAGGTGCTCTCTTAGTGTATGTAATATTTATAGTGGGTCTACCAGTTGCAAATATTAAGTTGGTATCACTAGGACTAACTTTGGATATGAGTTACATTCATGAAGCTCTTTGTTAAATGAATTCTGTCCATCATGTCTTTGAGCTCTGAAGAGCAATCTTCTTATTTTGTTTAAGTAACCTGAGATTCTTAAATGCCTGGCTTCCATCAGCAGCTCCTACAGGAGGTCTGGGAGTAGACCGTGATCCAGTGACTCCACAGTGCAGCTCTTTTTGCCCCATAGACAGAGGACTCGTCTCTAGCCCTGGGTGGGCTGGAAGGGGTGTGGAGCCAGTGCTCACCACACCCAGGGAGAGTTGAGGAGGGAGTCTCTCGGTGTCTGACTGGAACTCTTGGTTCCACCCAGCTTTTTTCTCTCTCCTGCAACCAGGTTGGCCAGTGCTGCACAGGAACAAGGGGTTTAGAATCAGTGTGCAGCTGAGCTGTACTGGGAGCACCATGCCACAGACAGCAAGCAAGAAGTGCCTCTGAAGCTGGTGCAGGGCCAGCAGCAATGGGCCGGGCAGCCATGGGAAAGCACTTCCCAGGGCTCCAGTCTCAAGCCCCCACCGGCCACTGCCTGGTCAGCACTACAGAGCTCCAGGGCCTGAGGAACTGTGTGCATGTGGCAGGCTTAGAAGACAAAGCATTCTTGAGCACTAACTCAGCCTCAGTCTCCCCATATTAGAGCCTTGGTGGCCTCAATCTCCTTGGCTAGTCTAAGAAAGGTTGGGTGAGCCCCAGTGTTTTCTTGGGATGACAAGGCCTTCAGTGGTGTGTACACAGTCCAGGCTGTGAGGTTGGCCCTAGGAGGGAGCCTGGGCACGGGCACCCTCCTCATCGATGCCTCTCCCCCTCCAGTGCACCAGCAGGTCTCCAGGGATGGCACCAGGTGGGCGCTGCTGGGCTTGCCCGCTGTGTCCCACCTCGATGCTGGGGACTACGTCTGCCAAGCCAGCAACTTCCTAGGCACCTCCAAGACCCTCACCTCCTTGGTCGTCACCGAGCCCCAGGCTTCCACCGAGCACAGTGGGAGCCCGGGGACCCCATGGGCAGGGACGGGCAAGGGTCCAGAAGCAGCTGTGTACGACAGGCTGGTGGCCTGGCGTGTGCCCCCCACACCTGGGCCTACAGGGCCCAGCATGAAGGAGGATGAGCCGACGGGACCCCAGGAGGCCCAGACAGTGACAGCACTCAAGGTGGTGGGGGACACGCACCAGAGTGTGACACTGGTGTGGAAGGCACCCCGGGTCAACATCATGGCCCTCAGCGTCCTGTACGCCATCCTTGGACAACGGACCATGCGGCGGGTGTCCGTGCCACCTGGGATGACCAGGGTCACCCTCCGGGGACTAGTGCCCGAGACCAAGTATGTGGCCTGTGTCTGCGCGTGGGGCCTGGCACCCCGGAAGGAACAGTGCGTCGTCTTCTCCCCCGATGAGGTGGCAGACGCCAAGGCCACTCAGCGGCTCATCAATGCGGTTGTGGCCAGCGTGGCCGGCGTCATCGCACTGCCCCTCACGCTGCTTGTGGGATGCGGGGCCCTCCGCAGGCGTTGCCACCAGTGCTACACTGGACACTCTGCCGGGGCCACCAGCACCTATCTCAGCCTGGATGGTCTGAGTCTCGGGCTGGGCGAGAACTCAGGGGCGAGGCCCAAGCCCAGCCTCAGTGAGGCTGACGGCCTCCTGTCTGCCCGCTCCAGCTCCAGCCTGGACTCTGCACCTGGGGGTGCCATTGGGGGTGGGCAGGTGGACGAGTACTTGTGCTGAGGCTCCCCTGGTACACGGTGCCCAGCTCCTGCTCTGACCCCTTTCCCCCATGTGCTCACCCACTCCTCCCACGTGGGTGCCTGTTCCCTCTTCCACTACACACAATGATAAGAAGTAACACCTATTAAAGTGCTTCCTATGTGATAGGAAGTATTCTAAGTGCTTTATATGCATTAACACATTTAATTCTTACAACAATCATTTGCAGAAGACACCCCTGCAATTCTCTCCCCATTTTCCTGGAGCAGAAGCAGGGGAATGAAGTAACTTTCTGTGGGGATCCTCATCAGAGCACACCGGTGCTCAAGGCCAAGTTGCCATGCTCAGATGCAAAGGCAGGACACAACGATGGTCCTGTGGGCACTCTCAGGTGATCTCTCTGTCATTTACTTGCCAAAAAGCCTCTTTTGTCTGAGCTCTTATACCAGTGTGTTGCCGACTAGCAGGTGGCTGGCTCCTGTCTGGGCTGCTTTGTGGGAAAAACTACTCAGTTTAATGGTTCCTTGTCAGCAATGGCTACTTGGTCTGCACTAAAGACTCTCCTGCGCGCCCACAACTTCTCCATCTGAGCCCTGGCGTCCAAGGGCCTGTGCCCCACACGCCTGTGTGGCCGCTTCGTTGCACATGAATGAAGCAGCAGCGCAGGCCCCGAGCAGCAAGTGGTACTTAACGTTTGCACAGTCAACAGGTCTGGGAGTGGCAGGTGGCTCTGCCCCATGTGTCTTATTTGGGGTCCAAAATGGAGAGCTGGTGGCCACCTGGGGCAGCTCCTTTCTCAGGAAGTCAGATATCAGAGGAATGTGATGCCTCTCAAACTCTTGGCTTAGAACAGGCACACTGCTATTTCTGCCCAATTAAATCTGCCAAAGCCAGTGCAATGGCCAAAATCAACTTAAACGGACGGAGGACAGTTCTCACTGGGAAGTCAAGGTGGGGCTGCACTATCGGCTGAGCCGTGATCTCACCTACTGCCTTGGCCACAAGCAAGCAAACAGGGCATAGCCATGCAGAAGTTGGCCTGGCAGTGAGGCCTTACTGCTGGCATCTGTGCGGTGTGGCGGCGGTGACACTCACAGAGGCCTCACACATACCTCTGTGAGCAGCAGCCGCATTTGTGCCAGCACACACAGACCCCAGACACACCAGGCCTCCCTGTGGACACTGACTAATTCTGACATTTTTTTTTCAATGAGTTCTAGAGGTTTTAATGGTGCTCATTTACTCACAAATATCAGTCTGGAGGGGCTGAGAGGTGCCCGGCATGGCCCCATACGCCGTGCCATCTGCTTACAGTTTGCCCTGCCCTTTCAGCCATGTCTGTGGTGCTTCCTAAAACTTACCATGGCTCCTGGGGGTAGGGGGGTTCTCCAGGTCTCCCAGTAACTCAGGGGCCACTGGAAAGGAGGCCTCCTTCTCAGCTCACTTAGCACTGGGGCCCCTGAGGGCCTGAGTATGGGCATCTACAGACATGTTGGTATTCTCGTCTGTAGTACTGAGCTCTACCAAAGGAGCACACAGTGTATTTGGCACCAAAACTTTGGGGTGACAACACCTGAGAAGATCTGGGACAGCAAGTGATCCATGGAAACTAACTGACTAACATCACCTGGGAGACTCCATGTGGTGTTGAACACTTGCTTGATATAAGCTAGTATGATGCTGGGATTTCTAAGGTTATTTCCTCTCACATTTACCAAAGACCTTACATTACAACATATTTTCCTGCTTTCTCTCATTTGACCCTCACAGCAGCTCATTTAAAGGCTGGACTACTGGACTGAATAGACGAGAACACTGAGTCCGAGAGTAGAATGATTTACAGGGGTTGTGGTGATTTTCTCGGAAGATCCAAGTCTTTAATAACTTTCTGGCCAGCTGAGGGTCAATATTCAGTGTGGATCTCTGCAATGCGATCCATGGCAGGCTCACAACATGAATGGATGTGTTGTGCCACTGGAACCCAGCATCAGAACCATGGGAGCAGCGGTGCCCATGAACACAGAATGTCCATACATAGATGACTTTTGCCCATCACCTAGGACTTTAAGCAAGCATTTCTTACTGTGTTAGTATTTATCCAGCATTGTATCTGTGTGTGTGTGTGTGTGTGTGAAAGAGGGGGGGGAGAGAAAAGAGAGAGAGAGAGAGAGAAAGAGAGAGAGAGAGAGAGAGAGAGAGAGAGAGAGAGAGGATTCACACTCATCTGGACAAAATAACCCCACATGGTCAGCCCTGCAATCCCTGTAAACCATCTTCCCCACTGTGTTCTGTCTTCTCTGATTTTCTCTTACAGAGGATATTCGGGCTGGATTGTGCTCATAAATATTCAAGTAATTAGAAAAAAACAAATTCCCATTACAAAAAAATAAAATGATGTCTTATTTATATATTAGCCTTTGGTATATGAGTCTGATTAGTCTGAGCCAGTCCCTGAAAATCTGATGTTTTTTTGAGTCCTGCTAAAAGCAGTTCTGGCTGCCCATGTGGAGGGCCTAACCGCATGGGGTCCCACAGCATACTGCCTTCTAGAGCCTTCTTTGGAGGGCTAGAACCATAGCCTCTCGTCATGCCTTTTTGAATAGTGCATAGCTATGTTTTCCTTTGCCCAGGAGAAGCTGTGTCTGTAATTGCATGTCTAAGTTGAAGGGTATGGAAGACAAATAAAAGAAATTCTATCCTGGAAGTAGATTTGGGATATTAAAACTATATTTTCAGTCAAGGGACCCAGAGAGCAGTGTGATTAGAGAACTAGAGCTGGTAATTTTTTTTTTTATTGATTTGAGAGAGAAACATTGATGTGAGAGAGAAACACAGATCAGTTGCCTCCCGCACACACCCTGACAAGAGATCGAACCCCACAACCTGGGTATGTGCCCTTGCCAGGAATTGAACCCACCACCCTCTGATATGTGAACGGTGCTCCAACCAACTGAGCCACACCAGCCAGGGCTAGATCTGGAAGTTTTTGTTTTGACTATCATATAAACCGGTAGAGACAAAAAATCAACTTCAAGCATTGGAGCATATTTTATTTGATTACAAGGGCTTTTTTTTTTTCCAGGATAGGTTATGCTTATGCTGTGCTAATAATTCCCAAATTTCAGTGGTTTAACATAGAAATATGTATTTTTGCTCTCACAGATCTACCTAAATCAAGAGGGAAAGTGCAAGAGGGGAGGGCTCTGCTCCACCCACTCACGCAGAGACCTACCACCTGGAATGTCTGCAATGGCTGCAATAGGGAAGGAGGAATGGAGAAGCATGTTGGGGCTTTTAAAACATTATTTGTTCTAACATCTCATCAGCAAGAACATTATTCCCATAGCCCACCTGTTTCAGGAGGTGGGAACATAGCCTTCTGTGGGTCCATCCAGGCAAAGGCCTGCCACTGAGCCTGGGTCCATCTTCGACACAATGGCCAGCAGCAGGTGAGGGAAGAGCAATAGCTTGAGGGAGAGCAAGGGCAGCATGTCTGTTTCTTACACATCACTTAGTCTCTGTCCAAGATGTACCAATGTCCTGCCAATTGAAGAGATAAGAAACTTTCTGATTAATACTCTATTAAGACAAGCCAGGAAGCTAATACCCAGCGCCATTTCTCTCTAATTATTTCATAAACACGGAAAAGTTCTCTCTTATACTCTGTCTCTACCAGGATAAGAGCCCAATTCCAAAAGGCATCTTGCAAGAAGAAAGGTGGGGGTGTAATATACTCAGACTCCTTCTCCTTGTTGTTGAATCTATTGAGTTTAGAGATACCATTTAGCCACTCGTTATTTAAGAAAAATAATGTAACCCAAATAACTTTCATTGTCCTGGTCTCCTGCCTTAACTGACAACATAGCTCCTCCAAGGCCCATATGCCATGTAAGGACCCAGAGGGTGAGGGGCCAGGAGAGGAGGGCGAGCGGAAGTGCCAGCGATGCCAGATATTTCACACCAGTAGGTGTTTTTAGCAAACCACTGGAAAGTTGAGTTGAGCTAGACTCATTTGAAGAGACTAATATGGGATGAACAGAGAAAAAATTGTGGGGGGGGGGGTGGAGAGTTCTATAGGCCCTTATATTTTGGGATGAGAACAGAATTCACAGTAGTTACTGATACCCACAGAATAAAACACATTTTTTCAAGGAAGCAAACCTGACAAAACCTTGGCCAACCTGGTGGGGGCTCTGGAATTTGAGTCACCCATCAGTGTTGTCCTTGTCGGGTCACACTGCCCATGCAGCTGCGCTCACCACCTCAGTCCCTGCCCAGGGCACATTCGGCAAGAATGACCTCTGCACTCACTCATGGAGGGATCCATTTACCCCAGCTTTGTGCCCACAGCACATCCTGCTTTAATTCTTACCTCATGAGGGACTCAGAGACCTGGGCAGGTCACAGGGTTAGACTGTGAACCCAGCAGGTGTGTCTGCTTGGATGCAAAGCTGGAATGGAAGCAGCTTAGTAGGGACCCACTTCTCTCCTCACTGAGGCCATTGGCAGGGAGCAGTGTGTGTTCTGAGTCTTAGGGGAACCATGAGACCTCAATATTCATCAGGAAGTGCCCTGTGGTAACAGGGAAGGAGAGTCTATTGGTGTGGGAGGGGAACTGAAATTTATTACTCGAGGGTGGTGAACACACAACACAGGTGATGAAGTGCTGCATGCTGGGTACTTTATTCTACATAATCTCAGAGTTACTTAGAAGCACTCTGAATGTGTATTAATTCCCTCACTTTGTAGAAGAAAGATCAAGGCTCATAGAGGTTAAAGGACTTTCCAAAGATGTCATGACAGGGAGGGTGAGCTGGAAAGAAGCCACGGGGGCAGCATCTGCACAGGGCTGCTCACCACTGCACTCCTTGCACCCAGTAGGTGTGTAGGTTGGAGCAGATGACGAATAAATATTGTTGACTGAATTATGGGTGGCAGAGCAAGTACCCATAGGTATCACTTTAAATGTAGGCCTTTACTTCTTACTACGGGAAATACACAGCATTCAGGAAAAGTTGTGAGATCCAAGATTAAAAAAAACACACACACGTTTTAGTTTGATCAGAAACTAAACCACAGTCTGTGGTCTGCCTTCCGCACCATGATGCCCCTCTAATCCTGATTGCCATGAGCAGAGACAGCTGTGTGCAGCGGAGGCAGGTCTCGGCCAAGCCAGGTGTGGGAGAGAACCTTTCAGGGGCGGGGTGTGGTCACGAGATTACTTGTCACCCATCACCTGCATTCATTTTTAGAGGATGGTTGGAAATTCTAGGTTTCTGGAACCAATTATGATTGATGAAGTATTAGATGAATTTATTAAAATGTTTTTATTGATTTCAGAGAGGAAGGAAAAGGGAGAGAGAGAGAAACATCTATGATGAGAATCATTGATTGGCTGCCTCCTACATGCCCCACACTGGGCATCAAGTCTGCTACCTGAGCATGTGCTCTGACAGAAATTGAACCATGACCTCCTCGTTCATAGGTCAATGCTCAAATAATGAGCCACGCCGGCCGGGCTAGATGAATTTTGGTCAAATCACCTGATTCATGATGCTCAGAGTTCTCGGCCTTCTCCCCCTCCCGCTCATTCTGAAACAAAGCTCACCCCTTAAAGCCTATAGTATTGCTCCAGCACAGTGCACCTGTTGGAGTCTCAGATCTTTTTGCAAGAAGTGGAGGGAAGGTAGTGTCAAGACAGAATTGGACATCTGGCCTTGAGTTTGCCTTCTGAAACTCAAGAACCAAAGGGTGAGTTTTCTGACCTTAGTTAAGAGACATAGTTCCCTGACCGGGTTCTTCCTGAGCTTGTAGGTAGGGCCACAATAGACCTAATTGTGTCCAGTGGCTTTTCAACTGCTGTACTGACCTACATCACCAAGGATCACCAATAATAGGATTTGCCACTCAGAAGCTGAGACTATCTTATTCAAAATTCCCAAAGTAATTCCTTACAGAGGAATATGGCTTCAGTTTCTCACTATTTGATGCTAGTTCTGGTCCTTCTGGATTCACATGCAGCTCAGCCATCCTGTGTGCCAGGACCTGCCTGCACAGAGGAGATGTTTGGCAGGTCTGCTGCACTGACAAGAAGCCAGAAGGTTGAAGGGGAAGGTTGAAAGTATCTCCTTTGGGGATTCTTTGGAGGGGGGTAGACCTAGAATTTTCAGGAAATCAGAAAAATCTCTAGGAGATCCATTCTAGTTGGTCCTGAACTTTGATGAGCTGTGAACTTATACCAAGATAGTTCTAACTCTTGTATTTTAAATGAATAACATTTTTTCTAATTCACACATCTAGTTCCAGGATATGCCTGGTCCCACTTTCCAGTTCTCTGATGTTCTCTTTAAAGCTTGTCTGTTTCTCATGCAGGACTCTGCAGTGCATGTCCAGCTCCTTGGGAAAGATCCCTGGGAACCTTCCTGAATAGTTCAGACATGCAAGGATCAAACATGCGCCCTTGTTTGAGCAACCCTGAGGGTCCTGCGTCAACATGAGTGCCAACATGGCTCAACTTAACAACATCACTATGATCCACCCGGGAACCTTGGAGTACCTGTCAGAAGTGAAGGAGCTGAGACGAGGGGAACAGACTCTGTTCAGTGCTGTGGGCAGTGTTCAATGCCACTCTGGGCCCAAGAGTTTTGGATCTCAAGCACAGCAGGACTGATATGCTCCCTGGGCTGGATCTTTAGTGATTGGCCACCTGGTCTACTTGACCTGTCTTGCAATCACTGACAGTGGTTTCCAGGAATCTTCTTGACCTGGCCTGCCTACCAGCCATGCTAGCCTCTTGGATGTGGGACACAGAGTCTCTCTGGCACAGGGCTGGCTCTGCAAAATAAACCCTGGCTTGCAACTGTTGCTTAAGGGTTGTAAAGTCCACCACCTCCTGGCTTGGTGAGTCCCTACCTGATTGCCAAGGCCCTCTCTCCAAGGCTAGGAAGTTTTTCCATGAAACTGAGCTCAGCATCTGCATGAGCACCACATCCCAACCCCCCAGTGCCAATGTCACCATAAAGGTAGGACAAAGGGTGACCCTGCAATGCCTGGCACAGGCCAGCCCCTCACCAACCATTATGTGGAGGCAGCCCCTGAGCATGTGGAGGGAATGGATGGTAAGCCACATGTGCCCTCTTGATGTATCTGGGAGGAGGGGAGGTCTGCAGCAACCCTCTCCTCAGTAGAGAGACTCTAACCTGGGGGCAGGGAAGACTAGGACAGGCCTGAACTGCACATACCACAAGAAGGCAGTGGTCCATGTCTTATTGTTTTAAATGGTTGCATACAGATCTCTAAAATATAGATATACTGGAATTGACAACATCTATAATAATAAAACCATAATATGCAAATAGATTGAAAGATCTAACAGCAGAATGACCTCTGGACAACCATGCTATGACATGCACTGGCGTCAGTCCAGCCAAGGAGGGTGCAATGCAATTGGTTGGGGGGCCCTGCCATTGCCCCATGATTGCCCCACAGAGGAGGTCCAGGCCACCGGCCTATGTGGTGATTGATTGAGGGGGCGGGTATTCCACAATTGTGGAGCCCTGGCCAGGTGGGCAGGGTCATCCGGCTGGTGGCATCATGGTGGGTGAGCAGGGCCTCCCTCTGCAGGGCGATAAATCTGATGGCCCTGTGATCGATGGCCCAACAGGGGAAGGACCAGGCCAGCCAAATGATCACCCCCCATACCTATCGCCCGCAGAGTAAGGCTACTGGTGGTGGGGATGGGGAGGCAGTGCTGCACAAATGACAAGCAGTGACAGCAGTGGGGACAGGACAGCTGCCGGCAGCTGGGGAAAGGAAAGCCCCAGAGACCCTGATAGTTGGCCAGGCCTAGGAACCCTAACCCGAGGGGTCCTGGATTGTGAGAGGGTGCAGGCTGTGCTGAAGAACACCCCTCCCCCACACCAATTTCATGCATGGGGCCTCTAGTATTGTATAAATACTAGATAATTATATGAACAAATATGATTTTTGAAGGTCTTCTAAATACAAAACCTATACTGTATATTTTTAAATCATAGAAATTTCTGACTAGGACTAATTCTAGAGATTATACATTACTAATTTCCTAAATGTGCCTGAGCAGACTCATAGGGGTGCTTGTTTAAAATAAGATTTTCAGGCCCCCCACCCTGGAGGATTGGATTCAGTGAGTCAAGCGGGGATGGGGGGCTGAGAACATATTTTAATAAATCTTCTCCCTCCCCCCTAATTCCTAACACCAGGCAAGGCTGGGGAGTCTGAGATGTGATGGAGAGTACACTGCCCCACTTGCTGAACAGACCTCATTGGCTGAAGTGGTAAACTAGGACCCCACAGATGGACCAACATATGCCTCATTTCCTGGAGCTCTGGGCTAGAGCCACCTCTAATGCCACCCTGAGGGCAGGATGGGCAAGGGGGGCCGGGTGAAATCCAGAAGACAGCCAGAAACATCGGGGTACAAGCTGAGGAATACAGCCGGCCAACAGGTATTGGCATCCGCGGTGATAAACCTCTGAATGATTAGAAACACGAAATTAACTGAAATTTGGACGTTTCCCTATCATTTTGATCACACTTTGTAGGCTTCAGTTTTGACACAAATGAAAGGTAAATACGGGGTTATTCCTGTCGCCTCTCCCAGGACAGTGAGACCCACCCCATGTCTCTTCCATGATTTTCTCTCAGCGACAGAACAGGAAATGCTTAAGGGCAATGCCTGTCAGTCTCCGGAGCAAGATGACCTCCATTTCATTTATGAGGAAATTGAGGCCAAGAGACTCCAAACAACTTGCCCCAAAACAGGTGACTAGTGAGGGGTGGGATTGGGCTTTTGGCTCCAGGTTTTAAGTCAATCCCATCCTGGTAAGAGGGTAGGAGGGCACCTGTCTAAGCTCAGGGCCTTGCCAGGCCCACATGAGTCTCCAGCCCCCTGTGGTTATCGGGTTAGCTCAGCGGGGCAGGGGTTACCCCAGGAGGCACTGCCCTGGTCATCCCCGAGCGGCTTCAACCTCTGGACCCCAGTCCCCCCAACCCGCCCCCATTCCCCACCCTCCCATTGGGGGGAAATGCCCACCTGGACCTACGGGTGTCCAAGCAGACCTTGGGGGCTCCTGGAGTGGCCAGTGGGCCAACGACACCGAGGAGGCGGCGGGGTTCATTCTCCACTTGAACCCCAGGTGTCCTAGGGAGGAACAGGTGGTGTGTCTCAGGCAGGTTGGGGCAGGCTGTGGGACACCTCCTTCCTGGCACCCAGTACTGGGGGTGCCTCAGCCCAGGTGCAGTGGAGAGGGAAGGCAGGGGTATCAGGGGACGGGAGTCAGGGGCAGTGGGCCGTGGAGGCAGGACTTGGGACAGGCTCTAATGCTATTGCTTCCTCTAAATGCCCATTTCGCAGCATTCTTGTTTCTCCTGTTCAGATAGTGCTATCCTCCCTCTTAATGGCAAACTCCCAATGAGATGGTGAAAGTTTGATGTTTCAAAACACTGTGATCTGAGTGGTCAGAGCTGGTGGGTGACACTGTCTGCTGAGTGTGTCTGGTCCCTAGAGGAGAGAGGGGTGAGAAGCAGGCTCCGAGGAGCTAGAGGCATAGCCTGAGAACAGCCAGGAGAAAGGGATCTATGTAAAGTCACATGATTCTCTTTTTCAAAGAGTGAGCCACACACCTTGATGCTCACCTAGTCCCAGGAGATTGTGAGCTTCAGGCTTATTTTTTCAGCCCTGTGTGTGTGACAAACATCTGCCATATGAATGACGATATAACCCTTCCCCTTCCCCCAGGGTTTCCTATGAAATCCCAGACACAGCTCACTGTCCCTCTGGGGTACCCAGCTGGTGAAGGCCAGGGTTTAACCACACCTGTCTCCCTACAGCGTCTCCCATTGGCATAGGGAAGTGGCCTCGAGGCTGTATCAGGAGCTGGCCCCTGTGACATCCCCACCAATGTTTACCCCCTCCCACTCCCCTTACCCATCTCTTCTCATCCTCCTGGGCCTGTTTCAAGTACCACGGCCCCCATTAGCCTTCCTTGACTTAATATGTCCCGTAAAAAGAAGCCATGAGCCGGGCAGGATAGGCAATGTTTCCATCGGCTGCCAACCCTCTGGGTGAGACCCATCATCTTGCTGGAGCTGCTGGGCCCACCCACGACCTGGACTATTTGGAAAATCAATATTAGTTGAAAAATTTTTTTAAAAATTCAAGACTGCTTTCATATTCAGAGTAATTGTTCCCTCATTTCTTCAAGTTCTCGCTTATTTTTTCCAAGCATTAGAAGAAAAAACCCTTCTTAATGGAAATTTTCAGTCATTCTGTAGGAACCACACCAGGGTCCCTGGATAATCAAGGCCAATGGGAGCACAAAGGCCTTATTGTCAATACACCAGAATGGTCAAGGCAGCTCTGAGCATGAGCCTCATCGGGTGCCCAAGGCTAAGACACCATGAGTGGGTGCAAGGACACATGATACGCTGTGCCCGTCTGTAACTCAAAGGATTGATGTTGCTATTGGCAGCTAATCTTCTCTGTCTCTGAAGTAATATACAGGCTGCTGACCAGGAGCTTCAAGAGAGAGCAGCCGGCAGAGCAGAGGTGAGAGAGCTCAGAGAAGCAGAAGCAATAGGCACAGAGAACATAGCTCCTATGTGTGCATCAGAGAAGCAAGCTTGGATGGAGCTGAGAGCTGGCACTGGTAGAGCTCCCAGAGAGCTCAGATTCAGCTGCCATGTTGTTCTGCCAGTGTGCTGGGCAGGGAAACAGGAGAAGCTGCTGAGCCAGAGAGGCCATAAGGCTCCAGTTCTAAGGGAGAGTGCAGGGGCCACTACAATGGAAAGTGGTGAGTCTGGGGCAGTGTGCAGCTGCTCAGTTAATAGCTGTGGGGACAGAGACTGCTACTGCTGTGCAGGAAAGATATGTGTTCACCAGCCGGTATGTGACCGCCTCTATGGGACTGCTGTGAAGGACTGTTTTGTCTGATGACTATATGGCCACTGGCTTCTGCAATAAAGACTCATCTTTATACATCCACAGCCTCTCATGGTTTCTCCATCTGAGACCCAGCATTCTAGGAGCTCCAGCCCCAGGCAGGGGGCTCGGACTCACTAGTGAGTAGAGGACAAAGGAGGAACTTGGACTAAGTTCCCAACAGTTAGTACAGTGGGCAGGGTTCGAAAGACCTGCCTGGCTTAGTCGGAAATAATTGAGAGTACATGGACTCAGAACAGCAGTGCTGAGCAGGGCTCCTGCTATCTCTGACACATACCAAATAGAGAGAATCTCATCCATCCCTTTAATCAGCATCAATAATGTGTGTGTGTGTGTGTGTGTGTGTGTGTGTGTGTGTGTGTGCTAATCTTCACTCAAGAATGGTTTTTCCATTGATTTTTAAGAAGAGTGGAGGGCAGAAGGGAGAGAGAAACATCGATGTCAGAGAACCATTGATTAGTTGCCTCGCACACACACCCTAACTAGGGCTGGGGATTGAACCTGCAACCCAGGTAATGCCCTTGACCAGGAATTGAACCTGAGACCCTTCAGTGCATGAACTGACCACTCAATACACCAGCCAGGGCAGCTTCAATAATTTTTTTTTTAACATTTGCCAGTCTTCTTTCATCTAATCATCACCCTCAAGTTAAAAAAAACAAAACCAACATCACTGGAGTATTTAAAGGCAAACACAAAGCTCTGCAGAGCCTGTGAGCATTTTATTTTATTTTATTTTACCTATAATAATAAAGGCATAATATGCTCATTAGAGCAGATGTCCTTCCGGATGACCTTCCAGATGAAGCCAGGGCTGCAAGGGAAGCCCAGGTCCTGGGTGCCCGAGGGAACCTGGTGCCAGAGGGAAGCCAGTGCCAGCAAGCAGGGGAAGGAAGGCCTACTTTTGCATGAATTTCGTGCATCAGGCCTCTAGTTTTATTTATAACAGACAACAATCCTCACACGTAAGAACATATATTTTTACATTTTATGTATATACAAGTGGCCCGGTGCATGAAATTCGTGCACGAGGGGGGTTCCCGGAGCCCAGCCTGCACCTACTCCAATCAGGGACCCCTTCGGGGATGTGTGACCCCTAAGCACCTCTGCCTACCTGCCTAATCATCCCTAAATTCTCCCCTGCTGGTCTGATTGCTCCTAACTGCCTCTGCCTTGCCCCACACCTGGGATCCAGGCTTCCCTCCCTCTGGCCAGCTATAGGCACCCAGGATCTGGGACAACTTCACTCAGACCGGCCGCAGCCACAGGCACCCACAGGCACCCACAGGCACCCAGGACCATAGGGCATGCTGCCGAACCCCAGGGCCAGAAAGGGCCCCAGCCCTTCTATGTGCCTGCCTAGCCGAGTCCCACTACTCTGACTGCCGTGGTATAAAAAAACTTTACCATATATGTTCTCCCCAGCCTCCTAGAGAGAGGGCATGAGCTGAGAAACTGGAGATGCTGCAGTCCCAGGGCCATTTTACCAATGGGTACATTGTCATCTTCAGATCTAGATTTGAGATAATCCATAAAACCACTATATTTTTCAACTCTCAACTTAGATTGGTTTGCTTTAATAAAATTTATCCGATTGGCCTCCATTTTTTAATACGAATCCATAATAAACTGTTGAGTTAACTTTCCTGCATTTAAAATAGGATTGAACGTGTCCCTCACAGAGAGATGAAATCCATAATGCTACATTTGGGTGACTCATGTTCTTACATTTTGTCTAGTATTATTGTTGAGTAAACTGTTGTCTCTGAGTCTTAATGCAATATCTGTTATTCAAACTTTTTCACCATGTGGAAAAAGAATAGGATATGTCATTGCATCTAATGTGGGAAACAGGATACTGATTCATTTCACTTTAGTGGCATTTGGATTATTGGGATCTGGTTTACAATGAATGAGCAAGTCCCTTTCAAAAGAAGGTTCTCCAACTTCGTTTCTGAATATGACAGCAACCTCGGTTACACGGGGAGAATTATATCTACCTGGGTCACTATTATGATCATATTTAATTGCCATAGTTACTTCTGTGGGAGCTATACCTTTTGCTGCTGCTTCAAATTGGGCTTCCTTTTCTACCTCACGTAGCATCTTGTACGATTTTGTTAATTCATTTATTTCATGCATGAGGTTGTTGATTATGAGTCTTTCTGAGCAGGCCTGGTTTGCTGGGATTGCTAATCTTTTACGTGTAGCTTTGGCTGTATCCAAAATATAGAGTTGAGCAAACTTCAACAGTTTTTCTTTGGACATAGTCCCACCTCTCTATTGCCAAGTTCTGAGATAGAGGAGAATGACAGGCCTTTCAGGAGTGTGACCAAAGGCTGATTTGGACAGATTCTGTGGGGGTGGGACTTCCGCCTACCTGTTGCCAGTTTCATCTGGGATACTGAAGCTGGGACTCATGGGCCTTCCCTCTGGCGGTTGCCTTCTGTTTTTGCTGGCAAACAGCTGAAGCTACAGGTAATATTAGCAATGCCTGGGGCCTCATTAGAAGCAGCTGTGGTGAGTTCTTGCAGCCGCCGCCCAGGTGAGTTTTCGCAGCCATGGCCGCTGCCACCGCCACCCCTCCTGCCTCCACCGCTCCTGCCGCAGTTCTCAGCGCCCCGGGGCCTCAGTTGACTCATCTGTGGTGAGTTCTGGCTGCAGTCGCTGCCACCGCTTGGTCTCCGCACCCGCCCGGCACTTGATGACTTCACCACTTTATCCTGGGGCCTGGCGCTCATGCCTCTCCACCCCACCCCTTGCTCCGACTGGCTGGTAGCATAGCCAGTCAGGAGCCAAGGTAAGGTCACATTTGCATGTTACTCTTTTATTAGATAGGATATACTTATACCTGTATAAATCAAATACCCATACACACACATGGTATAGTATAATTTGTTCCTGTGAAACTTCCTGGGATACATTTTAAAGAAAATGGTTAGAGCAAGGCCAGAACCTGTCCTATTGCCTCTGAGATCAGGATCATGTCTGTGTGCTGGGCAGCTCAGCTGCTTCTGTGAGTGTGGGAACTGAGGGAGGCAGAAGGCCTGTGGAGGGTTCCTGGGAATCTTGTTCTTTAAGACCCTTCGATGTCCCTGCAAAAATCCTTGCATGAAGATGTGCGTTCCTCAGATTGATGGGCAACATGGCAGTGGGAGCAAGAGCAGACACTGGAACTCAGTTTCTTGAACTTAAATGTTAGCTTTGCTTCGTACTTACTTTGGAACATCAGTCAAGTTATGGCATTGCTCTGTGCCTTAACTTCCTCACCTGTAAAGTCGGGGTAATAATAGCTCCTACCTACCTCGTGGGGTTGTCTGGATGGTTATATGAGTTTTTAAGCATGCACTGAAGCTCTCAGAACAATGCCTGTCACATAATAAGTTCTCAGTAAATGTCACCACAATAAATGTTGTCACCATTTATGATGTGTCAGGGCTGTGTGTGTGTGTTTTGAATGTGACACAGCATACACACTCGGCCATTTGGAGCATCAGAGCTTATTAGGATCACGTAAGTGTATACATGTATAAGTGTATATATGATGACATGCTACTTATGCTATATCCTTCACATGTCCTGGTTAATTGATGTCTAATTAATATTCAGAGTTCTGACCATGCAGTTTGAGGCCAATGCCTTTGACTCAGGAGAGTATGTGTACAGGCTCCTCACCTCCAGAATGTGCACTGCTGGCCCGTCTGCACCAGCACCTGTGGGAGAAGTTCTGTTTTTCTGTCTCTCTGGTTTAAGAGAGCCATCACCTTGCCTGGAAGAGGCCTGGCACAGAGTACCACCTCAGAAGCGGTGCCATTGAGGGACTGACCGGGTGAATTCCTGGAAGTGGATCTTATTCAGCCAGATGCATTTGCAGGATTGCATGGCCTTGTGACATCCCAGCATCACCAGCCTGTGGTTGCAAAATCAGCTACTTCTTTATTGATCACAAACAGGGTCTCTTAGGCCATCCCCACCTCATTCTGGAAACTGGTCCCTTCCAAACACTGCCTCCCTCCAAGTTATTTCTGTAACTCTCTTAAGGGTCTTTAATGGGTACGTGCTCATCTCCACATGGCATCCCTCCTATCTCTTTGACCCCTGGGAAGCCTCACTGTCTGCCAAGAGATGCTGCCTCTGTGTTTGGGGACTGGCCCTCCCATGCCTAGAAGTGGGAGAAAACATCCTGGAGATGAGGGTGCGTGAGGGCCCTCCCCCCCCAGGACCTGGTGCTCAGCGTGGAGACCCCTGTCACACTTAGTCCCTCATGTACAACCACGAGCAGCAGTCGTCTCCGGCACAGAGCTGGGGGTGTCTCTCCTAGGCAGCTACTGTCATCCTCCTGGAAACACGACCTTGTTCCACATACTTAAGAGGAAGTGAGGCCCAAAATCATGCCTGATAGGACCAGTATTCAGACCACCAGGAGCCTCAGCAGGAGCCGGAGGTGTGGCTGTGGGAGATGATATTTACCTTCACAGAGGGGGTGACTGCTGGCAGCTGGGAGGCTGCTGTGCTCCCTGGGAGACGACCTGGCTCATTGCCTCCTGACACTCAGCAGAGGACCATCTGTCGGTCAGGGCCCTGGCTCCCCAGAGCCCACCTGTCACTACTCCGCTGGCAGGGGCTGCAGGAGTCCGGCCAGGAGCCTGTGTGGCCTGTCTGATGAGCGCCCCAAACTCCTCAGAACTCAGGACCACACACGTGCACATAACCTGCTTGAATAAGATCATGGGAAAATTCTAGAGGGCTGACAACCTCTTCATTCCTGCCATGGAGACCCATGGGGCTCCTCCCTGGGATGCTCCCCAGTCGCTGTGGAGCCGGGAGCCTTGGACTGGTCTCCATGGCCCCTAGTGCCACTCCTCTCACCTTGGCAGATGGATACAGGGCTGACTGTGCCGCTGCCCCTGGGTAGGACCCGGCAATGCCGCTGTCCTGCTCTGGCTTCTAGGTCGGTGGCAATACCGTCGCCCAGCACAGCTCTTCCTGGGGTTCTCAACAGAGCAGCCAAGGGTTCCTGACACTTCCTGGAAGAGCTCACCCCGAGAACGGCCTGCGGAGAACCCATGGATGCCGCTTGCACTTGGCGAAAGCCCTGTCCCCACTGCTCATTTCGTTCTCACCCTGGACCTGAGCGGAGGCCTGCAGAACTCACTTTCTTCATTTTACAAACAAGGAGGATGAACTGGGAGTTCAAGCAGCTTCTGGACCGCTATACCATGAAAGAGAAGAGCAGCAGGTCTCCTCAGATCTCAGCCCTGACACCTGCCCACTCCCTTCACAGCTTCTGGGGTAGGGGGCAGGGGGGTGGAGTGTTGCAGGGGTGGCTCCTTTGCGAGGGATGTGAAGCTTTACCTGTGGCCACTAGAACCACTCTTCCACCCCCGGGGGCTCCAGCTTGAATACTTCTGGGTTCAGGAAAGGCCTGGCTGGGGCATCCACTATCCCTCTTGCAAGGCCCTTTTTACACCTGAGTCCCTGGTTCCCATTCTCTGCCCAAACACCTTTGCCCACCTCCTTTCTTCCACCTTGCCAGTGGCCCCCCAGCACAGCTTCGCGGTTAGCTGAATGCGTGCTCCCAGTGTACCTCTCTCTGCTTTTCCTGCCCAATTGCTCTCCCTCAGTCTGCGAGGTTGCTGACCACCAGCCTCCGCCAGCACTGGACGTCCTGTGTCTGCCCTGCTCTCAGCTGGAGCTGCAGGATCAGGCCCTGGACGGCCTAGTCACAGGTGGCTAGGCCCTGCTCCTTGCCTGACGATGCAGAGGCCCTAGGAAAAACAAGGGAATGTGGTCTGAGAATGGTGAGTAGGAGACAGGGAGCTGACTCCTTGTCGATTCCCAGCTTCTGCTGAATGGAGAGCAGCTGCCAAGCACCAGGGCAATGGGAAGTACTGTCCCATTGCATCCAGAACCAGGGAAACCCCTTGCCCGCAGAATTATCCAGAGCCCTGAATGTGGGGTTACATTATCTTACAAAACAGGTTTACCCTAAGGAGCAGAGAGGGGAGAAGGAGGTGGGGAAGAGAGGGGATCTGGGCCACACTCTAAAAGTGCACCTTGTCAGCTCTACTCTTCTTCTCAAACTGCTGCCTGAGCTCAGAGACCAGAGCTGACTGGATGGAGCTTCCCAAGGTGCTGCGTTTGGGTGACCCTTGAGATTGCAGAGAGGTGAGTAAGTCAGAGACTGTGGGCACAGTTGGGGGGACTGCCCCCAGGTCGGGTGCCACTCTGGGTAGAGAAGGAGGTATTGGGGTTCTGGGGGGTGGAGAGCTCCCCAGACTGCCATTGCAGTTCTCACTGAGGGGATCCTCTTTGAGAACAAACTTGGCTGCAGCCTTGGTCCCATTAAACTTGAGCCACTTGATGTGGACAGCGTGAGGGGAAGGGCAGGGCCGTGTGCGAAGCACACACCGCATTGGCAGAACTTTGTTGGACTTCTTGTTGTGCCAGAAGGTGGCAGTGGACACAAGGACAGTGATGGCCACAGTAATGGCCATGGCACCGGCCAGCACACCTACAGTCTTCGCAGGTTTAGTCTGGTCTTTGTCAGAAAGGCGTCCATGGGGCTCCGGGGCAGTATCTGGAAGAGACAGCAACCTCGATCACTCGCCCAGCTGGTCTCTGAGGACAGAGCGGGGGCACTAGATCCCAGGAGTCCAATGGTTTTGAATTTACTGGCACCAGGTCACACTTGAGAGTCTGGTGACCTCTGTGTGCTTCATTACCGAAAAATGCACCCGGAGAACAACACCCAATACATGCAACTCACCAGGAAATGCACCCAGAGAACAACACACAACGCATGTAACTCACCTAGTAAAACACCCAGAGAACAACACAGTACATGTAGCTCACACAGAAATATAGCCACAGAACAACACAAAATACATGTAACTCACCAGGAAATGCACCCAGAGAACAACACACAATACATGTAACTCACCCGCAAATACACCCAGAGAACAACACACAATGCATGTAACTGACCTGAAAATACAACCAAAGAAGAACATATAGTGCATGCAGCTCACCCAGAAATATACCAAGAGAACATTTCATAATACATGCAACTCAGCAGGAAATACACCCAGAAAACAACACAACGCATGTAACTCAATGGAAATACACCCAGAGAACAATACAGAGTGCATGTAAATCACCTGGAAATGCACCCAGAGAACAACACACAACGCATGTAACTCACCTAGTAAAACACCCAGAGAACAACAGACAGTACATGCAGCTCACACAGAAATATACCCACAGAACAACACAAAATACATGGAACTCTCCAGGAAATGCACCCAGAGAACTACACACAGTGTGTGCAGCTCACCAGGAAATGAACCAAGAGAACAACACACAACGCATGTAACTCACCTAGAAAAACACCCAGAGAACAACACACAGTATATGCAGCTCACACAGAAATATACCCAGAGAACAACACACAATACATACAACTCACCAGGAAATGCATCCATAGAACAACACACAATGCATGTAACTCACCCGGAAATACACCCAGAGAACAACACACAATGCATGTAACTGACCTGAAAATAAACTCAAAGAACAACACACAGTGCATGCAGTTCACCCAGAAATACACCCAGAGAATAACACACAACGCATGCAACTCACCTGGAAATGCACCCAGAGAACAACACACAATGCATGTAAATAACCAGGAAATACACCTAGAGAACAACACACAGTGCATGCTGCTCGCCCAGAAATATACCCAGAGAACAAAACACAATACATGTAACTAACACAAAAATACACCCACAGAACAACATACAACACATGTAACTCACCCAGAAATACACCCAGAGAACAATACACAGTACATGCAGCTCGCCCAGAAATATACCCAGAGAACAATACACAATACATGTAACTCACACAAAAATACACCCAGAGAACAACACACAACACATGTAACTCACCCAGAAATACACCCAGAGAACAACACACAGTGCATGCAGCTTTCCCAGAGATAAACCCAGATAACAACACACAGTGCATGCAGCTTACCCAGAAATATACCCAGATAACAACACACAATGCATGTAACTCACCTGGAAGTACTCCCAGAGAACAACACACAGTACATGCAGGTCACCCAGAAATATACCCAGAGAACAACACACAATACATGCAACTCAACAGGAAATACACCCAGAGAAAAACACACAGGGCATGTAACTCACCTGGAAATGCACCCAGAGAACAACACACAATACATGCAGCTCAGCAGGAAATGCACCCAGAGAACAACACACAATGCATGTAATTCACCTGGAAATATACATGGAGAACAACACAGAGTACTAGAGGCTCACCCAGAAATATACCCAGAGAACAACACACAGTACATGCAACTCATCCGGAAATGCACCCAGACAACAACACACAACACATGTAACTCACCTGGAAATACACCCAGAGAAAAACATACGACGCATGTAACCTACCTCGAAATACACCCAAGAACAACACACAGTGCATGTAACTGACCTGAAAATACACCCAAAGAACAACATATAGTGCATGCAGCTCACCCAGAAATATACCCAGAGACCAACACATAACACATGCAACTCAGCAGGAAATACACCCAGAGAACAACGCAACGCATGTAACTCAATGGAAATACACGAAGAGAACAAAACATAGTGCATGTAACTCACCTGGAAATGCACACAGAGAACAACACACAACGCATGTAACTCACCTAGTAAAACACCCAGAGAACAACAGACAGTACATGCAGCTCACACAGAAATATACCCACAGAACAACACAAAATACATGGAACTCTCCAGGAAATGCACCCAGAGAACTACACACAGTGTGTGCAGCTCACCAGGAAATGAACCAAGAGAACAACACACAACGCATGTAACTCACCTAGAAAAACACCCAGAGAACAACACACAGTATATGCAGCTCACACAGAAATATACCCAGAGAACAACACACAACGCATGTAACTCACCTAGTAAAACACCCAGAGAACAACACAGTACATGTAGCTCACACAGAAATATAGCCACAGAACAACACAAAATACATGTAACTCACCAGGAAATGCACCCAGAGAACAACACACAATACATGTAACTCACCCGCAAATACACCCAGAGAACAACACACAATGCATGTAACTGACCTGAAAATACAACCAAAGAAGAACATATAGTGCATGCAGCTCACCCAGAAATATACCAAGAGAACATTTCATAATACATGCAACTCAGCAGGAAATACACCCAGAAAACAACACAACGCATGTAACTCAATGGAAATACACCCAGAGAACAATACAGAGTGCATGTAAATCACCTGGAAATGCACCCAGAGAACAACACACAACGCATGTAACTCACCTAGTAAAACACCCAGAGAACAACAGACAGTACATGCAGCTCACACAGAAATATACCCACAGAACAACACAAAATACATGGAACTCTCCAGGAAATGCACCCAGAGAACTACACACAGTGTGTGCAGCTCACCAGGAAATGAACCAAGAGAACAACACACAACGCATGTAACTCACCTAGAAAAACACCCAGAGAACAACACACAGTATATGCAGCTCACACAGAAATATACCCAGAGAACAACACACAATACATACAACTCACCAGGAAATGCATCCATAGAACAACACACAATGCATGTAACTCACCCGGAAATACACCCAGAGAACAACACACAATGCATGTAACTGACCTGAAAATAAACTCAAAGAACAACACACAGTGCATGCAGTTCACCCAGAAATACACCCAGAGAATAACACACAACGCATGCAACTCACCTGGAAATGCACCCAGAGAACAACACACAATGCATGTAAATAACCAGGAAATACACCTAGAGAACAACACACAGTGCATGCTGCTCGCCCAGAAATATACCCAGAGAACAAAACACAATACATGTAACTAACACAAAAATACACCCACAGAACAACATACAACACATGTAACTCACCCAGAAATACACCCAGAGAACAATACACAGTACATGCAGCTCACCCAGAAATATACCCAGAGAACAACACACAATACATGTAACTCACACAAAAATACACCCAGAGAACAACACACAACACATGTAACTCACCCAGAAATACACCCAGAGAACAACACACAGTGCATGCAGCTTTCCCAGAGATAAACCCAGATAACAACACACAGTGCATGCAGCTTACCCAGAAATATACCCAGATAACAACACACAATGCATGTAACTCACCTGGAAGTACTCCCAGAGAACAACACACAGTACATGCAGGTCACCCAGAAATATACCCAGAGAACAACACACAATACATGCAACTCAACAGGAAATACACCCAGAGAAAAACACACAGGGCATGTAACTCACCTGGAAATGCACCCAGAGAACAACACACAATACATGCAGCTCAGCAGGAAATGCACCCAGAGAACAACACACAATGCATGTAATTCACCTGGAAATATACATGGAGAACAACACAGAGTACTAGAGGCTCACCCAGAAATATACCCAGAGAACAACACACAGTACATGCAACTCATCCGGAAATGCACCCAGACAACAACACACAACACATGTAACTCACCTGGAAATACACCCAGAGAACAACATACGACGCATGTAACTTACCTCGAAATACACCCAAGAACAACACACAGTGCATGTAACTGACCTGAAAATACACCCAAAGAACAACATATAGTGCATGCAGCTCACCCAGAAATATACCCAGAGACCAACACATAACACATGCAACTCAGCAGGAAATACACCCAGAGAACAACGCAACGCATGTAACTCAATGGAAATACACGAAGAGAACAAAACATAGTGCATGTAACTCACCTGGAAATGCACACAGAGAACAACACACAACGCATGTAACTCACCTAGTAAAACACCCAGAGAACAACAGACAGTACATGCAGCTCACACAGAAATATACCCACAGAACAACACAAAATACATGGAACTCACCAGGAAATGCACCCAGAGAACAACACAAAATGCATGTAACTCACCCGGAAATACACCCAGAGAACAACACACAATGTATGTAACTGACCTGAAAATACACCCAAAGAACAACATATAGTGCATGAAGCTCACCCAGTAATATACCCAGAGAACAACACATAATACATGCAACTTAGCAGGAAATACACCCGGAGAACAACACAACGCATGTACCTCAATGGAAATACACCCAGAGAACAATACACAGTGCATGCAGCTCACCAGAAATATACCCAGAGAACAACACATAATACATACAACTCACCAGGAAATGCACCAGAGAACAACACACAACGCATGTAACTCACCTAGAAATACACCCAGAGAACAACAGACAGTACATGCAGCTCACACAGAAATATACCCAGAGAACAACACACAATACATGCAACTCACCAGGAAATGCACCCAGAGAACAACACACAACACATGTAACTCACCCGGAAATACACGCAGAGAACAACACACAATGCATGTAACTGACCTGAAAATAAACCTAAAGAACAACACACAGTGATGCAGCTCACAAGAAATATACCCAGAGAACAACACATAATACATGCAACTCACCAGAAATGCACCAGGGAAAAAACACACAATGCATGTAACTTACCAGGATATACACCGAGAGAACAACACACAGTGCATGCAGTTCACCCAGAAATACACTCAGAGAATAACACACAACGCATGCAACTCCCCTGGAAATGCACCCAGAGAACAACACACAATGCATGTAAATAACCAGGAAATACACATAGAGAACAACACACAGTGCATGCTGCTCGCCCAGAAATATACCCAGAGAACAACAAACAATACATGTAACTCACACAAAAATACACCGGAGAACAACACACAACACATGTAACTCACCCAGAAATACACCCAGAGAACAACACACAGTGCATGCAGCTTACCCAGAAATACACCCAGATAACAACACACAATGCATGTAACTCACCTGGAAGTACTCCCAGAGAACAACACACAGTACATGCAGCTCACCCAGAAATATACCCAGAGAACAACACACAATACATGCAACTCAAAGGGAAATACACCCAGAGAACAACACAAAACGCATGTAACTCACCCGGAAATACAACCAGAGAAAAACACACAGTGCATGTAACTCACCTGGAAATGCACCCAGAGAACAACACACAGTGCATGCAGTTCAGCAGAAAATGCACCCAGAGAACAACACACGATGCATGTAATTCATCCGGAAATATACCTGGAGAACAACACACAGTACATGCAGCTCAGCAGGATATGCACCCAGAGAACAACACACAATGCATGCAGTTCATCCAGAAATATACCTGGAGAACAACACACAGTACTAGACACTCACCCAGAAATATACCCAGAGAACAACACACAGTACATGCAACTCACTAGGAAATTCACCCAGAGAACAACACACAATGCATGAAACTCACCGGAAATACACCCAGACAACAACACACAATGCATGTAACTTACCTGGAAATACACCCAGACAACAACACACAGTACATACAGCTGACCCAGAAATATACCCATAGAACAACACACAATACATGCAACTCACCAGGAAATGCAACCAGAGAACAACACACAATGCATGTAACTCCCCTGGAAATACAACCAGAGAACAACAGGCAATGCATGTTACTCACCTGGAAATAGACCCAGGGAACAACACACAGTTCATGCAGTTGACCCAGAAATATATCCAGAGAACAAGAAACAATACATGCAACTCACATAGAAATACACCCAGAGATCAACACACAGTGCATGCAGCTTAACCAGAAATACACACAGAGAATAACAAACAACGCATGCAACTCATCCGGAAATGCACCCAGACAACAACACACAACACATGTAACTCACCAGGAAATGCACCCAGAGAACAACACACAATGCATGTAACTCACCCGCAAATACACCCAGAGAACAACAAATAATGCATGTAACTGACCTGAAAATACAACCAAAGAAGAACATATAGTGCATGCAGCTCACCCAGAAATAAACCCAGAGAAAATTTCATAATACATGCAACTCAGCAGGAAATACACCCAGAGAACAACACAACGCATGTAACTCAATGAAAATCCACCCAGAGAACATCACACAGTGCATGCAGCTCACCAGAAATATACCCAGAGAACAACAGATAATACATACAACTCACCAGGAAATGCACACAGAGAACAACACACAACGCATGTAATTCACCTAGAAATACACCCAGAGAACAACACACAGTACATGCAGCTCACCCAGAAATATACCCAGAGAACAACACACAATACATGCAATTCACCAGAAAATGCACACAGAGAACAACACACAATGCATGTAACTCACCCGGAAATACACCCAGAGAACAACACACAATGCATGTAACTGACCTGAAAATATACCCAAAGAACACCACACAGTGCATGCAGCTCACCAGAAATATACCCAGAGAACAAAACATAATACATGCAACTCACCAGGAAATGCACCAGAGAACAACACACAATGCATGTAACTTGCCTGGAAATACACCGAGAGAACAACACACAGTACATGCAGTTCACCCAGAAATACACCCAGAGAATAACAAACAACGCATGCAACTCACCTGGAAATGCACCCAGAGAACAACACACAATGCATGTAACTCACCATGAAATACACCTAGAGAAAAACACACAGTGCATGCTGCTCGCCCAGAAATATACCCAGAGACAAACACACAATACGTGTAACTCACACAAAAATACACCCAGACAAGAACACACAACACATGTAACTCACCCAGAAATATACTCAGAGAACGAAACACACTACATGCAGCTCGCCCAGAAATATACCCAGAGAACAACACAATATACATGTAACTGACACCAAACTACACCCAGAGAACAACACACAGTGCATGCAGCTTACCCAGAAATAAACCCAGAGAACAACACACAGTGCATGCAGCTTACCCAGAAATAAACCCAGAGAACAACACACACCGCATGAACCTCACCCGGAAATACACCCGGATAACAACACAGAGTGCATGCAGCTTACCCAAAAATACACCCAGATAACAACACACAATGCATGTAACTCACCTGGAAGTACTCCCAGAGAACAACACGCAGTACATGCAGCTCAACCAGGAAATGCACCCAGAGAACAACACACAACGCATGTAACTCACCTGGAAATACACCCAGAAAAAACACACACAATGCATGTAAGTCACCTGGAAAGATACCCAGAGAACAACACACAGTGCATGCAACTCACCAGGAAATGCACCCAGAGAACAACAAAGAACACATGTAACTCACCCAGAAATACACCCATAGAACTACACACAGTACATGCAGCTCGCCCAGAAATATACCGAGAGAACAACACACAATGAATGTAACTCATACAAAAATACACCCAGAGAACAACACAAAACGCATGTACCTCACCCGGAAATACACCCAGAGAAAAACACACATTGTATGTCACTCACCTGGAAATGCACCCAGAGAACAACACACAGTGCATGCAGCTCAGCAGGAAGTGCACCCAGAGAACAAGACACAATGCATGTAATTCATCCGGAAATATACCTGGAGAACAACACAAAGTACTAGAGGCTCACCCAGAAATATACCCAGAGAACAACACACAGTACATGCAACTCACCAGGAAATGCACCCAGAGAACAACACACAATGCATGAAATTCACCGGAAATACACCCAGAGAACAACACACAATGAATGTAACTCACCTGGAAATACACCCAGAGAACAACACACAACACATGTAACTCACCTGGAAATACACCCAGAGAACAACATACGACGCATGTAACTCACCTTGAAATACACCCAGAGAACAACACACAGTGCATGCAACTCACCAGGAAATGCACTCAGAGAACAACACACAACACATGTAACTCACCCGGAAATACAACCAGAGAACAACACACAGTGCATGCTGCTCACCCGGAAATTCACTCAGAGAACAACACACAAAGCATGCAACTCACCTGAAAGTGCAACCAGAGAAGAACACACAATGCATGTAACTCAAGTGTAAATACTCCCAGAGAACAACACACAGTACATGCAGCTCACGCAGAAATATACCCAGAGAACAACACACAATACATGAAACTCAGCAGGAAATACACCCAGAGAACAAGACAACGCATGTAACTCAATGGAAATACACCCAGAGAACAACACACAGTGCATGCAGCTCACCAGAAATATTCCCCGAGAACAACACATAATACATACAACTCACCAGGAAATGCACCGGAGAACAACACACAACGCATGTAACTCACCTAGAAAAACACCCAGAGAACAACAGACAGTACATGCAGCTCACACAGAAATATACCCAGAGAACAACACACAATACATGCAACTCACCAGGAAATGCACCCAGAGAACAACACACAACGCATGTAACTCACCCGGAAATACACGCAGAGAACAACACACAATGCATGTAACTGACCTGAAAATAAACCCAAAGAACAACACACAGTGATGCAGCTCACAAGAAATATACCCAGAGAACAACACATAATACATGCAACTCACCAGGAAATGTACCAGACAACAACAAACAATGCATGTAACTTACCAGTACATACACCGAGAGAACAACACACAGTGCATGCAGTTCACCCAGAAATACACCCAGAGAATAACACCCAACGCATGCAACTCACTCGGAAATACAACCAGAGAACAACACGCAATGCATGTAACTCACCTTGAAATACACTCAGAGAACAACGCACACTGCATGCAGTTCACCCCGAAATATACCCAGAGAACAACACAGAATACATGCAACTCACCAGGAAATGCACCCAGAGAACAACACCCAAAGCATGTAACTCACCTGAAAATACACCCAGAGAACAACACACAATGCATGTAACTCAGCTAGAAATGCACCCAGAGAACTGCACACAATGTATGCAGCTCAACAGGAAACGAACCAAGAGAAAAACTCACAATGCATGCAGCTTACCCGGAAATATATCCAGAGAACAACACACAGTGCATGCAACTCACCCAGAAATACACCCAGAGTACAACACACAACACATGCAGCTCACCCTAAAATACACCTAGACAACAACACACAACACTTGCAACTCACCAGGAAATGCACCCAGAGAACAAAACACAATGCATGTAACTCACCTGGAAATACTCCAAGAGAACAACACACAGTACGTGCAGCTAACCAGAAATATACCGAGAGAACTACACACAGTGTATGCAGCTCACCAAGAAATGAACCCAGAGAACAAAACACAACACATGCAGCTTACACGGAAATACACCCAGAGAACAACACACAGTGCACGCAGGTCACCCGGAAATACGCCCACAGAACAACACACAGTGCATGCAGCTTACCCGGAAATAAACACAGATAACAAGACACAACTCATGTAACTAACCTGGAAATGCACCCAGAGAACTACACACAGTGCGTGCAGCTCACCAGGAAATGAATCCAGAGAACAACAGACAATGCATGCAGCTTACCAAGAAATATATCCAGAGAACAACACACAGTGCATGCAGCTCAACCAGAAATACACCCAGAGTACAACACACAAAACATGCAGATCACTGAAAAATACACCCAGAGAACAACCCACAACCCTTGCAACTCACCTGGAAATGCACCCAGAGAACAACACAGAGTGAATGCAGCTCACCAGGAAATGCACCCAGAAAGCAACACACAACAATTGCAACTCAACAGGAAATGCACACAAAGAACAAAACACAATGCATGTAACTCACCTGGAAATACTCCCAGAGAACAATACACAGTACGTGCAGCTCAACCAGAAATATATCGAGAGAACTACACACAGTGTATGCAGCTCACCAAGAAATGAACCCAGAGAACAAACCACAAAACATGCAGCTTACGCGGAAATACACCCAGGGAACAACACACAGTGCACTCAGGTCACCCAGAAATACACCCAGAGAACAACACACAGTGCATGCAGCTTACCCGGAAATACACCCAGATAACAAGACACAACGCATGTAACTCACCTGGAAATACACCAGAGAACAACACACAATGCATGTAACTCAGTTGGAAATACACCCAGAGAACAACACACAGTACATGTAGCTCACCCAGAAATATACCCATAGAACAACACACAATACACGCAACTCACCAGGAAATGCACCCAGAGAACAACACACAACGCATGTAACTCACCCGGGAATACACCCAGAGAACAACACAGAGTGCATGCAGCTTACCCGGAAATACACCCAGATAACAAGACACAATGCATGTAACTCACCTGGACATACACTCAGAGAACAACACACAACACATGTAACTCACCCAGAAATACATCCAGAGAACAACACACAGTACATGCAGTTCACCCAGAAATGCACCCAGAAAACAACACACAACGCATGCAACTCACCTGGAAATGCACCCAGAGAACAACACACAGTGCATGTAAAACACCTGGAAGTACACGAAGAGAAAAAGACACAACACTTGCAACCCATCTGGAAAAGCACGCAGAGAACAACACACAACACATGTAACTTCCCTGGAATTACACACAGAGAATAACACACAACGCATGTAACTCACCTGGAAATATACCCAGAGAACAACACACAGTACATGTAGCTCACCCAGAAATATCCCAGAGAACAACACACAATACATGAAACTCAACATGAAATGCACCCAGATAACAGCACATAGTGCACACAGCTCACCCAGAAATACACACAGATAGCAACACACAGCGCATGTAACTCACCTCGAAAAACTCCCGGAGAACAACACACAGTACATGCACTTCACCTAGAAATATACCCAGAGAACAAAACATGAAACTCACGAAGAAGTGTATCGAGGGAACAACACACAACGAATGAAACTCACCTGGAAATACACCCAGAGACACAACACACAACGCATGTAACTATCCTGGAAATACACCCAGAGAACAACACACAGTGCATGTAACTCACCTGGAAATGCAACTAGAGAACAACACACAGTGAATGCAGCTCACCAAGAAATTCACCCAGAGAACAACACACAATGCGTGTAATTCACCCGGATATATACCTAGACAAAAACACACAGTACTAGCAGCTCACCCAGGAATATACACATAGAACAACACACAATACATGCAACTCACGAGAAAATGCACCCAGAGAACAACACACAGTGCATGTAACTCACCTGGAAATGCACCCATAGAACAACACACAACGCATGTAACTCACCCAGAAATACAACCAGAGAACAACACACAACGCATGTAACTCACCTGGAAATACACCCAGAGAACAACACACAATGCATGTAACTAACCTGGAAATGCACCCAGAGAACTACACACAGTGTGTGCAGCTCACCAGGAAATGAACCAAGAGAACAGCACACTATGCATGCAGCTTACCCGGAAATATACCCAGAAAACAACACAAAACGCATGTAACTCACCTGGAAATGCACCCAGAGAACAACACACAATGCATGTAAATTCCCTGGGAATACACCCAGAGTATAACTCACAACACATGCAGCTCACCCAGAAATACACCCAGAGAACAACACACAACACTTGCAACTCACCAGGAAATGCACCCAGAGAACAACACACAACGCATGTAACTCACCTGGAAATGCACCTAGAAAACAACACACAACACATGCAACTTACCTGGAAATACACCCAGAGAACAACACACAGTACACGCAGCTCACCAGGGAATACACCCAGAAAACAACACAGAGTGCATGCAGCTAACCCGGAAATACACCCAGATAAGAAGACACAAAGCATGTAACTCAGCTGGAAATACACTCAGAGAACAACACACAACACGTGTTACTCACCCAGAAATACATCCAGAGAACAACACACAGTACATGCAGCACATCCAGAAATATACCCAGGGAACACACACAATACATGCAACTCACGAGGAAAAGCACCCAGAGAACAACACACAACACATGTAACTCACCTGGAAATGCACCCAGAGAACAACACACAGTACATGCCGCTCACGAAGAAATGCACCAAGAGAAAAACACACAACGCATGTAACTCACCTGGAAATGCACCCAGAGAACAACACACAATGCATGTAACTCACCTTGAAATGCACCCAGAGATCTACACACAGTGTGTGCAGCTTATCAGAAAATGCACCCAGAGAATGACACACAATTCAGGCAACTCACCAGGAAATGCACCCAGAGAACAACTAACAATGCATGTAACTCACCTGGAAATGCACTCAGATAACAACATACAATGCATGTAACTCACCTGGAAATGCACCCAGAGAACAACGCACAGTGCATGCAGCTTACCCGGAAAGACACCCAGAGAACAACTCACAGTGCATGCAGCTCACCAGTAAATGCACAAAGAGAATAATACACAATACATGCAACTCACCAGGAAATGCACCCATAGAACAACACACATCGCATGTAACTCACCTGGAAATAGACCCAGAGAATAACACACAGTGCATGCAGCTCACCAGTAAATGCACCCAGAGAATAACACACAATACATGCAACTCACCAGGAAATGCACCCATAGAACAACACACAACGCATGTAACTCATCTGGAAATGTACCTAGAGAGCAACACACAACACAAGTAACTCACCTGGAAATACACCCAGAGAACAACACAGAGTCCATGCAGCTTACCCGGAAATACACCTAGTAACAAGACACAACGCATGTAACTCAGCTGGAAATACACTCAGAGAACAACACACAACACGTGTAACTCACCCAGAAATACATCCAGAGAACAACACACAGTACATGCAGCTCATCCAGAAATATACCCAGAGAACAACACACAATACATGCAACTCACCAGGAAAAGCACCCAGAGAACAACACACAACGCATGTAACTCACCTTGAAATGCACCCAGAGAACTAGACACAGTGTGTGCAGCTCACCAGGAAATGAACCAAGAGAACAACACACAATGCATGCAGCTTACCCAGAAATATACCCAGATAAGAAGACACAACGCATGTAACTCAGCTGGAAATACATCCAGAGAACAACACACAGTACATGCAGCACATCCAGAAATATACCCAGGGAACACACACAATACATGCAACTCACGAGGAAAAGCACCCAGAGAACAACACACAACGCATGTAACTCATCTGGAAATGGACCTAGAGAGCAACACACAACACAAGTAACTCACCTGGAAATACACCCAGAGAACAACACAGAGTGCATGCAGCTTACCCGGAAATACACCTAGTAACAAGACACAACGCATGTAACTCAGCTGGAAATACACTCAGAGAACAACACACTACACGTGTAACTCACCCAGAAATACATCCAGAGAACAACACACAGTACATGCAGCACATCCAGAAATATACTCAGAGAACAACACACAATACATGCAACTCACCAGGAAATGCACCCAGAGAACAACACACAACGCATGTAACAAACCTGGAAATGCACCCTGAGAACAACACACAATGCATGTAACTCACCTGGAAATGCACCAAGAGAACTACACACAGTGTGTGCAGCTCACCAGGAAATGAACCAAGAGAACAACACACAATGCATGCAGCTTACCAGGAAATTAACCCAGAAAACAACACAAAACGCATGTAACTCACCTGGAAATGCACCCAGAGAACAACACACAATGCATGTAACTTCCCTGGGAATACACCCAGAGTATAACACACAACACATGCAGCTCACCCAGAAATACACCCAGAGAACAACACAGAACACTTGCAACTCACCAGGAAATGAACCCAGAGAACAACACACAATGCATGTAACTCACCCGGAAATATACCCAGAGAACAACACACAGTGCATGCAGCTCACTAGAAAATGCACCAGAGAACAATACACAATGCGTGTAACTCACACGGAAATATACCTAGAGAACAACACACAATACATGTAACTCACCAGGAATTTCACCCAGAGAACAACAAGGAACTCATGTAAGTCACCCGGAATACACTCAGAGAAGAACACACAATGCATATAACGCTCCGGGTAATACACCCAGAGAACAACACACAGTACATGCAGCACACCCAGAAATATACCCAGACAACAACACACAATACATGTAACTCACACGGAAATACACACAGATAATAACATACAGTGCATGCAGCTTACCCAGCGATACACCCAGATAACAACACACAATGCATATAACTAACCTGGAAATAATCCCAGAGAACAACACACAGTACCTCCAGCTCAACCAGAAATATACACAGAGAACAACACATAATACATGCAACTCACAAGGAAATGCAGCAGAAAACAACACACAACGCATGTAACTCACCTGGAAATGCACCGAGAGAACAACACACAGTGCACGCAGCTCACCCGGGAATACACCCAGAGAACAAGACACAACGCATGTAACTCAGCTTGAAATACACTCAGAGAACAATACACAACACATGTAACTCACCCAGAAATACATCCAGAGAACAACTCACAGTACATGCAGCTCAGCCAGAAATATACCCAGAGAACAACACACAATACATGCAACTCACCAGGAAAAGCACCCAGAGAACAACACACAACGCATGTAACTCACCTTGAAATGCACCCAGAGAACTACACAGAGTGTGTGCAGCTCACCAGGAAATGAACCAAGAGAACAACACACAATGCATGCAGCTTACCCGGAAATATACCCAGTAAACAACACAAAGCGCATGTAACTCACCTGGAAATGCACCCAGAGAACTACACACAGTGCATGTAAATCACCCGGAAGTACACGAAGAGAACAACACACAGTGCATGCAGCTCACCAGAAAAGGCACCCAGAGAATGACACACAATACATGCAACTCACCAGGAAATGCACCCAGAGAACAACTCACAACGCATGTAACTCACCGGGAAATGCTCCCAGAGAACAACACAATGCATGTAACTCACCTGGAAATGCACCCAGAACACTACACACAGAGTGTGCAGCTCACCAGGAAATGAACCAAGAGAACAACACACAATGCATGCACCTTACCCGGAAATATACCCAGAAAGCAACCCAAAACACATGTAACTCACCTGGAAATGCACCCAGAGAACAACACACAGTGCATGTAAATCACCCGGAAGTACACGAAGAGACCAACACACAGTGCATGAAGCTTATCCGGAAAGACACCCAGAGAACAACACACAGTGCATGCAGCTCACCAGAAAATGCACCCAGAGAATGACACACAATACACGCAACGCACCAGGAAATGCACCCAGAGAACAACACACAACACATGTAAGAAACCCATAAATACACCTAGAGAACAACACACAGTACATGCTGCTCACCCGGAAATGCACTCAGAGAACAACGCACAACGCATGCAACTCACCTGGAAATGCACCCAGAAAAGAACACAAAATGCATGTAACTCACCCGTAAATACACGCAGAGAACAACACACAACACATGTAACTCACCAAGAAATACATCCAGAGAACAACACACAGTACATGCAGCTCAACCAGAAATATACCCAGAGAACAACACACAATACATGTAACTCACACGGAAATACACATAGAGATCAAAACACAGTGCATGCAGCTCACCCAGAAATACACCCAGATAACAACATACAGTGCATGCAGCTTGCCCAGAGATACACCCAGGTAACCACACACAATGCATGTAACTCACCTGGAAATAATCCCAGAGAACAACACACAGTACGTCCAGCTCAACCAGAAATATACCCAGAGAACAACACATAATCCATGCAACTCACCAGGAAATGCAACCAGAGAACACACAAAACGCATGTAACTCACCTAGAAATGCACCTAGAGAACAACACACAACGCATGTAACTCACCCGGGAATACACCCAGAGAACAACACAGAGTGCATGCAGCTTAGCCGGAAATACACCCAGATAACAAGACACAATGCATGTAACTCACCTGGAAATACACTCAGATAACAACACACAATACGTGTAACTCATCTAGAAATACATCCAGAGAACAACACACAGTACATGCAGTACACCCAGAAATATACTCAGAGAACAACACACAATGCATGCCGCTCACCAGGAAATGCACCCAGAAAACAACACACAACGCATGTAACTCACCTGGAAATGCACCCTGAGAACAACACACAATGCATGTAAATCACCTGAAAATGCACCCAGAGACCTACACACAGTTTGTGCAGCTCACCAGGAAATGAACAAAGAGAACAACACACAATGCATGTAACTTCCCTGGGAATACACCCAGAGTATAACACACAACACATGTAGCTCACCCAGAAATACACCCAGAGAACAACACACAACAGTTGCAACTCACCAGGAAATGCACCCAGAGAACAACACACAATGCATGTAACTCACCCGGAAATACACCCAGAGAACAACACACAGTGCATGCAGCTCGCTAGAAAATGCACCAGAGAACTATACACAATGCATGTAACTCACACGGAAATATACCTAGAGAACAACACACAATACATGTAACTCACCAGGAAATGCACCCAAAGAACCACACGCCATGCATGTATGTCACCTGGAAATGCACAAAGAGAACAACACACAATGCATGTAACTCACCTGGAAATGCCCCCAGATAACTACACACAGTGTGTGCAGCTAACCAGGAAATGAACCAACAGAAAAACACACAATGCATGCAGCTTACCCAGAAATATACCCTGAAAACAACACATAACGCATGTAATTCACCTCGAAAAACTCCCAGAGAACAACACACAGTGCACGCAGCTCACCCGGGAATATACCCAGAGAACAACACACAACACATGAAACTCACCAAGAAGTGTACACAGAGAACAATACACAACGTATGTAACTCACCTGGAAATATACCCAGAGATCAACAAACAACGCATGTAACTATCCTGGAAATACACCCAGAGAACAACACACAGTGCATGTAACTCATCTGGAATTTCACCTAGAGAACAACACACAGTGCACGCAGCTCACCCGGGAATATACCCAGAGAACAACACACAACACATGAAACTCACCAAGAAGTGTACACAGAGAACAACACACAACGTATGTAACTCACCTGGAAATATACCCAGAGATCAACAAACAACGCATGTAACTATCCTGGAAATACACCCAGAGAAGAACACACAGTGCATGTAACTCACCTGAAATTTCACCTAGAGAACAACACACAGTGAATGCAGCTCACCAGGAAATGCACCCAGAGAACAACACACAGTACATGCAGCTAACCCAGAAATATACCCAGAGAACCACACACAATACATGTAACTCACATGGAAATGCACACAGAGATCAAAACACAGTGCATGCAGCTCACCCAGAAATACACCCATATAACAACATACAGTGCATGCAGCTTACGCAGAGATACACCCAGATAACCACACACAATGCATATAACTCACCTGGAAATACCTAGAGAACAACACACAGAACGTCCAGCTCAACCAGAAATATACCCAGAGAACAACACATAATCCATGCAACCCACAAGGAAATGCACCCAGAGAACAACACAAAACGCATGTAACTCACCTAGAAATGAACCTAGTGAACAACACACAACACAAGTAACTCACCTGGAAATACAACCAGAGAACAACACACAACGCATGTAACTCATCTGGAAATATACCCAGAGAACAACACAGAGTGCATGCAGCTTACCCGGAAATACACCCAGATAACAAGACACAATGCATGTAACTCAGCTGGAAGTACACTCAGAGAACAACACACAACACGTGTAACTCACCCAAAAATACATCCAGAGAACAACACACAGTACATGCAGCTCATCTAGAAATATACTCAGAGAACAACACACAATACATGCAACTCACCAGGAAATGCACCCTGAGAACAACACACAACGCATGTAACACACCTGGAAATGCACCCTGAGAAAAACACACAATGCATGTAACTCACCTGGAAATGCACCCAGAGAACTACACACAGTGTGTGCAGCTCACCAGGAAATGAACCAAGAGAACAACACACAATGCATGTAACTTCCCTGGGAATACACCCAGAGTATAACACACAACACATGCAGCTCACCCAGAAATACACCCAGAGAACAACACACAACACTTGCAACTCACCAGGAAATGCACCCAGAGAACAACACACAATGCATGTAACTCACCCGGAAATACACCCAGAGAACAACACACAATGGATGTAACTCACCTGAAAATGCACCCAGAGACCTACACACAGTTAGTGCAGCTCACTAGGAAATAAACCCAGAGAACAACACACAATGGATGTAACTTCCCAGGGAATACACCCAGAGTATAACACACAACACATGCAGCTCACCCAGAAATACACCCAGAGAACAACACACAACACTTGCAACTCACCAGGAAATGCACCCAGAGAACAACACACAATGCATATAACTCACCCATAAATACACCCAGAGAACAACACACAGTGCATGCAGCTCACTAGAAAATGCACCAGAGAACAATACACAATGCATGTAAATCACACGGAAATATACCTAGAGAACAACACACAATACATGTAACTCACCAGGAAATGCACCCAGAGAACAACACGCAACGCATGTAAGTCACCTGGAAATGTACCCAGAGAACAACACACAATGCATGTAACTCACCTGGAAATGCACCCAGATAACTATACACAGTGTGTGCAGCTAACCAGGAAATGAACCAAGAGAACAACACACAATGCATGCAGCTTACCCAGAAATATACCCAGAAAACAACAAAAAACACATGTAACTCACCTCAAAAAACTCCCAGAGAAAAACACACAGTGCACGCAGCTCACCCGGGAATTTACCCAGAGAACAACACACAACACATGAAACTCACCAAGAAGTGTACCCAGAGAACAACACACAACGCATGTAACTATCCTGGAAATACACCCAGAGAACAACACACAGTGCATGTAACTCACCTGGAATTTCACCTAGAGAACAACACACAGTGAATGCAGGTCACCAGGAAATGCACCCAGAGAACAACACACAGTACATGCAGCTAACCCAGAAATATACCCAGAGAACAACACACAAAACATGTAACTCACGTGGAAATGCACACAGAGATCAAAACACAGTGCACGCAGCTCACCCGGGAATATACCCAGAGAACAACACACAACACATGAAACTCACCAAGAAGTGTACCCAGAGAACAACACACAACGTATGTAACTCACCTGGAAATATACCCAGAGAACAACACACAACGCATGTAACTATCCTGGAAATACACCCAGAGAACAACACACAGTGCATGTAACTCACCTGGAATTTCACCTAGAGAACAACACACAGTGAATGCAGGTCATCAGGAAATGCACCCGGAGAACAACACACAGTACATGCAGCTAACCCAGAAATATACCCAGAGAACAACACACAATACATGTAACTCACACGGAAATACAAACAGAGTTCAAAACACCGGGCATGCAGCTAACCCAGAAATATACCCAGAGAACCACACACAATACATGTAACTCACATGGAAATGCACACAGAGATCAAAACACAGTGCATGCAGCTCACCCAGAAATACACCCAGATAACAACATACAGTGCATGCAGCTTACCCAGAGATACAACCAGGTAACCATACACAATGCATGTAACTCACCAGGAAATAATCCCAGAGAACAAGACACAGTACGTCCAGCTCAACCAGAAATATACCCAGAGAACAACACATAATCCACGCAACCCACAAGGAAATGCACCCAGAGAACAACACAAAACGCATGTAACTCACCTGGAAATGCACCTAGAGAACAACACACAACACAAGTAACTCACCTAGAAATACAGCCAGAGAACAACACACAACGCATGTAACTCACCTGGAAATACACCCAGAGAACAATACACAGTGCACGCAGCTCACCCGGGAATACACCCAGAGAACAACACAGAGTGCATGCAGCTTACCCAGAAATACACCCAGATAACAAGACACAACGCATGTAACTCAGCTGGAAATACACTCAGAGAACAACACACAACACGTGTAACTCACCCAGAAATACATCCAGAGAACAACACACAGTACATGCAGTACACCCAGAAATATACTCAGAGAACAACACACAATACATGCCGCTCACCTGGAAATGCACCCATAGAACAACACACAATGCATGTAAATCACCTGAAAATGCACCCAGAGACCTACACACAGTTTGTGCAGCTCACCAGGAAATGAACCAAGAGAACAACACACAATGCATGTAACTTCCCTGGGAATACACCCAGAGTATAACACACAACACATGCAGCTCACCCAGAAATACACCCAGAGAACAACACACAACACTTGCAACTCACCAGGAAATGCACCCAGAGAACAACACACAATGCATGTAACTCACCCGTAAATACACCCAGAGAACAACACACAGTGCATGCAGCTCACTAGAAAATGCGCCAGAGAACAATACACAATGCATGTAACTCACACGGAAATATACCTAGAGAACAACACACAATACATGTAACTCACCAGGAAATACACCAAAAGAACAACACGCAACACATGTAAGTCACCTGGAAATGTACCCAGATAACAACACAGAATGCATCTAACTCACCTTGAAATGCCCCCAGATAACTACACACAGTGTGTGCAGCTAACCAGGAAATGAACCAAGAGAAAAACACAAAATGCATGCAGCTTACCCAGAAATATACCCAGAAAACAACACAAAACGCATGTAACTGACCTCGAAAAACTCCCAGAGAACAACACACAGTGCACGCAGCTCACCCGGGAATATGCCTAGAGAACAACACACAACACATGATACTCACCAAGAAGTGTACACAGAGAACAACACACAACGTATGTAACTCACCTGGAAATATACCCAGAGATCAACAAACAACGCATGTAACTATCCTGGAAATACACCCAGAGAACAACACACAGTGCATGTAACTCACCTGGAATTTCACCTAGAGAACAACACACAGTGCACGCAGCTCACCCGGGAATATGCCCAGAGGAAAACACACAACACATGAAACTCACCAAGAAGTGTACACAGAGAACAACACACAACGTATGTAACTCACCTGGAAATATACCCAGAGATCAACAAACAACGCATGTAACTATCCTGGAAATACACCCAGAGAAGAACACACAGTGCATGTAACTCACCTGAAATTTCACCTAGAGAACAACACACAGTGAATGCAGCTCACCAGGAAATGCACCCAGAGAACAACACACAGTACATGCAGCTAACCCAGAAATATACCCAGAGAACAACACACAATACATGTAACTCACACGGAAATACACAAAGAGTTCAAAACACAGGGCATGCAGCTAACCCAGAAATATACCCAGAGAACCACACACAATACATGTAACTCACATGGAAATGCACACAGAGATCAAAACACAGTGCATGCAGCTCACCCAGAAATACACCCAGATAACAATATACAGTGCATGCAGCTTACGCAGAGATACACCCAGATAACCACACACAATGCATATAACTCACCTGGAAATAATCCTAGAGAACAACACACAGAACGTAGAGCTCAACCAGAAATATACCCAGAGAACAACACATAATCCATGCAACCTACAAGGAAATGCACCCAGAGAACAACACAAAACGCATGTAACTCACCTAGAAATGAACCTAGTGAACAACACACAACACAAGTAACTCACCTGGAAATACAACCAGAGAACAACACACAACGCATGTAACTCACCTGGAAATATACCCAGAGAACAACACAGAGTGCATGCAGCTTACCCGGAAATACACCCAGATAACAAGACACAACGCATGTAACTCAGCTGGAAATACACTCAGAGAACAACACACAACACGTGTAACTCACCCAGAAATACATCCAGAGAACAACACACAACGCATGTAACTCACCAGGAAATGCACCCTGAGAACAACACACAACGCATGTAACTCACCTGGAAATGCACCCTGAGAACAACACACAATGCATGTAACTCACCTGGAAATGCACCCAGAGAACTACACACAGTGTGTGCAGCTCACCAGGAAATGAACCAAGAGAACAACACACAATGCATGTAACTTCCCTGGGAATACACCCAGAGTATAATACACAACACATGCAGCTCACCCAGAAATACACCCAGAGAACAACACACAACACTTGCAACTCACCAGGAAATGCACCCAGAGAACAACACACAATGCATGTAACTCACCCGGAAATACACCCAGAGAACAACACACATTGGATGTAACTCACCTGAAAATGCACCCAGAGACCTACACACAGTTAGTGCAGCTCACTAGGAAATGAACCCAGAGAACAACACACAATGGATGTAACTTCCCAGGGAATACACCCAGAGTATAACACACAACACATGCAGCTCACCCAGAAATACACCCAGAGAACAACACACAACACTTGCAACTCACCAGGAAATGCACCCAGAGAACAACACACAATGCATATAACTCACCCGTAAATACACCCAGAGAACAACACACAGTGCATGCAGCTCACTAGAAAATGCACCAGAGAACAATACACAATGCATGTAAATCACACGGAAATATACCTAGAGAACAACACACAATACATGTAACTCACCAGGAAATGCACCCAAACAACAACACGCAACGCATGTAAATCACCTGGTAATGCACCCAGAGAACAACACACAATGCATGTAACTCACCTTGAAATGCACCCAGATAACTATACACAATGTGTGCAGCTAACCAGGAAATGAACCAAGAGAACAACACACAATGCATGCAGCTTACCCAGAAATATACCCAGAAAACAACAAAAAACGCATGTAACTCACCTCGAAAAACTCCCAGAGAACAACACACAGTGCACGCAGCTCACCCGGGAATTTACCCAGAGAACAACACACAACACATGAAACTCACCAAGAAGTGTACTCAGAGAACAACACACAACGCATGTAACTATCCTGGAAATACACCCAGAGAACAACACACAGTGCATGTAACTCACCTGGAATTTCACCTAGAGAACAACACACAGTGAATGCAGGTCACCAGGAAATGCACCCAGAGAACAACACACAGTACATGCAGCTAACCCAGAAATATACCCAGAGAACAACACACAAAACATGTAACTCACACGGAAATACACACAGAGTTCAAAACACAAGGCATGCAGCTAACCCAGAAATATACCCAGAGAACCACACACAATACATGTAACTCACATGGAAATGCACACAGAGATCAAAACACAGTGCACGCAGCTCACCCGGGAATATACCCAGAGAACAACACACAACACATGAAACTCACCAAGAAGTGTACCCAGAGAACAACACACAACGTATGTAACTCACCTGGAAATATACCCAGAGAACAACACACAACGCATGTAACTCACCTGGAATTTCACCTAGAGAACAACACACAGTGAATGCAGGTCATCAGGAAATGCACCCGGAGAACAACACACAGTACATGCAGCTAACCCAGAAATATACCCAGAGAACAACACACAATACATGTAACTCACTCGGAAATGCACACGGAGATCAAAACACAGTGCATGCAGCTCACCCAGAAATACACCCAGATAACAACATACAGTGCATGCAGCTTACCCAGAGATACACCCAGGTAACCACACACAATGCATGTAACTCACCTGGAAATAATCCCAGAGAACAAGACACAGTACGTCCAGCTCAACCAGAAATATACCCAGAGAACAACACATAATCCACGCAACCCACAAGGAAATGCACCCAGAGAACAACACAAAACGCATGTAACTCACCTGGAAATGCACCTAGAGAACAACACACAACACAAGTAACTCACCTAGAAATACAGCCAGAGAACAACACACAACGCATGTAACTCACCTGGAAATACACCCAGAGAACAATACACAGTGCACGCAGCTCACCCGGGAATACACCCAGAGAACAACACAGAGTGCATGCAGCTTACCCGGAAATACACCCAGATAACAAGACACAACGCATGTAACTCAGCTGGAAATACACTCAGAGAACAACACACAACACGTGTAACTCAACTAGAAATACATCCAGAGAACAACACACAGTACATGCAGTACACCCAGAAATATACTCAGAGAACAACACACAATACATGCCGCTCACCTGGAAATGCACCCATAGAACAACACACAATGCATGTAAATCACCTGAAAATGCACCCAGAGACCTACACACAGTTTGTGCAGCTCACCAGGAAATGAACCAAGAGAACAACACACAATGCATGTAACTTCCCTGGGAATACACCCAGAGTATAACACACAACACATGCAGCTCACCCAGAAATACACCCAGAGAACAACACACAACACTTGCAACTCACCAGGAAATGCACCCAGAGAACAACACACAATGCATGTAACTCACCCGTAAATACACCCAGAGAACAACACACAGTGCATGCAGCTCACTAGAAAATGCGCCAGAGAACAATACACAATGCATGTAACTCACACGGAAATATACCTAGAGAACAACACACAATACATGTAACTCACCAGGAAATGCACCCAAAGAACAACACGCAACGCATGTAAGTCACCTGGAAATGTACCCAGAGAACAACACAGAATGCATCTAACTCACCTTGAAATGCCCCCAGATAACTACACACAGTGTGTGCAGCTAACCAGGAAATGAACCAAGAGAAAAACACAAAATGCATGCAGCTTACCCAGAAATATACCCAGAAAACAACACAAAACGCATGTAACTGACCTCGAAAAACTCCCAGAGAACAACACACAGTGCACGCAGCTCACCCGGGAATATGCCCAGAGAACAACACACAACACATGATACTCACCAAGAAGTGTACACAGAGAACAACACACAACGTATGTAACTCACCTGGAAATATACCCAGAGATCAACAAACAACGCATGTAACTATCCTGGAAATACACCCAGAGAACAACACACAGTGCATGTAACTCACCTGGAATTTCACCTAGAGAACAACACACGGTGAATGCAGCTCACCAGGAAATGCACCCAAAGAACAACACACAGTACATGCAGCTAACCCAGAAATATACCCAGAGAACAACACACAATACATGTAACTCACACGGAAATACACACAGAGATCAAAACACAGGGCATGCAGCTAACCCAGAAATATACCCAGAGAACCACACACACTACATGTAACTCACATGGAAATGCACACAGAGATCAAAACACAGTGCATGCTGCTCACCCAGAAATACACCGATATAACAACATACAGTGCATGCAGCTTACGCAGAAATACTCCCAGATAACCACACACAATGCATAGAACTCACCTGGAAATAATCCTAGAGAACAACACACAGAACGTCCAGCTCAACCAGAAATATACCCAGAGAACAACATATAATCCATGCAACCCACAAGGAAATGCACCCAGAGAACAACACAAAACGCATGTAACTCACCTAGAAATGAACCTAGAGAACAACACACAACACAAGTAACTCACCTGGAAATACAGCCAGAGAACAACACACAACGCATGTAACTCACCTGGAAATATACCCAGAGAACAACACAGAGTGCATGCAGCTTACCCGGAAACACACCCAGAAAGCAACACAAAAAGCATGTAACTCACCTGGAATGCACCCAGAGAACAACACACAGTGTATGCAGCTCACCAGAAAATGCACCCAGAGAATGACACACAATACATGCAACTCACCAGGAAATGCACCCAGAGAACAACACACAACACATGTAACAAACCCATAAATACACCTAGAGAACAACAAACAGTGCATTGGCTCACCCGGAAATGCACTCAGAGAACAACGCACAACGCATGCAACTCACCTGGAAATGCACCCAGAAAAGAACACACAATGCATGTAACTCACCCGGAAATACACCCAGAGAACAACACACAACACATGTAACTCACCTAGAAATACATCCAGAGAACAACACACAGTACATGAAGCTAACCCAGAAATATACCCAGAGAACAACACACAATACATGTAACTCACACGGAAATTCACATAGAGATCAAAACACAGTGCATGCAGCTCACCCAGAAATACACCCAGATAACAACATACAGTGCATGCAGTTTACCCAGAGATACACCCAGATAACCACACACAATGAATGTAACTCACCTGGAAATAATCCCAGAGAACAACACACAGTTCGTCCAGCTCAACCAGAAATATACCCAGAGAACAACACATAATCCATGCAACTCACAAGGAAATGCACCCAGAGAACAACACAAAACGCATGTAACTCACCTGGAAATATACCCAGAGAACAACACACAATGCCTGTAACTTCCCTGGGAATACACCCAGAGTATAACACACAACACATGCAGCTCACCCAGAAATACACCCAGAGAACAACACACAATGCATGTAACTCACCCGGAAATAGACCCAGAGAACAACACACAAAACATGCAACTCACTAAAAAATGCACCAGAGAACAACACAAAACGCATGTAACTCACCTGGAAATGCACCAAGAAAACAACACACAATGCATGTAACTCACCCGGGAATACACCCAGAGAACAGCACAGAGTGCATGCAGCTTACCCGGAAATACACCCAGATAACCAGACACAACGCATGTAACTCACCAGGAAATACATTCAGAGAACAACACACAACACGTGTAACTCACCCAGAAATACATCCAGAGAACAACACACAGTGCATGCAGTTCACCCAGAAATATACCCAGAGAACAACACACAATACATGCTGCTCACCAGGAAATGCACCCAGAAAACAACACGCAACGGATGTAACTCACCCAGAAATACACCTAGAGAACAAAACACAGTGCATGCAACACACTAGAAAATGCACCAGAGAACAATACACAATGCATGTAACTCACCTGAAAATAATCGCAGAGAACAACACACAGTATGTCCAGCTCAACCAGAAATATGCCCAGAGAGCAACAAATAATCCATGCAACTCACAAGGAAATGCACCCAGAGAACAACACAAAACGCATGAAACTCACCTGGAAATGCACCAAGAGAACAACACACAATGCATGTAACTCACCCGGGAATACACCCAGAGAACAGCACAGAGTGCATGCAGCTTACCCGGAAATACACCCAGATAACCAGACACAACGCATGTAACTCACCAGGAAATACACTCAGAGAACAACACACAACACATGTAACTCACCCAGAAATACATCCAGAGAACAACACACAGTGCATGCAGTTCTCCCAGAAATATACCCAGAGAACAACACACAATACATGCTGCTCACCAGGAAATGCACCCAGAAAACAACACGCAACGCATGTAACTCACCAGGAAATGCACCCAGAGAACAACACACAATGCATGTAACTCACCCGTAAATACACCCAGAGAACAACACACAGTGCATGCAGCTCACTAGAAAATGCACCAGAGAACAATACACAATGCATGTAAATCACACGGAAATATACCTAGAGAACAACACACAATACATGTAACTCACCAGGAAATGCACCCAACGAACAACACGCAATGCATGTAAGTCACCTGGAAATGCACCCAGAGAACAACACACAATGCATGTAACTCACCTTGAAATGCCCCCAGATAACTACACACAGTGTGTGCAGCTAACCAGGAAATGAACCAAGAGAACAACACACAATGCATGCAGCTTACCCAGAAATATACCCAGAAAACAACAAAAAACGCATGTAACTCACCTCGAAAAACTCCCAGAGAACAACACACAGTGCACGCAGCTCACCCGGGAATATACCCAGAGAACAACACACAACACATGAAACTCACCAAGAAGTGTACCCAGAGAACAACGCACAACGTATGTAACTATCCTGGAAATATACCCAGAGAACAACGCACAACGCATGTAACTATCCTGGAAATACACCCAGAGAACAACACACAGTGCATGTAACTTCCCTGGGAATACACCCAGAGTATAACACACAACACATGCTGCTCACCCAGAAATACACCCAGAGAACAACACACAACACTTGCAACTCACCAGGAAATGCACCCAGAGAACAACACACAATGCATGTAACTCACCCGGAAATACACCCAGAGAACAACACACAGTGCATGCAGCTCACTAGAAAATGCACCAGAGAACAATACACAATGCATGTAACTCACACGGAAATATACCTAGAGAACAATGCACAATACATGTAACTCACCAGGAAATTCACCCAGAGAATAACACGCAACTCTTGTAAGTCACCCGGAATACACTCAGAGAAGAACACACAATGCATATAACGCTCCTGGAAATACACCCAGTGAACAACACACAGTACATGCAGCACACCCAGAAATATACCCAGAGAACAACACACAATACATGTAACTCACATGGAAATACATACAGAAATCAAAACACAGTACATACAGCTTACCCAGAAATACACCCAGATAACAAGACACAACGCATGTAACTCAGCTGGAAATACACTCAGAGAACAACACACAACGCGTGTAACTCACCCAGAGAACAACACACAGTACTTGCAGCTCATCCAGAAATATACCCAGAGACAACACACAATACATGCAACTCACCAGGAAAAGCACCCAGAGAACAACACAACGCATGTAACTCACCTGGAAATGTACCCAGAGAACAACACACAAAACATGCCGCTCACCAGGAAATGCACCAAGAGAACAACTCACAATGCATGTAAGTCACCTTGAAATGCACCCAGAGAACTACACACACTTTGTGCAGCTCACCAGGAAAGGAACCAAGAGAACAACACACAATGCATGCAGCTTACCCAAAAATATACTCAGAAAACAACAGAAAACGCATGTAACTCACCTGGAAATGCACCCAGAGAACAACACACAGTGTGTGCAGCTCACCGTGAAATGCACCCAGAGAACTACACACAGTGTGTGCAGCTCACCAGGAAATGAACCAAGAGAACAACACACAATGCATGCAGCTTACCCAAAAATATACTCAGAAAACAACAGAAAACGCATGTAACTCACCTGGAAATGCACCCAGAGAACAACACACAGTGCATGTAAATCACCCGGAAGTACACGAAGAGAACAACACACAGAGCATGCAGCTCACCAGAAAGGGCACCCAGAGAATGACACACAATACGTGCAACTCACCAGGAAATGCACCCAGAGAACAACACAAAACGCATGTAACTCACCTGGAAATGCACCCAGAGAACAACACACAATGCATGTAACTCACCGTGAAATGCACCCAGAGAACTAGACACAGTGTGTGCAACCCACCAGGAAAGGAAACAAGAGAACAACACACAATGCGTGCAGCTTACCCGGAAATATACCCAGAAAGCAACACAAAAAGCATGTAAATCACTTGGAATGCACCCAGAGAACAACACACAGTGCATGCAGCTTACCCGGAAAGACACCAAGAGAACAACACACAGTGTATGCAGCTCACCAGAAAATGCACCCAGAGAATGACACACAATACATGCAACTCACCAGGAAATGCACCCAGAGAACAACACACAACACATGTAACAAAACCAGAAATACACCTAGAGAACAACACACAGTGCATGCTGCTCACCCAGAAATGCACTCAGAGAACAACGCACAACGCATGCAACTTACCTGGAAATGCACCCAGAAAAGAACACACAATGCATGTAACTCACCCGGAAATACACCCAGAGAACAACACACAACACATGTAACTCACCTAGAAATACATCCAGAGAACAACACACAGTACATGAAGCTAACCCAGAAATATACCCCGAGAACAACACACAATACATGTAACTCACACGGAAATACATATAGAGATCAAAACAAAGTGCATGCCGCTCACCCAGAAATACACCCAGATAACAACATACAGTGCATGCAGCTTACCCAGAGATACACCCAGGTAACCACACACAATGCATGTAACTCACCTGGAAATAATCCCAGAGAACAACACACAGTATGTCCAGCTCAACCAGAAATATACCCAGAGAGCAACACATAATCCATGCAACTCACAAGGAAATGCACCCAGAGAACAACACAAAACGCATGTAACTCACCTGGAAATACACCAAGAGAACAACACACATGCATGTAACTCACCCGGGAATACACCCAGAGAACAGCACAGAGTGCATGCAGCTTACCCGGAAATACACCCAGATAACCTGACACAACGCATGTAACTCACCAGGAAATACACTCAGAGAACAACACACAACACGTGTAACTCACCCAGAAATACATCCAGAGAACAACAAACAGTGCATGCAGTTCACCCAGAAATATACCCAGATAACAACACACAATCTATATAACTCACCTGGAAATAATCCAAGATAACAACACACAGTACGTCCAGCTCAACCAGAAATATACACAGAGAACAACACATAATACATGCAACTCACAAGGAAATGCACCCAGAAAACAACACAAAATGCATGTAACTCTCCTGGAAATGCACCCAGAGAACTACACACAGTGTGTGTAGCTCACCAGGAAATGAACCAAGAGAACAACACACAATGCGTGCAGCTTACCCGGAAATATACCCAGAAAGCAACACAAAAAGCATGTAACTCACCTGGAATGCACCCAGAGAACAACACACAGTGCATGCAGCTTACCCGGAAAGACACCAAGAGAACAACACACAGTGTATGCAGCTCACCAGAAAATGCACCCAGAGAATGACACACAATACATGCAACTCACCAGGAAATGCACCCAGAGAACAACACACAACACATGTAACAAAACCATAAATACACCTAGCGATCAACACACAGTGCATGCTGCTCACCCGGAAATGCACTCAGAGAACAACGCACAACGCATGCAACTCACCTGGAAATGCACCCAGAAAAGAACACACAATGCATGTAACTCACCCGGAAATACACCCAGAGAACAACACACAACACATGTAACTCACCTAGAAATACATCCAGAGAACAACACACAGTACATGAAGCTAACCCAGAAATATACCCTGAGAACAACACACAATACATGTAACTCACACGGAAATACATATAGAGATCAAAACACAGTGCATGCCGCTCACCCAGAAATACACCCAGATAACGACATACAGTGCATGCAGGTTACCCAGAGATACACCCAGGTAACCACACACAATGCATGTAACTCACCTGGAAATAATCCCAGAGAACAACACACAGTATGTCCAGCTCAACCAGAAATATACCCAGAGAGCAACACATAATCCATGCAACTCACAAGGAAATGCACCCAGAGAACAACACAAAACGCATGTAACTCACCTGGAAATGCACCAAGAGAACAACACACAATGCATGTAACTCACCCGGGAATACACCCAGAGAACAGCACAGAGTGCATGCAGCTTACCCGGAAATACACCCAGATAACCAGGCACAACGCATGTAACTCACCAGGGAATACACTCAGAGAACAACCCACAACACGTGTAACTCACCCAGAAATACATCCAGAGAACAACAAACAGTGCATGCAGTTCACCCAGAAATATACCCAGATAACAACACACAATCTATATAACTCACCTGGAAATTATCCCAGATAACAACACACAGTACGCCCAGCTCAACCAGAAATATACACAGAGAACAACACATAATACATGCAACTCACAAGGAAATGCACCCAGAAAACAACACACAATGCATGTAACTCACCTGGAAATACAGCCAGAGAACAACACACAACGCAGGTAACTCACCTGGAAAGACAACCAGAACACAACACACAGTGCACGAAGCGCACCCGGAAATACACCCAGAGAACAACACACAGTGCATGCAGCTCACTAGAAAATGCACCAGAGAACAATACTCAGTGCATGTAACTCACACGGAAATATCGTAGAGAACAACACACAATACATGTAACTCACCAGGAAAAGCACCCAGAGAACAGCACGCAACGCATGTAAGTCACCCGGAATACACTCAGAGAAGAACACACAATGCATATAACGCTCCTGGAAATACACCCAGAGAACAACACACAGTACATGCAGCTCACCCAGAAATATACCCAGAGAACAACACACAATACATGTAACTCACACGGAAATACACACAGAGATCAAAACACAGTGCATGCAGTTCACCCAGAAATACACCCAGATAACAACACACAATGCATACAACTCACCTGGAAATAATCCCAGGGAACAACACACAGAACGTGCAGCTCAACCAGAAATATACCCAGTGAACAACACACAATACATGCCGCTCACCAGGAAATGCACCCAGAGAACAACACACAACGCATGTAACTCACCTGGAAATGCACCCAGAGAACAACGCACAGTGCATGCAGCTCACCCGGGAATACACCCAGAGAACAACACAGAGTGCATGCAGCTTACCCGGAAATACACCCAGATAACAAGACACAACGCATTTAACACAGCTGGAAATACACTCAGAGAACAACACACAACACGTGTAACTCACCCAGAAATACATCCAGAGAACAACACACAATACATGCAGCTCATCCAGAAATATACCCAGAGAACAACACACGATACGTGCAACTCACCAGGAAATGCACCCAGAGAACAACACACAAGGCATGTAACTCACCTCGAAATGCACCGAGAGAACAACACACAATACATGCCGCTCACCAGGAAATGCACCCAGAGAACAACACACAACACATGTAACTCACCTGGAAATGCACCCTGAGAACAACACACAATACATGTAACTCACCTGGAAATGCACCCAGAGAACTACACACAGTGTGTGCAGCCTACCAGGAAATGAAGCAAGAGAACAACACACAATGCATTCAGCTATCCTGGAAATATACCCGGAAAACAACACAAAACGCATGTAACTCACCTGGAAATGTACCCAGAGAACAACACACAATACATGTAACTTCCCTGGGAAACACCCAGAGGATAACACACAACACATGCAGCTCACCCAGAAATACACCCAGAGAACAACACACAACACTTGCAACTCACCCGTAAATACACCCAGAGAACAACACACAGTGCATGCAGGTCACTAGAAAATACACCAGAGAACAATACACAATGCATGTAACTCACACTGAAATATACGTACAGAACAACACACAATACATGTAACTCACCAGGAAAAGCACCCAGAGAACAACAAGGAACGCATGTAAGTCACCCGGAATACACTCAGAGAAGAACACACAATGCATATAACTCTCCTGGAAATACACCCAGAGAACAACACACAGTACATGCAGCTCACCCAGAAATATACCCAGAGAACAACACACAATAGATGTAACTCACACGAAAATACACACTGAGATTAAAACACACTGCATGCAGCTCACCCATAAATACACCTAGATAACAACATACAGTGCATGCCCCTTACCCAGAGATACACCCAGATAACAACACACAATGCATATAACTCACCTGGAAATAATCCCAGAGAACAACACACAGTAAGTCCAGCTCAACCAGAAATATACCCAGAGAACAACACATAACACATGCAACTCACAAGGAAATGCATCCAGAGAACAACACAAAACGCATGTAACTCACCTGGAAATGCACCTAGAGAACAACACGCAACACAAGTAACTCACCTGGAAGTGCACCCAGAGAACAACACACAATGCATGTAACTCACCTGGAAATGCACCCAGAGAACTACACACAGTGTGCGCAGCTCACCAGGAAATGAACCAAGAAAACAACACACAATGCATGCAGCTTACCCGGAAATATACCCAGAAAAGAACACAAAATGCATGTAACTCACCTGGAAATGCACCCAGAGAACAACACACAGTGCATGCAGCTCACCAGAAAATGCACCCAGAGAACAACACACAGTGCATGCAGCTCTCCAGAAAATGCACCCAGAGAACAACACACAATGCATGTAACTCACCTGGAAATGCACCCAGAGAACAACACACAACACATATAACACACCTTGAAATGCACCCAGAGAACAACACACAATGCATGTAACTCACCCGGAAATACACAAAGAGAACAACAAACAACACATGTAACTCACCTAGAAATACATCCAGAGAACAACACACAGTACATGCAGCTAATCCAGATATATACCCAGAGAACAACACACAATACATGTAACTCACCCGGAAATACACCCAGAGAACAACACACAACACATGTAACTCACCTAGAAATACATCCAGAGAACAACACACAGTACATGCAGCTCACCCAGAAATATACCCAGAGAACAACACACAATACATGTAACTCACTCGGAAATACACATAGAGATCAAAACACAGTGCATGCAGCTCACCCAGAAATACACCCAGATAACAACATACAGTGCATGCAGCTTGCCCAGAGATACACCAAGGTAACCACACACAATGCATGTAACTCACCTGGAAATAATCCCAGAGAACAATACACAGTACGTCCAGCTCAACCAGAAATATACCCAGAGAACAACACATAATATATGCAACTCACAGGGAAATGCACCCAGAGAACAACACAAAACGCATGTAACTCACCTGGAAATGCACCTAGAGAACAACACACAACGCATGTAACTCACCCGGAAATACACCCAGATAACAAGACACAACGCATGTAACTCACCTGGAAATACACTCAGAGAACAACACACAACACGTGTAACTCACCCAGAAATACATCCAGAGAACAACACACAGTACATTCAGTTCACCCAGAAATATACCCAGAGAACAACACACAATACATGCCGCTCACCAGGAAATGCACCCAGAAAACAACACACAACGCATGTAACTCACCTGGAAATGCACCCTGAGAACAACACACAATGAAGGTAACTCACCTGGAAATGCACCCAGAGAACTACACACAGTGTGTGCAGCTCACCAGGAAATGAACCAAGAGAACAACACACAATGCATGCAGCTTACCTGGAAATATACCCAGAAAACAACACAAAACGCATGTAACTCACCTGGAAATGCACCCAGAGAACAACACACAATGCATGTAACTTCCCTGGGAATACACCCAGAGTATAACACACAACACATGCAGCTCACCCAGAAATACACCCAGAGAACAACACACAACACGTGCAACTCACCAGGAAATGCACCCAGAGAACAACACACAATGCATGTAACTCACCCGGAAATACACCCAGAGAACAACACACAGTGCATGCAGCTCACTAGAAAATGCACCAGAGAACAATACACAGTGCATGTAACTCACACGGAAATATACGTAGAGAACAACACACAATACATGTAACTCACCAGGAAAAGCACCCAGAGAACAACACGCAACGCATGTAAGTCACCCGGAATACACTCAGAGAAGAACACACAATGCATATAACGCTCCTGGAAATACACCCAGAGAACAACACACAGTACATGCAGCTCACCCAGAAATATACCCAGAGAACAACACACAATACATGTAACTCACACGGAAATACACACAGAGATCAAAACACAGTGCATGCAGTTCACCCAGAAATACACCCAGATAACAACACACAATGCATACAACTCACCTGGAAATAATCCCAGGGAACAACACACAGAACGTGCAGCTCAACCAGAAATATACCCAGAGAACAACACACAATACATGCCGCTCACCAGGAAATGCACCCAGAGAACAACACACAACGCATGTAACTCACCTGGAAATGCACCCAGAGAACAACACACAGTGCATGCAGCTCACCCGGGAATACACCCAGAGAACAACACAGAGTGCATGCAGCTTACCCGGAAATACACCCAGATAACAAGACACAACGCATTTAACACAGCTGGAAATACACTCAGAGAACAACACACAACACGTGTAACTCACCCAGAAATACATCCAGAGAACAACACACAATACATGCAGCTCATCCAGAAATATACCCAGAGAACAACACACAATACGTGCAACTCACCAGGAAATGCACCCAGAGAACAACACACAAGGCATGTAACTCACCTCGAAATGCACCCAGAGAACAACACACAATACATGCCGCTCACCAGGAAATGCACCCAGAGAACAACACACAACACATGTAACTCACCTGGAAATGCACCCTGAGAACAACACACAATACATGTAACTCACCTGGAAATGCACCCAGAGAACTACACACAGTGTGTGCAGCCTACCAGGAAATGAAGCAAGAGAACAACACACAATGCATGCAGCTATCCTGGAAATATACCCAGAAAACAACACAAAACGCATGTAACTCACCTGGAAATGTACCCAGAGAACAACACACAATACATGTAACTTCCCTGGGAAACACCCAGAGGATAACACACAACACATGCAGCTCACCCAGAAATACACCCAGAGAACAACACACAACACTTGCAACTCACCCGTAAATACACCCAGAGAACAACACACAGTGCATGCAGGTCACTAGAAAATACACCAGAGAACAATACACAATGCATGTAACTCACACGGAAATATACGTACAGAACAACACACAATACATGTAACTCACCAGGAAAAGCACCCAGAGAACAACAAGGAACGCATGTAAGTCACCCGGAATACACTCAGAGAAGAACACACAATGCATATAACTCTCCTGGAAATACACCCAGAGAACAACACACAGTACATGCAGCTCACCCAGAAATATACCCAGAGAACAACACACAATAGATGTAACTCACACGAAAATACACACTGAGATTAAAACACACTGCATGCAGCTCACCCATAAATACACCTAGATAACAACATACAGTGCATGCCCCTTACCCAGAGATACACCCAGATAACAACACACAATGCATATAACTCACCTGGAAATAATGCCAGAGAACAACACACAGTAAGTCCGGCTCAACCAGAAATATACCCAGAGAACAACACATAACACATGCAACTCACAAGGAAATGCATCCAGAGAACAACACACAACGCATGTAACTCACCTGGAAATGCACCTAGAGAACAACACGCAACACAAGTAACTCACCTGGAAATACAGCCAGAGAACAACACACAATACATGTAACTCACCTAGAAATACACCCAGAGAACCACACACAGTGCACGCAGCTCACCTGGGAATACACCCAGAGAATAACACACAGTGCATGCAGCTCACCAGAAAAGGCACCCAGAGAATGACACACAATACATGCAACTCACCAGGAAATGCACCCAGAGAACAACTCACAACACATGTAACTCACCTGGAAGTGCACCCAGAGAACTACACACAGTGTGCGCAGCTCACCAGGAAATGAACCAAGAAAACAACACACAATGCATGCAGCTTACCCGGAAATATACCCAGAAAGCAACACAAAACGCAAGTAACTCACCTGGAAATGCACCCAGAGAACAACACACAGTGCATGCAGCTTACCCGGAAAGACACCCAGAGAACAACACACAGTGCATGCAGCTCACCAGAAAATGCACCCAGAGAACAACACACAATGCATGTAACTCACCTGGAAATGCACCCAGAGAACAACACACAACGCATGTAACACACCTTGAAATGCACCCAGAGAACAACACACAATGCATGTAACTCACCCGGAAATACACAAAGAGAACAACAAACAACACATGTAACTCACCTAGAAATACATCCAGAGAACAACACACAGTACATGCAGCTAATCCAGATATATACCCAGAGAACAACACACAATACATGTAACTCACCCAGAAATATACTCAGAGAACAACACACAACACATGTAACTCACCTAGAAATACATCCAGAGAACAACACACAGTACATGCAGCTCACCCAGAAATATACCCAGAGAACAACACACAATACATGTAACTCACACGGAAATACACATAGAGATCAAAACACAGTGCATGCAGCTCACCCAGAAATACACCCAGATAACAAAATACAGTGCATGCAGCTTGCCCAGAGATACACCAAGGTAACCACACACAATGCATGTAACTTCCCTGGGAAACACCCAGAGGATAACACACAACACATGCAGCTGACCCAGAAATACACCCAGAGAACAACACACAACACGTGCAACTCACCAGGAAATGCACCCAGAGAACAACACACAATGCATGTAACTCACCCGGAAATACACCCAGAGAACAAAACACAGTGCATGCATCTCACTAGAAAATGCACCAGAGAACAATACACAGTGCATGCAGCTCACTAGAAAATGCACCAGAGAACAATACACAGTGCATGTAACTCACACGGAAATATACGTAGGGAACAACACACAATACATGTAACTCACCAGGAAAAGCACCCAGAGAACAACACGCAACGCATGTAAGTCACCCGGAATACACTCAGAGAAGAACACACAATGCATATAACGCTCCTGGAAATACACCCAGAGAACAACACACAGTACATGCAGCTCACCCAGAAATATACCCAGAGAACAACACACAATACATGTAACTCACACGGAAATACACACAGAGATCAAAACACAGTGCATGCAGTTCACCCAGAAATACACCCAGATAACAACACACAATGCATACAACTCACCTGGAAATAATCCCAGGGAACAACACACAGAACGTGCAGCTCAACCAGAAATATACCCAGTGAACAACACACAATACATGCCGCTCACCAGGAAATGCACCCAGAGAACAACACACAACGCATGTAACTCACCTGGAAATGCACCCAGAGAACAACGCAGAGTGCATGCAGCTCACCCGGGAATACACCCAGAGAACAACACAGAGTGCATGCAGTTTACCCGGAAATACACCCAGATAACAAGACACAACGCATTTAACACAGCTGGAAATACACCCAGAGAACAACACACAACACATGTAACTCACCTAGAAATACATCCAGAGAACAACACACAATACATGCAGCTCATCCAGAAATATACCCAGAGAACAACACACAATACGTGCAACTCACCAGGAAATGCACCCAGAGAACAACACACAAGGCATGTAACTCACCTCGAAATGCACCCAGAGAACAACACACAATACATGCCGCTCACCAGGAAATGCACCCAGAGAACAACACACAACACATGTAACTCACCTGGAAATGCACCCAGAGAACAACACACAATACATGTAACTCACCTGGAAATGCACCCAGAGAACTACACACAGTGTGTGCAGCCTACCAGGAAATGAAGCAAGAGAACAACACACAATGCATTCAGCTATCCTGGAAATATACCCGGAAAACAACACAAAACGCATGTAACTCACCTGGAAATGTACCCAGAGAACAACACACAATACATGTAACTTCCCTGGGAAACACCCAGAGGATAACACACAACACATGCAGCTCACCCAGAAATACACCCAGAGAACAACACACAACACTTGCAACTCACCCGTAAATACACCCAGAGAACAACACACAGTGCATGCAGGTCACTAGAAAATACACCAGAGAACAATACACAATGCATGTAACTCACACGGAAATATACGTAGAGAACAACACACAATACATGTAACTCACCAGGAAAAGCACCCAGAGAACAACACGCAACGCATGTAAGTCACCCGGAATACACTCAGAGAAGAACACACAATGCATATAACTCTCCTGGAAATACACCCAGAGAACAACACACAGTACATGCAGCTCACCCAGAAATATACCCAGAGAACAACACACAATACATGTAACTCACACGAAAATACACACTGAGATTAAAACACACTGCATGCAGCTCACCCATAAATACACCTAGATAACAACATACAGTGCATGCCCCTTACCCAGAGATACACCCAGATAACAACACACAATGCATATAACTCACCTGGAAATACATCCAGAGAACAACACACAGTACATGCAGCTAACCCAGAAATATACCCAGAGAACAACACACAGTAAGTCCAGCTCAACCAGAAATATACCCAGAGAACAACACATAACACATGCAACTCACAAGGAAATGCATCCAGAGAACAACACACAACGCATGTAACTCACCTGGAAATGCACCTAGAGAACAACACGCAACACAAGTAACTCACCTGGAAATACAGCCAGAGAACAACACACAATACATGTAACTCACCTGGAAATACACCCAGAGAACAACACACAGTGCACGCAGCTCACCTGGGAATACACCCAGAGAATAACACACAGTGCATGCAGCTCACCAGAAAGGCACCCAGAGAATGACACACAATACATGCAACTCACCAGGAAATGCACCCAGAGAACAACTCACAACACATGTAACTCACCTGGAAGTGCACCCAGAGAACTACACACAGTGTGCGCAGCTCACCAGGAAATGAACCAAGAAAACAACACACAATGCATGCAGCTTACCCGGAAATATACCCAGAAAGCAACACAAAACGCAAGTAACTCACCTGGAAATGCACCCAGAGAACAACACACAGTGCATGCAGCTTACCCGGAAAGACACCCAGAGAACAACACACAGTGCATGCAGCTCACCAGAAAATGCACCCAGAGAACAACACACAATGCATGTAACTCACCTGGAAATGCACCCAGAGAACAACACACAACGCATGTAACACACCTTGAAATGCACCCAGAGAACAACACACAATGCATGTAACTCACCCGGAAATACACAAAGAGAACAACAAACAACACATGTAACTCACCTAGAAATACATCCAGAGAACAACACACAGTACATGCAGCTAATCCAGATATATACCCAGAGAACAACACACAATACATGTAACTCACCCAGAAATACACCCAGAGAACAACACACAACACATGTAACTCACCTAGAAATACATCCAGAGAACAACACACAGTACATGCAGCTCACCCAGAAATATACCCAGAGAACAACACACAATACATGTAACTCACTCGGAAATACACATAGAGATCAAAACACAGTGCATGCAGCTCACCCAGAAATACACCCAGATAACAAAATACAGTGCATGCAGCTTGCCCAGAGATACACCAAGGTAACCACACACAATGCATGTAACTTCCCTGGGAAACACCCAGAGGATAACACACAACACATGCAGCTGACCCAGAAATACACCCAGAGAACAACACACAACACGTGCAACTCACCAGGAAATGCACCCAGAGAACAACACAAAATGCATGTAACTCACCCGGAAATACACCCAGAGAACAACACACAGTGCATGCAGCTCACTAGAAAATGCACCAGAGAACAATACACAGTGCATGTAACTCACACGGAAATATACGTAGAGAACAACACACAATACATGTAACTCACCAGGAAAAGCACCCAGAGAACAACACGCAACGCATGTAAGTCACCCGGAATACACTCAGAGAAGAACACACAATGCATATAACGCTCCTGGAAATACACCCAGAGAACAACACACAGTACATGCAGCTCACCCAGCAATATACCCAGAGAACAACACACAATACATGTAACTCACACGGAAATACACACAGAGATCAAAACACAGTGCATGCAGTTCACCCAGAAATACACCCAGATAACAACACACAATGCATACAACTCACCTGGAAATAATCCCAGGGAACAACACACAGAACGTGCAGCTCAACCAGAAATATACCCAGTGAACAACACACAATACATGCCGCTCACCAGGAAATGCACCCAGAGAACAACACACAACGCATGTAACTCACCTGGAAATGCACCCAGAGAACAACGCAGAGTGCATGCAGCTCACCCGGGAATACACCCAGAGAACAACACAGAGTGCATGCAGTTTACCCGGAAATACACCCAGATAACAAGACACAACGCATTTAACACAGCTGGAAATACACCCAGAGAACAACACACAACACATGTAACTCACCTAGAAATACATCCAGAGAACAACACACAATACATGCAGCTCATCCAGAAATATACCCAGAGAACAACACACAATACGTGCAACTCACCAGGAAATGCACCCAGGGAACAACACACAAGGCATGTAACTCACCTCGAAATGCACCCAGAGAACAACACACAATACATGCCACTCACCAGGAAATGCACCCAGAGAACAACACACAACGCATGTAACTCACCTGGAAATGCACCCAGAGAACAACACACAGTGTGTGCAGCTCACCGTGAAATGCACCCAGAGAACTACACACAGTGTGTGCAGCTCACCAGGAAATGAAGCAAGAGAACAACACACAATGCATTCAGCTATCCTGGAAATATACCCGGAAAACAACACAAAACGCATGTAACTCACCTGGAAATGTACCCAGAGAACAACACACAATACATGTAACTTCCCTGGGAAACACCCAGAGGATAACACACAACACATGCAGCTCACCCAGAAATACACCCAGAGAACAACACACAACACTTGCAACTCACCCGTAAATACACCCAGAGAACAACACACAGTGCATGCAGGTCACTAGAAAATACACCAGAGAACAATACACAATGCATGTAACTCACACGGGTATATACGTACAGAACAACACACAATACATGTAACTCACCAGGAAAAGCACCCAGAGAACAACAAGGAACGCATGTAAGTCACCCGGAATACACTCAGAGAAGAACACACAATGCATATAACTCTCCTGGAAATACACCCAGAGAACAACACACAGTACATGCAGCTCACCCAGAAATATACCCAGAGAACAACACACAATAGATGTAACTCACACGAAAATACACACTGAGATTAAAACACACTGCATGCAGCTCACCTATAAATACACCTAGATAACAGCATACAGTGCATGCCCCTTAAACAGAGATACACCCAGATAACAACACACAATGCATATAACTCACCTGTAAATAATCCCAGAGAACAACACACAGTAAGTCCAGCTCAACCAGAAATATACCCAGAGAACAACACATAACACATGCAACTCACAAGGAAATGCACCCAGAGAACAACACACAACGCATGTAACTCACCTGGAAATGCACCTAGAGAACAACACGCTACACAAGTAACTCACCTGGAAATACAGCCAGAGAACAACACACAATACATGTAACTCACCTGGAAATACACCCAGAGAACAACACACAGTGCACGCAGCTCACCTGGGAATACACCCAGAGAACAACACACAGTGCATGCAGCTCACCAGAAAAGGCACCCAGAGAATGACACACAATACATGCAACTCACCAGGAAATGCACCCAGAGAACAACTCACAACACATGTAACTCACCTGGAAATGCACCCAGAGAACAACACACAATGCATGTAACTCACCTGGAAATGCACCCAGAGAACAACGCAGAGTGCATGCAGCTCACCCGGGAATACACCCAGAGAACAACACAGAGTGCATGCAGCTTACCCGGAAATACACCCAGATAACAAGACACAACGCATTTAACACAGCTGGAAATACACTCAGAGAACAACGAACAACACGTGTAACTCACCCAGAAATCCATCCAGAGAACAACACACAATACATGCAGCTCATCCAGAAATATACCCAGAGAACAACACACAATACGTGCAACTCACCAGGAAATGCACCCAGAGAACAACACACAAGGCATGTAACTCACCTCGAATGCACCCAGAGAACAACACACAATACATGCCGCTCACCAGGAAATGCACCCAGAGAACAACACACAACACATGTAACTCACCTGGAAATGCACCCTGAGAACAACACACAATACATGTAACTCACCTGGAAATGCACCCAGAGAACTACACACAGTGTGTGCAGCCTACCAGGAAATGAAGCAAGAGAACAACACACAATGCATTCAGCTATCCTGGAAATATACCCGGAAAACAACACAAAACGCATGTAACTCACCTGGAAATGTACCCAGAGAACAACACACAATACATGTAACTTCCCTGGGAAACACCCAGAGGATAACACACAACACATGCAGCTCACCCAGAAATACACCCAGAGAACAACACACAACACTTGCAACTCACCCGTAAATACACCCAGAGAACAACACACAGTGCATGCAGGTCACTAAAAATACACCAGAGAACAATACACAATGCATGTAACTCACACGGAAATATACGTACAGAACAACACACAATACATGTAACTCACCAGGAAAAGCACCCAGAGAACAACAAGGAACGCATGTAAGTCACCCGGAATACACTCAGAGAAGAACACACAATGCATATAACTCTCCTGGAAATACACCCAGAGAACAACACACAGTACATGCAGCTCACCCAGAAATATACCCAGAGAACAACACACAATAGATGTAACTCACACGAAAATACACACTGAGATTAAAACACACTGCATGCAGCTCACCTATAAATACACCTAGATAACAGCATACAGTGCATGCCCCTTAAACAGAGATACACCCAGATAACAACACACAATGCATATAACTCACCTGTAAATAATCCCAGAAAACAACACACAGTAAGTCCAGCTCAACCAGAAATATACCCAGAGAACAACACATAACACATGCAACTCACAAGGAAATGCACCCAGAGAACAACACACAACGCATGTAACTCACCTGGAAATGCACCTAGAGAACAACACGCTACACAAGTAACTCACCTGGAAATACAGCCAGAGAACAACACACAATACATGTAACTCACCTGGAAATACACCCAGAGAACAACACACAGTGCACGCAGCTCACCCGGGAATACACCCAGAGAATAACACACAGTGCATGCAGCTCACCAGAAAAGGCACCCAGAGAATGACACACAATACATGCAACTCACCAGGAAATGCACCCAGAGAACAACTCACAACACATGTAACTCACCTGGAAGTGCACCCAGAGAACAACACACAATGCATGTAACTCACCTGGAAATGCACCCAGAGAACAACACAGAGTGCATGCAGCTCACCCGGGAATACACCCAGAGAACAACACAGAGTGCATGCAGCTTACCCGGAAATACACCCAGATAACAAGACACAACGCATTTAACACAGCTGGAAATACACTCAGAGAACAACACACAACACGTGTAACTCACCCAGAAATACATCCAGAGAACAACACACAATACATGCAGCTCATCCAGAAATATACCCAGAGAACAACACACAATACATGCAACTCACCAGGAAATGCACCCAGAGAACAACACACAACGCATGTAACTCACCTCGAAATGCACCCAGAGAACAACACACAATACATGCCGCTCACCAGGAAATGCACCCAGAGAACAACACACAACGCATGTAACTCACCTGGAAATGCACCCTGAGAACAACACACAATACATGTAACTCACCTGGAAATGCACCCAGAGAACTACACACAGTGTGTGCAGCCTACCAGGAAATGAAGCAAGAGAACAACACACAATGCATTCAGCTATCCTGGAAATATACCCGGAAAACAACACAAAACGCATGTAACTCACCTGGAAATGTACCCAGAGAACAACACACAATACATGTAACTTCCCTGGGAAACACCCAGAGGATAACACACAACACATGCAGCTCACCCAGAAATACACCCAGAGAACAACACACAACACTTGCAACTCACCCGTAAATACACCCAGAGAACAACACACAGTGCATGCAGGTCACTAGAAAATACACCAGAGAACAATACACAATGCATGTAACTCACACGGAAATATACGTAGAGAACAACACACAATACATGTAACTCACCAGGAAAAGCACCCAGAGAACAACAAGGAACGCATGTAAGTCACCCGGAATACACTCAGAGAAGAACACACAATGCATATAACTCTCCTGGAAATACACCCAGAGAACAACACACAGTACATGCAGCTCACCCAGAAATATACCCAGAGAACAACACACAATAGATGTAACTCACACGAAAATACACACTGAGATTAAAACACACTGCATGCAGCTCACCCATAAATACACCTAGATAACAACATACAGTGCATGCCCCTTACCCAGAGATACACCCAGATAACAACACACAATGCATATAACTCACCTGGAAATAATCCCAGAGAACAACACACAGTAAGTCCGGCTCAACCAGAAATATACCCAGAGAACAACACATAACACATGCAACTCACAAGGAAATGCATCCAGAGAACAACACACAACGCATGTAACTCACCTGGAAATGCACCTAGAGAACAACACGCAACACAAGTAACTCACCTGGAAATACAGCCAGAGAACAACACACAATACATGTAACTCACCTAGAAATACACCCAGAGAACAACACACAGTGCACGCAGCTCACCTGGGAATACACCCAGAGAATAACACACAGTGCATGCAGCTCACCAGAAAAGGCACCCAGAGAATGACACACAATACATGCAACTCACCAGGAAATGCACCCAGAGAACAACTCACAACACATGTAACTCACCTGGAAGTGCACCCAGAGAACAACACACAGTGCATGTAACTCACCTGGAAATGCACCCAGAGAACTACACACAGTGTGCGCAGCTCACCAGGAAATGAACCAAGAAAACAACACACAATGCATGCAGCTTACCCGGAAATATACCCAGAAAGCAACACAAAACGCAAGTAACTCACCTGGAAATGCACCCAGAGAACAACACACAGTGCATGCAGCTTACCCGGAAAGACACCCAGAGAACAACACACAGTGCATGCAGCTCACCAGAAAATGCACCCAGAGAACAACACACAATGCATGTAACTCACCTGGAAATGCACCCAGAGAACAACACACAACGCATGTAACACACCTTGAAATGCACCCAGAGAACAACACACAATGCATGTAACTCACCCGGAAATACACAAAGAGAACAACAAACAACACATGTAACTCACCTAGAAATACATCCAGAGAACAACACACAGTACATGCAGCTAATCCAGATATATACCCAGAGAACAACACACAATACATGTAACTCACCCAGAAATACACCCAGAGAACAACACACAACACATGTAACTCACCTAGAAATACATCCAGAGAACAACACAAAGTACATGCAGCTCACCCAGAAATATACCCAGAGAACAACACACAATACATGTAACTCACTCGGAAATACACATAGAGATCAAAACACAGTGCATGCAGCTCACCCAGAAATACACCCAGATAACAAAATACAGTGCATGCAGCTTGCCCAGAGATACACCAAGGTAACCACACACAATGCATGTAACTTCCCTGGGAAACACCCAGAGGATAACACACAACACATGCAGCTGACCCAGAAATACACCCAGAGAACAACACACAACACGTGCAACTCACCAGGAAATGCACCCAGAGAACAACACACAATGCATGTAACTCACCCGGAAATACACCCAGAGAACAACACACAGTGCATGCAGCTCACTAGAAAATGCACCAGAGAACAATACACAGTGCATGTAACTCACACGGAAATATACATAGAGAACAACACACAATACATGTAACTCACCAGGAAAAGCACCCAGAGAACAACACGCAACGCATGTAAGTCACCCGGAATACACTCAGAGAAGAACACACAATGCATATAACGCTCCTGGAAATACACCCAGAGAACAACACACAGTACATGCAGCTCACCCAGAAATATACCCAGAGAACAACACACAATACATGTAACTCACACGGAAATACACACAGAGATAAAAACACAGTGCATGCAGTTCACCCAGAAATACACCCAGATAACAACACACAATGCATACAACTCACCTGGAAATAATCCCAGGGAACAACACACAGAACGTGCAGCTCAACCAGAAATATACCCAGTGAACAACACACAATACATGCCGCTCACTAGGAAATGCACCCAGAGAACAACACACAACGCATGTAACTCACCTGGAAATGCACCCAGAGAACAACGCAGAGTGCATGCAGCTCACCCGGGAATACACCCAGAGAACAACACAGAGTGCATGCAGCTTACCCGGAAATACACCCAGATAACAAGACACAACGCATTTAACACAGCTGGAAATACACCCAGAGAACAACACACAACACATGTAACTCACCTAGAAATACATCCAGAGAACAACACACAATACATGCAGCTCATCCAGAAATATACCCAGAGAACAACACACAATACGTGCAACTCACCAGGAAATGCACCCAGAGAACAACACACAACGCATGTAACTCACCTCGAAATGCACCCAGAGAACAACACACAATACATGCAACTCACCAGGAAATGCACCCAGAGAACAACACACAACACATGTAACTCACCTGGAAATGCACCCAGAGAACAACACACAATACATGTAACTCACCTGGAAATGCACCCAGAGAACTACACACAGTGTGTGCAGCCTACCAGGAAATGAAGCAAGAGAACAACACACAATGCATGCAGCTATCCTGGAAATATACCCGGAAAACAACACAAAACGCATGTAACTCACCTGGAAATGTACCCAGACAACAACACACAATACATGTAACTTCCCTGGGAAACACCCAGAGGATAACACACAACACATGCAGCTCACCCAGAAATACACCCAGAGAACAACACACAACACTTGCAACTCACCCGTAAATACACCCAGAGAACAACACACAGTGCATGCAGGTCACTAGAAAATACACCAGAGAACAATACACAATGCATGTAACTCACACTGAAATATACGTACAGAACAACACACAATACATGTAACTCACCAGGAAAAGCACCCAGAGAACAACAAGGAACGCATGTAAGTCACCCGGAATACACTCAGAGAAGAACACACAATGCATATAACTCTCCTGGAAAAAAACCCAGAGAACAACACACAGTACATGCAGCTCACCCAGAAATATACCCAGAGAACAACACACAATAGATGTAACTCACACGAAAATACACACTGAGATTAAAACACACTGCATGCAGCTCACCTATAAATACACCTAGATAACAGCATACAGTGCATGCCCCTTAAACAGAGATACACCCAGATAACAACACACAATGCATATAACTCACCTGTAAATAATCCCAGAAAACAACACACAGTAAGTCCAGCTCAACCAGAAATATACCCAGAGAACAACACATAACACATGCAACTCACAAGGAAATGCACCCAGAGAACAACACACAACGCATGTAACTCACCTGGAAATGCACCTAGAGAACAACACGCTACACAAGTAACTCACCTGGAAATACAGCCAGAGAACAACACACAATACATGTAACTCACCTGGAAATACACCCAGAGAACAACACACAGTGCATGCAGCTCACCAGAAAAGGCACCCAGAGAATGACACACAATACATGCAATTCACCAGGAAATGCACCCAGAGAACAACTCACAACACATGTAACTCACCTGGAAGTGCACCCAGAGAACAACACACAATGCATGTAACTCACCTGGAAATGCACCCAGAGAACAACGCAGAGTGCATGCAGCTCACCCGGGAATACACCCAGAGAACAACACAGAGTGCATGCAGCTTACCCGGAAATACACCCAGATAACAAGACACAACGCATTTAACACAGCTGGAAATACACTCAGAGAACAACACACAACACGTGTAACTCACCCAGAAATACATCCAGAGAACAACACACAATACATGCAGCTCATCCAGAAATATACCCAGAGAACAACACACAATACGTGCAACTCACCAGGAAATGCACCCAGAGAACAACACACAAGGCATGTAACTCACCTCGGAATGCACCCAGAGAACAACACACAATACATGCCGCTCACCAGGAAATGCACCCAGAGAACAACACACAACACATGTAACTCACCTGGAAATGCACCCTGAGAACAACACACAATACATGTAACTCACCTGGAAATGCACCCAGAGAACTACACACAGTGTGTGCAGCCTACCAGGAAATGAAGCAAGAGAACAACACACAATGCATTCAGCTATCCTGGAAATATACCCGGAAAACAACACAAAACGCATGTAACTCACCTGGAAATGTACCCAGAGAACAACACACAATACATGTAACTTCCCTGGGAAACACCCAGAGGATAACACACAACACATGCAGCTCACCCAGAAATACACCCAGAGAAAAACACACAACACTTGCAACTCACCCGTAAATACACCCAGAGAACAACACACAGTGCATGCAGGTCACTAGAAAATACACCAGAGAACAATACACAATGCATGTAACTCACACGGAAATATACATACAGAACAACACACAATACATGTAGCTCACCAGGAAAAGCACCCAGAGAACAACAAGGAACGCATGTAAGTCACCCGGAATACACTCAGAGAAGAACACACAATGCATATAACTCTCCTGGAAATACACCCAGAGAACAACACACAGTACATGCAGCTCACCCAGAAATATACCCAGAGAACAACACACAATAGATGTAACTCACACGAAAATACACACTGAGATTAAAACACACTGCATGCAGCTCACCCATAAATACACCTAGATAACAACATACAGTGCATGCCCCTTACCCAGAGATACACCCAGATAACAACACACAATGCATATAACTCACCTGGAAATAATCCCAGAGAACAACACACAGTAAGTCCAGCTCAACCAGAAATATACCCAGAGAACAACACATAACACATGCAACTCACAAGGAAATGCATCCAGAGAACAACACACAACGCATGTAACTCACCTGGAAATGCACCTAGAGAACAACACGCTACACAAGTAACTCACCTGGAAATACAGCCAGAGAACAACACACAATACATGTAACTCACCTGGAAATACACCCAGAGAACAACACACAGTGCACGCAGCTCACCTGGGAATACACCCAGAGAATAACACACAGTGCATGCAGCTCACCAGAAAAGGCACCCAGAGAATGACACACAATACATGCAACTCACCAGGAAATGCACCCAGAGAACACCTCACAACACATGTAACTCACCTGGAAGTGCACCCAGAGAACAACACACAATGCATGTAACTCACCTGGAAATGCACCCAGAGAACTACACACAGTGTGCGCAGCTCACCAGGAAATGAACCAAGAAAACAACACACAATGCATGCAGCTTACCCGGAAATATACCCAGAAAGCAACACAAAACGCAAGTAACTCACCTGGAAATGCACCCAGAGAACAACACACAGTGCATGCAGCTTACCCGGAAAGACACCCAGAGAACAACACACAGTGCATGCAGCTCACCAGAAAATGCACCCAGAGAACAACACACAATGCATGTAACTCACCTGGAAATGCACCCAGAGAACAACACACAATGCATGTAACTCACCCGGAAATACACAAAGAGAACAACAAACAACACATGTAACTCACCTAGAAATACATCCAGAGAACAACACACAGTACATGCAGCTAATCCAGATATATACCCAGAGAACAACACACAATACATGTAACTCACCCGGAAATACACCCAGAGAACAACACACAACACATGTAACTCACCTAGAAATACATCCAGAGAACAACACACAGTACATGCAGCTCACCCAGAAATATACCCAGAGAACAACACACAATACATGTAACTCACACTGAAATACACATAGAGATCAAAACACAGTGCATGCAGCTCACCCAGAAATACACCCAGATAACAACATACAGTGCATGCAGCTTACCCAGAGATACACCAAGGTAACCACACACAATGCATGTAACTCACCTGGAAATAATCCCAGAGAACAATACACAGTACGTCCAGCTCAACCAGAAATATACCCAGAGAACAACACATAATCCATGCAACTCACAGGGAAATGCACCCAGAGAACAACACAAAACGCATGTAACTCACCTGGAAATGCACCCAGAGAACAACACACAATGCATGTAACTTCCCTGGGAATACACCCAGAGTATAACACACAACACATGCTGCTCTCCCAGAAATACACCCAGAGAACAACACACAACACTTGCAACTCACTAGGAAATGCACCTAGAGAACAACACACAATGCATGTAACTCACCCGGAAATACACCCAGAGAACCACACACAGTGCATGCAGCTCACCAGAAAATGCACCCAGAGAATGACAGACAATACATGCAACTCACCAGGAAATGCACCCAGAGAACAACACACAACACATGTAACAAACCCATAAATACACCTAGAGAACAACACACAGTGCATGCTGCTCACTCGGAAATGCACTCAGAGAACAACGCACAACGCATGCAACTCACCTGGAAATGCACCCAGAAAAGAACACACAATGCATGTAATTCACCCGGAAATACACCCAGAGAACAACACACAACACATGTAACTCACCTAGAAATACATCCAGAGAACAACACACAGTACATGCAGCTAACTCAGAATTATACCCATAGAACAACACACAATACATGTAACTCACACGGAAATACACATAGAGATCAAAACACAGTGCATGCTGCTCATCCAGAAATACACACAGATAACAACATACAGAGCATGCAGCTTACCCAGAGATACACCCAGATAACAATACACAATGCATGTAACTAACCTGGAAATAATCCCAGAGAACAACACACAGTACGTCCAGCTCAACCAGAAATATACCCAGAGAACAACACATAATCCATGCAACTCACATGGAAATGCACCAGAGAACAACACAAAACGCATGTAACTCACCTTGAAATGCACCCAGAGAACAACACACAATGCATGTAACTCACCTGGAAATGCACCCAGAGATCAACACACAACGCATGTAACACACCTTGAAATACACCCAGAGAACAACACACAATGCATGTAACTCACCCGGAAATATACAAAGAGAACAACAAACAACACATGTAACTCACCTAGAAATACATCCAGAGAACAACACACAGTACATGCAGCTAATCCAGATATATACCCAGAGAACAACACACAATACATGTAACTCACCCGGAAATACACCCAGAGAACAACACACAACACATGTAACTCACCTAGAAATACATCCAGAGAACAACACACAGTACATGCAGCTCACCCAGAAATATACCCAGAGAACAACACACAATACATGTAACTCACTCGGAAATACACATAGAGATCAAAACACAGTGCATGCAGCTCACCCAGAAATACACTCAGATAACAAAATACAGTGCATGCAGCTTGCCCAGAGATACACCAAGGTAACCACACACAATGCATGTAACTCACCTGGAAATAATCCCAGAGAACAATACACAGTACGTCCAGCTCAACCAGAAATATACCCAGAGAACAACACATAATATATGCAACTCACAAGGAAATGCACCCAGAGAACAACACAAAACGAATGTAACTCACCTGGAAATGCACCTAGAGAACAACACACAACTCACCCGGGAATGTAACTCACCCGGGAATACACCCAGAGAACAATACAGAGTGCATGCAGCTTACCCGGAAATACACCCAGATAACAAGACACAACGCATGTAACTCACCTGGAAATACATTCAGAGAACAACACACAACAGGTGTAACTCACCCAGAAATACATCCAGAGAACAACACAGAGTACATTCAGTTCACCCAGAAATATACCCAGAGAACAACACACAATACATGCCGCTCACCAGGAAATGCACCCAGAAAACAACACACAACGCATGTAACTCACCTGGAAATGCACCCTGAGAACAACACACAATGAAGGTAACTCACCTGGAAATGCACCCATAGAACTACACACAGTGTGTGCAGCTCACCAGGAAATGAACCAAGAGAACAACACACAATGCATGCAGCTTACCTGGAAATATACCCAGAAAACAACACAAAACGCATGTAACTCACCTGGAAATGCACGCAGAGAACAACACACAATGCATGTAACTTCCCTGGGAATACACCCAGAGTATAACACACAACACATGCAGCTGACCCAGAAATACACCCAGAGAACAACACACAACACGTGCAACTCACCAGGAAATGCACCCAGAGAACAACACACAATGCATGTAACTCACCCGGAAATACACCCAGAGAACAACACACAGTGCATGCAGGTCACTAGAAAATACACCAGAGAACAATACACAATGCATGTAACTCACACGGAAATATAAGTAGAGAACAACACACAATACATGTAACTCACCAGGAAAAGCACCCAGAGAACAACACGCAACGCATGTAAGTCACCCGGAATACACTCAGAGAAGAACACACAATGCATATAACTCTCCTGGAAATACACCCAGAGAACAACACACAGTACATGCTGCTCACCCAGAAATATACCCAGAGAACAACACACAATACATGTAACTCACACGAAAATACACACTGAGATCAAAACACAGTGCACGCAGCTCACCCATAAATACACCCAGATAACAACATACAGTGCATGCAGCTTACCCAGAGATACACCCAGATAACAACACACAATGCATATAACTCACCTGGAAATAATCCCAAAGAACAACACACAGTACGTCCAGCTCAACCAGAAATATACCCAGAGAACAACACATAACACATGCAACTCACAAGGAAATGCACCCAGAGAACAACACACAATGCATGTAACTCACCTGGAAATGCACCTAGAGAACAACACGCAACATAAGTAACTCACCTGGAAATACAGCCAGAGAACAACACACAATACATGTAACTCACCTGAAAATACACCCAGAGAACAACACACAATACATGTAACTCACCTGGAAATACACCAGAGAACAACACAGAGTGCATGCAGCTCACCAGAAAAGGCACCCAGAGAATGACACACAATACATGCAACTCACCTGGAAGTGCACCCAGAGAACAACACACTATGCATGTACCTCACCTGGAAATGCACCCAGAAAAGAACACACAATGCATGTAACTCACCCGGAAATACACCCAGAGAACAACACACAGTACATGCAGCTAACCCAGAAATATACCCAGAGAACAACACACAATAGATGTAACTCACACGAAAATACACACTGAGATCAAAACACAGTGCACGCAGCTCACCCATAAATACACCCAGATAACAACATAAAGTGCATGCAGCTTACCCAGAGATACACCCAGATAACAACACACAATGCATGTAACTCACCTGGAAATAATCCCAGAGAACAGTACACAGTACGTGCAGCTCAACCAGAAATATACCCAGAGAACTACACATAATCTATGCAACTCACAAGGAAATGCACCCAGAGAACAACACAAAACGCATGTAACTCAATGGAAATGCACCTAGAGAACAACACAGAGTGCATGCAGCTTACCCGGAAATAGACCCAGATAACAAGACACAACGCATGTAACTCACCTGGAAATACACTCAGAGAACAACACACAACACGTGTAACTCACCCAGAAATACATCCAGAGAACAACACACAACACATGCAGCTCACCCAGAAATATACCCAGAGAACAACACACAAAACATGCCGCTCACCAGGAAATGCACCCAGAAAACAACACACAACGCATGTAACTCACCTGGAAATGCATCCGGAGAACAACACACAATGCATGTAACTCACCTGGAAATGCACCGAAAGAACTACACACAGTGTGTGCAGCTCACCAGGAAATAAACCAAGAGAACAACACACAATGCATGCAGCTTACCTGGAAATATACCCAGAAAACAGCACAAAACGCATGTAACCCACCTGGAAATGCACCCAGAGTACAACACACAATGCATGTAACTTCCCTGGGAATACACCCAGAGTATAACACACAACACACGCAGCTCACCCAGAAATACACCCAGAGAACAACACACAACACTTGCAACTCACCAGGAAATGCACCCAGAGAACAACACACAGTGCATGCAGTTCACTAGAAAATGCACCAGTGAACAATACACAATGCATGTAACTCACACGGAAATATACCTAGGGAACAACACACAATACATGTAACTCACCAGGAAATTCACCCAGAGAACAACACACAACTCATGTAAGTCACCCGGAATACACTCAGAGAAGAACACACAATGCATATAACGCTCCTGGAAATACACCCAGAGAACAACACACAGTACATGCAGCACACCCAGAAATATACCCAGAGAACAACACACAATACATGTACCTCACACGGAAATACATACAGAGATCAAAACACAGTACGTGCAGCTCACCCAGAAATACACCCAGAGAACAACACACAACGCATGTAACTCACCTGGAAATGCACCCAGAGAACAACACACAATGAATGTAACTCACTTTGAAATGCACCCGGAGAAGTACACACAGTGTGTGCAGCTCACCAGGAAATGAACCAAGAGAACAACCCACAGTGCATGCAGCTTACCCGGAAATATACCCAGAAAACAACACAAAACGCATGTAACTCACCTGGAAATTCACCCAGAAAACAACACACAACGCATGTAACTCACCTGAAAATGCACCCAGAGAACAACACACAATACATACCGCTCACCAGGAAATGCACCCAGAGAACAACACACAACGCATGTAACTCAACTGGAAATGGACCCTGAGAACAACACACAATGCATGTAACTCACCTTGAAATGCAGCTAGAGAACTACACAAAGTGTGTGCAGCTCACCAGGAAATGAACCAAGAGAACAACAGACAATGCATGCTGCTTACCCGGAAATATACCCAGAAAACAACACAAAACGCATGTAACTCACCCGGAAATACACCCAGAGAACAACACACAGTGCATGCAGCTCACCAGTAAATGCACACAGAGAATAAAACACAATACATGCAGCTCACCCAGAAATATACCCAAAGAACAACACACAATACATACAACTCACCAGGAAATGCATTCAGAGAACAACACAACGCATGTAACTCACTTGGAAATACACCCAGAGAACAACACACAACAAATGTAACTCTCCTGGAAATTCACCCAGAGAACTACACACAGTGTGTGCAGCTCACCAGGAAATGAACCAAGAGAACAACACAAAATGCATGCAGCTTACATGGAAGTATACCCAGAAAATAACACAAAACACATGTAACTCACCTGGAAATGCACCCAGAGAACAACACACAATGCATGTAACTTCCCTGGGAATACACCCAGAGTATAACACACAACACTTGCAACTCACCAGGAAATGCACCCAGAGAAAAACACACAATGCATGTAACTCACCCGGAAATACACCCAGAGAACAACACACAGTGCATGCAGCTCACTAGAAAATGCACCAAAGAACAATACACAATGCATGTAACTCACACGGAAATATACCTAGAGAACAACACACAATACATGTAAGTCACCAGGAAATTCACCCAGAGAACAAGACGCAACTCATGTAAGTCACCCGGAATACACTTAGAGAAGAACACACAATACATGTAACTCACACGGAAATACATACAGAGATCAAAACACAGTACATGCAGCTCACCAAGAAATACACCCAGATAACAACATACAGTGCATGCAGCTTACCCAGCGATACACCCAGATAACAACACAGAATGCATATAACTCACCTGGAAATAATCCCAGAGAACAACACACAGTACGTCCAGCTCAACCAGAAATATACCCAGAGAACAACAGATAATACATGCAACTCACAAGGAAATGCACCCAGAAAACTACAAACAACGCATGTAACTCACCTGGAAATGCACCTAGAGAACAACACACCACACATGTAACTCACTTGGAAATACAGCCAGAGAACAACACACAGTGCACGCAGCTCAAGCGGGAATACACCCAGAGAACAACACAGAGTGCATGCAGCTTACCCGGAAATACACCCTGATAACAAGACACAACGCATGGAACTCAGCTGGAAATACACCCAGAGAACAACACACAACGCATGTAACTCTCCTGGAAATACAACCATAGAACAACACACAGTGCATGTAACTCACCAGGAAATGCACCCAGAGAACAACACACAGTGAATTCAGCTCACCAGGAAATGCACCCAGAGAACAACATACAACGCATGAAACTCACCTGGAAATGCACCCAGAGAACAACACACAATACATGCCGCTCACCAGGAAATGCACCAAGAGAACAACACACAGTGCATGTAACTCACCAGGAAATGCACCCAGAGAACAACATACAACGCATGAAACTCACCCTGAAATGCACCCAGAGAACAACACACAACGCATGTAACTCACCTGGAAATACACCCAGTGAACAACACACAGTGCATGCAGCTCACCCATAAGTAGACCCATAGAACAACACACAATACATGCAACTCACCAGGAAATGCACCCATAGAACAAGACACAACGCATGTACCTCACCCGGAAATGCAACCAGAAAACAACACGGAATGCATGTAACTCACCTGGAAATACACCCAGAGAACAACACACACTGCATGCAGCTCACCCAGAAATGTACCCAGAGAACAACACACAACGCATGAAACTCACCAGGAAATGCACTCAAAGAACAACACACAACACATGTAACTCACTTGGAAATGCACCCAGAGAACAACACACAATGCATGTAACTCACCTGGAAATGCACCCAGAGAACTACACGCAGTACATACAGCTCACCAGGAAATGAACCCAGAGAACAACACACAGTGCATGCAGCTCACCCAGAAATACCCCCAGAGTACAACACACAACGCATGTAACTCACCCGGAAATACACACAGAGAACAACACACAACACGTGTAACTCACCCAGAAATACATCCAGAGAACAACACACAGTACATGCAGTTCACCCAGAAATATACCTAGAGAACAACACACAATACATGCCGCTCACCAGGAAATGCACCCAGAAAACAACACACAACCCATGTAACTCACCTGGAAATGCACCCTGAGAACAACACACAATGCATGTAACTCACCTGGAAATACACCCAGAGAACAACACACAGTGCATGCAGCTCACTAGAAAATGCACCAGAGAACAATACACAATGCATGTAACTCACACGGAAATATACCTAGAGAACAACACACAATCCATGTAACTCACCAGGAAATTCACCCAGAGAACAACACGCAACTCATGTAAGTCACCCGGAATACACTCAGAGAAGAACACACAAAGCATGAAAGTCACACGGAAATACTTACAGAGATCAAAACACAGTACATGCAGCTAACCCAGAAATACACCCAGATAACAACATACAGTGCATGCACCTTACCCAGCGATACACCCAGATAACAACACACAATGCATATAACTCACCTGGAAATAATCCCAGAGAACAACACACAGTACGTCCAGCTCAACCAGAAATACACCCAGATAACAAGACACAACGCATGGAACTCAGCTGGAAATACACCCAGAGAACAACACACAACGCATGTAACTCTCCTGGAAATACAACCATAGAACAACACACAGTGCATGTAACTCACCAGGAAATGCACCCAGAGAACAACACACAGTGAATTCAGCTCACCAGGAAATGCACCCATAGAACAACATACAACGCATGAAACTAACCCTGAAATACACCCAGAGAACAACACACAACGCATGTAACTCACCTGGAAATACACCCAGAGAACAACATACAGTACATGCAGCTCACCCAGAAATATACCCATAGAACAACACACAATACATGCAACTCACCAGGAAAAGCACCCAGAGAACAACACGCAACGCATGTAAGTCACCCGGAATACACTCAGAGAAGAACACACAATGCATATAACGCTCCTGGAAATACACCCAGATAACAACACACAGTACATGCCGTTCACAAAGAAATATACCTAGAGAACAACACACAACGCATGAAACTCACCAGGAAATGCACCCAAAGAACAACGCACAACACATGTAACTCACCTGGAAATGCACCCAGAGAACAACACACAATGCATGTAATTCACCTGGAAATGCACCCAGAGAACTACACGCAGTACATGCAGCTCACCAGGAAATGAACCCAGAGAACAACACACAACACTTGCAACTCACCAGGAAATACACCCAGAGAACAACACACAATGCATGTAACTCACCTGGAAATACACCCAGAGAACAACACACTCTGCATGCATCTCACCCAGAAATATACCCAGAGAACAACACACAACGCATGAAACTCACCAGGAAATGCACCCAAAGAACAACACACAACACATGTAACTCTACTAGAAATGCACCCAGAGAACAACTCAGAATGCATGTAACTCACCTGGAAATGCACCCAGAGAACTACACGCAGTACATGCAGCTCACCAGGAAATGAACCCAGAGAACAACACACAACACTTGCAACTCACCAGGAAATACACCCAGAGAACAACACACAATGCATGTAACTCACCTGGATATACACCCAGAGAACAACACACAGTACATGCAGCTCACCCAGAAATATACCCATAGAACAACACACAATACCTGCAACTCACCAGGAATTGCTCCCATAGAACAAGACACAATGCATGTAACTCACCCGGAAATACAACCAGAGAACAACACGCAATGCATGTAACTCACCTGGAAATACACCCAGAGAACAACACACACTGCATGCAGCTCACCCAGAAATATACCCAGAGAACAACACACAACGCATGAAACTCACCAGGAAATGCACCCAAAGAACAACACACAACAGATGTAACTTACCTGGAAATGCACCCAGAGAACAACACACAATGCATGTAACTCACCTGGAAATGCACCCAGAGAACTACACGCAGTACATGCAGCTCACCAGGAAATGAACCCAGAGAACAACACACAATGCATATAACTCACATGGAAATACACCCAGAGAACAACGCACAGTCCATGCAGCTCACTCAGAAATATACCCAGAGAACAACACACAATACATGCAACTCCCAGGAAATGCACCAGAAAACAACACACAATGCATGTAACTCACCTGGAAATACACCCAGAGAACAACACACACTGCATGCAGCTCACCCAGAAATATACCCAGAGAACAACACACAACGCATGAAACTCACCAGGAAATGCACTCAAAGAACAACACACAACACATGTAACTGACTTGGAAATGCACCCAGAGAACAACACACAATGCATGTAACTCACCTGGAAATGCACCCAGAGAACGACACGCAGTACATGCAGCTCACCAGGAAATGAACCCAGAGAACAACACACAGTGCATGCAGCTCACCCAGAAATACCCCCAGAGTACAACACACAACGCATGTAACTCACCCGGAAATACACACAGAGAACAACACACAACACGTGTAACTCACCCAGAAATACATCCAGAGAACAACACACAGTACATGCAGTTCACCCAGAAATATACCTAGAGAACAACACACAATACATGCCGCTCACCAGGAAATGCACCCAGAAAACAACACACAACCCATGTAACTCACCTGGAAATGCACCCTGAGAACAACACACAATGCATGTAACTCACCTGGGAATACACCCAGAGAACAACACACAGTGCATGCAGCTCACTAGAAAATGCACCAGAGAACAATACACAATGCATGTAACTCACACGGAAATATACCTAGAGAACAACACACAATACTTGTAGCTCACCAGGAAATTCACCCAGAGAACAACACGCAACTCATGTAATCACCCGGAATACACTCAGAGAAGAACACACAAAGCATGTAAGTCACACGGAAATACTTACAGAGATCAAAACACAGTACATGCAGCTAACCCAGAAATACACCCAGATAACAACATACAGTGCATGCACCTTACCCAGCGATACACCCAGATAACAACACACAATGCATATAACTCACCTGGAAATAATCCCAGAGAACAACACACAGTACGTCCAGCTCAACCAGAAATACACCCAGATAACAAGACACAATGCATGGAACTCAGCTGTAAGTACACCCAGAGAACAACACACAACGCATGTAACTCTCCTGGAAATACAACCATAGAACAACACACAGTGAATTCAGCTCACCAGGAAATGCACCCATAGAACAACATACAACGCATGAAACTAACCCTGAAATGCACCCAGAGAACAACACACAACGCATGTAACTCACCTGGAAATACACCCAGAGAACAACACACAGTACATGCAGCTCACCCAGAAATATACCCATAGAACAACACAAATTACATGCAACTCACCAGGAAAAGCACCCAGAGAACAACACGCAACGCATGTAAGTCACCCAGAATACACTCAGAGAAGAACACACAATGCATATAACGCTCCTGGAAATACACCCAGATAACAACACACAGTACATGCAGTTCACCCAGAAATATACCTAGAGAACAACACACAACGCATGAAACTCACCAGGAAATGCACCCAAAGAACAACACACAACACATTTAACTCACCAGGAAATGAACCCAGAGAACAACACACAATGCATGTAATTCACCTGGAAATGCACCCAGAGAACTACACGCAGTACATGCAGCTCACCAGGAAATGAACCCAGAGAACAACACACAACACTTGCAACTCACCAGGAAATACACCCAGAGAACAACACACAATGCATGTAACTCACCTGGAAATACACCCAGAGAACAACACACAGTACATGCAGCTCACCCAGAAAAACACCCAGATAACAAGACACAACGCATGGAAGTCAGCTGGAAATACACCCAGAGAACAACACACAATGCATGTAACTCTCCTGGAAATACAACCATAGAACAATACACAGTGCATGTAACTCACCAGGAAATGCACCCAGAGAACAACATACAACGCATGAAACTCACCCTGAAATGCACCCAGAGAACAACACACAACGCATGTAACTCACCTGGAAATACACCCAGAGAACAACACACAGTACATGCAGCTCACCCAGAAATATACCCATAGAACAACACACAATACATGCAACTCACCAGGAAATGCACCCATAGAACAAGACACAACGCATGTAACTCACCCGGAAATACAACCAGAGAACAACATGCAATGCATGTAACTCACCTGGAAATACACCCAGAGAACAACACACTCTGCATGCAGCTCACCCAGAAATATACCCAGAGAACAACACACAATGCATGAAACTCACCAGGAAATGCACCCAAAGAACAATACACAACACATGTAACTCTACTAGAAATGTACCCAGAGAACAACTCAGAATGCATGTAACTCACCTGGAAATGCACCCAGAGAACAACACACAACACTTGCAACTCACCAGGAAATACACCCAGAGAACAACACACAATGCATGTAACTCACCTGGATATACACCCAGAGAACAACACACAGTACATGCAGCTCACCCAGAAATATACCCATAGAACAACACACAATACCTGCAACTCACCAGGAAATGCACCCATAGAACAAGACACAATGCATGTAACTCACCCAGAAATACAACCAGAGAACAACACGCAATGCATGTAACTCACCTGGAAATACACCCAGAGAACAACACACACTGCATGCAGCTCACCCAGAAATATACCCAGAGAACAACACACAACGCATGAAACTCACCAGGAAATGCACCCAAAGAACAACACACAACAGATGTAACTCACCTGGAAATGCACCCAGAGAACAACACACAATGCATGTAACTCACCTGGAAATGCACCCAGAGAACTACACGCAGTACATGCAGCTCACCAGGAAATGAACCCAGAGAACAACACACAATGCATATAACTCACATGGAAATACACCCAGAGAACAACGCACAGTCCATGCAGCTCACTCAGAAATATACCCAGAGAACAACACACAATACATGCAACTCACCAGGAAATGCACCAGAAAACAACACACAATGCATGTAACTCACCCGGAAATACACCCAGAGAACACCACACAGTGCATGCAGTTCACCCAGAAATACACCCAGATAACAATATACAATGCATGTTAGTCACCTGGACATGCCCCCAGAATACAACACACAATGCATGTACCTCACCCAGAAATATACTCTGAGAACAACACACAGTGCATGCAGCTCACCGAGAAATGCACCCAGAGGTGCATTATGCAAACATCCTTTCTGAGATCTAGAACTTCTCCTTATCTGGATTCTGGTCCCCAGAGAGTAGGATATAATTTACTTTCGAGTATGGGTGCCACACTTGCCTAAATGTAACTGGAACTCTTAAAATAATGACTTTTTTCTTGTCACTGACCTGAGAACTATACATAATGATTTCACTTCTGATTTCAACACCCATAACAAGGAGGTATCATTATTCCCATTTTACAGAAAAGGAAGTGGAGACCCGGCAAAGTCCAGAGTCCACCTTTAGTGAGCATTGAAACTGGGACTTCAACCTGATTCTAATGTTGGTGTATGTGATGGCACAAAAGTCTGCTCAGCATTGAGTCTTTCAGAGGAAGCTGGAGATGTCTTCCTTGGGTCATGTTGCAGTGAGGCCTGAGAAGTCCTAGGAGCCTTCCCAACTCGAGCTTCACACCCACCTCAGCGTTTGTGATGTCAATCCTGAGGACGGCCATAGTGCTGAAGGATGGGGAGCCACGGTCCTTGGCCTGCACCTCCAGGGCCAACGTGCAGTCCCCATTGTGTGTGATGCTGCACAGGACATCCAGGGAGAGGATGGAGCTGTTGAGCCGGATCACTCCCGTGAGTACATCAATGTTGAACACGGTGGCCGGCTCCGCTCGCGTGATGGAGTAATCCACCAGGTTGTTGGGTGCCTCTGTGTCCAGATCTGTGGCCTGAGCACAGGGAGAGAGGCAGCTGGGCTTCTAGGACACGCTGTGTCCTGTCTGAGCTGCCTGGTCACAAGGGGCAGCTGGGCTGATGGGACAGGTCCTGATCCATGGAGTGGCCTGGAGCCGGGAGAGAAATTGAGTGTGTGCCCCACTGAGCCAGCGCCCTGCCAGGCCCTCGACCTGTGCCTGCCAACCCATGCTCAGAACTATTGGAAGCAGGTGCTGTTGAAAAACAAAAGCTGGGATACCAGATGGCAGATCTGAGCACAGATGGTGAGGGCAGGAGCTGAAGGTAGAGCTTGGGGTCAGAGGCCACGCTTCTCCTCAGGCGAAACCTGAGCAATGCGCAAAGTGTTGCTCTGAGACCTGCTGTGGGATCTGTGCCAGCCAGCGGAGGAGCCTGTTTTGCTTGTTTTTGGACTCCATCCTTTGTTTGGTAGAGCCACAGTAACATCTGCTTTCCCAGGGGTTATTTCTGGGTTGAGGTGAGGGTGGGGACCTAGCAGGTACCTTAAAAACCCTCGCCCAGAACGAGAATTCAGTATATGGTTTCCTATATAATAAAGAGCCAATATGCAGATGGTCATCATGCCCTCATGTCATCATGCCCTCACACCATCACACAGTAACTTTTCAGACACTCAACACTGGGGAGAGAGGAATGAGAGAGGTGGTTAGGGGTTATCAGGCAGGCAGATAGGCAAGCAGTTAGAAGCCAGAAATCTCGGATTGTGAGAGGCAATCAGGCATCCTCCGAGGGGTCCCAGATAGGAAAGAGTGCAGGCTGGGCTGAGGGACCCCCCCCCCCATACGCATGAATTCTGTGCATCAGGCCTCTAGTTTTGAAATAAATTCTTAGCCATTGTCTCTTACAGCTGCTAAACAAGGCTTTAGGGGTGCGGAGCTGCACTGAAGCCCACCTCACTTTTCACAGGCGTCCCCAGCACCATCGTCTTCTCCTGGATGCTCTGTCCAAACTGGGGGTGGTGGTGGTGGTCATTGACATCCAGCAGCAAGATGGTCACCTTGGCCAGGTCATGCCTGCCTCCTGCATCCTCTGCTCTTACATGGAAGCTGTACCTGGCGGTGCCCTCAGCATCCAGGCTGGCCCAGGGCTGCGTGCAGATGACCCCCATGGAGGAGTGGACCTGAAAGCTGGCAGGCATGGAGAACAGGCAGAGTGTGCACAGGACATGCCCAGGCACATGGGTGCACACATGTGGACACACACGGACATGCATGCCTGTAGCTATATAGCTCCTCTAAGGCTCCCTATCCCTGCAGTTTCACCGAGGGAGGCAGATCCACCCATATGCCACCACCCACATCCAACTGAAGGACTGAGTTCCAGACGTGCCCCTCCTGCCACTGTCAGCCACTTGGCAGCTGCTTGGTGGCTCCTGAGGTCAGGGCCTCAGCTCCCGGCCATCAGGGAGCCTCCCCTCTTTGGCCCTGCACCTCTCCTTGAGACTTCACTTCCCTCCACTCCTTGCTGTGTGCTCACCTCCGAGAACAAGTCTTGTCCTCCCCAGCTCACTGCTGACTGTGGCACAGAGGGCGTCCACCCTCAGCCTCCCAGGTCCTTCCTGAGGCCCTGCCTGAGGTTGGGTCTACCTACAGGTCTGCCCCGGGCCCATAGATGGAGTATGTGACTTCACCCCAGGGGCCCGTGTCCACATCCATAGCCTGGAAGAGAAAGCACCCGATGGCACCTGCCCCTTTTGTGGGCACATTGGCAGCTCTGAGTTGTTTTCAGTGGCAAAGCAGGGGGTGGGGTTTGCCTGGCTCAGGTGGAAACTGATGGAGGCTGCCCATAGCCCAGGGGATCTCAAGTGTGTGAAGTCCCAAAGGGTGTTGATCTGCTAGGTGTGTAACCTCCTCCTCTTCATCAGTGAGAGGGGAGGAGGCAGGTCTCATGCCTGAGCTTGGGGCTCACACTAATGCCCCCCTCATAGTCCTGGGACTACAGCCCATCGTAAAGAAGGAAACCTGGAGGCTCTCTGAGGGTCAGAAGCCTGTCAAGGTCAGGCTCTTGAGAACGCAACTCAGGCTGCAGCCTGGGCCTGTATGACTTCATAAGGTCTCCTTTGGAGAGCCTCACCCCAACCCCATCCTGGGACCATTCCCCAATTCACCCTGATGGCCACCACGGTGGAACCCCCAGGGGCATCCTCAGGAACCCTGACAATGTAGTGGGGAGAGGTGAACTGGGGGGCATTGTCGTTGGTGTCCAGTAGCTGCACCACCACATCTGCAGTGGCACTGAACTTCTCGGCCGTGTCCACCGCAGTGGCCAGGAGCTGGGGAGGGAGGAAGGGGAGGCAGGTCAGGTGCTGATCCTCTTCTCAACCTGGGCCAGGACCACCTGCCTCTTCTCAGTCCTGATTCTTGGCCACTATTCCTGCTGCCACTGCAGGAGGAACCTGGAATTTTTCCATTACAACCCCACCAACTTGCACAGCCAGCTTTCTTATAGTTCCCACTGGTATTTCTGCCACTTTCTTTTTTTAATCTTTATTGTTCAGTTTATTAATTACATTGTTCTCCCTTGTTTATCCCCCTATAGCTCCCCTCCACCCTGTACTCATCCCACCCTCTGCCCTCACCTCGCCCCCCACACTGTCCTCTCCCATAGTTGCATGATTTTTGTCCACTTCCCACACCCCTTTTCTCCCCAAGAATTGTCAGTCCATTCCCTCTCTATGTCCATGATTCTGTTACATTCACCAGTTTATCCCATTCATCAGCTTATTAATTCACTTGATTTTTAGATTCATTTGTTGATAGATGTGTATTTGTTGTTCATAATTTACACTTTATCTTTTTCTTCTTCCTCTTGTTAAAGAATATCTTTCAGCATTTCATATAATATTGGTTTGGTGGTAATGAACTCCTTTAGCTTTTTCTTATCTGCAAAGCACTTTATCTGATAGCTTTGCTGGGTAGAGTAATCTTGGTTGTAGATTCTTGCTATTCATTACTTTGAATATTTCTTGCCACTCCCATCTGGCCTGCATTGTTTCTGTTGAGAAATCCGCTGACAATCGTATGGGTGCTCCCTTGTAGGTAACTGTTTTTCTCTTGCTGCTTTTAATATTATCTCTTTACTTTTTGCACTTGACATTTTAATTATGATGTGTCTTGGTGTGGTCCTCTTTAGATTCCTATATTTTGGGGTTCTGTGCACTTCTTGGGCTTTTAAGTCAGTTTCTTTCACCAGGGGGGGGGGAAGTTTTCAGTCACTATTTCTTCAAGTAGGTTTTCATTACCTTGCTCTCTCTCTTTTTCTGGCACCCCTATAATTCGGATGTTGGCATGCTTGAGGTTGTCCCAGAGACCCCTTACACAATCTTCAATTATCTGGATTCTTTTTGTTTCTTGCTTTTCAAGCTGAGTGGATTTTGCCTCTTTGTATTTCAAATCTTTGACTTGGTTCTTGTGGCCCTCTGGACTGCTTTTAGGATTTTGTGTAATATTTTTTATTTCAGCCAGTGTATGCTTAATTTCTAGTTGGTCCTTTTTCATATCCTTGAGGGTCTCATTCATATCCTCTTGGTCTTGTTCATTTCCTCGTAGGTCTTGTTCATTTCCTCGTTGGTCTTGTTCATTTACTCGTAGTTCTCATTAAGTTCATTGGCCTTTTCTAGGAGCCTCTTGATAAACCTTATTACTGTGGTTTTGAACTCTATGTTTAGTCGTCTTTTTTCCTCCATTTCTTTCACACCTGATTTCTTTCCGTTTCTCTGCATTGTAGCTGCTTTCCTGAGTTGGTCCATTAGCTTTGTGTGGTAGATGTCCTCTAAGGGACAGTGGCTCAGCCTCCCCAGTTACCTGAGGTGGATACTCTTACTGCAATCCTTTATGGGTTGTACAGTATTTTTGAATTTAAATCCAGGTTGTTGTTGTTAGCCCTAGGAGGGTTTGACCTCCAGGCCAACTGGGTGTGAAGGTAAGCTGTGTTTAGGTTGGATGGGCGGAGTCTCCAGGTTGAGCACGCAGCGTCAGCTACGCCCTATGCAGCGCGCGGGTCTCTGTGTTGGGTGGTAATGGCTGCAGGCTACTCCAAGAGAAAGCCGCCGTTGGTCTCCATCTGTTGCCAGACATCTCTGCCTCTCCCCAAATGAGTCTGCACACCCAAAGTCTCACCCAGGGTTGTATAACAAAGCAGTCCGGTGGTCTCCCGAACGAGGGAGCAAGTCGAGTCCTCTCTGTGCTGTCGCACACTTTACACGCCAACTGCTGTTCCAAGCTACATGCACTCTCCTCAAACTCGGAGACCTCTGCAGTGCCTGGCTTTTAGGGTGCTTACCCCAGACCTCGGACCTCGCCTGGCACTGGGGAATCTGTGCAGTGGGAAGTCTCCACCCTTCCTGTTGGAGAAATCCAGCCGGGATTGCTGCTGCCAGCCCTACAGCCCACGTGCGCTCACAGCTCCGACTCCGAACCTCTCTCTGGGTGTATCTTCAAGACTGCACTCCACCACTCTTCTGAGTCTCAGTGTCCCATCTTTACTTTTATTTGTGGAATTTTCACTCAGCTAGCTTTCCAGTGATTCTGGATGATGTTTGTTTTGTTGTTATGTTGTAGTTTTGGAATTGTTGCACGCGGCAGCACAATAGGTGTTTACCTATGCTGCCATCTTGGCTCCTCCTCTGTTAGTTTCTTTTGTTCCATGAATTTGCATATTCCTTTTTAGTTCAAATTTTAAAATTTATTATGCTTTATGCTGTAATTTGATATTTGTTAGAGGAAATTCCTGTTCATTCTTTTTTCTGAGTTTTCCCAACTATCCTATCTAATAAAAGAGTAATATGCAAATTGACTGTACCTCTGATCAAGCCACGCCCACCAGCCACACCCACCAGACAATCAGGAGCAAATTGTGCAAATAAATCCCAACCAAGATGGCTGTGGCCACTGAGAGCAGGAGGAAGGCTTGGGTTTCCCTGGCAATGTAGGAAGCCAAGCTTTCTGCCTGCCCTTGCTGGCCTAGGCCTTCACTCAATGCTACAAAGTTTCAGTTATAGAAGATACATAATCCCAACAGAAATGGTGGCAGCCACGGAGCTGGAGAGAGCAGAGGCTAGGGTTGCCTCAGCAATGGAAGAAGCCAAGCTCCTGCAGCCCTAGCGTCTAGGCCTCCACTCTAGCCTATAAAGTTTCAATTATAGAATTTAAATAAACCCAAACAGAAATAGCTGTCGCCATGGAGCGAGCAGAAGGCTTGGCTTCACTCCAGGCTACAAAGTTTCAATTGTAGAACATAAATTAATCCCAGATCCCAGGGCCTCTGCTTGGGTTGCTGGGGGTCGTGGCCAGCCTGCAAACCACCACAGGCTTCTCGTCCAGGCCTCCCCAATCCCCATGGAAACCCCCGCCCTGATCCGGGACAGTCCCCACTCATGCACCAGGCCTCTATCCTATCTAATAAAGAGTAATACTCAGATTGACCATCACTCCAACACACAAGAGGGCTGCCCGCATGTGGTCAAAGATCCTGCATCCCATGTGGACACAAGATGGCCACCACAAGACGGCCAGCAGGGGAGGGCAGTTGGGAGGGTCCAGGACTGCAAGGGAGGGCAGTTAAGGGTGATCAAGCCTGCAGGGGAGGGCAGTTAGGGGTGAGCAGGCTGTCAGAGGAGGGAAGTTGGGCAAACAGGCTGGCAGGGGAGCAGTTAGACATCAATTAGGCTGGCAGGGTAGTGGTTAGGGGGTGACCAGACTGGAAGGCAAAAGCAGTTAGGGGCAATCAGGGAGGCAGGCAGGTGAGCAGTTTGGAGCCAGCAGTCCTGGATTGTGAGAAGGATGTCCAACTGCCCATTTAGGATTGGGCCTAAACGGGCAGTCAGACATTCCTTGAGGGGTCCCAGATTGGAGAGGGTGCAGGCTGGGTTGAGGGACACTTACCTCCCATCCCCCATGCATGAATTTCATGCACTGGGCCTCTAGTCTATATACATAAAACCCTAATATGCAAATAGACCTAACTGTGGAACAACTGAACATGTGCTGACCACCAGAGGACATGTGTGGAACATGGTGGGTGTCAGGAGCAGGCAGCAGAGCATGGAACATGGCAGTCATTGGCCGCGGTGGGATGATAGTGGAGCAGGTGAGCAAAGGTGCCAGTACAAGTCAAGGTGCTGGTCACTGTCATCAGGGTGAGCCTCTGGTGGTTACTGAAAATTCTTTGCTCCCAAGCACTACAGTCCCACACAGTGCTTACACCTGCTGCTGGTCCCAGCCCCACTTGCACTCGCACCTGCTGCCTACTCCCAGCACCGGTCCCAATCACTCAGCACCATCAGCAGGTGTGAGTGGTGTCTGCTGGCCCTGGTTGCCCCTGAGGGTTTATCCACCTCCCCCTGCTCCTGATGGGCAATCGGGGTTGGGCAGGGGTGTGGAGGATGGACTGAGACTTGCCCCTGTGCCCACCACAGCCTCGAGTCCCACAGTTCCTTTCAAAGTGCACGAATTCATACACTGGGCCCCTAGTGTTTATATTTTTATTTCTCCAGATGGTGTTAAATGTCTTCACCACCTCTCTGAAGGAAATTTTAGATAAAACTTAATTGAGATGGCATTGAATTCTTTATTAAGGAGAACTGGCATTTTTAACAGGGTTTTCTTCTTTTTATCCATTTGTTAAATTTTTGCATTTCTTTTTATTATTTAAATATATCCTATTTCTTGTTATAGGAATTCCTAGAAAATTTTTCTGCTAGTTGTTTTTCTAAAAGGAAAACCTTCATCCTATTGTTTCCATTGCTATTTTTTGTATGTAGAAAACTGTTGAATTTTGTGTGTTAACTTTGTAGCCAATCATGTTAACAACTTTGCTGTGTTTCTCACAATTTTTCTATTCCTCTTAGGCTTTTCTAAGCAAACAATCACATCACCTAAAATATGATAAAATTGTGTTTTCCTTTCTAATGTTTATACCTCTTATTTCCCTTCTTTATTCAGGAAGAATATTATTCCAGGAATAGTGTTAAATAATAGTGATTATAGCAGGCATTCATGTTTTGTTTCTGGCTTCATAGAATGCTTTTAGAATTGCACTTTTAAGAATGATGCTGGCTCTCCCAGCCGGCATGGCTCAGTGGTTGAGCGTTGGCCTATGAACCAGGAGGTCACGGTTCAATTCCCAGTAAGGGGACATGCCCAGATTGTGGGCTCGATCCCCAGTGTGGGGCTTGCAGGAGGCAGCCAATCAATGAATCTCTCTCATCATTGTTTCTGTCTCTCTCTTCTTCTTCCTTCCTCTCTGAAATCAATAAAAATATCTTTGAAAAAAGAATGATGCTGGCTCTCTGTGTGTATATAATATTATAAGTAATTATAATAATTTAATAATATCAACAAAGTATTTTTCTTTTTTATTAATATATATTACTTACGTGTTTATGTATAATAGGTGTTGTTTCTATGTTCATAGTTTTAAATAATTGCAAATACAAAGGAGTTTTTATCAGAGTAGGTGACAGATGTCAAATATATATGAGAAGAAAATGTATTGTGACAAGTAGTGTTTCTTTCTCTGCCTGTTTTTTAAAAAACATATTTTTTTTATTGATTTCAGAGAGGAAGGGAGAGGGAGATAGAAATGATGAGAGAGAATCATTAATTGGCTGCCTCCTGAATACTGGGGATCAAGCCTACAACCCAGGCGTGTGTCCTTGACCAGAATCAAACCCGGGATCCTCCAGTCCCCAGGCCGACACTCTATTCACTGAGCCACACCAACGGGTCTCTCCACCTAGTAACATGCACATCCCACCGCAGTCTCCCATTGGCCCTCCGTCCAGTCCTGTAACTGTGGGTTAGAAGCTGAGGCTCAGAGAAGCTTTGCAGTCACAGGAGGAGGCTCTCATGTCACCTTCTTCTCCCTCCCCAAGTCAGCAGCTGAGGCAGAGGGACTGAGAGAGAGAGTAGGATGAGGAGGAGCAGGGGTCACAGGAGCCCTCAGTAATGCATCCAGGGTTGTCAGCTGCTGGACCCTGCTCCCTGCCTGGTGGCGCAGAGCATCACATACCTAAAGGTTAACACACTGAACTTCTCAAAGTCAATGGTGGCTGAGTTCTCTGCGAGGACTGTGACTTGGGCTTCCTTCAGGGCTGTCTGTGGGACCACGTGGAAGGTGCTTCCCAGGCCCACCAGCCGCAGGGTGAACTTAGCATTGACATCCTGGGTGGATATTTGGAGAGGAAACAAGGAAGATGAATGAGAACATAACTCACACTCAGCAGCCCTGGGCCAGGAACCTCCCACCCTCAGCCTTGGAGGCAAAATTTCTTTCTTCCTAAAGGCAAGGCGGCCTGTCTGGAGGGTTAACGGCTGTGAGGACCAGACTGAAGACCCCAAGGCTCGAGGCTGCACCCCACGCTGGCACAGGAGGCCACAGGCCACATTCACAGACCCACCAGGCCAGGCAGACGGGCAGTGCTTCTGTTTGACTTTAACTTTGTAACTAATTGATCATGAATGTCTGGCCAATGAGGCTTTGTCAGCCTCTCCCATGCTTTCTTGGTTCCCCTCTCCTACTCCGTTCCCGAGGTGGCAGCACGCCCTGTGACAAGCAGTGAAGACTTACGCAGACCCCGTGTGGGACACTGGCCCCATGCGATTCTCAGGAAAACAGGTGGAGGGCACAGACACATACCTGGTCTGAATCTTTGACGATGACCTTGAGGCCTCGCAGGATCTCCCCCGGGGTTAGGTACTCGGACAGGGACAGCTCAAACTTGGTCTGGGGTCCGCTCTCTCCGTAGAACATAGGTGGGTGGTTGTTGATGTCCACGATCCTGATGGTGACAGGGACCGTGGCCTGGGCAGCGGGGCTCCCTGCAGCGCTGACCTCAGTCACCTGGGATGGGGACAGATGCCCTAGTGCTGGGACCAACTGACCTTGGGACAACTGCATGGCCCCATCTCCCAGTGGTCATCCCTCACTCTCTCCTGGCGTGTGGTCTGCCTAGCAGCTCGTTGGCGATAGGGGTGACGAGATACCACTCAGTGACTAGATACAAGAGGCTCTAACAGCAGACACTTTCACCTTCTTCGAGGCAGGAGGCAGCTGCCATGAGAGACCTGTGTCTCGGGAACTAAGGGCGACCTCTGCCAACAGCTAGAAGACAGCCGAGTCTCTGAGCCCATCTGCCCATGAGGAAGGAAATCTGACCTTCAATCAGGCAAGTGCCCGGGGACCCGCCTCGCTGAGTCTCCAGGGAGAGCAGATGGTGGCCCAGGAGGCCTGGAGGTGAGGACCCACTGAGCTGAGCCTAGACTCCTGACCCACAGAAGCTGAGAGTGAGGAATATGTGTTTTTCAAAGCCTCTAGGTTTATAATCATCTACACCAAGTATGTCAAACTTGCCGCCCACGGACCGTGTGCAGCCCAGCCAACATAACAGTATGTAAGAAACGTTTTACTAAACATTTCATAACTTAATTTTTACAATATTCTGTAACACATATGTCTCTGTTGAAATAAACCTGCGTTTCTATGAAAATGGAAGCTTTTCATTTTTTGCGGCCACATAAACTTACACCTTGTTTATTTAGCCCATGTTAGCCTTTGAGTTTGACATGTTTGCTCTGTTATAATGGCCACAGGAGACACCTCGCAGTGCTGTGACTAAGCCACTGATCAGGCGAGGTGGGGGTGGGGAGCCGTGCCTGGAGTCACAGCAACTGAGTAGCAGATGTATCGGACTCTGCAGTCAGTGTTCTTTCCACCTCACTGCACGGCACCCCCTTTGTAGCCAGAGGGTTCGAACCCCAGCCCTGTCAAGCACTGTCCTGGGTCCCTGGGCCAGGGAGAGTGGCTGGGGGAAGGGAGAAACAGCAATAGATACTAGTACAGGCTGCAAGCGGGGCCAAGGCCATAGGCGCTTCATGAACCGCATGGCACACACCGTATGAGCCCCTTAAAGGTCTCTTCACTCAGTTCCATGAGCAGGCTCTGGTCTCAGCCATCTGATAGTTCCCTCCCTGGACCCTTCTGTCCACCTGCGGTTTCATACCTCTCCTCTCTCCAGTGCCTGCACCTCTCCATGTCCTGCTTCCCACTCTTTATCCCAGCCTGACACTCGCTGCCCCCATGCTGCCCCCAGGCTGCAGAGGACCTTCATGTTCTCCTGTTCTGGAAAGCTCTGTGTCCTTCCCCCATCCTCTACCCAAAGGCCTGCTCTGCATTCCCTCCATCCTCTAGCTGCTCCTTCACTTGTGGGCTCTGGTGTTGGCAGGTCTCATTGTCTTGGGTACCTTCTGGGGCAAGAGGGTGGGGAAGGCCAGTACCTGCACATGGAGCTCATACACCTCTCTCTGGAGCTGGGCAGGGCTCTGGGTGACCATGATGGCTCAAAGGCATTGTCACTCCCTGTCGGAGGAGATGCAACTGCAGTGCTGGCCGCACGCAGGGGCTGGAGCCTCTCCAAGTGGGGTCCCATTGCTCCTCAGGCCAATCTCAATCTCTTCCACAGACTGGGGCTGTCTCAGGGGCTGCGAGACTATCCAGGCTGCACAGCAATGCCACGTGGGGACTGGAACTAACTTCTTTTTATTTATTTATTTTAATTTTCTTTATTTTATTTACAATATAACTTATATTTAATAGTAGTACATATGTTTTCCTTCCCCCCCAATCTCTTCCCCCCAGCCTCCCTTACCCCCCAGCACATGTCCCCACCTGTCCCCCTCCCCCCCCCCAGTGTCTTTCATTCATTGGTTATGCTCATATGTATGAATACAAGTCCTTCGGTTGATCTCCCCCAGCATCTGCCACCCATCCACTCCAGCCTTCCCCCTGTAGCCTGACAGCCTGTTCGAGGACACCCTGTCTCTATATCAATCACTTCCCCCTGTTTCTTTTCTTCAAAAATATCTTGCCTCTGCATACTGAAAACAAATGTATAAGAGCAAAAAAGTTTGAGTGTCAGTTTCAATGTCCAACTGTTCTGAGTCCCAGTTTCAATGTCAAATAGGTTCTTCATGTGTACATGTCAGCAATGGTATCCAGATTGTGGACACATCGTGGCAATGAAAGATCCATCCTCTCTGGTATGGTCCTGGGCCTCCTGCAGCCACGCACAGCTGCCGACTGCTAGCATGGCAAGGTGTCATCAGCGTCCACCATCTCTGGACCGTCCTCGTGGCTGGAACAGACCCGTCAGTTCCTCACTGTCGCAGGAACCCATATGGTCTTGGAGTTGTTCTCTGCAAACACACAAACACATTCTCGACCAAAGGTTAATAAAGGGATCCTCTCTGCAAAATAGACTTGGGATTCTTTTTATTTTTGCCTAAATGATTTTCCTTTGGCTTATTTTGACACCATGAGTGTTTTTTCATGGGTGTCCTGAGGTTGGTTTTACAAATGGAATTTTCTCTTCTGGAGTAAGAATTTTCTACATGTATTTTACTTATTCGATATTTTTTTTCCCTTACGTGATATTACCCCACTGTCTCCCCCCCCCCCTTTTTTGGTTAATAGGGGCTTTTGGAAATTTTATCTTGCAGTCTTGGTAATTTTAAATTTTAATTTTTGCACACAAATATGACTGCTTTAGGTTCTTTGGATGTTAGGCAATTTTGCAGTGAGATGAACTACTAATAGATATTTTAGTTAATGTTTTAGGAAAAGCTTTTTGTCCAGTACAGTTAGATTTTCTTGAGTATTCACTTATTTCACTTGTCCAATTTAAATTAATCTGAAAACTTGATTACTATTTTACTGTCAATTTTAATACTCAAGCAGAAATCTTAGTTCACCCAGTAAATACTTGTGGAAAGGAATATTTGCATTTTTGAGTAGGTCCTCAGCATTCCTGGTAATAAACTAAATTTAGATATAAGGCAGCTATTGCTGGCCGAGTCTCTGTCTGCCACCTGGGTCCCGGTCTGAGTTGTGCGTGGGAGGCGTAGCAGCCGTGGGGGTAGGAGACCTTCCTCAGGAAGGGTGAGAATTCAAGCCCCTGCAGGGTTTGTGGATGAGGGTCTGTGCCCCACCTCTGTTGATCTTTTAGTTCTCTCCTGTTGGCCCCTCTGTGACTGTGCCTGACATAGGTTGTTCCTTCCCTGAGGAATCTTACCCGTCTCTGGCTAACCAGCCATCCTCCGGGGCCAAACAGGGTGATGTGAGGTTCAGTCCTGTCTCCTTTGTAGTCTATGCCCCAGTGGCCTCCACGTCCAGCACCTGCCTTGGGGTCCCCTCGCCTGCTGGCGGGGTCCCGGTACTGATCACATATCTCGGGTGACCCAGGTTTCTTCTCCAGAGAGGGAGGAACTAACTTCTATTGGGCGCCCAGGTCCATGCACTTTGCCTTGGACAGTGTGTGTGTGTGTGTGTGTGTGTGTGTGTGTGTGTGTGTGTGTGAGAGAGAGAGAGAGAGAGAGAGAGAGAGAGAGAGAATGCAATGGAAATGGAAAGACAGGTTCAGAGGGCAATAAAGAGAAGAGAGAGAGGAAAGAAGGGGAGGGGAGAAAAAGAGGAGAGAGTGAAAGAAAAGAGGCTGGAGGAAGAGAGGGAGAGGGAGAGGGAGTGGCAGGTTGTACAGGTATTAAGTGGGGCAGTCTGTACCTGTGGCCTGGGAAGGGCCTGAGAGGGGATGTGCATTCAGGAGCACAGTCCTGGGGATGGGCTGGAGGAGCAGGGTGTCCAAGTGAGAGCTGCAGACGTGGCTGCTGGGCTCAGGCTTGGGTGTGATGACCCAACAGAGGGCCTGCCACGGGACCACCCCGTGAGGGCTCAGCGCCTTCCCAGGGCTGCCCACATGCTCAACTGCTGCCCCACTGTGGGAAGAGTGCAGACTGGCAGCGGGCAGACTTAGGTTCAAACCTGGTGGGAACTTGAGATGTCTGCTTAGCTGATCTGAGCCTCAGCTTCCTCATCCATATATAGGGCTAGTGCTAGGAAAATGCCATATCATCATGGGTTTAACTCATTAATCCAAAGATATGTTTTTGGACAAAAACTGTTAGAGTATTAGAAAACACACAGCCATTGAAAGAGTGTAAGGAATGTTGCCACCCCCTGTCAAGCATAAGCTCAGGGTGAGGATGAGGCAGGCCAGCAGCCAGGCCGGGGCAATCACAGCAGCCCCTCCCACAGATAACTTCTCCCACAGATAACTTCTCCCACAGATAGAGGACATCTCGGCCCAGAAAAGCACAAAACCAGGTGGGCCACACCAGGACCAGCTGTGATGACGGACAGCCCCCGGCCCTGACACTGAGCCATCAATGGTGACCACAGCTCTGGAGGAGCCACCTGGAAAACTGGGGACTGTTCTGCTGGAACCATCCTGAGGCCTCCCCTCAGATTCCCACCTGTGAGAAAGAAACAAACCCCCAAGACAAAGGACCCAGTGCTGTCTCCCTGGGCAGCCACCCCTCCATTCCTTCCCCTATCTGTCCCCCACAGCCATGGACTCCTACTCTAAGGGACCCCACGAGACTTGCAACCTGGGGAGCAATGGGCAGTGGCAGCTCTTCGCACGCAGGCTAGTCTCCTCAACCTGACCCCAAGAGCCCCTTTTCTCTGACTCCCCAGAGAGCTAGGGCAGCCCAGCCAGGCTCTTCTGTTGCTTCTTCTATGAGAAACCCTTTCTTGTTTTCCATCCCAGCTTTAATAAAAGTTGCCTCATAGTCACTTGGGCTCGTGTTGTGAAATCTTTCCTGCACGAAGTCAAGAACCCACACACTGCAGCCGGCTGACCCCAGGCCGACCACGCAGGACCAGGTCCCTTCTGACAATGAAAGGAACGTGAATCTGCCCACCTCTGTTCTCAGTTCCCCACCCAATGCTTCTCTCCCTATGACTAGCCCTAATGCCAGGCAACAAGGCCTTGCATAAGGGCTGCTGCCCGCTGAGCCGTGGTGACTGGATGCCTAGAGCTGGGAAAGTGTTCTGGCTGCCCAGGGTCAGAGCTGCTGCCGTGGTGGCCATCCTCAAAGGTGCCCTGACTCACCATTCATGAGGCTGTAGAGAAGGCAGTTGGGTTTGCCCCTGTCACCATCCATGGCTACCACTGTCAGCACCTCAGAGCCTTTGGGAATAGGAGCAGCAGCTGGAGGCTAGGGTGGTGCTAGGGCCCTCCCCCCACCCCAGACCTGCCCTGTCAGACAGGGTGGGGGTTGCTGGCCTCACCCAGCGACACTGCAGGCCTCCATGGGTCCCTCCTCTCTGGGGAGCTCACAGGACCGTTGGCCTTGCAGGGACTCTCAGCCACAGACTTCTTACTTAGCCTCCTTCCTCCTGTCTCCCACTCAGCCCTCAGCCCTGTCCCACCTCCAGCTTCACCCCCTCTTCTCACCCATGTTTTGCCTTTGGAGGTATCAAAGGGGAGGCAGGAGGCTGGTAGGAGGGGCCAGCACAGAGGTGTCCCACGTGAAATCCAAAATAAGGCTTTTACTTGGTTCCAGGGTGCACAGTTAGACAAGCCCTATTGACCTTGGCCTGACACCCTTTCTATGAGCTCTCCTCAGGCCCTCTTCTGGCTAGTCCTCAGCAGCACAGAGGACCCCCTGTCTCCCCTCCTACCAATCCCAGTGAGGAGGGGGTGGGGAGAAGGCCAGCACTCTCCCTCTCTCCTGCGAGGAGGGAGCATTTCTTTCCCACTTGGGCCTGTCACAGGAATGGTCCTCAGTAAGGGTTTTCCATTGTCTTACAAAGTCAGGGATAATCCAAAACTGGGGATGAGAAAATGGGGAATGCAGCTCAATTCCACAGGAGGCCTCAGCCAGGGCCCTGGAAGTCTGGAGCTGTGGTCTGGGAGACTCTATGATGTATACGAGGAAGGCATGCCCATGAGGGGGTGCACAGCATGGGAGCAGGGAGGAGAAGCTCCTACCTCAACCCAGATATGGGAGGGAGGTGCCATGGCTGAGCCCAGAGGGCAAGGGCCTCAGGTCAAGGGCATGTTTCAGGCAGAGGGATAAGGCAGTGCTGGGCTGGGGGCGTGAGGATGGTGAAAGCTCAGAGAGGGGGAGTTGTGAGGCTGGGTTTTGGGTGCTTCTCCCAAGAGGCAGAAGGAACGCACAGGAGTCCTAACACTGAGGTGAGAGCCTGCACGTGGCGAGATGGCTGGGGTGGGCCTTGGAGCTGAGCCTGTGTGATATCCAACAAGGGTCAAGTGCTTTGGCAGCAAACTATGGGAGAACCACTGTCTGAGGGGCCCAGGATCCAGGCCTAGGGGTGTGCAGGCCTGGGGAGTGTGTGGCCTGGGAGGTAAGCGGCCTGAGAGATGAGCCTGGGGGGTTGAGCAGGCCTGGGGTGTGTGTAGGCCTAGGGGGTGTGCAAGCTTGGGGGGTGCGTAGGCTTGGGGGTGTGCAGGCCTGGAAGGTAAGTTTGTGGGTGAGCAAAGGCCAGGGCTGAGGTCATGCTGGGATGTGAGTTTCCAGGCGTATGGAGGAGACCGGGCCTGTGTCACCACAGTGACACAAATGCGGGAAAGATGCTCCCAGATCAAGGCTGTCACCTCCCTCCCAGCCTCTTGGCGGCCTCTGCAGGGCCGATCTCTGGGCGGGTTTGAGTTGAGTGTGAATGAGGGGGGAATGCCTGGAACAGTCTTACACCCAGTGGTGCCTGCATAGGAGCACCTGCTTCTTCCCCTAAGGCTTCCAGAGGCAAACACACCTGTTGCCTGGAGCCTTCGAGGAGCGGAGGTGGGGGGGGGGGGGGAATAGTCACCCACCGGAACCGTGTCCTTGTACACGTAGCCATGGAAGGGAGTGCCCACAAACACGGGGCCCGCATCCTGCATGTCCTCCACACTGATCGTGACCGTGATGGTGGCTGAGAATACCACAGCTGCACCCCGCAGCCGCCTGCCGCAGTCCTGGGGAGGAACCGGGAGCAGAGAGGGTGGGCTCCAGCCAACAGACTTTACAGCATGGGTTTCTGCCCCTGGCGGGGGAGCTGCCCTCTGAGTGATGTTTGCTTCTCCCCTCCTCTCCCCCCAATAGTTCCCCTCCCAGAGGCACATTGGGGGATGAGACTATGCCAAGGCCTGGCCATATCTGGCTCTCAAAGGAGTTCTCTCTCCAGAGAGGTCACGTTGGACAAGTGGCAAAGGAGGAAGTCCCCTCCACCCAGCCAGGAGCCAAACCTCACCCCCTCCTGGACCCACTATAGTCTGACTGGCCCTGCTGTGTGGAGCCTGGCTGACAAGTGGCCATGCTCTTGTCCCTGGGCACAGGTCGGTGGGGGAGCCTTCCTGGGCACCTGAGCCCAGTCTCTGGAGAAAGCAGCTGCTCTGAGCACTTGCGGAGCTGCAGCCTCACACCACACACTGGAGCATGAAGACTGAAGCCTCAGGGACAGGTTAACAAGGACACCAAGGCCCCAAGAGGTAACTGGTCACACAGAGGAAGGCCAGGTGAGCTGGCCTGGGGGTGAGCCTGGGGGTGTGCAGGCCTGGGGGCTGTGAGGGTCTGAGGGGGTGTGAGGAGCTGGGGGAGACTGGGCCTGGGGCTGTGTGGGCCTGAGGCTATGCAGGCCTGGGCGGGAGGGGGGGGGGCCTGGGGAGTGAGCAGGCCTGGGAGTTATGAGGGCCTAGGAGTGTAGGGGCCTTGGGGGTGTGAGGGCCTAGGGGTGTGCAGGCCTGGGGGCGGGTGTGGCCTGGGGGGTAAGCGGGCCTGAGAGGTGAACCTGGGGGGTGAGCAGGCCTGAGGGGTGTGCAGGCCTAGGGGGTGTGCAGGTTTGGGGGGTGTGTAGGCTTGGGGGGGGTGCAGGCCTGGGAGGTAAGCTTGAGGGTGAGCAAAGGCCAGGGCTGAGGTCATGCTGGGATGTGAGTTTCCAGGCGTATGGAGGAGACCGGGCTTGTCTGTCCCCAGAGAAGAGCATACATCCATGTCTGTGTGGAATCCACTCAATAGACATTGCAGCTATGCATGGCCCCACCCTGACCCAGTTACCTGCTCTCTAAAGTGCCTGGTCTGCTGTAGGATGAGCCCGCTGCCAACAAGTGCAGCTTCCCTGGCAAAGGCATGCCCCCATTCCTCCCTGGTACCTGGGCAACCACAGTGACAAAGTGGGCCCAGGCCTTCTCGTAGTCTAGGGTGGTCCCCGTCCGGAGGCGCAGCATGCCGTTGTGGCGGTCCACAGTGAATCGGGTGGCTGGCATGTTCTGTAGGAGTGAGGGGCAGTTTGGTCTTGGGGAGGGACCAGCGGGCTCCAGGATTCGGGCTCTGCTTCCAGAAGGAGGCCTGTAGTGTCCTGGGTCCCAGGGACTCCAGCCTCGGCCTGAAACTCAGCCTCTTTGGCCTCCGGATCCCCCTTGTTAGGGCTCTGGGTTCCCTCTGTCCCTCCCTCAGTCAGAACCAGAGGGTCCCTTCCAGAAGCCTTAGATCATCTAGGAAACAGCTGGGTCTAGCTCTGGGTGCACCTGGCCTGCAGGTCCCAGCAGGTGGAGTGTCAGCACAGAGCTCTCCCTAGAGGGGTGGGATCTTCAAACTCTACCAGCTGAGCATGAGGGCCAGTCCCAGGAGCGCCTCGGGGGAGGAGGGGAGGAGGGGACAGGAGATGATCTGTCTGAAAGAGGGGCCTCCGTGTTGGAAGTTGTTGTTGGGACTTTATGAGGATTTAATCCTCACAACTACCCAGTGAGGATGCTTCCATCTTCCCCACCTCACACGTGAGGAAATGAGTTGGGAACGTCAGGTGGCGTTGGAAGACCCTTAAGTGGGAAGTGGTTAGATTTCTCCAGCATCTGCGGATCCCAAGAGATTTTCCCCTCTAACTTGTGTTTAACCACCAAGGTGTGTTGCCTGGGAAATGGTGAGAGAAATTGAGTCAATATGGAGAGAAGATGGATGGATGGATGGATGGATGGACGGACGGACACACAGACAGGTTGGGCTTCACAGCTGAGAGCTGCCCTTTCCTACTGCAGCTCCAGGTGCAGGAGCTTTCCCCTTGCGGGGGTGGGTGCACAGAATTATGTGCCCAGGATTCTCCTGGGGAAGGGTTTTGGGGGAGAACTGCGAGTCCTGGAGATCAGGGAAGGGGAGCCAACCAACTCAGAGGAAGGTAGGAGGGGTGCAGTCAGGTGCAGACAGCCTCCTCCTGGCCCCTCATGTGCTCACCTGCCTGTTCTCCCCCTGCGTTTACTGAATCCATAGGATCTGATGTGTCATTTCTGATAATTTGGGGACTAGTAGAGGCACTGACCTAAGGCCTGGTGATGGAAGGGTCAGCCATTTGTCCCTGCCAGCCCAGACCTCTGGTACAGACACACATGTGCCCTGCTCACCTGCAGGAAGTAGGTGAAACTTCCTCCAGATCCCGTGTCCTTGTCCAAAGCATGGACCTCAAAGATACTGCTCCCAGCAGGTGTGTCCTAAGGGATGTCACAGGGGTCAAGCCTGGGACAGGGGCAGGATGCTGGGGAGCTGGGGTGCGGAGGGTCATGGAAAAGTGGGTCAGGAGAATGAAGGGCTAAGAAGAGGTGGGAAGGCAGTGATGAACCCAGGAGCCCTGGGCAGGGGCAGGGGTATGTCAGGCAGGGGGCAGGTTGGAGGGAAGAAAGAGAAAGGGAGGAGCAAGCAGAACCTCCCAACCCCCAGCACAGCCTCAAAGAAAGAGGAAACTAAGACTCCAAGGCGATAAAATGTTTAAATATGAATGGAGAAAAGGGTTAATAAGCATTGACATAATCAGTCTGACCAGGAATAAAATCCATACAATTGAAAACCAAAATAAAATATCTTTCTCCCACTGAAGCAAACACTTAAATATGTGAAAGTCCAAATGTGGCAGAACCAGGGAGAAGCCACATCAGGAGCGCAGCTCCCACACCCTGGAGTAGCAACAATACTCAGGCATTCACACTGCAACCCAGTAATTCCAAATCTTGGCTGTATTTTTAGGAAATAATTCTAATTAGAGAGAAAGAACTGTTGTGTTCAGAGCTTGATGTTTCTTATAGCAAAAATTTAAAGTATCTTAAATATCCTATATAATAAATGGCTAATATGCAAATAGATTGAAGAGCAGAAAGACTGGTCGCTATGAAGCACACTGACCACCAGGGGGCAGACACTCAATGCAGGAGCTGCCCCCTGGTGGTTAGTGTGCCAGAAACTGGGCTGGCGAGCACAGCGGTGGTGGTCAGAGCCTCTCCCACCTCTGGAGCAGTTGGACATCCCCCGAGGGCTCCCAGACTGCAAGAGGGCATAGGCCAGGCTGAGCCCCTACATGCTAGTGCACAAACTTCATGCACCAGACCTCTAGTCTAAACATAAAGGAACAGTTCCATAAATGGTGCAAGATTCATTTAACAGACACTATTAAAATTATAATTATGCAAACTTTAAAAGTAATGGGGGAATGCTTATAAATTAAATGGAAAAAAGTATACAGAAAGCATGCTTAGTGTATTCCAATTATCTAAAACACACAGGAAATAAACCCAATAATCACAAAACAGCTGGAAGGAAATACACTGAAATTTAACAATGCAACCTCAACCTGGAGGGGTTTGAGGTGGTCTGGAAACTTTTTTTTAGAGTGAAATAGCATTTTTATTATGTAACAAAACTTTCTAAAGACAAAAGTATCTAAGTGTAGATTGGTCAAAAACTGATTCTGAATTTTGTAAAAAGATGTAAGAACAAAGTCTAAGGAAAGGCCTTGCCACTTTGCCAGTGGGAATGGTTGAGAAGTCATCTGGAACATCCCATAAGTCAATATTGACTCAGATTCAATGAAACTTACAGTTCATTTTTCCTTAACCCACCAAAACGAATGCATTCTATTTCTGGCTAGTGTGAATGGAAACTTTTTTCTCTCTAATTTTATACATATTTCACATTTCCATAATAAACGTACATTATGATTTGGAAAATGATAAGTGAACATTCCTTTGTGGGGAATGCATGTGTGAGGAATGGCAGTGGGGGGATTCGAGGGAGGACCCTCGGGACAGTGAATGATGGGAGGCCCCTGACTCAGTGCCAGGGCCCCTGAGCCAGGCTATGGCATCCCCAAAGGGCAGCCAGGGTCTGGGGCATGAATGCATGGGGCCTGCCTTGGGCCAAGTTCACCTCAGGAATCTGGACCATGTACGGCTCCTGGAGGAACCTGGGTGCCTCATCATTGACATCAGTCACAAGATCACGACTTTCTCTGCCACCTGAGGAGGGCAAATGGGACAGAAATTGGGGAGTGAGGCCTTCTGGGTGATAAAAGGAAAGTGGCCCCTAGTATCTCTACCCGTCTTCCTCCCTTCTTTCCTCCCTCTAATCCCCCTCTCTTCTTTTATTCATTCATACATTATTATTAAGCAACTACTTGGTGCCAAGCACTGTGCTCCATCCCAGAGGCCGAAGATACAGTCTCATGGCGTGTATTTTGCAAAATAAGATGACAGGGCAAAGGCCAGCATGTAAAAGTAGGTGAGGATACATTCAGTGATGACAGGCCTGACCCCGGACACCATGCCCACCTTGCCCAGGTCAGTGCATCCTGAGGGCCGGGTGCACAATACTGGAGGTGGCAGTCAGGGCCTAGAGAGGGATCTAACCAGTCTGTGGGTAGGCAGGAAGGAGCCTTGCAGTGGAGTAGGAGGTAAGCCCACAGCAGTGTGTCCCCACAGCAGTGTGTCAGGCAAGAGGACCAGAGGGAAGGAACACCACTACCAAAGAAGGAGGAGGGACCTAGTGAGCTCAGAGAACATAGTAGGTTGTGGCTGATGTTGGTGGAGAGAATGTGGAAGGGAGAGCAAGGCCAATAGTGCCCCACAGGGAAGCCCTGAATGCCAGGCTGCAACTTGGGTTTTCTCCTGAGGGGGTGGGGGCAGCTGCTAGTGCTCTTGAGCAGGTCCTGGCCAGGCCCAGGTTCTGGATATCCTTGGCCGAGCTCTGAGGGAAGGTCTAGGAGCCTGCAGGCAGCACGCCCCTGCAATTGCAGGGAAGAAGCGTGGTAGGGGCTGGGAGAATGTGTCTGTGGGGAAGTAGTGAGGGAGAAGCGGGCTTGGGGCCCCAGAAAGTCTGCGTGGGTGACAGGTGGCAGAGCCAAGAACAGGTGGAGGAGGCAATGGGAAATACTCCAGGAGACACTGAAGCGCCTGGCTTTCTCCTCTACACCCCTTCTTACTGGCTTCCTTGCCTGCAGCCTCTCCTATAGCCACTCCTAGGGGCACACGGGACAGGTCTTGCTGGGCCTCAGCTTGGATTGCAGGGAGTCCCATCCCCAAGGAGGCGGGATTGGGAAACTGCTCAGGCCCGGGCTGCAAGCTGCCAGGGGCTGGCCCCGGTGTTTGCTCACCAGGTTCAGGCCATCGGAAATGCTGATGATGGCTTCGATCTCGTTCTTCATCTGTGAAGCACAGGACTGAGTGTCCAGGAGAGACACACCCTAGAGACTGAGGCTGGGGGGACCCTCCCTGCTCCCCTGAGTCCGAGAGAGGCTGGAGCAGGGCTGGGTGCCCCAAAGCTGCCTCTGGCCATGCTTTTTTTCAGGGCTTTGCACACAGGTTCTCCTAATCCAGGGTACTGCCAGGAGCCAGCAGAAAATGGCCTCTGGCTACAGCAGGAACACAGAGGGTCCCAGGACTTCAGTGGGGAAGGTGTTGAGGTTTCCTCTCTCTCCTCGGCTCAGGGCTAGTGGTGGCTGGCAGGAGCCCACCGACAGGTCCAATTCTGTGGACAGCCAGGTCTGTCAGCTGGTGTGGGGGCCCTACCTTGTCACTGCAGGTTCGAGGGTGCAGAAGGTAGAGTTCTACCAAACTCAGACCCCCCCCTAAACCATGCAACTAGCCCTGGTCAGCCTGAGTTTTTGTGGCTTATAAGACCTCTCCAAGGACCATGGGGTGGGGGGACACCTTTCACCCACAGATACTGGTCTCCATGTCAACAGGCTGCAGCCTCACACCTCCCCATACCTCTCCGTCCAACTCTTCAATCAGGGTGATGTTTCCAAAATTGGGGTCAACAGAAAAGACACTTCTAGTGCTGGTGTCAAAGCTGATGTGGTAGGAAACAGGTTCGCCCTCAGGGTCTGTTCCGTTCAGCCCTTACACATGAGAGCCTGGAAGGTGACACAGAAGCCTGGAATCTGGAACCCAATTTTTCTTAACAATAGTAGCAGCTCAGAACAAGGATCTTCTGTTTATACAGTGAATATGTGAATATGCAATTCAGAGCAAAAGCCCAGCCTGAGCAGGCAGGGTTGCAGCCTCCCCACTGCTTCCCATTGGGATGTGAGGAAGAAGGTGTGAGCACTAGCCAATCTATAGAGATTGCCCAGGGGCTCCGGTCCCCTTGCCTCACTCTGGCTCTGGGAACTTGGAGACAAGAACCTGAGGGGAAGAGGGTGATGTGGGGTGAAGGGTTGGGGTGAAGGGTTGGGTGCACTGTTCAGGCAGGAGTAGTAGCTCTTGACAGAGGAGCCCTCAGGCCAGGTCATCTCCTTGGGGCCTGCATGCGAGCAAGTGGCTTGCACTCTGCTGTCCTTTTGCTCAGGCTTCCCAGCCCAGAGGGAAGGGAGGATGTGCAGGTCTCTCTCCTCCTCTCCTCTCTGTGTAGCCCAGGCAGGTGGGTGTTCTCAGGCCATTTTAAAGCCTAAAGATCTGCAACTCTAGGAGTCAGCACATGTGGTCAAGGTCATGCCAGTGGGCACTGGACAGCCAGGCCCAGCAGTGACCTTCATGTGCCAAGCCCGTGCCTCGGAGCATGCCTATGTGCCTGTGGTCTCCACACCCACCAGCTCAGGTGTCCAGGGCAGCCTTGAGTTCCGCCAGAGCTCTGGGAACTCAGAGCACAAGTGGGCCCAGGGGGCCGGGCAGCTGACACCTGTCTCCACAGGCTCCTGGGATGTGCCATGTCTGAGGAATGAGGGCCACCCCTCCTAAGGCCGCATGGGCCCCTGGGGGCTCCTCACCGACAGGTGTCCTCTGGGAGGCTGAATAGGGCCATGTTTCCGTCAGAGCTGCCCACCCTATTGTCGAAGAAGTGGGGGGCGAAGTTGACCTTAGCTGGGAAGAAAACAGAGCAGGTGGCTCCCAGACATGAGGGGACACCTTCGCCCAGCTCTAGGGGTCTGGCTCACCCCTGGCATCTTGGGACCCTCTTGCGGGGGAGGTCTCTTTGCCACACCCCCTGTCTGCTTGTCAGGGACAAGGACTGTCTCAGGCATCGGCCAAATAAAACCCACCAATGGGCAATGGGAACCCAAGCAAGAAAGGGGCCTGGCTGGCATCCTCTGTTTCTCCCCCCGCCCTCTCCCTCGCCTCCCCTCCCCACCCCCCAGGCCGGGCAGAGCAGCCATCTAACCGCTCCCCCCTCCCCCCTCCCCCACCGGTTCCTGAAGCAGCAGTGGGCAGCTGGGCCTGGGTCCCCAGCCCAGGTCTGCAAGCTGCCAGCCTCCGGGAGCATCACCCCCACCAGCCCGGCCCCACCCCCCGCCCCAGCACCTCTGTGCCCAGTACCGCGTCCTGGACAGCGCTGCCCACCCCGTCCCGCTCACCTAGGCAGAGGCGCAGCAGCGCCAGGGCCAGGGCGACCCGCATGTCCCCGCGAGGAGCCTCAGAGGTGCGGGGGTGGGAGGAATGGGCGGGAGCGCTGCGCGGTGACCCGCTGGGAGGCGGAATAGCGCGGGCCGCTGCGGCAGGGTGCGGGGGAGAGAGGTGAGGGGACGAAGACTGCGCTCGGGTCCAAGCCCGCCCGGCCTCCTGGGGGACAGACCCGCGCTGCGAGGGTCTGAGAAGGAGGGGAAAACTGGGCTGTAGAGTCCCCAAGCCCCTGGGGCGGCCCCGCAGGGGACCCCCTCGCAGGAGCTTCCTTGCTTCAGGAGAGTGGCGATGGGAGCCAGTCTTCCCACCCCGAAGAGCCGGGAACAGAGCTCCCAGAAGAGGGAAGAGAGCGAGCCTAGGCATGTGGGCGGGGCCTGCCTCGGGGAAAACCCTGGGTTCCCGGTTAAGGGTTCCGGGTTCCGGGGAGAGTCCTGGAGGCTGTTGTCTCATCCCCACTCACACCACTGCCCAGACTAAGAACCAGGAGAGCAGCCCACTCCAGCCCTTCCTTCTGCGAACTGGGGATTGGGGCGGGAGGGAGGCGAATCGGGGTCCCAGAGAGCTTGGCAGCTTCGTACTCATCCTAACTCTTCATGAACCCCTGGGGCGTTGCCCTTGGCCCGAAGGTGCACTTTGTGTCACAAAATGCTGGTGTCCCACAACCTATCTCTGGATGAGGACTGCCGCCTTCTGCAGGCCCCCAGTTCCTGGAAGCAGGGCAAGAATCTCCTGGCCAAATGCCTTGTCACTGGGCCCAGAAGAGCTCCCTTTGTATCCTGGCCCATCTCCTCACCAAGTGGCTTCTCTCTTCTCTGTCCATTCAATCCACAGACTTGCACAGGAGAGGGACAGAGAAGGGCCCACCCGGCTTGTCACTATCACTCTATCATCTCATGTGACCGGCACACATCTCCCTCTCCTGGTATAGGTGTCCCTGCTGTAGAAAGGGGAAAGTAGCTGAGACCGGTTTGGCTCAGTAGATAGAGCGTCGGACTGCGGACTGCAGGGTCCCGGGTTCGATTCCGGCAAGGGCATGTACCTTGGCTGCGGGCACATCCCCAGTAGGGGGCGTGCAAGAGGCAGCTGATCAATGTCTCTCATTGATGTTTCTGACTTTCTATCCCTCTCCCTTCTGCTCTGTAAAAAATCAATAAAATATATTTAAAAAAAAAAAAAAAGAAAGGGGAAAGTAAAGCACAGAGAGGTGAGTCTTGCCAGAGCTCACACAACCACACAACCAGTGAGGGGCAGAGCAGGGTTTACATCCACGTTGGGTTGGGTTCAAAAACAGTTGAAGCTCTTCCCTCTGCAGAAGGTGACTGAAGCTGCTGAGTTTTCAGCTGAGCCCCTTGCGCACACATCCCTTCCACAGCTCTGGCTTTATATTTGCAGTTTATATTGTCTTCTCACAGAAATGGCGCCCTTCCATCGCACAGGCTCACATCTGCTAGAGGGACTAGCCATCCGGGCTTGCCTGGGACTGAGGGTTTTTAACATGTGGGACCTTCAATGCTACAGCCAGAAACATCTGGGGTGAATGGACAGAGTGGTCATCCTCAGACCCTGAGAGCCCAGGAAACATCAGCTCTCCATGGAGGCCTCAGCACGGCCTGATCCTGGCCTTAAGGGGGGCTTGATGGCTTGGTCTGTCATAGATTCCTTGGAAGGATAGATTCCCTGGTGTGGGATCTGGACTTGGCCTTCCGGACAGACCCTGCTCTGTCTCCAGCACATCAGTCACCTGGCCTCTCCCAGGCCAACCAACATGCAGAACCACAGATCCCTCTCCATGAGTTTCCCACCATAGACCTATGGTGAAATGCCAATCAGGCAGGTCCCTCTAGGGAAGGACCTCTAGAGCAGGTCACAACTAGAGCAGATCCCCCTAGAGCAGGTCACTACTAGAGCAGGTCACTCTAGGGCAGGTCTCTCTAGAGCAGGTCATGACTGGAGCAGGTACCTTTAGAGCAGATCACCACTAGAGCAGGCCCCTCTAAGGAAGGTCCCTCTAGAGCAGGTCACTACTAGAGCAGGTCACTCTAGGGCAGGTCTCTCTAGAGCAGGTCATGACTGGAGCAGGTACCTTTAGAGCAGATCACCACTAGAGCAGGCCCCTCTAGGGAAGGTCCCTCTAGAGCAAGTCTGACTAGAGCAGGTCCCTCTAGAGCAGGTCCCTCTAGGCAGGTCCCTCTAGGGCAGGTCCTTCTAGGGCCAGCCCCTCTACAGCAGGTCATGACTAGAGCAGGTCTCTCTAGGGCAGATCATGACAAGAGCAGATCCCTCTAGAGCAGGTCATGACTAAGACAGATTTCTGTAGGGCAGGTCATGACGATAGCAGGTCCCTCTAGCGTAGTTCTCTTTTTGAGCAGGTCCCTCTAGGGCAGTTCCCTCTAGAGCAGGTCACTCTAGAGCAGGTCAGGACTAGAGCAGGTTTCTCTAGAGCAGGTCCCTCTAGGGCAGATTACGATTTGGGCAGGTCCTTCTAAGGCAGGTATCTCCAGGGCAGGTCCCTCTAGAGCAGTTCCCTCTAGGGCAGGTTTCTCTTACTCCACCCAATAGCAAAGGATGGAGACCCTTACTCATGACCCCTGTTCAGATCCACAGCATATTGAATCACTGAGTTGAGCAAAAAAGGTTGCATTTTGATGTAGAAATGGATCTTTTCGGGTCTGACATCTTGTAACTTGACACCTCCCACCTCTGGTCCATAAGGGGTGGTGTGCTTTGACTGGTTAAACAGCAGATGAGCCAATGACCTTTTCTGGGGTTGGAGCCACTGACAGCAAGCCTAACCATTGTCTCTGGAGCTGACCCAGGCTACCAGGATGATAGTAAGCACAGGGCCAGCCCCTGACTAAATTGAATCCTGAAACTCAGGGTCCCAGGAGTTTCCTGCTATTCTCAGGGCAGGGACGTGATGCAGGGTCCCCATGGCCACAGCCAGGGCCTGTGGAGCACTGACCAAACCATACATGGACTCTCCAGCCCCAGGAAGGGCAACCTCAGTGGTTTGTCTCAAGATAAGCTGGGAGATGAGTCAGCAGAGAGGTGGGCATAAGGGGCTGTAATGTGTGCGGCGCCAATAGGAGGCCCTGCAGTGGCTGGAATGAAACCACTCCAGGAAGCCTGGTCCTGTTTGGTGGTAGCAGATCTGTGACCATTTGGCTTCTATTGCAGAACCAGGCCTTTCTTGTCTGACTTACTGTCCGTGGGAGGCTCTCAGTCTCATTGCAGAGGCGGGAACCTGAGGCCCATGTGGGCACATGACAGAGCCATCATTTGAACCCTACTCTGTCTGGGAAGATTGAAGCTGTCAGCAGTACAGGGTCCCACAGTCAGGAAGTTTGAGCCCCTTGAGTTGCCATGGAGACTGCACAATTTCTCTAATGGCACCACTGTAATCTGCAAACATAGCTGGATTCTTCAAGGAGTCAGGGCTGCTGAGAAGTCCAGTTTTCTAACTAAAAGTCTTTTTCAGATGTTTGGGGTTTCTTTGTCATCTCAAAGGGTTCCTGAGAGCCTTGAATTGCCATATGCACATGATTACCCTGTAGACTTACCAATTAAAACCCATGTGGCGAGCTTTGGAGGCTGCTCCCCAGTTGAGAGGGGAGGGTGCTCCGGGCTCTTACAGCTATGCAGGCACCTGTTTGCATGGGAGCTGGGTTCCCTTTGGCTGTTTCCCAGGTAGCTCCAGCCCTTTGGCTGTTTCCCAGGTAGCCCCAGCTCTTGTATATCACTAAGCCCTTTGAGGACCCAGCCCTTTCGCCCTTTGCCTACTTTCCTTTGTCCTTCTAACTCTATAAGCACCAGCTTATGGTGGGGGCAGAGCAGATTTTCGTCAGTAACCTGCTGCTTAATTGGTCTCTGCTTAATTGGCTCAATTAGTAACAGGCATTGCAGACCCTTGGTTGTCCGGTTACACTTTTATTTTTGCATCTAATGTCTGACTTTCCCTTCTGACTGCACCCTCAGAAGGCTGGGCTTCAGGCCTGGGGCTTTCGGAGTGTAAAAAGAGAGTTGGCTCAGCGGTTGGGCACATGGCATTTGAATTGTTCCTCCTGGTTGAGTCTCCAGTACAGGTGTTTAATTTTGTGTGAGATGTTTTTCTTTTCCTGTTTTGGAGGGTGTGGGAGTGGACAATAGAGGAAGGAGCAGAGCTGGCTCTCTGGCATTGCTGGAAGGTGAGGGTCCGTTTGCTAAGGAAGCTCTCAGTGAGAGCCCTGCACACCCAGGAATGGTCTTGTCCACACAGCCCACAAGCTGCCACATCTCACCCTCCCATCTGTCTGCCTGGCCCACTGTCCTGCCTTCATCCCAGCAGGCCCCTCTCCCTGCCTGCATTCGCCTCTGCTCATGAGCGTCTGTGGCTCTTCTCATCAGAATAAACTCTAAATATCTGATGGCTTCCAGGGGCTCACAGGGCCCCGCAGTGAACCCCCCCCCCCCTTTCTCTTTGTCCCTTGGTGTTGCTGTCCAGTTGCTGAATTTTACTCAAATACTTAAGTTTTCCTGCCTGGCCCTTGCTGCACCCCTACTTCACCTCAGACAGACAGATAGACACCTTCTCTCCCAGCTGGAGCTCCCCCAGAACTCAGGTCAGGCATCAGTTCCTCCTTTCTCCATTCCTCCCCACGGTGCTCCCAACTCTGTAGAACTGTAATGGCTCCTCAGCTCCAGCCTCATGACGTATCCCAGCCTCAGGGCCTCAGAGCCTCCCAGTCTGACCAATGCCAACTGGGAGGGTGAGAATGAGTGTGTGAGGCATGTGCCTGTGACTGAAGCTCGGAAAGCAAGCAAGGGCTGCTGGCTGCCCTGGGACCACATCTCCAAGGCTGCGCAGAGCACTGCTTCCCATCAACCCTGCATCTGGTGGCCTGGCAGGCTGACATGTGTGTGAGGCTTACCTTTCGGGAGAATCCGATTGAAGGGAGCTTTACTGAGATATAAGCCTCTCAGACCTGGGCCATCTGCCCTTCTGAGCCTCAGCCCTGCAGCTCTGCATTCATCGTGTACACAAACACTCCTCCAGGTTGGGGCAGGGAGGCAGGGTCTTCCCTGAACCAAGCCCACTCCTCTGCCCCTGTGAGCCAGCCCTTTGTTTGTGGGCACTTTACATCCATCTACTAGTTGGAGCCTCCTGTCTGCCCTCTCAGTAGGTCCTGTGAGCTTTATTTCACAGAAAAGAGGAATCCTGGGCAGGGCTGGGACTTGAATCCTGAGGTGTTGGTGCAGGCCTTGCTACTGTCACTAGTTCGAATTCTCCCCACTCCGCATTGGGTGTGCTGTGGTGAAGGGCTTTCCTTGAGCAGAACCTTGGGGCTCATATCCTCTGACAGACTTGCCTAAACAAAGATGTGCATGCATTTTGCTTATTATTTGTTGGATTATTATTCACTAGAGGCCCAATGCACAAAATTTGTGCAAGGGGCTTGGCCCTTGCAGCCCAGCCTTCATTTGAAAGGTCATAGAGAAGGCAGTTTGGCTGTCCAGTCTAGTTAGCATATTATTCTTTTAATAGAGGCCCAGTGCATGAAAATTCATGCATTGGAGTTGGGGTCCCTCAGCCCGACCTGCCTCCTCTCATGGTCTAGGAGCCCTCAGGGGTGGGAGGCAACCTGGTAATCAAGGGGAAGGCGATGCCCATCACACCTCTGCTGCTGCCACTGCCAGTAGCACAAGCCTCGACTGGCCCTGGTTACCTGCGCCTCAGGCTGGCCCTGGGTGGCTGGGGGCTGAGGAGACTGGGGTACTCCAGAGGCAAGCACATAGACCAGCCGGGCCCACCTGGGGGTGGGCCCAGCCTTGCCATGTGCCTGCCACCCCAGTGGGGACTGGGCACCACTATCTTGTGGCTGTGGACGCTGCCATCTTTGAGAGTGGGGCAGTCAATTAGCATATTCCCTCTTTATTAGATAGATTCCTACCCACTCTCATGGGGAAGATAGGAAAGGACCCCTCAGGGGCCTTTGGATACAAGTGGAGAGGTGGGCACATGTGGAAGGGTGGAGCCCCTGCAGCCAGTCAGCTGCCCTGGGGAGCTTGCTTTCTGCACCCTGCAGGCTCTAAAGGCTCTAGATGTATGTGTCCTGGGAGAATCCTGTCTGTGCCACAGGGGCCAGGTGGGGACTGAGGCAAGGTGGGCTGAGCTTGGTTCACAGTAACTCTGATGGTTGGTGGCACAATGGGACCAGGATCTGAAATTCTGGAACTTCCCAGGGCCCTTACTGCTCAAGAGGAAGCCCTCCAACACCCAGCTCACAGCAGTGAAGGTTGAAGGAGGAGAATGGAGGCCTTTAGAACAGTGATAGGGGGGGGGGGGCCTTCCCAGGCCTTGTCTTTTCCTCACCAGCTTTTATATCTCTGATGCTGATGTGAGTCCCAAGGTGCTAGGTTATTTGTTCAAGGACACTCAGAAAGACAAGCATTCCAAGCTCTTCTTTCTTTATTGTGACTTTTCTGAAAGGCAGGGCAAGAACAATCCAATGTAGCATGGGAATGCTGTGTCTTTAAGGAGGAGACCGGTGGTTTGGGGCAGAAGCTTCCAGAGCTAGAATTCCTAGGGCCTTTGCCTCAGTCCCAGGTCAGGGAGGATCTGGGAGAGCCAGGGGATTCTGGGCGCCTCAGGATCTGAGCCTTGCTTGGGAACCATTAAACCTGTGGGAGCGCCCCGGGCACCACCCAGAAGGGGGACTCTGGCTTGAACTTGCATGGTTTGCAGATCCTCACACGGTGCCCTGGGAAGGAGCAACAGGCAGACACAGCAGGCAAAGCCAGGGGTGGAGAGAGGGGAACACAATTAGAATTCACTTCTAGACACAATCTTAAAAAAAATCAAAGCATGAATCAAACTCTACCCTCCTCCCCGAGGCATAGACTAGGCCTCCAAGCACAACCAGCCCAGGCTATTTCATCTGTCAGAGAGAAATCTGATTTCCTCACAGGAAATGGAGAGAAGGTGGCTTAGCTGCTGGGTTGGCTCTACCAAGAGCAGAGTCCATTGAGGCTAAGGGGCCGGGTGTAGGCCCTGCCCACATGCATGCAGGCCCTCGCACCCTCAGACCATCTTTCAGCAATGTGTGTGACAGAACTGGGACGAATTTATGGACGAACAATCCACAAAAAGAAAAAAACTGCATGCACTAAGGTATTCTTCAGAGTTTTGTTTTCAATAATGGAAAAATTTAATAGTAATAAAGCACTATGATTATGAAGACTATGTCGCAACACGAAAAAATGATTATGATGTAGTGTGAATTTTAAAATTTAAAGAATGATATACAATAAAAAATAAAACCAGGCAAACATTTTGCATGACAAAACAAAGGAAATATTAGCATATTCCCTCCTTATTGGCCAATGAGATGGTTATTAAGTTATGGTAATGGGATTATTCTTTTTTTTTTTTTTTTAATCCTTCTGTTTCCAGGCTATTACTATGCAAGGCAGTGAGAGAGTTAAGGACGTAGAATCTGAAGCCAGGTCATTTGGCAGAGCCAGGTTTACCACTTACTAGCTGTATGACCTTCAATAAGTTATTTAACCTCTCTGTGCTTTGGTTCCTCATGTGTAAAAATGGCCATAGTAATAGTACCTAACTCTTAGGATTATTATGAGGTGGGGCCTAAACAGCTGCCATCTGACCCCAATCTATGCCTGATGCCCTGCCAGTGCTCACAGCCAACAGGTTGAACATTGCTTTAAAAATTACCACTATTGCCGAAACCAGTTTGGCTCAGTGAATAGAGCATCAGCCTGTGGACTGAAAGGCCCCGGATTTGATTCCGGTCATGTACCTTGGTTGCGGGCACAGCCCTGGTGGGGGGTGTGCAGGAGGCAGCTGATTGATGTTTCTAACTCTCTATCCCTCTCCCTTCCTCTCTGTAAAATATCAATTACATATATATATCTTTTTAAAATTTCTGCTATGACAGTGCAGCTGGACAATGTGCTACACAGTTCTAACACTTGAGAAAAAGACTTTTTTAGTAAATTGGTCTGTGTAACTTCAGCAATTGGCCACTTGGCACATTGATTTTTGAAGATGATTTTGTTGGTTTGACCCAGAGTCCTATGCCTGGCACTTCCTGTCCCTGTCCCTACCTACTATTCCCCTCCAACCCCCTCCCCCAAACACCACCTTCTGAGTGCAATACATGCAGGGAAACAGAGCTCAAGAGAGACTGGAGGCTGAGGAGTAGCTGATGTCCACCCGTGGGTCACTGCCCACCTGGGTACAGGGACTGCCTCCAGGCCACCTGGTTATGTTCTCATGGACACTATTTCATCAGTACAGAGAGCAGAGCTGGCACACCTGTCCTGATGCTGGCCACACACATGAGGAGCCCCCACACCTGGCAGAGAATACATGGCTTCTGCTCTCAGAGTGCACCTCGATGTTTCTTGACCATCCTGAGCAGCTCACACTTCCTCCCAAGAAACAGCAGGCACGGGGAGGGCACTCAGGACCACCCCTGAGGCTCCACCTTGGCCGGTGAGGCAGCTTCAATTGTTATACAGACCCTAGCAAGGAATGCAGTGGCCAGCAGGAAGAGCAGGTGGCTGATACCATGGTAAGTCCTAGGTCCCCTGGGGCAGGGGAATCCTATCTAATAAAAGAGTAACATGCAAATTGACCATACCTCTGCTATGCTACCAGCCAATCAGGAACATGGGGTGTGGCCAGCAGGCAGGGGGCGTGGCCAGTGGGCAATGGCCAGCAGACAGGAGGCCAGGCCAGCAGGCAGGGATGTGGCCAAAGTGCTGTGAAAGCAACCACCGTGCTATAAGCTTTCCCCACAGGGTACTTAAGGGCCGGCCCTCCCTACAGAAAACTGTGACTTAGTCACATGCAAATGAGCACCCAGGTCACCTTGGCTAATGAGGCCAGGTGTGAGGCAGGGCTGTGAGCCAAGCCCCCAGCCCAGTACCCTGCGGATACCCTGGTGGCTGCAGCTGTGTGAGGCCCAGGGGTCCCTGCATGCCCCCAGTCCAGAGCCCACGATGAGGCTGGCTGCTGGCAGCCGGCCTTTCCACCACTGCGCCGGGGTAAAGGGGTGTTCCCAGCAGCCCCTGGCATCCCTGGCCAGCTGCATGGGGGCCCACGGAGTGGAGGGGTGGTCCCAGGTAGCTGTTCAGCCACTGCACGAGGCCGTGGGGCAGAAGGGTGGGGACCGAGGGACCAGCAGGGATGCCTGGGATCAGTGGTCTCTGTGGGGCCCGAGGAGCATAGGGGCAGTCCCGGGCGGGTGTTCCACCGCTGCGCAGGGCCGCGGAGCAGAGGGGTGCGTGTATTTTGTTGTTTTACAGTCCGTGGAGTGTAGGGGTGGGGACCCAAGGAACCACCTCTCGCATGCATTGTGCTGCTCCATGGAGTCCACAAAACAGAGGGGCGGGGACTCGAGGGACCACCTGTACCCGGCAGACCAGGCAGTCCTGGGCGGCTGTTTCTCCACTACCCCGTTCTGCCGCTCTGAGGGGCCCAAGAAGTTGAGAAGAAGGTGAAGGAAAAGCTGTCCAAAGTGATGAAGGTACTGGGGAGGAGCAAGCAACCAAGAAGAAAGATTGAGCCTCCCTTTCCTTAATTATTTCAAGAATAATTCTCCGAATAATCAACCCCATCACCAACCAAGCAGTTGAGTCCCCAATAGTATATGAATTAGAGTCAGATATTAAATGTTTTGCTATGACTTTTCTCTTTATACAGAGTATCAGTTTGCTTGCAGAGTGGCTTCCAGGCTTGCTCCCAGCCTGTGCATGGTCCATGCTTATGAGTTCAGGATCTATGACAATGTGAATAATTCAGATGTTTACAATAAAAACACATGGATACAGGAATTCACTAATGTTAATGTTAAAATTCATGGAAAAAAATAGTCCTTTGAATCTTTGGTAGTTAGAAATTAAGGACCTCAAATTATGTGCAATAAACAGTAAATAAAGTTACGCTGAATGGCAAAAAAAAAAAAAAAAAAAAAATTAGGGGCCAGGAAATGTTCAAAGACCTGGGAACCATTACCAGATCAGGAAAGGAAGTCACATGGTGTATATTATTGCTACAAATACTGTATTTCATACTACTTACAACATATGCAATATAATGTATTAGATGCCTTCCTATCTCATGAAATACGTATTCTCAAAGGTAATATTGGTAAATATGTTATAGTTATGGCAGTATGTCATATCCTATCTATATTCATAAGAGGGTAATATGCTAATTAGATCATGAGACATTCCAGATGTCCTTCTAGACAAAGCCATGGTGGTTGGGCAGAGGAAGAGGCGGTTATGGGTGATCAGGCCAGGAGGGGAGGGCAGTTGGGGGTCATCAGGTTGGCAGGGTTGTGCAGTTGGGGGCAAGCAGGCCAGCAGGCAGAGTGGTTAGGGGAGATCAAGCAGGAAGGCAGGTGAGCGGTTAGGAGCCAGTAGTCCTGGATTGCAAGGGGGTTGTCCGACTGCCAGTTTAGGCCTGATCCCACAGGGGTCCCAGATTAGAGAGGATGCAGGCCAGGCTAAGGGACACCTCCCCCCTCCACCCCCCCATGCACGAATTTCATGCACCGGGCCACTAGTTGCTTCATAAATGCACTGTGGGAAGTTAGCTCGGGGGAAGCATGGCTGCAGTGGGAAGACTGGACACACTGGACTCCTTGCTCTGACTCAAACTCAGTTTCCCAGTCTGTTGAAGCAGTGACCATGCTTCCCCATGGTTCCTGGGTTTAACTGAGATTGCTAAAGACAATCTGTTTTGCTCTTTTTGTTCTAAGTTGTTTGCAAATTTCTGCAATGAAATTTTAAAAATGTATACACTTAAAGAAATCCCGGGAGAGGGGAAAAAATGGCGGCGGAACGGAGGGATTTGATTTGAATCTGCTCACAGGGTAGAGGGAGGGAGCAGCTGAGAGTCGCGCAGGGAGCATTTGTCGGCGACTAGGGGGACAGCTGTGCTCCAGGAGAAGATAGAGGACTGCTGGGCTGGCCTCCCCAGCCTGAGAGGCCCCAGTACTGCTGGGTTCTCTCCCTGAGCCAACTGCGCGAGGAGGCGCACGGAGGCGGACCACGACATCTTGAACTAGAGGAGCCGGAAAACATACAGCTGCCGTTCGCGGTACCGGCGGGACCTCTGGGGCTCCCGGAGCACCAGCGACCAGGTAGCGCGCAGAGCCCAGGGAGCTCTAAACTCCAGCAAGGAAAGGTCAGATTTCCCTGGGGGTACTCTGGGCGCGAAACTGAGGGGGCTGGCAGTCTGGGAGATCTGCACCTTGGAACTCAAAACCTGGAGATCTGCACCTGAAATAGAATCTGTGGCTGTTGAAGCTGGTGAACGTGGGAGAGGGCCCTTGGAGCTGGTGGCAGAGTTGATCCCTGGAGCGCAGTTTGGACCTGACGGAGGGGGGAAGCCCGGAAGATTTTGGGAGGGTTCTGGCTGCTAAAACAGCAGTCACCATTAGAGATGCAGTATTGTTTAGTTCAGGATAAAGAGGACCAATAGACCCAGAAGTCAATCTAGAAACACTGCCACCCAGGGGCCAAATCACAAATTGACTCTTATGTGACAGGGAATTGATTATATCTTCTCTTCGACCTTGGGAACACAGTCTATTTTCATCTACACTTTAGTATCTTTTACTCTACCTCAACTTCACCTTTATACCACCACTCTCTGGCTAACCTTTCCCTATTTAGTGCCTTGTTTCCCTTACACTTTTCCCGCTTTAGATTTACCTAATTCTTTCCCCTTACCCCCTGTTAAAATTTCACCCCACTGATATATCTAATCTCTAACCACCTAATCCAAGTGCATATATACCTCTAGCTTCTCTGACTTCACTATCTTAAAGTGTTTTTAGCCCTGTCCTGTTGTTGTTGTTTACTTGACTGTTGATTATATTGATTTTTTAAGCAGGTTTATGAGATTGATTTGCTTATTCTGTTATTTTGGTTTGTCTTTTAGGGGGGGTTATTTTTATTTTTGATGTTGTTTCTTGTTTTGTTGTCCTCATCTGCATTGTTTTTGAGATATATTTTTGCTTCTGTGTTCCCTCACCTCTCTTGATATTAGTAGTTGTATGTAATTTGTATCAATCTCCAAGTACTTGTTGCAGGTTTTGGTTCGGATTAGGGGCTATCCTATAGGAGTTTTCACCCCACATTTATAATTTACTCCTTTTATTTCTTTTTTTCTTCTCCCCCTTTTCCCATTATCATTTTGGCATTCCTGTCTTTCTTTTTTGTGAGTGTATGTGTTTGGGGGGGGTCTCTTTCTTTTTTGTGTGAGTGTGGGTGTGTGAGTGTCTGTGTGGGTCTGGGGGAGGTTCTCTTTCTTTTTTCCCACCTATCACCAAATTTGCCTTTCTCTGGCGGTCACCTTTATTTGGAATTACAATTACTTTGACTACATTCCGGTTCAGTGCCTGGTGCGTTGCACCTGGTTGTGTTGTATTTTGTGCCTTTAAATCAACACAGGAGAGTGAGAACTACATAACCACATACACAGAGAAGAGAGACCATGGGAAGACAAAGAAATAGCCCACATATGAAAGAAAAGCAAGGCTCGCCAGAAAAGGAGGTAAACGAAATGGAAGTTAACAACCTGTCAGAGAAAGAATTCAGAGAAATGGTCATAAGGTGGCTGAAAAGAATGGAAGACAAATTTGATAATATGAGTAAGACCCAAGAGGAAATGAGGAAGACTCAGGAAGAAATGATGAAGAGCCATGAAGAAATGAAGAGAAGCCACGAAGAAATGAGGAGGAGCCAAGAAGAAATGAAAAATGACATTGCTGAAGTAAAGAACTCAATAGAAAGTATTAAGAGTAGACTAGAAGAAGCAGAGGATCGCATCAGTGAGCTAGAAGACCAGGTAGGAAAAAATAACCAAGTAGAGCACCTTCTAGAAAAAAAAATTAAAAAGCAGGAGGAGAGCCTAAGAGAACTATGGGACAACATGAAACAAAACAACATCCGTATAATTGGGCTTCCAGGAGGACAGGAAACTGAGCAAGGAATAGAAAACCTGTTGGAAGAAATAATGACAGAAAACTTTCCTGGTATAGGAAAGGAAAAACCCACACAAATCCAAGAAGCTCACAGAGTCCCAAGCAAAATAAACCCCAAAAGACCTACGCCAAGGCACATTATAATTAAATTGGCAAACACCAATGACAAAGTAAGAATCTTAAAAGCTGCCAGAGAGAGACAGAAAGTCACCTACAAAGGAACACCCATCAGACTAACAAGTGATCTCTCAACAGAAACCTATCAGGCCAGAAGGCAGTGGAATGAAATCTACAAAGTCATGCAAAGGAAGGGTCTGAATCCTAGAATACTGTACCCAGCAAGGCTCTCAATCAAAATTGAAGGTCAAATCAGGAGCTTCACAGATAAAAAAGGACTAAGGGAATTCGTCACCACCAAACCAGCAATGCAAGAAATGCTAAAGGATCTGCTGTAAAAAGAAATAGGAAGCGAAGAAGGAACACAGGGGCAAAGAACAAAAATGACAACATATAAGCACCTATCAATAATAACTTTAAATGTAAACGGTTTAAATGCTCCAATCAAAAGACATAGGGTAATAGACTGGATAAGAAAACACAACCCATGTATCTGCTGTCTACAAGAAACCCACCTCCGAAAAAAAGATGCACACAGACTGAGGATGAAAGGTTGGAAAAAAGTTATTCAGGCAAATGGAAATGAAAAAAAAGCTGGGGTAGCCATACTTATATCTGACAAATTAGATCTCAAAGTGAAGGACATAACAAGAGATAAAGAGGGCCACTTTATAATACTAAAGGGAGCAATTCAACAAGAAGAAATAACTCTTGTAAACATATACGCACCCAATACAGGAGCACCCAAATATATACAAAAACTCCTAGAGGACATCAAGGGAGAGATAGACAGCAATACAATCATAGTAGGAGACTTTAATACCCCATTATCACCATTGGACAGATCCTCTAAACAAAAAATCAGTAAAGAAACATCAATTCTCAATGACTCACTGGACCAGATGGAATTAATTGACATCTTCAGATCATTTCACCCCAAAGCCACAGAATATACATTCTTTTCAAGTGCCCATGGGTCATTCTCAAAGATAGACCATGTATTGGGTCATAGGCAAAGTCTCTCCAAATTCAAGAAGATAGAAATCATATCAAGTATATTCTCAGATCACAGTGGCATAAAGCTGGAAATCAACTACAATAGAAACAATCCAAAGAAATCGAACACATGGAGACTGAACAGCATGCTATTAAACTATGACTGGGTTACTAGAGAGATTAAGGAAGAGATAGAAAACATCATGGAAACAAATGACAATGATAGCACAACAATCCAAAATCTATGGGACACAGTGAAAGCAGTTCTGAGAGGGAAGTTCATAGCTCTACAATCCTACTACAAAAAACTAGGAACAGCAGCAATAAATTATCTAACCCAACAACTCAAAGAGTTAGAAAGAAAGCAACAAGAAAAGCCTAGTGTAAGCAGAAGGAAGGAAATAATAAAGATCAGAGCAGAAATAAATGACATAGAGACGAAAGAAACAATACAGAAGATCAACGAAACCAAGAGCTGGTTCTTTGAAAGGATAAACAAGATTGATGAACCTCTAGCCAGACTCACCAAGAAGCAAAGAGAGAGGACCCTAATAAATAAAATCAGAAATGAAAGAGGTGAAATAACAACAGACCCCATTGAAATACAAAGGATTGTTAAAAAATACTACGAACAACTCTACTCCAACAAACTGGACAACCTGGAGGAAATGGATATGTTTCTAGAAAAATATAACCTCCCAAAACTCAATCAAGAAGAATCTAAACAACTCAATAGACCAATAACTGTGGAAGAAATTGAAGCAGTCATCATAAAGCTTCCAGCAAACAAAAGCCCAGGGCAAGACGGCTTCACAGGGGAGTTTTACCGAACATTCAAGGAAGAACTAAAACCTATACTCCTTAGACTACTCCAGAAAATTCAAGAGGATGGAACACTTCCAAACTCCTTCAATGAAGCTAGCATCACCCTAATACCAAAACCAGATAAAGACGACACAATGAAAGAGAATTACAGGCCAATATCCCTCATGAATATAGATGCCAAAATCCTCAATAAAATTCTAGCAAATCGGATCCAGCAGTACATCAGAAAGATCATACACCACGACCAAGTAGGATTTATCCCAGGAATGCAAGGATGGTACAATATCCGCAAATCAATAAATGTGATACATCACATAAACAAATTGAGAGATAAAAATCACATAGTCATATCAATTGATGCAGAAAAAGCATTTGACAAAATCCAACATCCTTTCTTAATAAAAACTCTCAATAAGGTAGGAATAGAAGGATCATACCTCAACATAATAAAAGCCATATATGATAAACCCACAGCATACATCATACTCAATGGGCAAAAACTACAACCATTTCCCCTAAGAACAGGAACAAGACAGGGTTGCCCACTTTCACCACTCCTGTTCAACATAGTACTGGAAGTATTAGCCATTACAATTAGACAAGAAGAAGAAATAAAAGGCATCCAAATTGGAAAAGAAGAAGTTAAGCTATCCTTATTTGCAGATGACATGATATTGTACATAAAAAACCCGAAAGACTCCATAAAAAAGTTAGTAGATTTAATAAATGAGTTCAGCAATGTAGCAGGCTACAAAATTAATGCCAAGAAATCTATGGCATTTCTATACACTAATAGTGAACCTACAGAAAGAGAGACTAAAAAAGCAATCCCATTTACCATCACACCAAAAAAATTAAGATATCTAGGAATAAACTTAACTAAGGAGGTAAAAGATCTATTTGTGGAAAACTACAGGACACTGAAAAAAGAGATAGAGGAAGATGTAAACAGGTGGAAGAACATTCCATGTTCGTGGATTGGGAGAATCAACATAATTAAAATGTCCATACTACCCAAAGCAATCTATAAATTTAATGCACTCCCCATTAAAATACCAATGGCATATTTCACAGACCTAGAAAGAACTCTCCAAAAATTCATCTGGAACAAAAAAAGGCCCCGAATAGCCACAGCAATCCTGAGAAAGAAGCACAAAGTCGGTGGGATTTCCATACCAGATTTCAAGCTGTATTACAAGGCTACTGTTCTTAAAACAGCCTGGTACTGGCACAAGAACAGACATATAGATCAATGGAATAGAATAGAGAATCCGGATATCAACCCAAACCACTATGCTCAATTAATATTTGACAAAGGAGGCAGGAACATAAAATGGAGTCAAGACAGTCTCTTCAATAAATGGTGTTGGGAAAATTGGACAGATACATGCAAAAAAATGAAACTAGAGCACCAACTTACACCATACACAAAAATAAACTCAAAATGGATACAGGACTTAAACGTAAGACAGGAAACCATAAAAATATTAGAGGAATCTACAGGAAGAAAAATCTCAGACATATGCCAAAAGAACTTCTTTGATGATACTGCTCCGAGGGCAATGGAAGCTAAAGAGAAAATAAACAAATGGGACTACATCAAAATCAAAAGCTTTTGCACAGCTAAAGAAACCATCAACAAAACAACAAGAAAACCCACTGTATGGGAGAACATATTTGCAAATGTTGTTAGTGATAAAGGTTTAATCTCAAGCATCTACAGGCAACTCACCCAACTCAATAAAAGGAGGACAAATGATCCAATAAAAAAATGGGCAACAGACCTAAATAGAATCTTCACGAAAGAAGACAAAAGGAAGGCCCAGAGACATATGAAAACTTGCTCAAAGTCACTAATTATCCGAGAGATGCAAATCAAAACGACTATGCGGTACCATCTCACACCTATCAGAATGGCTTACATCAACAAATCAACAAACGACAAGTGCTGGCGAGGATGCGGAGAAAAAGGAACTCTCGTGCACTGCTGGTGGGATTGTAGACTAGTATAGCCACTGTGGAGAACAGTATGGAGTTTCCTCAAAAAACTAAAAATGGAGCTCCCATTCGACCCAGTGATCCCACTTCTAGGAATATACCCCAAGAAATTAGAAAGGCGAATTAGAAAGGATATATGTACCCCTATGTTCATAGCAGCACAATTTACCATAGCTAAGATTTGGAAACAGCCGAAGTGCCCATCAGCAGATGAGTGGATTAAAAAACTATGGTACATTTACACAATGGAATACTACGCCGCGGAAAAAAAGAAGGAGCTCCTACCATTTGTAACAACATGGATGGATTTGGAGAGCATTATGCTAAGTGAAATTAGCCAGGCAGAGAAAGACAAATATCACATGATCTCACTCATTTGAGGAATACAATCAATGACATAGACTGATGAACAAGAATGGATCCAGAGACTGAGAAAAGTCCATCAGAATGTCAAACCTCAGGGTGAGTGGCAGGTAGTGAGAGTAAGTGGAAAAGTCAATATACTTGAACTCTTGAACTGAGGTAAGTGATTTGTGTTTTTACATCCCTGACAAAGTTTATATAAAATTATTAAAAAATGGCAGCTAGTCTGACATTGAATTGACATGGCCTAGAGCTTGTCATATCCTATGGAGACCAGTCCTTAGGCTAGGCCCTGCTTAACCTCCCATGACACCATAATACCCTTACATGATATTATTCTACAATGTCATTATAATATTTGATATTTGACAACAGCATATTATACAATTATCCCAAATAAACTTACAAACTAATTCTTTGAATGTTGGGCAGCAACTTAAAAAAGGATAGGAAAGAAATTAATCCCTTTCAGAAGGGATGAAAGCACTGGGAAGGCATTCGAGCATTCTATATTGGCCCTTCTTGCCCTTTCTGCCAAGAGGGACCTTCTTGTTACTATCCAAATACACACAGCTGATGCCAGAGTTTTCAGTTCCAGCTGTGGCTGAAGCCTTTGGGCAGCTGGCACCATGGATCTGTGTCTCGACCAATGGTGTGAGCTGGGCCCTCTCTGGAGAAGAAACCTGGGTCCCCTGAGATATGTGATCAGTACTGGGACCCTGCCAGCAGGTGAGGGGACCCCAAAGCAGGTACTGGACGTGGAGGCCACAGGTGGGCATAGACTACAAAGGAGACAGAATTGAACCTCACATCACCCTGTTTGGCCCCGGAGGATGGCTGGTTAGCCAGAGACGGGTAAGATTCCTCAGGGAAGGAACAACCTAAGACAGGCACAGTCGCAGAGGGGCCAACAGGAGAGAACTAAAAGGTCAACAGAGGTGGGGCACAGACCCTCATCCACAAACCTTGCAGGGGTTTGAATTCTCAACCCTCCTAAGGGAGGTCTCCTACCCCCATGGCTGCTTCGCCTCCCACACACAACTCATACGGGGACCCAGGTGGCAGACAGAGACCCGGCCAGCAATAGCTGCTCTATATCTAAATTCAGTCTATTACCAGGAATGCTCGGGACCTACTCAAAATTGCAAATATTCCTTTCCACTAGTATTCACAGGGTAAACTAAGATTTCTGCTTGAGTATTAAAATTGACAGGTAAATAGTAATCAAGTTTTCAGATTAATTTAAATTGGCCAAGTGAAATATGTGAATACTCAAGGAAATTATAGTGTACTGGACAAAAAGCTTTTCTTAAAACATTAACTAAAAAATCTATTAGTAGTTCATCTCACTCTAAAATTGCCTAACAACCAAAGAACCTAAAGCAGTCACTTTGTGTGCAAAAATTAAAATTTAAAATTATCAAGACTGCAATATAAAATTTCCAAAAGTCCCCATTAATCAAAAAAGGGGAGGGGACAGCGGGGTAATATCATGTAAGGGAAAAAAAAAATATCGAGTAAGTAAAATACATCTAGAAAATTCTTACTCCAGTAAAGTAAATTCCATTTGTAAAAACAATTGCAGGACACCCATGAAAAAACACACAAGGTGTCAAAATGAGCCAAAGAAAAATCATTTAGGCAAAAATTAAAAAGAATCCCAAGTCTATTTTGCATAGAGGATCCCTTTGTTAACTTTTGGTCGAGAATGTGTTTGTGTGTTTACAGAGAACAACTCCAAGACCATGTGGGTTCCTGCGACGGTGAGGAACTGATGGATCTGTTCCAGTCACGAGGACGGTCCAGAGTTGGGGGACACTGACGACACCTTGCCATGCTAGCAGTCAGCAGCTGTGCATGTCTGCAGGCAGCCCAGGACCAAACCAGAGAGGATGGATCTTGCATTGACACGATATGTCCACCATCTGGATACCATTGCTGACTTATACACATAATGAATTATTTGACACTGAAACTGGGACTCAGAAAAGTTGGACATTGAAACCGAGACTGAAACACTTTTTGTTCTTATACATTTATTTCTAGTATGCAGAGGCAAGATATTTTTGAAGAAAAGAAACAGGGGAGAGTGATTGATATAGAGGCAGGATGGCCTTGAACAGGCTGTCAAGCTACAGGGGGAGGCTTGGGTGGATGGGAGGCAGATGCGGGGGGAGATCAACCGAAGGACTTGTATGCATGCATATGAACATAACCAATGAATGAAAGACACTGGGGCGGGGAGGGGGGGAAGCTGGGAATATGTGCTGGGGGGTGGGGGAGGCTGGGGGGAGGATAAGGGGGAGGGGGAAAGGAAAACATGTACTACTATTATACTGCAAAAAATCAATAAAAAATAATTTAAAAAATAAAAAATAAAAAAAAATAAATAAATAAAAATAAATAAATAAAAAAAAAAAAAAAAAAAAAAGAAATCCCGAACCAAGAAGGGAAAAATGGCGGCGGAACGGAGGGATTCGATCTGAATCTGCTCACAGGGCAGAGGGAGGGAGCAGCTGAAAGTCGCGCAGGGAGTGTTTGTCGGCGACTAGGGGGACAGCTGTGCTCCAGGAGAAGATAGAGGACCTCTGGGCTAGCCTCCCCAGCCTGAGCGGCCCCAGTACTGCTGGATTCTCTCCCTGAGCCAACTGCGGGAGGAGGCGCGTAGAGGCAGACCACGACATCTTGAAGGGGAAGGGCCTGAAAAAATACAGCTACGGTACCGGTACTGTCTAGACCGCTGAGACTCCCGGAGCACCTGCGTCCAGTTGGTGCAGAGGCAAGCAGAGCCCAGTGAGCTCTAAACTCCAGCACGGAAAGGTCAGATTTCCCTGGGGGTACTTTGGGCGCGAAACTGAGGGGGCTGGCAGTCTGGGAGATCTGCACCTTGGAACGCAAAGCCTGGAGATCTGCACCTGAAATAGAATCTGTGGCTGTTGGAGCTGGTAAACGTGGGAGAGGAACCTTGGAGCTGGTGGCAGAGTTAATCCCTGGAGCGCAACCAATTTGGACCTGACAGAGGAGGGGGACCCGGAAGATTTTGGGAGGGTCCTGGCTGCTAAAACAGCAGTCACCATTACAGAGGCAGTATTGAATACCACAGGGACAGCAAAATTTTAGTTCAGGATAGAGAGGACCAATAGACCCAGAAGTCAATCTAGAAACACTGCCACCCAGGGGCCAAATCACAAATTGACTCTTATGTGACAGGGAATTGATTATATTTTCTCTTCGACCTTGGGAATATAGTCTATTTTCATCTACACTTTAGTATCTTTTACTCTACCTCAACTTCACCTTTATACCACCACTCTCTGGCTAACCTTTCCCTATTTAGTGCCTTGTTTCCCTTAAACTTTTCCTGCTTTAGATTTACCTAATTCTTTCCACTTACGCCCTGTTAAAATTTCACCCCACTGATATATCTAATCTCTAACCACCTACTCCAAGTGCATATATATACCTCTAGTTTCTCTGACTTCACTATCTTAAAGTGTTTTTATCCCTGTCCTGTTGTTGTTGTTTACTTGACTGTTGATTATATCAATTTTTTAAGCAGGTTTATGAGATTGATTTGCTTATTCCGTTATTTTGGTTTGTCTTGTGGGGGGCGTTATTTTAATTTTTGGTGTTGTTTCTTGTTTTGTTGTCCTCATCTGCATTGTTTTTGAGATAGATTTTTGCTTCTGTGTTCCCTCACCTCTCTTTATATTAGTAGGTGTATGTAATTTGTATCAATCTCCAAGTACTTGTTGCAGGTTTTGGTTCAGATTAGGGGCTGTCCTATAGGAGTTTTCACCCCACATTTATAATTTACTGCTTTTATTTCCTTTTTTCTTCTCCCCCTTTTCCCATTATCATTTTGGCATTCCTGTCTTTCTTTTTTGTGAGTGTATGTGTGTGGGGGGGGTCTCTTTTTTTGTGTGTGAGTGTGGGTGTGTGAGTGTCTGTGTGGGTCTGGGGGAGGTTCTCTTTCTTTTTTCCCACCTATCACCGAATTTGCCTTTCTCTGGCGGTCACGTTTATTTGGAGTTACAATTACTTTGACTACATTCCGGTTCAGTGCCTGGTGCATTGCACCTGGTTGTGTTGGATTTTGTGCCTTTAAATCAACGCAGGAGAGTGAGAACTACATAACCAGATACACAGAGAAGAGAGACCATGGGAAGACAAAGAAACAGCCCACATATGAAAGAAAAGCAAGGTTCGCCAGAAAAGGAGGTAAATGAAATGGAAGTTAACAACCTGTCAGAGAAAGAATTCAGAGAAATGGTCATAAGGTGGCTGAAAAGAATGGAAGACAAATTTGATAATATGACTAAGAATCAAGAGGAAATGAGGAAGACCCAGGAAGAAATGATGAAGAGCCATGAAGAAATGAAGAGGAGCCAAGAAGAAATGAAAAGTGACATTGCTGAAGTAAAGAACTCAATAGAAAGTATTAAGAGTAGACTAGAAGAAGCAGAGGATCACATCAGTGAGCTAGAAGACCAGGTAGGAAAAAATAACCAAGTAGAGCAGCTTCTAGAAAAAAAAATTAAAAAGCAGGAGGAGAGCCTAAGAGAACTTTGGGACAACATGAAACAAAACAACATCCGTATAATTGGGCTTCCAGAAGGACAGGAAACTGAGCAAGGAATAGAAAACCTGTTGGAAGAAATAATGACAGAAAACTTTCCTGATATAGCAAAGGAAAAACCCACACATATCCAAGAAGCTCACAGAGTCCCAAGCAAAATAAACCCCAAAAGACCAACGCCAAGGCACATTATAATTAAATTGGCAAACACCAATGACAAAGTAAGAATCTTCAAAGCTGCCAGAGAGAGACAGAAAGTCACCTACAGAGGAACCCCCATCAGACTAACCAGTGATCTCTCAACAGAAACCTATCAGGCCAGAAGGCAGTGGAATGAAATTTACAAAGTCATGCAAAGGAAGGGTCTGAATCCTAGAATACTATACCCAGCAAGGCTCTCAATCAAAATTGAAGGTCAAATCAGGAGCTTTACAGATAAAAAAGGACTAAGGGAATTCGTCACCACCAAACCAGCAATGCAAGAAATGCTAAATGATCTGCTGTAAAAAGAAATAGGAAGCGAAGAAGGAACACAGGGGTAAAGAACAAAAATGGCAACATATAAGCACCTATCAATAATAACTTTAAATGTAAATGGTTTAAATGCTCCAATCAAAAGACATAGGGTAATAGACTGGATAAGAAAACACAACCCATGTATCTGCTGTCTACAAGAAACCCACCTCCAAAAAAAAGACGCACACAGACTGAGGATGAAAGGTTGGAAAAAAGCTATTCAGGCGAATGGAAATGAAAAAAAAGCTGGGGTAGCCATACTTATATCTGACAAATTAGATCTCAAAGTGAAGGACATAACAAGAGATAAAGAAGGCCACTTCATAATACTAAAGGGAGCAATTCAACAAGAAGAAATAACTCTGGTAAACATATATGCACCCAATACAGGAGCACCCAAATATATACAAAAACTCCTAGAGGACATCAAGGGAGAGATAGACAGCAATACAATCATAGTAGGAGACTTTAATACCCCATTATCACCATTGTACAGATCCTCTAAACAAAAAATCAGTAAAGAAACGTCAATCCTCAATGACTCACTGGACCAGATGGAATTAATTGACATCTTCAGATCATTTCACGCCAAGCCACAGAATATACATTCTTTTCAAGTGCACATGGGTCATTCTCAAAGATAGACCATGTGTTGGGTCATAGGCAAAGTCTCTCCAAATTCATGAAGATAGAAATCATATCAAGTATTTTCTCAGATCACAATGGCATAAAGCTGGAAATCAACTGCAATAGAAACAATCCAAAGAAATCGAACATATGGAGACTAAACAGCATGCTATTAAACTATGACTGCGTTACTAGAGAGATCAAGGAAGAGATAGAAAACATCATGGAAACAAGTGACAATGATAGCACAACAATCCAAAATCTATGGGACACAGTGAAAGCAGTTCTGAGAGGGAAGTTCATAGCTCTACAATCCTACTGCAAAAAACTAGGAACAGCGGCAATAAATTATCTAACCCAACAACTCAAAGAGTTAGAAAGAAAGCAACAAGTAAAGCCCAGTGCAAGCAGAAGGAAGGAAATAGTAAAGATCAGAGCAGAAATAAATGTCATAGAGACCAAAGAAACAATACAGAAGATCAACAAAAAAAAAAAGCTGGTTCTTTGAAAGGATAAACAAGATTGATGAACCTCTAGCCAGACTCACCAGGAAGCAAAGAGAGAGGACCCTAATAAATAAAATCAGAAATGAAAGAGGTGAAATAACAACAGACCACATTGAAATACAAAGGATTATTTAAAAAAAATACTATGAACAACTCTATTCCAACAAACTGGACAACCTGGAGGAAATGGATATGTTTCTAGAAAAATATAACCTCCCAAAACTCAATCAAGAAGAATCTAAACAACTCAATAGACCAATAACTGTGGAAGAAATTGAAGCAGTCATCATAAAGCTTCCAGCAAACAAAAGCCCAGGGCAAGACGGCTTCACAGGGTAGTTTTACCGAACATTCAAGGAAGAACTAAAACCTATACTCCTCAGACTATTCCAGAAAATTCAAGAGGATGGAACACTTCCAAACTCCTTCTATGAAGCTAGCATCACCCTAATACCAAAACCAGATAAAGACGACACAATGAAAGATAATTACAGGCCAATATCCCTCATGAATATAGATGCCAAAATCCTCAATAAAATTCTATCAAATTGGATCCAGCAGTATATCAGAAAGATCATACACCACGACCAAGTAGGATTTATCCCAGGAATGCAAGGATGGCACAATATCCGCAAATCAATAAATGTGATACATCACATAAACAAATTGAGAGATAAGAATCACATAGTCATATCAATTGATGCAGAAAAAGCATTTGACAAAATCCAACATCCTTTCTTAATAAAAACTCTCAACAAGGTAGGAATATAAGGATCATACCTCAACATAATAAAAGCCATATATGATAAACCCACAGCATACATCATACTCAATGGGCAAAAACTACAACCATTTCCCCTAAGAACAGGAACAAGACAGGGTTGCCCACTTTCACCACTCCTGTACAACATAGTACTGGAAGTATTAGCCGTTGCAATTAGACAAGAAGAAGAAATAAAAGGCATCCAAATTGGAAAAGAAGAAGTTAAGCTATCCTTATTTGCAGATGACATGATATTGTACATAAAAAACCAGAAAGACTCCATAAAAAAGTTAGTAGACTTAATAAATGAGTTCAGCAACGTAGCAAGCTACAAAATTAACGCCAAGAAGTCTATGACATTTCTATACACTAATAGTGAACTTACAGAAAGAGAGACTAAAAAATCAATCCCATTTACCATCACACCAAAAATTAAGATACCTAGGAATAAACTTAACTAAGGAGGTAAAAGATCTATTTGTGGAAAACTACAGGACACTGAAAAAAGAGATAGAGGAAGATGTAAACAGGTGGAAGAACATTCCATGTTCATGGATTCGGAGAATCAACATAATTAAAATGTCCATACTACCCAAAGCAATCTATAAATTTAATGCACTCCCCATTAAAATACCAATGGTATACTTCACAGACCTAGAAAGAACTCTCCAAAAATTCATGTGGAACAAAAAAAGGCCCCGAATAGCCACAGCAATCCTGAGAAAGAAGCACAAAGTCGGTGGGATTTCCATACCAGATTTCAAGCTGTATTACAAGGCTACTGTTCTTAAAACAGCCTGATATTGGCACAAGAACAGACATATAGATCAATGGAATAGAATAGAGAATCCGAATATCAACCCAATCCACTATGCTCAATTAATATTTGACAAAGGAGGCATGAACATAAAATGGAGTCAAGACAGTCTCTTCAATAAATGGTGTTGGGAAAATTGGACAGATACATGCAAAAAAATGAAACTAGAGCACCAACTTACACCATACACAAAAATAAACTCAAAATGGATACAGGACTTAAACCTAAGATGGGAAACCATAAAAATATTAGAGGAATTACAGGAAGAAAAATCTCAGATATATGCCAAAAGAACTTCTTTGATGATACTGCTCCTAGGGCAATGGAAGCTAAAGAGAAAATAAACAAATGGGACTACATCAAAATCAAAAGCTTTTGCACAGCTAAAGAAACCATCAACAAAACAACAAGAAAACCCACTGTATGGGAGAACATATTTGCAAATGTTATTAGTGATAAAGGTTTAATCTCAAGCATCTACAGGCAACTCACCCAACTCAATAAAAGGAGGACAAATGATCCAATAAAAAAATGGGCAACAGACCTAAATAGAATCTTCACGAAAGAAGACAAAAGGAAGGCCCAGAGACATATGAAAACTTGCTCAAAGTCACTAATTATCTGAGAGATGCAAATCAAAATGACTACGGGGTACCATCTCACAGCTATCAGAATGGCTTACATCAACAAATCAACAAAGGACAAGTGCTGGCAAGGAAGCGGAGAAAAAGGAACTCTCGTGCACTGCTGCTGGGATTATACACTAGTACAGCCACTGTGGAGAACAGTATGGAGTTTCCTCAAAAAACTACAAATGGAGCTCCCATTCGACCCAGTGATCCCACTTCTAGGAATATACCCCCAAGAAATTAGAAAGGCGAATTAGAAAGGATATATGTACCCCTATGTTCATAGCAGCACAATTTACCTTAGCTAAGATTTGGAAACAGCCTACGTGCCCATCAGCAGATGAGTGGATTAAAAAACTATGGTACATTTACACAATGGAATACTACGCCGCGGAAAAAAAGAAGGAGCTCCTACCATTTGTAACAACATGGATGGATTTGGAGAGCATTATGCTAAGTGAAATTAGCCAGGCAGAGAAAGACAAATATCACATGATCTCACTCATTTGAGGAATACAATCAATGACATAGACTGATGTACAAGAATGGATCCAGAGACTGAGAAAAGTCCATCAGAATGTCAAACCTCAGGGTAAGTGGCAGGTGGTGGGAGTAAGTGGAAAAGTCAATATATTTGAACTCTTGAACTGAGGTAAGTGATTTGTGTTTTTACATCCCTGACAAAGTTTATATAAAGTTATAAAAAAATGGCAGCTAGTGTGACATTAAATTGACATGGCCTAGAGCTTGTATATCCTATGGAGACCAGTCCTTAGGCTAGGCCCTGCTTAACCTCCCATGACACCATAATACCCTTACATGATATTATTCTACAATGTCATTATAATACTTGATATTTGACAACAGCATATTATACAATTATCCCAAATAAACTTACAAACTAATTCTTTGAATGTTGGGCAGCAACTTAAAAAAGGATAGGAAAGAAATTAATCCCTTTCAGAAGGAATTAAGGCACTGGGAAGGAATACAAGCATTCTATATTGGCCCTTCTAGCCCTTTCTGCCAAGAGGGACCTTCTTGTTACTATCCAAATACACACAGCTGATGCCTGAGTTTTCAGTTCCAGCTGAAGCTGAAGCCTCTTGGCAGCTGGCACCATGGATCTTTATCTCGACCAATGGTGTGAGTTTGGCCCTCTCTGGAGAAGAAACCTGGGTCCCCCGAGATATGTGATCAGTACCGGGAACCCGCCAGCAGGCAAGGGGACCCCAAGGCAGGTACTGGACGTGGAGGCCACAGGGGGCCATAGACTACAAAGGAGACAGAATTGAACCTCACATCACCCTGTTTGGCCCCGGAGGATGGCTGGTTAGCCAGAGACAGGTAAGATTCCTCAGGGAAGGAACAACCTAAGACAGGCACAGTTGCAGAGGGGCCAACAGGAGAGAACTAAAAGGTAAATAGAGGTGGGGCACAGACCCTCATCCACAAACCTTGCAGGGGTTTGAATTCTCACCCCTCCTGAGGGAGGTCTTCTACCCCCATGGCTGTTTCGCCTCCCACACACAACTCATACCGGCACCCAGGTGGCAGACAGAGCCTCGGCCAGCAACAGCTGCTCTATATCTAAATTCAGTCTATTACCAGGAATGCTCAGGACCTTCTCAAAATTGCAAATATTCCTTTCCACTAGTATTTACAGGGTAAACTAAGATTTCTGCTTGAGTATTAAAATTGACAGGAAAATAGTAATCAAGTTTTCAGATTAATTTAAATTGGCCAAGTGAAATATGTGAATACTCAAGAAAATTATAGTGTACTGGACAAAAAGCTTTTCCTAAAACATTAACTAAAAAATCTATTAGTAGTTCATCTCACTGTAAAATTGCCTAACATCCAAAGAACGTAAAGCAGTCATATTTGTGTGCAAAAATTAAAATTTAAAATTACCAAGACTGCAATATAAAATTTCCAAAAGTCCCCATTAATCAAAAAAGGGGAGGGGACAGCGGGGTAATTCATGTAAGGGAAAAAAAAATATCGAGTAAGTAAAATACATCTAAAAAATTCTTACTCCAGTAAAGTAAATTCCATTTGTAAAACCAATTGCAGGACACCCATGAAAAAACACACATGGTGTCAAAATAAGCCAAAGGAAAATCATTTAGGCAAAAATTAAAAAGAATTCCAAGTCTATTTTGCATAGAGGATCCCTTTAACTTTTGGTCGAGAATGTGTTTGTGTGTTTTCAGAGAACAACTCCAAGACCATGTGGGTTCCTGCGACTGGGAGGAACTGATGGATCTGTTCCAGTCACGAGGATGGTCCAGAGATGGGGACACTGATGACACCTTGCCATGCTAGCAGTTGGCAGCTGTGCATGTCTGCAGGCGGCCCAGGACCAAACCAGAGAGGATGGATCTTGCATTGACACGATGTGTCCACCATCTGGATACCATTGCTGACTTATACACATAAAGAATCATTTGACCCTGAAACTGGGACTCAGAACAGTTGGACATTGAAACTGAGACTGAAACATTTTTTGTTCTTATACATTTATTTCCAGTATGCAGAGGCAAGATATTTTTGAAGAAAAGAAACAGGGGAGAGTGATTGATATAGAGGCAGGGTGGCCTTGAACAGGCTGTCAAGCTACAGGGGAAGGCTTGGGTGGATGGGAGGCGGATGCGGGGGGGAGATCAACTGAAGGACTTGTATGCATGCATATGAGCATAACCAATGAATGAAAAACACTGGGGCGGGGAAGGGGGAAGGTGGGGATATGTGCTGGGGGGTAGGGGAGGCTGGGGGGAGGACAAGGGGGAGGGGGAAAGGAAAACATGTACTACTATTATACTGCAAAAAAATCAATAAAAATATATCAAAAAAAAAAAAAAAAAAAAGAAATCCCTATCCACCACGAGAGTCTCGCACATGGATTGTTCTGGAGTCCTGTGTGACTCACCATATTTTAGTTCTGCACATGACAGCTGCTGGCTGTTTCGAGGGAGGAAGTGTGCTAGCATGTGCTGTGCACACGTCCTTAACTCCCCTCCCGCCTCCAAGCAGGTGCATCCTGAGGAGGGTCTGAGCAAGCCCTTCTCTCCGCATGGGGTCGATGCTATTTCTCTTCCCTAGGTTTCTCCCTAATTCTTTCGTTAAACATGGCTCCTGTGCCTGGTTGTGCCTCAGGTGGGAGCTTAGCTCCAGGCAGCCCATCAGCAGCTCACTCTACACCTGGCCTGGGTGCTGGGCACCCTGGGTTCAGGGTGTGAGGACTGGTATTGCTACTGGCCCCTGCAGGAGGCGATGCCCTTCCTCAAAGGAGTGGCCTGAGGCTGAGCCACTCAGCTCCCTCTGGTGCATAGGCTCTTGGAGCTGGTCAGGCCTGGGTGCAGGAGAGCCAGCAGGAATGGTAATGGAGGATACTTAATTGGCCTGAATTTTAGTGAGGGTATTTTTTGTCCTGAATTGTGGCAAGATAACACAGTCATTGCTCTACATCAAGCATGTCAAACTTGTATCCTCCATTACAAATGGTAATGGAGGAGGAGCTGGTGCCTGAATCGATCCTACAGGGGACCTTAGGCTGTGGGGAGTGGGAGCAGGTGCCCTGGCTCATGTCAGGCCTGGCTAATAGCAGGCTCTGCAGCTTATTCTGAAGGACTGTGCTAGACCCAGGCTCTAGAACCCACCTACCACAGGTCAGCAGAGGTCCAGCACTCCTACCTCTCACCCGGGCCAGTCCATGCCCACGCATTAGTCTACCCATGGCCTGGCTGGGACCTGGGTGCCTGCAGCTTCCTCCGCTGCATGCCCCCTGCAACCCACCCATGCCTAGGCCTTCTCCCTGCCTGTACTTCTGAGACTCTTGATCAGCCGGCCTCATCTGCCCGACCTCTGGGCCAACTCCAAGACCAGCCCTGCCTTGGTTGGTAGCTTCCATTAGCACTTTTCAACCTCCTCCTTCTGTCCTCCATGCCTTCTTGCATATCACAGACCCCCTGCCTGTACCCTCTCCCTCCACCCTCTGTTCCCCATTTCCTAATTGCATCCTGTTCTTTTCATTTGACAGAACATATTGAGTTCAAAATGATTCATTTGTTGACTTTGGGGCTGGGGTGGTAAGTTTTCCCCACAGACAGGAAGCCCCGCAAGGCAGCAATCCTATCTTGTCTATGGCGCCTCCATACCAGGTGCTCCCCAGGCTTGGGTGGGGCTGACAATGGCCCCATGGGGTGTGGTACTCACCTTTCTGGGTCCTCAGGGCAGGATCAGGAACTTGGGAACAGCAGGGCTTGCTTTTCCAGGGCTTGGCAGGAGGCCGGGAGTGCCTTCTTCCTGAGGGCGGACATAGGGGGGCACTGGGCTTGGTCTGTGCAGGATTGACTGGCGTGAGCTTCAGCTCTCAGGTCTCAGGGCTCAGACATGCTCCTTGAGAAAGCTCAGGATGGGCTCTGGGAGGCCCAGGTAAAGGAGGGACCTGGAGGTGATCTACTTTTCAGGAATATTCAAGTAGATATTGAGGTAGTCTCTGCCCCCAGAATCTGTTCCTCCTGTTCTTGTCCAAGAAACATTCACTCAAAAGTGTCTCTGCCTTTTAACACCATGGCTCTCACCATGGCAATTGAGCCTAAGATAATAACCCTAAATATAGGAGTTATTTTATGTACACATATGCCTTTGCCACATACCTAAAATAGTGCAAAGTTGTCAACCATCTAAATGTCTAAGCATGTAAATTCATCATGCATATTCACTTGATGGCAAGTTATATTTAAAAAATATTAATTGAATAGCACTGCTTTGGAGAATCTGCCAGAGATATTCCTAAACAGACAGGAAACTTTATGAAGGAGCAGTGGCAGCCTCCAACATGGTGAACAGAGGTCTGTCTGCACTGCTAGGCCCTGTGTATGAAGATTCCAAGCCCTGGCTCCATACCATAGACGCACAATATCCCTGCAGGCACGTTAGAAAACAAATCCTTCCTATCATCTTGCTCAGAGATCACTGCTGCTGACATGCTGATGTGAATGCTCTCAGGATCCCAATTATAACTGTGCTTGGTGAGCATCATCATGCAGCTATAAACAACAAGGCACAAGGTCGAACATGCAGGAGTTTATCAATTACAAAAAAAGGCTGGCATGCAATACTAAAAATAAATAATCAAAATGTTGAACATGGCTATTTTTGCAGCACGAAATAATGGGTGTTTTCGGCCCTAAACATACTTCTTTATCCCCAACCCCAACGAATGTTAAATAACCGTAACCACTAAAACAAGAGTAAAAGTAGGCAGTTTCTAGAGGGTTAAGCAAGAGAAAAAGCTCAAAATACTCAACTATTTACAAAATACTTATATCCACATGTGCCCTCTCATGCCTTCTGCCACAGTGTCTACTGTGCATGAGTTTGGGAGATGTTCAGACTCAGTTAATCTATTCATTCAAAACACATTTACTGTGCTTCAAGCGTGACACAGGACAGCAGAGTGGCCCTTGAATTCTAGCGAGGCGGGAACTTGGTGCAGAGCAATCTGGCAGGGAGCCCCTGCCTGGTCTGCATGGGGAGCCTGCCCTCCCTCCACCTGTGTGCTGGAGCTGTGAGATGATGCAAAGGCTCCCAACCACCTTGGTGTGACACTGTGGGGAGAAGTGCTGCAGAGATTCAGGAGGATGACTGCCCCCAACTTCCTGATTCTAGCCTTCCCGATGCTGACACCCCATCAGGCCCAGCACCCGGCATGGTCCTACCTTCCACAGAGAAGATGGAGGAGCAGAGGAGCAGCATGCAGAACAGGCCGGAGAGGACCAAAGCCCGCATGGTGCAGCCGGGCCTCCTGTCCCTCCTGGGAGGCAGCTGCACCCTGGAAATCTTTCCCAAGGACACTGAGTGCCAGAGAGGTGTTCCTAAATGGGCAGGGCGCAGCAACCTTGAAATTCTCATAAAGGGTAGAGTCAGCCCCTCCCAAAAGGATAAAACCAGCTTTTCAAGAAGGTGACAGCCTTTGGTGAGTCGGAAGCAGAGCTATGGCCCAGCCCAGGGAGCTCCCAGGGGCCTCGGTGGCCAGAGCAGAAAACTTGTCAGGAGGAGCCACTTCCCTGGGTTGAACATTAACTTTTTATGTCCGTGATCATCCCATCCACGCAGCTCTTCCTGCTCGTTGCTGAGCTGTGGCAGGAGGCTGGTGAAGCCCTGGGAAAAGCCTGGGGCACTGAGAGTACTGGGGGATGTGGGAGCAGCCGCTGGGGAGCCAGAGAGCTGGGCTTGGTCCTGCTCTCCACACAGCCGTGCCGGAGCCTGCACTGTTTTCCAGCTGCGAAGGGGCAAGCACTGCCTTCCTCCTGAGAAACCAGGTGTGAGGAGGATCTGCCTACAGGTGGGCACGGAAGCTCCGTGGACTGCTCATGGCGTGCACGCCGAGTGCTGGGCCCAGGGGTGGAAGGCACATGCGGAACTCAGGGCTTTCCTAGTGGGGGAGCCATGAGCTCCACAGTGTGCTTCCCCTGGTGCTCTCATGTCCTTCTCGCCTTAGCCCTAATACATGTGACCTTCTAACCAAGAGCAGGCTCCACTCTGGCCCACAGGCACATGGGACACGGTGGCATCTGGTTCAAGCCTCCAGGCCCCCTGCTCCCAGCAGACCATGCAGATGCTCAGGCTGCCTGGGACTGGCAGCCATGCCCTCCCCAGCCTTCCTCGCTGGAGCTCAGGGAACAATTTAGACAACAGTTTCTGTCAGCTCAGTGAGCCAATCAGGGCCCAAGGGATGTCATGACAGTCAGCCTGTGTGCCTTTGTGTGTTTAAACCATCCAAAGGGGCTGCTGGCTTGAGGTCCGACGTCCTGCTGATAGTCACCCAGCCCCAGTTCGGTTTACTCTCCAAGCAATTCCCAGCCTTGATGGCATTTTGCTGAGTGGGCATGAGCGAGGGTGTGGCCAGGAAGACCTGGGCGGGGAGTGGGGAGTGTGAGTGTTCTTCCAGAGACACCATTGTTGAAAGGAGGGCCAGGGAGAGGTGGGATTTGTCTTGAGCTGCATCTGCCAGCAGCAGCTATCCTTACTGTTGTGACAGGTGCTTCCTGAGTTAGAATACATCTATGGTTCCTATAAAAAACTATTGCCACTGTTTTATTTACTTTTATTGGGTGACTTGGGTCCTCTGGGAGATAGCATACCTTTGGCCGCACTCCCCCATTGCCTGCTGTAACAGCAACTCTCTGTACTGGCAATCCAGCATCACAGGGAAGGAAGCCCGCCCTGGCTCAGGGCAGAAATGCAGTCAAACTCAAACTTTAACTCTAATTGCTTTGCAATGGCAGAGACATTGGGAGAGACTCTGCCTACTGAAGAGAGGTACTCATTTGCTCCCAAGGTCCAGGCCTTGAGTAATCTTGCAGGCCCTCAGCCACCCAGCTATTGAGTTAGAAACAGATTCCAGTTTCTCAACACAGAACAGAATCATAAGGGCACTGACAGCTAAAAGCAGGAGCAACTGGCTCTCTCAGCTTTCGTTCCCTGCACAACCACACACACTGTTCTCAGATTTGCAGGTGTTCCTGGGATCACATGCTTGGCGGGAAGGATGGATTCAGATATCTGAATCCCACCTGCTTTTAAATGCTTACTTCAGCAATCTCTGCATGCAGTAATTTAATAACACAGGGTATAAAGTGCAAGTTCTACCCAAAACCCCACTCCCGAAAGACAATGCTTGCTCTCAGATTTTCACCTGTTTTCTTAACATTTCAGACAGATGGCTGTGGATGTCTTATTTTTAAAAAGGAAGAAATGCCGTTAGCTCTTTAGAATATTTGAAATCTCATGTTGAGCTGAAAGAGGTGAAAATGAGAAGCATTTTTAACAGGAACATCTGCTAGTTTAAGCATATGCAGTTTGGGTACAAAAATAATCAAGTTTGAGGCATTGAATAATTTCCAAAGATGATTTAACACTTGGCAGCCTCCTGAGAAAATGTCTTAGAGGCTCACCTAACTCACACAGGGGGGTGCCTGGAAGGAAACGATTTCAAGCCAAATTTCTGATTTCTAATTAGGAATCTGCCTGAAGCGCCTCCCTTTAAGCCATGTACCTTAGGCTGGTCCCTCCCTTTACTGGGCCACAACTCCTCTCTCTGGGGCATGGTACTGACCCTGCCTTTACTGGTCCTGTAATGACTTTCCCTTCTTTATTTGCTTAGCAAATTCCTGGCGAATTTATTTATTTATTGATTGATTGATTGATTAAAAGTAACCAATTGGATTATACTATTAGATATGGCAAGGGTAAAAGCTATAATAATTCAAACCATTTTGGTCCTGATGTAAGAATATACATACTGATTAATAAAGTAGCCCAGAAAAATCCTAAAACAAACGCTATACTTGAGATGTGAGTACATGATAACAGTGACTTCAAACAAATGGGGAAAAGAATGGATTATTCAGCAAGTACACATAATTTTTTTGGGAAATAATATTTAAAATTCCTACTTCAAAGTACACACCAAAACATCCGTTTCTGTTAACATGTTAAAACGTTAAAAAAGAAAAACACTAGGAGAAATGCAGATATAATCTTAGGATTCCAAGCATGACACCAATTACAGGAACAATAAAGATATGTAGCCACTTAAATTTTTTAAGTTTTGTACAAAAGCAAAATTATGACCAAAATAAAAAGGTAAACAATCTAGAAATAGTTAAATTACATACAGATATAAAGGCGAAAGAGTTTAATACATAACATTTATATGACTAAGTAAAAGGAATACATAAAGAAAGACATAAAGGATATGAGAAGAAACTCATGAGGTAGACAAATATACAAAAGTGTTTAATTTAAAAGTAATTGAGCAAATGTAAAATAAAATGTGGCATCTTTCATTAAAGTTTGTTAACTTAATAGGTAAATTGATTACTAGTGACTACAAATCTTAAACACTGCTCAAACAACAATTTAACCTTCCTCTTTTTTACCTATAAGATATCATAGTAATGTTGATCTTAATGGTTATCTTAACAATTTAGAAATAGGTTTAAAATGACCTAAAAAGATTCAATAAGTCTAAGGTCTGCTTTCGGAATTGTCAAAAATGCTCATGATGATGGATATAAATTTATTTATTTATTTTATTTTTTATAGCTTTATTGTTCAGTTTATTAATTACATTTTTCCCCAGTAGCTCCCCTCCACCCAGTACCCATCCCACTCTATGCCCTCACCTCCCCCCACCCTCTGTCCTCTCCCATAGTTGCATGACCTTTGTCCAGTCTCTTGCTGTACTTCCCGCACCCTTTTTCTCACCGAGCATTATCAGTCCATTCCCTCTCCATGTCCATGATTCAGTTCTATTCCTCATTTTATCCTGATCCTCTGGTTGCTAATTCACTTGATTTTTAGATTCATTTGATAGATGTGTACCTGTTGTTCGCAATGTACATTTTTACCTGTTTCTTCTTCTCTTCTCAAATAATACCTTTCAGCATTTCATATAGTGCTGGTTTGGCGGTGATGAACTCCTTCAGCTCTTTCTTATCTGTGAAGCACTTTATCTGACCTTCAATTCTGAATGACAGCTTTGCTGGATAGAGCAATCTTGGTTGTAGATTCTTGCTGTTCATCACTTTGAATATTTCTTGTCACTCCCGTCTGGCCTGCATCGTTTCTGTTGAGAAATCCGCTGACAATCGTATGGGTGCTCCCCTGTAGGTAACCAACTGTTTTTCTCTTGCTGCTTTTAATATTCTCTCTTTATCTTTTGCTCTTGGCATCTTAATTATGATGTGCCTTGGTGTGGTCCTCTTTAGATTCCTATATTTTGGGGTTCTGTGCACTTCTTGGGTTTTCAAGTCAATTTCTTTCACCAGGTAGGGGAAGTTTTCAGTCACTATTTCTTCTAGTAGGTTTTCATTATCTTGCTCTCTTTTTCTGGCACCCCTATAATTCTGATGTTGGTATGCTTGAGGTTGTCCCAGAGGCCCCTTATACTATCTTCAATTTTTTGGACTCTTTTGGCTTTCTGCTTTTCCAGCTGAGTGGATTTTGCTTTTTTGTATTTCAAATCTTTGACTTGGTTTTTGCGGTCGTCTGGACTGCTTTTAGGTCTTTGTATAATATTTTTTGTTTCAGTCAGTATATGCTTAATTTCTAGTTGGTCTTTTTTCATATCCTTGTAGGCGTTGTTCATTTCTTTGTAGGTGTTATTTATTTCGGCATAGTTCTCATTAATTTTATCCGCCTTATCTAGTAGTCTCTTCATAAACCTAATTACTGTGGTTTTAAACTCTATGTCTAATCGTCTTTTTTCCTCCATTTCTTTCACAGCTGAGTCCTTTCCTTTTCTCTGCATTGTTGTTGCTTTCCTGAGTTGGTTCCTTAGCGGTGTGTGATAGGTATCCTCTAAGGAACCAGTGGCTCAGCTTCCTTTGCAGCGCGCAGCGTCAGCCTTAGGTCCGCCCTGCTTGGCTCGTAGCTTGCGTCTAATGAGCGCGCAGCATCAGCCTTAGGTCCGCCCTACTTGGCGCGCAGCTTGCATCTAATGGGTGCGCAGTGTCAGCCTTAGGTCCGCCCTTCCTGGCTCCTCCCCCCCCCCCCCCCCCCCCGTTTCAGGTCTATGGGGCTCGTGGAGTCAGCTTATCTGTGCGGTTCACGGGTCTCGGTGTTGAGTGGCTATGTAAATCCACTGCTGGTCTCCCCGTTGCCAGACAACTCTGCCTCTCCCTAAATGAGTCTGCACAGTCAAAGACTCACTCAGGGGTGTAAAACAAAGCAGTATGGTGGTCTCCGAGCAAGTGAGTTGCGCGTTCTCTGCCTGCGTTCTCTGCCCGGTTGCGCACTCCAATTTACTCGTGCACTCTCCCCAAACACACAGTCCTCAGCCGCGCCCGGGATCCTCCTTTCCCCGACCTGGGAGCTCGCCTGGAACTGGGGGATCGGTGCTGTGGGAGACTTCCGCCCTCCTCGCTGGAGAAAACCAGCCGGGCCCGCTGTCTGCCGCCCGTCCCTCACCGCTCTCTCGCGCTCCGAACCTCAAAGCTGCACACCGCTGCTCCCAAGTCACCGCCTTTACTCTCATGTGCGGAATTTTCCCTCAGCCAGCTCTCCGGCGATTTTAGACGCTGTTTGTTTCATTGCTAAGTTGTAGTTTCAGAATTGTTGCGTGGACAGCTAGATAGGTGCTCACCTATGCCGCCATCTTAGTTCTCTCCTTTCCCTGGTGAATTTATAATAAGAGGAGTCAGACTCCTGATCCTTTCTCATGGAATTCTTGTGGAGACACAAGCATTTAGTTTTATCTTGTTACAGGAAAAACGTTCCTCCCATCACAGGAAATATTATGGCAACTTAGCAGCTGTCTGTCTGACTCCAAAGATGAGGTTCTTCTCTGATGTGTTGGTTCCACAAGAGCTCATGGTACTGACAATAACCTACAGTGTTGATGCTAGCTCGCATGCCACCCTGAAAATGCACAAAAAAACCTAATGGCTTCCTTTTTTATAATTGATCTGCTCTTCCTGAGTCTCCAGCCTGCGGCTGGGGTCAAGACTGGTAAATCCTGTCTGTTCCCTCCACGCTGGCCTGGCTGACCCCTTGGTTCCCAGGATGATCCACCACTGGGGGGGGGGGGGGGGCATCCACCCACAGCCCTGACAGCAGGCCACCTGCCTACCATGGTGGCTGCCAGCAGGAGTTGGGCTCCTCCCCAGGGCTCATGCTGGAATGCCACCTTCTGCTCCAGGACACAAAGGGGGTCTTCTCACCTGCACTCTCTGTCCTGTTGGAGCACCTATGAGGCCACTGACTCTGAGCCCCTTGCCCTTCTGCCCTTCCTCTCTATGGAGGCTCTGCCCTTGGCCAGACACCTTCATACTTACCCATAGTTTCAGTCTGGAGGGGGACTCAGGCCTCTGGTCTTCTAAGAAGCACAGGCCTTAGAGCTATACGGCCCAGGCTCTACTGCAGGGCAGTGAGAAGCTAGAAACAAACCGGGGCAGGAGGAATAGGGAAGTTGAAACAAGAAAGTTAGTACAAGAGCAAATAGTGAGGGCGATTTGCAGCCAGCTTGTAAATAACAAGCCATTATATTTGAGAGAAAATGGTTAAAGCCTCCCTCAGGAGAGAATGTAGGCAAGGAGGGGGAAGGAGAAAGGAGAAACAGCCGTTTCATTTCTTTTACTAAGCAGAGAAGCCAGTATCCTCAAGGGTTGACCAGATAAAGCTGCCAGGTGCTTCTCATGTGTCCTGGAACTTTGAGAATTAATGTGCACCAACATATGCAGCAGGGCAATTCTGAAAGCTATAGCCAGGAGGGTACATAATGCCTTGTACTCTCACCCAACCTGCTCTTCAGATTAGCTAGATGAGCTCCCAGCTGCGCTTCATAAGCTAGATGGATAGGTTTGCTTGCCTTGCTTCTCTAATAAATGTGCATGCTTCAATCAATTAGCTTTATCACAACTCAAATCATCTGGAGTCCCTCATTTAAACTCATTTACAGGAGCATGAAGAAAATGGAGGGGGGAGCAGGCATCTCCCTCTGACTCGGGCTGTCAGACAGCATCTCTTCGGGGCCTTGGGTTGTATGAATAACGGAACTCTGCCATTAAGCGGCCCTAGGACCACTGCACAGCTGTGTTCTCAGTGTCTGTTCTGAATTACAACAGCAGCTGCAGCTGGAGAGGAACAGATCCTTGTGATGGGTGCAATACTAACTTGTCCTAGTATCTGAATGTAATCTTTTTTATTAGGTGGTTGATTGCTGGAAGTGGGGTGCAACCTGTCTCCAAAAAATAGCAACCCCCACTTGTGTTCAAGGATGTATGTTGCACCAAAACCGGTTTGGCTCAGTGGATAGAGCGTTGGCCTGCGGACTGAAGGGTCCCGGGTTCGATTCTGGTCAAGGGCATGTACCTTGGGTTTCAGGCCCATCCCGTGGGGAGTGTGCAGGAGGCAGCTGATCGGTGTTTCTCTCTCATTGATGTTTCTAGCTTTCCGTCCCTCTACCTTTCTCTCTGTAAAAAAATCATTATTTTAAAAAGGATGTATAGTGCTTCTTCAGTGTAGAGCAAGTATGTCAAACTGGAATGCCTTGTTTAAATAAATGAGGCAGGCGGCCCGCTGGCTCAAGTTTGACATGCTTGATGTAGCGCAATGACTGTTTTCTTGCCACAATTCAGGACAAAAAAAAAAAAAAAATCCTAAAATTCAGGCCTAAATGACGATGCCAGCACCATTCACAGCTATGGATTCTGACAAGAGAAGGGAGAACCTGTAGAGCACACATGAGGCATGGGCCGCAGGGAGAAGGGGGTGCCAAGGTTGCCGTTTTGGCCAACCCTCAGAGCTGGCTGGGATGGATCCTGTCTGTCAGTGTCTGGCCTCTGACTTGCAGGGTTGACAGCAGGCTTCCCAGAAGTGTCAGCTTTCCCCATTCCCATCCTCCCTCCTGGCACCACAGGGGCAGGGCGAGGCCTGAGGTGTGGCCAGGGCTCAGCAGTCCTGGGGAAATTTCAACGTTGGGCTCACTACCAATAGCCTGTCAGGGCCACAAGCACCTTGAAGGCTCTGGGTCCAAGTCCACTCAGAGATGGGAAGCGCCACGGCCTCAGGGTGGAGAGATGGTCTGCTTTCATGGTTCTTTTGAAAAGTGTGTTTCAATGAAATTTCTCACCATATGTACTTTTCTTTGTAAAAAATTACTTAGGGGCAGCTATAATATACTGGAAAATGCAGCAAACACCTCATTTTCCTACCAAGTGTCCCTTTTCCCTGCCACTTAGAATTAACAGTGATGATCTTGTTATAATTTTTCCAACTTAAGTAGAAGTCACTTAAATGAGGTTCTGATCACATGCTTTCCTTTGCTGATACACCCTGAGACACAAGCAGAGTCACACACACATTGGGTGTGCTGGCAGGGGTTGGGTCCTCTGCAAGGGGGGCCAGGATACTTCCCATGATGCTGTGTGCAAGTGTCCCAGACATTCCCTTCCTATCAAAGCAGAAAGCCCCCTGCAGCCTGCTGCAGGGCGTGGGGGATGCCAGCCTTCCTGTAGGCATCTGGCACAACTGTCCCTTCCCTGCACTCCTGCAACCTTCAGTCTGGACCATGCTTCTGGAGTTTCTAGGTATTTCATAACTACCGTGGGTCACTTGTTGCTCTTTCTCTCATTTTAACGGCATGGTATCGAATACAGCATCTAACATGTATCTGCTGACTTGGTCTTTTAAAGAGTGACTTGTGGTGATTGACAGTTGTGTTTGTGCTGGAAACTCCCCACTGATCCTAAGAACTTCCAGCTCCAGCACCCCCTGCTCCAAGCCACCCAAGTCTCGGCCTCCTCCCACGAGCTCTACCCTGCTGCCACAATTCCTCTGCCCATCAGATGCCTGTCTTCTCGAAAGCCTATTCTAGCTGGACTGATGGCAGGGCAGAAAGGTCAGATACAAGAATTCATGTTTCTCCCCATAGCTGGTGCTGAGTTAGTTCTTTCAAGAAGCACCAAACTGAACCAACCTAACAAATCTCTGAATCTTTCTAACAAAGTCAGATCAAACCACATCATTCTTGCTCTCAAGTTTCCACTGATCTTCCTGTTTGGGTCATTCTGCATTCAAGCCCATGAGACACCTAACTGGGTGGGGCTCGGCTAGTACTGTCTTGTGAAAGGTTTCCTCTGAGTCATAGGGAAAAGTTAATAGCTACTGGCAATTACCATATTATCCTTTAGATACCTGTTCTTACAGGATAATGAACTATTGGGAAATTATGGAAAGCACCATAATTTCAGTTCTAAACTGCCACTAATTTTAAGATACACTAGTTTTGTAAAAAAATAAAATAAATAAAATTTGAAACTGTGAAAAATGCTGCATCTTAGCATCAAGATAACACAGCTACTGAGTAAATGAAACTAAGACATGCCCATCCTCTCTGAGTTCACCACATGAACCAATTTCCAGCAGCTAAGATGCTATGCACACTCCCACTGGGGCACAGATGAGTAGCCCACGTGTTCCAGGCACACGTAAGACTGTCTAGGGGTATGATGGCCAACTGACACCATGCTTCAGATGATCAGATAGCTTTTACAAGGGTCTCAGTGGAGAGCATTTTTATTTTTAAAATATATTTTTATTGATTTCAGAGAGGGAGGGGTAGAGAGAAACATCAATAACCCAGGTATATGCCCTTGACTGGGATCAAATCCGGGACCCTTGCCCTATCCGGTTTGGCTCAATGGATGAGTATTGGGCTGTGGACTGAAGGGTCCCCGGTTTGATTCCGATAAAGGGCACATGCCTGGGTTATGGGCTCAATCCCCAGTAGGGGGCATGCAGGAGGCAGCCAATCCATGATTCCCTCTCATTATGGATGTTTCTATCTAACCTTCCCTCTCCCCTCCTCTCTGAAATTAATAAAAATATATTTAACAAAACAAAATAAAACAAAACAAAACCCAGGACCCTTCAGTCCGCAGGCTAATGCTCTACATACCAAGCCAATCCGGTCAGAGCAAGAGGTTTTTAAAAAATTGTTTCCAGGCTTGTGTGCCTCATTGTGAGAACAAATGACAATTCAGTCTTGCCAGAAAATATCAATTCTGTATTTCTGGGTATAGCCACAGGTACTCCCTAGCTCCCAAATGCACCAGCGAGGTTGTAACACCCCTCTACCCATCAACCTTCCAGTGAAGGTAGAAGGCGGAGGCCCCTTAGGACTGATATCTCACTAGGTGAGAAACCCATAGGAGCCGTGAACCAGGCAGAATGGAAGGCTGAGGCTGGAAGAAACTGTGCTGGACCTGCCTTCATGCTAACTGGCCAGCAGTCCTGGGAGACACTGGCCAGATAGTCCACACATCCCCTCCCCCATCAGACTTCTGATTTCATCTTTGCTGCTTTCAAGTGTTAATACTAGGGGCCTTCTCTCCATCTTCGTGAGCTCCTACGCTGAAGAGCAAGTCCTCCAGGTCAGAGTCTTCATGTCTTCTCCTGAAAAATGGCTTCCATTTTGAGTGACATAAATTGAGTACATTTAGGGAGGAGTCTATCTTTATCGACTACACTCACCTTAAAAAGAGAAAAAAGAAAAAAAGGCTTGATTTGTAGCTCCAAGTGGACTGGAACTTCTGATACTCTCTATAAAAAATAGGACCTGAGCTCTGGCTCAGTGGATAGAGCATTGGCCTGCAGACTGAAGGGTCCCAGGTTCAATTCCAGTCAAGAGCATATACCTTGGTTGTGGTCACATCCTCAGTAGGGGGTGTGCAGGAGGCAGCTGATAGATGTTTCTCTCTCATCCATCTCTCCATCCCTCTCCCTTCCTCTTTGTGAAAAATTAGTAAAAAAAAAAAATAGGACCTGAGGAAGTAAAGCATCATCACCATTTGACCGAGGTAAATTCTTTTTGATAAACACTAGAATTCTAACATCCTATGCTCAATAGAATCCCAGCCTGCCTACTTAATTGATACAGTATTTTGATTTTCAAATAGGATTTCAACCCTATGGCATTCATCACAAACTTCCCAGTGTAACAGGTTAGGAGGATCATTCAACTGTACCACTTTCACTTTTCCAGCCATATGATCTCGTTACAACAAACTGAATTTGGGGCTTCAGTGTACTCCTTTGCAAAATAAAGACAGCAGCACCTAGTTCAAAGGAAGGTTATCATTTGTGCAAAGAGCTTAGCACACAATACACACATACCAGCCTCTCTAGACACGCCCCCCCCTACTGGGATGATACAAATCTTGGGTATCATTTAGTTTTAGGAATTCCAACGTGGACACATTCTATACAGATGAACAACTTTAAAGGAAACATGATGCTAACACTTTAAAGAGCACAAAAAAAGGCCAAGAGGTCAGTGTTCTAAGCACTGAACACACATGTTGTGAGCAGGAAACCAGGTTTCAAGGGAACTTCTCATTTCCTGCCGTCTTTCTCCATGTCCCTCCTCATCCTTCTGCTGTATGAAATGCCCATTTTTGTGCACTGTAACTTGAAGACTTGCTCCTGGGACAGCTTGGAAACTCAGTCCTTGGTTCACTTCTCTATTGACACCATAACGAACAATGGCTGTTTCCATGGAGCTGTGCCTCCTGGGCCAGCTAGCACCGCAAACACACTTTGTATTGAAAGGTCTTCACTGTCTTAGCAAAGTCAGAAAAAGTAAAAAACTAGGTCACTAAAAAACAAACACCCTTGATTTTCTGGATAAGCTTCAGAAAATTATGCTTAAAATTATATTTTGTTTTGTGTGTGTGATATCATCCAAGCATCAAGATATGAACTTTGGGTTTAAAATGTGACTGAAGACAAAAGGACCTCTAAGATTTCACATTAAGGTCACACTAACAACGTACCAGAACCAAAGTAGGAAAAAAATAGAATTATTTCTCAGGGGGAAAATAGCAAAAAACCAACCAACCAGTAGCTAAAATGCCCCGTGTTACAAAGTGGCAGCACATGTCAGCTTCAGGTGGGCTCTGCTGTCCTCCTCATTTCAGATGAGAAAATGGGAACAGTGCCATGACATAATGACTGGGTCACATAAGAAGTGGAAGAGTTGAGGTTCAAATAAAGGCAGCCCAGCTGTTAGTACATGGCCATAATCACATTGCACTATATATACTATATTGGGAAGAAAATAAGCCGCTTTCTTGAACAAATGCCCTATTCAAAAAATATGCATATGGTTCAGATGGACAGACCAATCACTATCTGGCTGGAATCTTTAATATTTCAAAAATAAGCATCCTCGGTAACTTAATGTGGTTAGAATATTTTTTTCTGGATTACTATAATAAATTCTTGTCAAAAACACCAATTGCCCTGACCGGTTTGGCTCAGTGGATAGAGCATTATTGGCCTGCGGACTGAAAAGTCCCAGATTCGAATCCGGTCAGGGGCATGTACCTTGCACATCCCTGGTGAGAGGTGTGGAGAAGGCAGCTGATTGATGTTTCTCTCTCATCAATGTTTCTGACTATCTTTCTCCTTCCTCTCTGCAAAAAATCAATAAAATATGTTAAAAAAAAAAACACCCAAAACACCAATCATTTCAATAATCATACACACTCATTTCACTCATTAAGAACTTCCAAAAATAACTCTTTTGTTCTCAAACATTTATAAATGTCACACGAAAATTAAGAATTAGTCTATGAAGGAGAGAAGGAAAATTCTGCTAGAGGACACACTCTCGGGAAGCATTCTTCCCATTACAATTCCGACTGATGTATTCCATGAAGAAAGAATAGCTTTGCTTTCCTTCTTTTAGTGCTTCATCTGAGAGGGAACACGAGAAACCAAGTCTCAGGAGAAAATCTGCCTTCATAGTGTAAACTACAAACAGGTTTTTCTAATAAAGCTTCAAAAGTTGAAGAGGTGAAAAAAACAAGCATGTATTCTATTAAACATTTCAATAAATATACAAACAATTCAGCAATTGTTTGTATACTTTGAATATTTTATCCTGAGGAAGTATTTTAAGGAATATTTTGTTCTAGAATATTAAAAAAAAAAAGCTTGCACATACAAGTATTTTATACCAGGAATTCTGTATGATTAAATTCTGGAATGTCCTAACAATGTCAAACAATGAGAAGCCAATATGGTCACATCTACGCTGGAAAGAGGCTTGAAAGGAATAGCAGGCAATGTTATCACCTATGCCTTTGTTTTGTACTCAGTGCTTTTGGTAAGTTCAGGAGACAAAAGTTAAAGTGATCACTTGTTTCCAAATTCAAAGGAAGGTTGCAGGTGACCCGTTGTTTTTTTCTGGTCCCTTTACCAAAATCTCCAGGCCATTCATGACGTTTCTTGTTAATATTCTTCATTTCAAAATTTAAACAGGTAAACACAAGTTTGCTAATTTTTACTTAATAAAACAAAATTTAAGATAAAACATTTAAATTCTCAAACACAAACCTCAGTTTTCACATTCATTAAAACATTTCAGAATTACTCAAAAGTAAGAAATGAACACTTGTGCGCTTATCTGGCAGAGAACTACTGAATTTATTCTCCAGAAGAAAAAGCAGACCTGAAGGATCACATTACTGAGACATTTCAAACATGATGACAAGTTCTTATCTTCTAAACTTCAACGAAAGCTGCTTGAACAAATTATTTAATGAATACCTGCCCTATTAGACAAGCCAGGAACCTGATGCACTAACGATGTCAGAAGCGGAGACACTTCACTTCTTTCTGCTGTTTCCAGTTGCTAGAATAGTGGCAACTCGCATAAATATATTTAATGTATCCATGTAGATTCCCAGCATCCTAGAAAAGAAAATAATACCCATTTAAGTATTTAAGTCTAATAACAATGATAAAAACTATTTCTTAATCTAGAAAAGAAGAAAAAGCAATACTGATTATACTGATTATTTATCTTAGGTATATAAGAAGGAAATTTTAAAACAAGATATGCCAACTAAGGAAGTCTTGGGCAAGAACATAGTCAAGATTCTCTTCTGGCAGATTAATCTTTTAAATGGCAATGAGCAGTTTAAAAATCATTATTCTATCCTCTAACACTCTTAAGTATAATATCTTGATGGGAGGCATAAGGGGACGGGAGGAATGGGTGATAGACAATATAAGAATCAAAACAAAATCAAAGAAAAACCTTTTCAAAAATATGTTAGACACAAGTCTGACATTTTAAAATATAATATATCCTCTCCTTAAGGCCCTACTCCCCCTTCATCCAAAGAAACTGTTATGAATCTGTAAGCATTATAGCAGCACTTATTAAAAACTATCACTACAGCCTTAGCATTAAAAAAGACAATGAGTTGTATGAGTTCTTTATATATTTTGGATATTAACCCCTTGTTGGAGCTGTTGTTTGCGAATATCATTCCCCATTCTATTCGTTGCCTTTTCGTTTTGTCAGCAGTTTCTTTTGCTGTGCAGAAGCTTTTTAGTTTGATATAGTCCCATTCATTTATTTTTGCCTTTCCTTCCCTTGCCTTTGGGGTCAAATTCCTAGTATGTTCTCTATGACCAAGGTCTATAAATTTAGTACCCATGTCTTCTTCTATGTACTTTGTTTCAGATCTTGTATTTAGATCTTAATCCACTCTGAATTAATTTTTGTACATGGGAACACCAGACAAAAAATCTAATTGAAAAATGGGCAAAGGATCTTAACAAACACCTTTCCCAAGAAGACATGTAAAGCAGCCAACAGATATATAAAAGAAGATTCAACTTCACTATTAGCTAAATGCAAATCCAAACTACAATGAGATACCATCTCACACCTGTTAGAATGGCTATTATCAACAACACAAGTAATAACAAGTGTTAGAGAGGTTGTGAAGGAAAAGGAACCCTCATTCACGGCTGGTGGGAATGTAGCCACTATGCAAAACAGTATAGCAGTTCCTCAAAAAATTAAAAAGTTACCATATGACCCAGCAACATCTACCTGAAAAACTCTAAAACATTTATTCACAAAGATATATGCACCCCTATGTTCCCTGAAGCATTATTCATGGTGGCCAAAACATGGAGACAATCAACACGTCTTTTGGTAAAGATGTGGAACATATACTATACACAATGAGATTCTATTCAACCCTAAAAAAAGGTGTAATACTGTCATTTGCAACAACATGGACGGACCTTGAGAATATGTTAAGCGAAATAAATCAGTCAGAAAAAGTTAAGGAACATGATTTCACTAATTTGCGGGATATAAAACTGAAACTCAGAAACAGACAGACAATAGGATGGTGATTACCAGAGGGGTGGGAGGAAGAAAGTAAAGGGGCCAAGTATATGGTGACAGAAGATGATTTGACTTTGCATGGAGGGCACACCACTCAATAAATAGATCATCCTATATAATAAAAGGCTAATATGCAAATCAACTGGATGGCAGAAAGACTCTGTGCTCCCACAGGGGGAGTGCCACCCAGCTGAAAGCTAGATTCTCAGGGAATGGGCCTAAGTTGCTAATCAGACATGCTCCGAGGGCTCCTGGAATGGGAGAGGGTGAAGGCCGGGCTGAGAAACCACGACTCCCCGCCCCCCCCCCCCGCCCCGAGTGCATGAATTTCATGGACTAGGCCTCTAGTGGATTATAAAAATGTAAACTTAAAGCCTACATGACCTTATTAACCAGTATCACTCCAATAAATATAATTAAAAAGAAAAAGAAATTGCTTTAGTCCAGCAGGCATGGCTTAGTGGTCGGAAGTTAGGGCACTGTTTAGATTCCCAGTCAGGGCCACATGCCCAGGTTGCGGGCTCAAATCCCCGGGGTTGGGAGGGAAGGAAGGGCATGTAGGAGCCAGCCTACCAATGATTCTCATCATTGGTATTTCTATCTCTTTCTCCCTTTGCCTCTATAATAAATAAATAAAAATGTTTTTAAAAAGTAAGTTACTTTAAAAATATATGGTAACACCATGAAACTCAAGAAAACTGTTTAATAAAAAACTTACTTTGGTGGAGAAAAGAAAAAAGCATTACTATATAGCATTTAATATCAGTTAAATTTAATATCTCCAAAATGAAATTTTCATACTAAGGTATTTCCAATTTTTAGTAAAAGTCTTTTTGATTAAACATTTCAAGTCAATTACACTTCCCAATGAATACCCCACAAATACATCTTTTCTTCAGTTCTAAAGTCTGTTAAATATTAAAGTAATTGACCAACAAGAACACCATAATGCTAATTATTCTGAATTAACTGAATACCTAAATATTACTTAGTTGCAATAGAATAAAATTTCTATGGATACACACAGCTTACTAGAGAAAGAATAGACCAAACAACAATAGAAATAATAAAAGTTTGACAAAGCCATTGTTGTGGGTTGAAATCAAAAGGTATGTCCAAGTCCTAATCCTTGGTTATCTGTGAATGTGATCCTATTTGGAAAGAGGACCTTTGCAAATACAATTTAGAGGCCCACTGCACGAAATTCGTGCATGGGTGGTCGGGGGGACCCTCAGCCCAGCCTGCACCCTTCCAATCTGAGACCCCTCGAGGGCAGTCAGACATCCCTCTCACAATCCAGGAAAGCTGGCTCCCAACTGCTCACCTGCCTGCTTTTCCTGATTGCCCCTAACAGCTTCTGCCTGCCAGCCTGATCACCCCCTAACCAGCCTGACTGATACCTGACTGCTTGCTCCCCTGCCAGCCTTTTTGCCCCTAAGTGCCCTCACCTGCAGGCTTGATCACCTCCAAATGTCCTCCTTTGCAGGCCTGCTCCCTCCCAACTGCCCTCCCCTGCTGGCCTGATCACCCACAACTGCCCTCCTTTGAAAGCCTGGTCCCTCCCAACTCCCCTCCCCTGCTGGCCATCTTGTATCCACATGGGGGCAGTTGGAATGATGGTCAATCTGAATATTACTCTTTTATTAGATAGGATAGAGGCCTGGTCATGGGTGGGGCCAGCTGGTTTGCCCTGAAGGGTGTCCCAGATCAGGGAGGGGGTTCCCTTGGGGCGTGGGGCAGCCTGGGCGAGGTTGCCTGTGGTGGTTTGCAGGTTGGCCATGCACTCCTTGCAACCCAAGTGGAGGCCCTGGTATCTGGGATTTATTTATTTCCTACAATTGAAACTTTGTAGACTGGAGTGGAGCCAAGCCTCCTGCTCACTCCATGGCAGCAGCCATTTCTGTTGGGATTTATTTATCTTCTATAATTGAAACTTTGTAGCCTTAAGCAGAGGCCAAGGCAGGCCAGGGCTGTGGAAAGCTTGGCTTTCTCCAACACTAGGGAAACCCAAGCCTCCCTCCTGTTCTCTCCAGCCATCATGGTTGGGTTAATTTGCATACTCACTCATGACTGGTTTGTGGGCGTGGCTTGTGGGTATAATGGGGTGATGGCTAATTTGTATATTGCTCTTTTATTAAATAGGCTGTGAGTTGAGATGAATACTAGAGTAGGGCGGGCCTTAATCATATATGACTCCTGTAATGGTAAGAAGAGAAGAGATAGCAACAGACAGGAACAGGAAGAATGCCACATGCAAACAGAGGTAGAGATCAGAGTGATGTATCTACAAGCCAAGGAATGCTGGCTCTGCTAAGATGGTAGAAGCAGCAAGGAACAGATTCTGCCACAGAGGCCTGTGAAGGTACCAACGTTGATGACACCTTGATTTGAGAGACTTCTAGCTTCCACAATTGTGAGAGAATACATTTCTCTTGTTTTAAACTACCCAGTTTGTACAGTTATGGCAGCCCTAAGAAACTAATCCTATCCTATATAATAAAGAGGTAATATGCATTGGCCATCACTTCAACACACAAGATGGCTGCCACAAGAGGGCCAGCAGGGAAGGGCAGTTGTGGGCAACCAGGCCTACAGGGGAGGGGCAGTTGGGAGCAACTAGTCCTGCAAGTGAGGGCAGTTGGGGGCAACCAGGCCTGCAGGGAATGGCAGTTGCAGGGGGTGGGATAGGGTGGGGAGGGGAGGCAGGCTGGCAGGGGAGGGCAGTTAGGGGCAATCAGGCTGGCAGGGGAGCAGTTAAGCATCGATCAGGCTGGCAGGCAGAAGTGGTTAGGGGCAATTAGGCAGGCAGGCAGGTGAGTGGTTGGGAGCCAGCAGTCATGGATTGTAAAAGGGATCCCAGATTGGGGAGGGTGCAAGCTGGGTCTAGGGACAACCTTGCCCTCCCCACCCCGCTGTGCAGAAATTTGATGCACCAGGCCTCTAGTATAATCATAAAACAAAATAGGACAAAATAAAACAAATGTCTTTATATAACAAAGACATTAAAGACTACTTACGAATTAATGGGATCATATTTTTGAACTCCATATACTGGCACTATTTCTGCACGCTTGATGACTTTCTGCGTGTCATATAGAAGGAACATGCTGAAAAGAACTAATCCACCATAAATTGCCATGGAGTACAGTGTGGCACCAGCCACAGTGGTAGGTGGAAGAAACATAGATCCTGAAATCAAAATGGGAAAAAAGGTTTTTTTTTTTTAAAAAAGGGACTGTTCTCTAACTTGTATATATAGTTAATGCTCTTTTTTAAATTTTTCTTTAGTATACTGAACAGATAAAAAAGCATCTCAGTTATAAGCACGATCTAATTCAAAACCCATGATACTCATTTCTGTAAAGGGTGGCTTACCCACATTACAGGAAGGCTCTTGCATCAGAGCAATGATCATGTTCTGCAGACCAACTTTACCATTTTAGATGCATTTGGTAACTCAATTGTAATGATTTGCTATGATGCCAAATAAGTAAATCCAGTCTAATTAGCACAGATCTTTTAAACAACTTTTAAAAATGACTAAATATTTTTCCCTCCAGTAGGAAGCCTGACTACCTAAGATGATTTTAGTACATTACAAAACAAGAACCAACTGTCAAAGCACAGTGGCTTACCTAGTGAGGATACAAAGACGAGGCCCAGGCCCACTCCCAGGGGTGCTCCCATGTTCAGAAACTTCTCACTGGGTGCACACATGGCCACAGTGGAGAGGCCACCTACGATGCCTGCCGTGTACCACGCAGCTCTGATGAGAAGAGGCCCCCCTAATATTGTCAGAGGAGCCACCACTGCGCCCATCACACCTGGAGAAAGCAAATGATTACTTTTTACTAAACAACCAAAGGGAAAATGCCACTTCTAACATGCCCTTTGAACCTATTTTACCTTATGTTAAACAGTACAGTACAAAAAGCCTTCCCCTTATTTAGGTAACACTACCCCCAAAATCCTACAACCAAAACTTGGGGCTATCCAGATTCTCAAATCACAACAGCAGCATTATTCCTAGTCAAACAGCCACACAACTCACAAGTACAAACACTAACTTACATTTTTAGTGACTGTCATAGTCTGTGCTGTAGTTAATTTTTTGGATTCAAATCTAACTTTAGTCTTAAACAAAGTAAGATGATAAAGTGAGTATATTATGCTAATCTTAAATGTAGCTCAGGGTTGAGTGTTGACCTATGAACCAGGAGGTCAAGTTCAATTCCTGGTCAGGGAACATGCCCAGGTTGCAGGCTCGATCTCCAGTAGGGGAAATGCAGGAGGCAGCTGATCAATAGTTCTCTCTCATCATTGATGTTTCTTTCTCTTTACCTCTTGCCTCCTTTCTGAAATCAATAAAAAATATTTTTTTAAATGTAGAAACTTCAAGGACACTGCTGTTACACTGTGTAATAAGGAATGTAATCATAACTTGTAAAAAGTAACTTGTTGTCAGATATTTATAAACAGCCTCATAAAAATTACAATGAAAGTTATCAATATAATTAACCAAGTAAAGAGAATTCAACTGAAAAATAAAACTTGCCCTAACCAGTTTGGCTCAGTGGTTAAGAGCCTTGGCCCTCAGACTGAAGGGTCCGGGTTCAATTTCTGGTCTAGGCATGTAGTTGGGTTGCAGGCTCACATGTGCAGGAGGCTACCTATCAATGTCTCTCTCTCACATTGATGTTTCTCCCCTTTACCCCTTCCCATCCTCTCTAAAAATCAATGGAAAAAAGATTCTCAGGTGAGAATTAACCATCCTATATAATGAAAGAGAAACATGCAAATTTGACCATACCTTGGCTCCTGATTGGCTATGCTACCAGCCAATCAGGAGTGGGGGCAGGGCCAAGTGGAGCGAGTGCCAGGCCCGGGGGTGGAGATGAAACAGCCGTGGCAGCGAGCACCCAGCCTCCGGGCACTGTGAGGGGAAGCAGTGACAGCAGCAGCAGTGGTGGTGGCGGCAGGAAACGCCTGGCCCCCAGGCGCTGTGAGCTGAAGTGGCTGCAAGCACCCAGCCCCCAGGGCTGGGTGGTCGCAGGGAGCCGGGGCTGAGCTGAGTAGGGCGATGGCTGGGTGCTCTAGGAAAATCCTCTATAATAAAACCCTAATATGCAAATTAATCGAACATCAGAACCACCAGCTGCTGTGATGCGCACTGACTACCAGGGGGAAGATGCTCAATGCAGGAATGCCCCCTGGTGGTCAGTGCACTCCCACAGGGGGAGGGTCACTCAGCCAGAAGCCAGGCTCACGGATGCTTAGGCCAGCTCCTGAGGGGTCCCAGACTGCGAGAGGGACCCCACCCCCAGTGCATGAATGTCCTGCACCAAGCCTCTAGTATACTAAATAAAAATGCTGTATAATATTTCTGTTAGGATCTCCATCAGTTTTACATTTGACAGCAAAGTTTTATCAAAACTTTTAAGGAGACTATTCAGAGATTTTTCAATGACACTTTCTGATAAAAATCTGAAGTGGTTATAGCTGTTTGCTGCTTAAGGACAAATCAATTATAAAACTAACAAGGATTGCATATTATTATTGTGAATGAAAACTGGCATTCAGCAAATTGATTCAATCACTGTAGAAAACAAGTGTGGAGGTTCCTCAAAAAATTATAGCCAGAACTACTTTATGACCCAGCAATCCCACTTCGAGGTTTATATAAAAAGAAATTAAAATCAGGATCTCATAGAAATAGCTACATTTCTATGTTCATTCCAGCATTATTCACAGTAGTTAAAATTTAAAAACCTAGGTGTCCATCGATGGATAAATAGGTAAATACATGTACACACACACACACACACACACACACATGCTGGAATATTATTCAGTCATAAAAAATGAAATTTTGCCATTTTTGTCAACATACATGGACCTTGAAGGCAAAATGCCAAGTGAAATAAGTCAGATAGGGAAAGAAAAATACCGTATTATCTCACTTATATGTGGAATCCAAGAGTCAAACTCAGAGAAACAGAGTATACTGCTGGTTACCAGGTGCTTGTAGGGTTGAGAGCGAGGGTCGGGGAGAGATGGGGGAACTGGAAAGATTCTGGTCAAAAATCTAAACTTCCAGTTCTAAGATTAACAAGTTTGAGGATTTAATGAACAGCATGGTGACATTAAAATAAACAAATGGAGACTAGATATGAATGTTCCCTGGCAGACAAAACTAGTTTAGTCATAAAAATAAAGCTTAATTTAGTTTATTTTACAAGATTAACTTGACTTGGGTCATTTCTTGCTTATGCCTCTGGAAGTCATTAGCAAAATTTGAACTGCTTCCCAAGGTTGATATGAGGTAACCACAGAAAATTCTATTATAACCAATCCCTGTGAAGAACGAATAGCCACTGCTTTCTCACTATATAAATTGCTTTATAATACTAGAGGCCTGGTGCATGAAATTTGTGCCCTCAGGGGATGTCTGAATGATGGCTTAGGCCCACTCCCAACAGAAGTTGGATTTCTTAGCACTGCTGCAGAGGCAGGAGAGGCTCCTACCACGGCCACTGTGCTTGCCAGCCAAGAACCTGCCTGGCTCAGGGCTTCTGGCTGTACAGCACTCCCCGTGGGAGCACACTGACCACTAGGGGGCAGCTCCTGCATTGAGCGTCTGCCACCCTGGTGGTCAGCAGACATCATAATGACCAGTTGTTCCACTATCCAGTCAATTTGCATATTAGCCTTTTATTATATAGGAGGACTAGAGGCCCGGTACACAAAATTTGTGCATGGGAGGGGGGTGTCCCTCAGCCTGGCCTGCACCCTCTCCAATCTGGGACCCCTCAGGGGATGTCCAACTGCCAGCAGTCCAACATCCTTCTCATAATCCGGGACTTCTGGCTCCTAACAGCTTCTGCCTGCCAGCCTGATGGCCCCATAACTGCTCCCCTTCTGGCCTGGTTGACACCTAATTGCTCCCCTTCCAGTCAGATCACTCCCAAATGCCCTCCCCTGCTGGCCTGGTTGCCCCCAACTGCCCTCCCCTTGCTAACCATCTTGTGGTGGCCATCTTGTGGTGATGTGAAGGCATCATGCAAGGGCACAAGGACCACCAAAGCTTTTATTAGTATAGATACCTGAGCTTCATTCCATATTTCTGGTTAAGTGCTCCTAGTTTATAGACTATCATTTTAGAGTGTGCACTATTAACTTTTACTAATTACCATTTCAGTAATTCACTGATTTTACTTGTTATTTCTGAATTTTTGACAGAGATTAGAGCTAATAATATTGCATCATACACTTGAATTTTGCTAAGAAAGTAAATCTTTAATATTCCCACTAGAAAAAAAGAAATGGCAAATATGGGGTGAGGTGTTATTTAATGCCATGGTGGTAATAATTCTGCAACACATACATGTATCAAATCAATATGTTCCACACCTTAAACTTATACAATATTGTGTGTCAATTACATCTCAATAAAGTTGGGGGAATAACATAATTAGAATAGTTTTTCAAAACTTGGACAGTTTTTCAAAATAGTTTTTCAATAGCTTTTCAGTAATGCCTGCTAAGTATCACTTGGTCCTGACTGAGACCACTGGTGTACTAAACATCTGGATAAAAAATGTCAGCTTTGATATCCTATTGATGCTGAGTAGTTGTCCTTGAATCATCCAAACCCCTCTGGGTTCCATCTCAATCATGCCAGTGAATAATAAATGGGCATAGTGCAGGACTTGAAAAATCAAGGCTGAGGTGCCAATCTTAACTTTGGTGCTTCCTGGTGTGTGACTCACCCAGCCTCAGTTTTCTCAATTATACAATATGAATATGCTAATGTCTACCCAGCTTCCTAAGATGTTTATGAAAAATAAAACAAATTTTGAACCATAACAATAAAAAAAAAAAAAAGAGAGAAATTGGCCATCATACTGTGCAGCCCTGGGTTAACATAGCAGGCCTAGGGCTGTCTTTACAAAGGCCTGCTTGCCAGGTTAGTCCTGCCTCTTATCTGAGAACCTGGCACTTGGACAGTTCTCTAACTGACAGGGTTAGGCTACTGGTGCAAACACTTGAGTTATGCTAAAGACCTACTTTCCTTCAAGAAGTCTGGTTTGGTTTTTTTATTTGTTTTTGTGGTTAATCCTCACCTGAATATATTTTTACATTTTTTTTTAATAGAGTTGAAGAGAGGGGAGGAAGGAGACAGAGGGGAGAGAGAAAGGGAGAAAGAAACATCAATGTGAGAGAAACACATTGATTGCCTCCCACACTGGGATTAGGGATTTAGGGATTGAACCTGAACCCGGGTACACGCCCTTGATCAGAAATCAAAACTGTGACCCGTGGTGTGCAGTCTGACACTCCAATTACTGAGCACACCAGCCAGGGCAGGGAGTCTGGTTTTTGATAGTTGCGAGGAGGGTGCTACATGATCAGCTTTCAATAAAAACCTTGGGCCTGCCTGGCCTGTCCGGTTCAGTGGCTGAGTATCGACCTATGAATCAGGAGGTCACAGTTTGATTCCTGGTCAGGGCACAGGGTTTTGGGCTTAATCCCCAGTGTGGGGCATGCAGGAGGCAGCCAGTCAGTGATTCTCTCTCATCATTGATATTTCTATCTCTCCCTCTCCTGTCCTCTCTGAAATCAATAAAAATATATTTACAAATAAATAAATAAACTAAAAATACAAACCTTGAACACTGAGTCTCTACTGGCTTCCCTGAGCAGAAAAACTACACGTTCCTCCTATTTTCCCATTCTTGGTGTGCCCCCACAGGAAGGAGAGCATTGAAAGATTGTGTATTTCTCTAATTCCAGACTCTGCCTGTATCTTTTCCCCTTGCTGATCCAGTAGTGCATCCTTTCATTGTAATAAACCTCATATCTGAATACTAATCAATTGCTGAGTGAATTAGTGGTCTTAAGGACCCCACCCCCACAACACATATAAAATACTGACCCAAGTAATTTATATGCTACAATGATATCAGATTAAAAGGGGTTTTGATAGCAAAACAGGTAGAAATGCTTAATTCAATTCAACAAGTGACTTAAGAGACTAAGGACAGAGAGGAGAGGGAGAGTAGGAAGGGTAGAGGGAAAAATCAATGATGAGAATCACTGATTGGCTGCCTCCTTCCTATTTATCTGAGATAAAAAGATACTAACCCTGTTTTCTTAAAGAACTCACTGTCTAATATGGGAAACAGGTGCAAAACTACTCAGTAGCCAAGAGATTTAGAAACATAAATGTAAATGTGAAAATTCAGATGGCAAGAATTTTGGTGATTCAATGAAAGTCTTATTAACAAATGCATACTCTATTATTCTAAATAATTTTTTTCTTAAAAGCAGGTCATTGGTAATAGAAGGGACCATTTCCCCCCCAACCAGTGATTTGTCCTATAAATCTCCAGGGAGAACATGTATGATTGAATAACCTAACACCCAAGAGACTTGAAAACAAGGTTGGGAAATCATGCTATCTCACAGTTACCAAAATAAAAACAGGATATGAATAACATAAATGACATATTTCACCCCAAGTTGTTATTGAGTGCCAAAAACCTGGTTTCCATTTACTAACCATGCTAGAACACGTCCGAGTCCATCTCCCTGAAGTTGCAGGGAAATGCTAATAAAATGTCTTGTACTGCGGTAGAGTACATGCACCGAAAAAGCATTTTTGTTTCTCAGTTTGGTTGGCTCTTTATTAAACCTAGAAACAAACTATGCCAGGAAACTTGAAGTAGAAAACTTTGTCTGAACTTTCAAATACTTGTCTTGCAACGTAAGAAAAAATTCACAGCATATACCTACAAGGATATGAAAACTTCCCTACAATAGCAGGGCTGACAGCCTTTGCCCTGCTCAATGTTACCTTGTGCCAAGAACTGTCCTAAATGCATCAGACACAAACGTGTATTTCCAAACATTTGTTTGACTGCTTTCTTGAAATATCACAGTGCAAAAAACTCTCCTACTCTGTCACGTGTCTTATTTCCGTCTTCTATTCACCATTTTAACTTTTTTAAAGATACACAATATAAACAATTCTCAAGTAATGGGTATCAGGCCTGAAATTCTCCTGGTATTAGATGAAACACAGAAAAGAAAATCTCTGCATGTACTAGACCAGTGGTTGGCAAACTCATTAGTCAACAAAGCCAAATATCAACAGTACAATGACTGAAATTTCTTTTGAGAGCCAAATTTTTTAAACTTAAACTATATAGATAGGTACATTGTTATTAACTTAATTAGGGTACTCCTAAGCTGGCCTTTGCTAAAAACTCAAGGGGCCAAAAAGCTGCATGTGGCTTGCGACTGCAGTTGGCCCACCACTGCACTAGACTATAAAGAAGGCAAGGGTAGTACTGCGGATGTCCATGGTCTTAGTATGTAAACAGTAATAAGTAGAAAATTACAAGTGTCTTCTAAACATGAAGCTTAACTAAATTATGTACAAAGCATGTGTGATTGTGAAAAGCCACCTAAAAGGTAGTATTCAATATTTATTTAATAACAACTGAAAACTAGAACATACCAGAATGCAGTAACCAAGCAAGATGCTTTGAGCCTGGGCTCTGGTCATAAGGTAATGATTGTACCAGCATTCCAGCTCCAATCATGGCTGCAAAGGTTGCACCAATTGTCTGAAAGAACACATATTACTGAGAAAAATCTATCCTTATACAACAACAAAGTAGAAGCACACAAGTTCTAATTTTCAGTTAGTCTTTCCAAGAAACCATGTTTTCCCAACACATTAAATTAAAGGCCTTTATTTCCATTTGGCCAAGTTATAAGAGTGCCAGTGCCCTTAAATTTGCAGACAAATGAGTTAAGCTTTGACTAATAACGTCATCTTTTAAAAACTTTATTCTTTTTAGACAGGTTTCACAAAATCTCTTTAAAAGTCCCAGAATAATTATTTAAATTACATTTTAATATATCACTAATAGCATTTAAAAATATTAGTCAAGATATAACAATTAAAATATATACATCACACTTGCTAAAAGAAACCCAAAAAAATAAACGCACATGGAAAAGAGGAGAAATAAGACTGTTTCTTTCCTTCAAATTTTCTGGCTGACTTGGTCCTCCTCCCTTTTCTTTGCCTATTGTTATGACTTGTAAAGATTCCTTGTGTATATAAGATTCCTTGTGTATATAACAAGAAAGAAATATAGGTGTTGGAAGAAAGATAACAAATATCCAGGAAATTTAAAGGAAAAATTATAAATTTGTAGCTTTTGGACAGAATTAGGTAACAGGTATTTATTTGGCCAATTACTAAAAAAAAACAACAACAACAACAACACCGTAACTGAATGCAAATGCTTCTGGTTGGGAAGGCTTTTCTCCAGATGCTAAGAATCCTGTGCGATGCTCCAGACCTGCCTCATCACCTGCATTGTCAGTCTGACACACAGGCACCTGTTGCTTTCACTCACATTAAACAAAAAAACATGCTGAGTTCTATTCTACCATTTCCAATGCACAATTACTAAAAACTACTTCATACATCTCTTTTGTATGAAGCAAAGCATTTTCAGGTTATTTACCATAATTACATTTTTTCTTTTAAGGTCCTTCATGATCCAGTTCTATTTTTTTGCCTTTCAGCTTTCCAATCTCCACTCCAGCTGCACAGAATTAGTAGGGCTACAAACATGCCTCAAGCTCATGCCTCTTTAATTCTGTTCACTGTGCCTAAGAACTCTTTCCTGTTTGACTTACTTCAGAACTTCCTCTTTGTCTGGGAAGGTTTATGGTGGGTCCCCTGGCTGCCAAGAGGTATCAGATTACTCTCCTCTGTTCCAAAGATCAGTGTCTGTACAGTGATCAGTGTCTACAGACATGTCAAACCTCCTTCCCTCAAAAAAAAAAAAAAAAAAAAAGACTACATCTTCTCCACTGTAGCATCTGTCTGGCTTCCTGAACTTTTACTTAAGTATGAGAGTAAAAGCACATGAGAGTGATCTAATGCCCACAGGGAGTTAAGAATATAGCTCATGCACAAAACTTTTTTAACGTCTTATTTTAGGGGCTAAACTCCTTTGTGTATCTTGATCTTCCTCATATAGCCATGCTTGCTTAATTACAAAAAGCACTATTGTAAATTACGTACTACTGATTAAATCAACATTCCTTGGTGAGAATGCACATGCTTATTCTGTGTCTTCTAGAACCTGTAGGGTGGCAATGGGTGGCAATCCATGACACCCATCTGAGAGGTAATATCCTAAGAATACTGACTGTCCACATGGCTATGCTACTCTTTCTCCTTTTGGAATGTACAATACTGTGGAAATATGTTAGGTTAGATGAATTTGAGCTACCTGTGGAGAACTGGTTTGCCATGGGACATCTCTAATGTAATACTCTCCCATCTTCCCTTCCTGTCCAGCCTCACACTCACTATTCTAGTTCACACTATCATCAGATCTTGCAAAGGCAGAACTAGTACACCAGCTCTACCACACTAGTTCTCCATACTCCAATACCCATCAGCCTTTTGTTGTTCCAGTTCTCTGCAATGACCTCTCACTACTTAGGCACTCCTCTCAGCTTGTCAATCACAGAGCCCCTTTCTGTCTTCTTCATATTCCAGCCCTCAAATATGCTAAGGAATTGAAAGGCACTTTTAATGACTGCTTTCATTGCTCAAGCTGTTTTGCAGACTTGGGACTACCTTTGTACTCTCCTAAAATAAGAAATGACAGGCTTCAAGATAAAACTGTCCTTCATGGAACTTCCCTACTAGTCCAAGATAAAACTAATCTTTCAACTGATTTTAAACTTTCTACTTCTTATTGTATATTCTGGACCACTTACTCTAGTTTACCTCTTCAACCAAAGAGTAGAAAAATAGTCACCACACTTGAAATCAGTTTTTGGTATCTAGTAAAATAACAAATGCACAAGAAACACTCATTCAATACAAAGTCAAAAAAACTCAGAATAGTTGTAGCACTATTCTACTCTTAATAGTATAGAATGTTAGGTTTTTGTGATACTCATTTCCCACTGACCTCTAAGATGGTTTGGAATCCCACTTTATTTTAATAAATTGCTAGAAGATATGCAAAATACATGCAGTTTGGTAGATATTTATCTGCTAGATAATAGGACATTCCTATAAGTTTGGTTTCCAACCTCTGTGCCACTATCCTATCTAATAAAAGAGTAATATGCAAATTGACTGTACCTTCGCTAAACCCACCAGTCACACCCACCAGCCAATCAGGAGCGGGGGGGGGGGGGGGGGGCTGAGGCGGCCAGTGAGCATGTGAGGCAGGGGGCAGGGCTGAGGTGTGCATGAGACAGCCAGCAAGCACAGAAGGGGGGCCTCCCCAGGGCCTGGCGTTCACAGCAGCAAAGGCAAGGTGGCTGGCGAGCATGCGAGGTGGGTGGCGGGGTCGCAGAGGCACATGTGAGGTAGAGGGCGGGGCCACTGAGACTCGTGCAAGGCAGGGGGCGGGGCCATGGTGCGGGGTGCCCCTGGGGCTGGGCAGTCGCCGCGGGGGGGTAGAGCCTGGGCTGGGGGAGTGGGGCCAAGGCATCCTGCAAGCAAGGGGCCCCCGGGGCTGGGTGGTTGCCTGGCGGTCGCCAGAGGCCAGGGCTAATGCCAGGGCCAGGGGGGTGGGGCCCAGGCGGCCAGGGTAGAGCCAGCCATCAGCCCCACTGAGGGGGCAGGTTGGGCTGAGGTATCACCCACCCCCAGTGCACGAATTTCATGCACGAATTTCATGTATTTTACCCCTAATAAAATACATAACCAATAAAGAATAGCTGATGTACTTCATTGTGTACTTCTTACTCTATCTCAGCTGCACTACTAATTTCATATATTACTTGAACAAAAACTTGTTAAATTTAGTAAGGTATTCTTTCCCTTTAACACCCATCCCAATATTTTTGGTCTAATCTTTTGATACGTAATGGAAAAGGTAAATAAAAACAAGCTGACTTACAACCCAAGAGCCTTTCATCATGAAGTTCATGAGAACAGGAGTTCTGCTCACTGCCAGGGCTGACAAGGCTGTTAAACCAATGCTTCCTGCTAAGTACATGTAGGTAGAATGAATTCTATCCTTCACATACTGAGGCCAAATTCTGTTTAAAAAAATAAATAAAAGATGTTAATTTATAAGATTCTCAATGTAAATTTGGATGAATCAGATTAGCTGGGAGGTCTTGGGAAATATGTTACTGCTCTAAATCTTATGCACCTCATTTTATCACGGAAATGATGCATACATTGAAGTTACCATAAAACGTAAATGACAAAAGACATAAGGGGGAGAAGGTGATGGGTGGAAGTGGAAGAGGGCATAGAGGGGATAAATGATGATGGAAAAATTTGAAAAAATTCAAACAAACACAAAAAGAATTAGATATATGCATTCTATAAAATGTTGAACTTCAAAAACATTGTGCTAAGTGAAAGAATCCAGGCCCAAAGGACCACACACAGCATGATTTTATTCTGACTAATGTCCAAGAAAGGTAAATCTACAAAGACAAAAAGTAAATTAATGGTTTACTGGAGATGGAAGGGTTACAATTAAGCATAAGGGATCTTTTCAAGGTGACGGGAATGTTCTAAAACAGCTGTGGTGATAGTTGAACCTCTATACATTCAAGAATCAATGAATTGTATACTCATAATGGGTGAGCTTATATAAATTATGCCTTAATAAATTTGCTTAAAAAATAAACATGACCATAATAATAATAATGAAAGACATAGGCATTTGGCTCATATACAAAGCGACACATTTTCTCCTTACCTGAATACATATAACCTTAGAAAAAGAATTTTATTTAGGTTTGAATAAATATAGGTCATAGAAACAAGAGATTCTATCTATATTCATTTTTCTCCTACACAAGTAGAAGATCTGACATAAACATTCCGAAGTGTGCAAACGTTAAGAATGAAAAGAAAATTGGAGCCTTTAAGGCTAGAACTGTTTGGGAACAATTTACTTACACAGCCTTTTCAATTGCTCCAATCTCATTAGACATTCCCAAGCCATAGTAGCACAGTGCACCAAGGCCAACAGCAGCCCCTCCAGCAATAAACCATCTTCCCATCTGATCAACTGCAGAACACAGGAGGAAATGCAGGTTAACACTGTCAAGTTTTAACTAAATTAAAATGTTGGCAGCAAGCCCTTCCCCAGACTTAAGAGTAAATGAGAGAAATAAAAGTATACACCATACTTCTTTATAATAGTATATACAGACATGCCTTAGAATTATGGGACTAGTAAGAACGCTGCTGAAACATAAGTATAATAATGAGTACAAAAAGGATCGGACTTAGTTAACCTTTCATCTCACTCCAACAAAATTAGAGGCAGTGTATCTGTAGATGTGGGGAGTCTTCTGTGATACGTTATTTCACTCGTAAGAGTTTGGGGTGTGTTCTCATGACAACTAGAAAGCAACGATAAGAAAGAGCCCTGGCTGGGAAGCTCAGTTGGTTAGTGTTGACCCTTGTTCAGGGCACATACAAGAATCAACCAATGAATGCATATACAGTAGAACAAGTTGATTTTTTTCCCCTCTCTCCCCCCCCTTCCTCTCTCTCTCTAAAATCAATCAAGCAATAAAATAATTTTTTTAAACATAAGAAATGTTAAGCGTTAGATCACATTGTGTCTAAAGTGACAGTAGCAAAGACAGTGCTTGATATGGAGTCAAGGAAAAATGTCAACCATATTTATGCCACTAAATTAAGGGAGAGGGTGCTCTTGCTTTTAATATTGAGAAAGAACTTATCAGCTCTAACTGGATAAAGGTATTCATGAAGACCAGCTTACTCCCTTTAGTCTAAATTTGTTCACAAATGTTACTATTCCATGGCCATAGGATTCATATAATTTGGTTTTTAGGGCCAATTTACTGATCAGAAATACCCCAAGGGATACCAATTAGGGCTGTCTCCCACATAATATATTGACATTGTGCAAGGATAAGGAACCTTGGCTGGCTTTGGGTAGATTAACAATCTAGTTTCTGAACTTGCAAAGCTGAATTCCAAACTGTGAACTGAAGGTACAGGTTCTGAGAAGCCTCTAATGCAGCCAGTTAATAGACCCTCCCTGAACACTAGGCTTTTATTAAGGTCTGGTTAGGCACCTACTTTTAAATATTTTTTCCATTGATGGTTCCAAAGCTGCTTCCTTGAGCTCTTGTCCAGTTTTCCCACGCCGGATCCCAATTCTTGTTTTGGTGGCATATTCCTGATACACATGAAAACAAAGACATTCACCACCCACAACAAAACAGAACATTAATGATAAAACAGGATCTTGTTACACTAGAAAACTACATAAAGTTGGTACTTTATATGCATGTACTTTCACTACAAAAGAACGGTAGCCAATTTAAATGTTAAATGGAGATCCCATTGTATTTGTGCTCTATCTTCAAAGTGACTTGCTAATTCTTTATAACTTCTCAAAGTTTCAGAATTTCTATTTCATAAGCTACAGACTTTATTAGCTACATTTTTTCCCCATCTGGAAAATGGGCTCAATAAAGTTTCTTTCCTTAACACAAAGCCAAATGACTACCTCCATTTTAGCTCCTTTTCAACAGTGAAACGGTTCATTTAAAAGGTAAAATCTCTTCTAGGTTCTATATTACGTCCTTATCTACCTCCCATTTCAAAATGTATACTTCTCTGAATGCCAGGAGGAATCTATTATCTAAGGAAATGGCTTTCTCTTACCTGACCAATGCTAGTATTTCCTAAACAAAAGTTGAAATGACATATCCTATCTAATAAAAGAGTAATATGTAAACTGACCATCACTTCAACACACAAGATGCCTGCCCCCATGAGGACATAAGATGGCCTCCACAAGATGGCCAGCAGGGGAGGGCAGTTAGGAGGAACCAGGCCTACAAGGGAGGGCAGGCAGGGTGACAAGGCCTACAGGAGAGGGCAGTTAGGGGCAATCAAGCTGGGGGGGTGGGGGGGCAGTTAGGCAATCAATCAGTAGAGAGTGCAGGCTGGGCTGAGGGACACACCCTCCTGTGCACAAATTTCATGCAGGGGGCCTCTAGTTTAGTAATAAGATTGGCAACTGGTAATATTTCCAGGGTTTTTCACTATAGGCTCCATGATCTCTATGCTACACGATATCTCTCAACCCTCACTAATTATTTTAATGAGAAACCAAGAGCTGTAAAAAACAAAAAAGTTCCAGTTCCTTTTCTCTTTCACATAAGATGAAGATGGAACAAAAAGATACAAATCTAATGGGGAGAAAAGAGCTAATCTGGGACATTTCAGGGCTAGCTGTTCCAGTAAATGACTAATGGTGGAGCAGAGAGCTGGCTGGGGAGCAGAGAGCCAGCCCTAGAGGTATCCAGGTGATCTTTACCCTGCTGGAGGCTAAGGGCCAGGGATCCTTCCTGATGGGGCCCCTCAGCACAGGGGTGGCCTTGGTGGAAAGGCCCGGGTGGAAGGCCCTGAGTGGCAGCGTCCGGAGACACACGAGCCTCGCAGCCAGCATGTTGCTGCACCAGGCTCCCCGGCAGGTTGCAGGTGCTGGAGAGACAAAGACAGAAACCACCATGAGCCAGGGAGGAAGGGCAGGGGTCCAGAGACAAGGAGCCAATCATCTTTTGATGAAAAGAGGGACTAAAGTGAGCTTTTAAAATGTTAAACTTCTGCTTGTCCCTTGTTCATTCAGGAAATTCATCCTACAAAACCCAGGAAGAGCCAAGTACCTCTTCAAAGTCATACTGGGTTGCCAGGTTATAAGACATCAATGGAAACCAAACGCATTTCTGCCAAACATGCCAAAAATTACTTATCTTCCAATATAATGTAAAATATTCCAAGTTACTGAAACCACCTGGGATGCACCTTTAAGTGTTCCTAAGTCTCACTCTGCTGGTCCTAATGATTCAACCTCCAGGGTGGGACGCAGTTATATGTATTTTTAACCTGCACTCCAGAGCTCGTAACCCTCGCTAAAAACGCCCATCTCAGAGTCTGTCTGGCTCTGCCCCCAGCCCTGCGTCCAGGGGGTTACATGAGCAGGCACGGCTCTGAGAACCCCGAGTTCCAGCACTATCAGCCTAGCACCAGCCCCGCCTGCACTCGCGGGGACGCTCTCGGGCCTCGCACCGACCCGAGGCCCGGCTCGCTGGACCCTGTCCCCAGGACGGGCGGCTGCCTGCGCTGCAGCGTGAGGGGCCCCAGGAGTTGGACCTGGGACTGGGATCCTGGCCCTAAAGGCACCCAACAGGGCCGCCCCCCCCCCCCCCCCCCCCGCCCCAGGCCCGGGCCGCTACAACCGCCCGAGAGAGCCTCGCCCTGTCCACACACCCAATACCGCCGCGGGCACCCCCTTCTCTGCGGGGCGGCGGGGGTGACTCAGCACCTGCTGTCCGGGGAGGAAAGGCAGCGAGGGCGAGCCCACAAGTGCCCTCCCACAGGTCACCGCGGGCGACACACAGGCGACGTGCCGTGGGCTGTGACGCAGCCACCGCCCTCGCGCCTCTAGCGGACCCGGCGCCCCCAGCAGACCTGGACCCCGTGAGCGCGGCGACCTCGGGTGCCCTCAGTGGGGAACCGCACCTCAGCTGCCGGTCGCTTCAACCGCCCGGCCCCTCCAGCAGCGAAAAGCAGGCAAGCACTTCAGGCCGTCCACCCACCACCGCCGTCGGCGCGCGCAGCCCTCCTGCTCACGACGTGACGTAACGTCCGGAGAAGCGGCCGCACTACAGCCAGCCAATCACAGGACAACCTGCGACAGAAGGGCGGGCACCAGGGTAGGGTGTCTGGGCCGAGGGGCGGGGCCAGTGCGTGGTGGTTGGGAAGGAGTAGCCTAAGTCCCAGTCTGGTTGGCAGAGCTGTTTTTGTCTTAATGGTTTTCCTTGCAGCAGTTACAAAAATTATTCAACATGTGCAAGATGTGATGTGAGAATTAAAATTTATCATACCCCCCGATCCTTTGCTCTTGCCGCCTTTTGTGCCTCCTCAAGAAAGTGTAACATTATGTCATAGGTAACGGTTTCAGATGAGAGCCAACTGTTTCCTTGGGTTTGATGCCTAAGGTTAGCTAGCACCTGAAATCTTGAAAGGATCTAAATTACAGGAGGTTGGAGAGAGAGCTGGCAGGGTTTCAGGATTTTTTTCGTTGCTGCGTGGCCTGCACACTGCACGTTTCACGCTACAGTATATACTTGCATGATAGGGCTGATGCCGCAGGGTTTGCCTCTGGTGCAGGTGGTTCCCAGGACTGACCAGATGTTTTTGTGCCAGCATCTCTCACAGACATAAGAGGTGCTATGGGACAGTCCCTAAGTCAGAGGGAAAGGACTGTCCCCAACTCAATTACTGTCATACTCCTAGGAATACCTTCAAATGAGTAATAATCACACTGTATTAAAGTGAATTTATTTTTAAAATTAGGGCATGCACATTTATTAGAGAAGCAAACCTATTTATCTGTCTTATGAAGCGCAGACGGGAGCTCAACTAATCTGAAGAGCAGGTTGAGCAGGTTGGGTGAGAGTGGGAGGCATTAAGTACCCTCCTAGCTACAGGTTTCAGAATTGCCCTGCTGCATATGTTGGTGCAGGTTAATTCTCAAGGTTCCTTTTTATTTTGGTGTGGCCTTCCCAGGACACATGAGAAGCACCTGGCAGCTTTACCTGGTCAACCCTTGAGGATACTGGCTTCTCTGCTTAGTAAAAGAAATGAAACGGCTGTTTCTCCTTTCTCCTTCCCCCTCCTTGCCTACATTCTCTCCTGAGGGAGGCTTTAACCCTTTGCTCTCAAAGATAATGGCTTGTTATTTGCAGGCCGGCTGCAAATTACTCTCACTGTCTGGCCTTTTATTAATTTTCCTATCTCAGTTTTCCTATTCCACTTGCCCTAAAATTTTCCTAGCTTCTCACTTCTCTGTAACATTTTTATTGCACGTAATTTGTAGTGAAAAGCTATTTCTCCTATTTAATGGAGGTTTTTTGTTTTTGTTTTCTTTCAATCTTTTAGTCATTAAATATTTACTGAGGCTGTAACAGAGAGAAATGCTCTTCTCTCTGATGGCCTTCAGACTAGTAGATCCTGCAATGATGCTAATCAACTATAGGAATTCTGTTTTAGGCTTGAGCAACCCCTTGTCAGCAAAGAGGTGGAGAAATATGCACAAAGTAATTTTTTTTCAAGATTTACTAGGTGTACCAATTAATAATGCAGATTTTGTAATAAAAGAAAACACGATAATGTCAAGAGAAACATTAACAGTGCTTTGTTCAAAGTAACATCCATCTCTAGTTACACATTTCCCCCATCTTTCAGGTAATTTGTGGATAGTGTTCCAATAGAACTTTTATTGTTTTGAGGCAAACCATTCAGAGACCCAATTTTCCACTTCTTTATACGTTTTGAAGTGCTGCTCAGTGAAAGGGTTAAAGAGAATAAAATGGGGCAGAGAAAGACTTATTGTGTTGAGCAGAGATCCTGCAGAAAGCCTGCAGCCTTGAGCAAAGCACAGCTGAGATCACCAGGAGATACCCTGCATGGAAGGAACCAAGGACAGACCAGACTCCATGTCAGCAGAGCGGCTTGCAGCCAGCCAGGATGAATAAAAACCTCTCTCTCCTTGCTGATGCCTTCCTCAGTTTCAGCCCTCTTGCACCCAGGTGCCCAGAATAAAATCTTTTTGATACATTATAGCTTCATGTCATAGGTGCACGACCCTGGCCCATGCAGAACCTTCCATTTGGTGCCGAAACCTGGGAAGGTTTAGCGAGGGGTCCAGTAAGTGGCACCACAGGGTTCTAGCAACTGGGCACTTGGCACTCAGAGACCATGATCATCCAGCCCCTGAGTCCCCTTGTGTCTAGGGAAGCCCCCAACGACGCTCCCTTTCATTTTTGCCTAAATTATTTTCCTTTGGCTTATTCTGACACCATGTGTGTTTTCATGGGTGTCTGTCTTGCTATCAGTATTACAAATGAAAAATAATTTTCAAAGTAAAAATTTAAAGCAATTAAGGCTTGATGTAATTTTCTTATAGGATTTTTTTCTTACATGGTATTATTTTACTATCCCCTCCTTTTTATTTAAATATTAGGAGGCTTTTGGAAATTTTACAATGCAATCTTGATAATTTTTAGTTTTAATTTTCTGTATAGAAATATGACTGCTTTGGATTCATTGCATGTTAATCAAGTCTACCATGAGATGAGCCATCAGTAAAAAATTTAGTTAATACGCTGAAACCGGTTTGGCTCAGTGGATAGATTGTCGGCCTGCGGACTGAGAGGTCCCGAGTTCGATTCCTGTCAAGGGCATGTACCTTGGTTGCAGGCACATCCCCAGTAGGAGGTGTGCAGGAGGCAGCTGGTCGATGTTTCTCTCTCATCAATGTTTCTGACTTTCTATCCCTCTCCCTTCCACTCTGTAAAAAAATCAATGAAATATATATTTTAAAAAATTTAGTTAATACTTCAGGAACAGTTTCCTATCTAGTACAATTAAGTTTTTTGAATATTCACTTATTTCAATTAGCCAACTTAAATTATTCTGAAATAAAGTTAATTTTTAAACTTTACTTGTCCTAGTTTATGGACAGTAAATGACATTAATTAAATTTCTGCTAATAGAAAAAAAATAGCGGCGGAACAGACAGACCCGATCTGAATATTGTCCCAGGGCAGATGGAGGGAGTAGCTGAGGGTCGCGCAGGGAGTGTTTGTTGGTGAGTTGGGGGACAGCTGTGCTCCGGGAGAAGGCAGGGGACTACTGGACTGGCCTTCCCTGACCGAGTGGACCTGATGCTGCTGGGTTCTCTCACGGAGCCACCAGCTCAGAGGTGGACCACACCATCTTGAAGGGGAAGGGCCTGAAAATATACAGTTGCAGTACCCACTGGAAGGCTACCCACAGAACACCGGTGCCCAGTTGGCGTGGACGTGCAGATTCTAAGGAGCTCTACACTCTGGCACGGAAAGGTCAGACTTCCCCTGGGGTTACTTTGGACAGGAGACCGAGGGAGCTGGCAGAGCCGAGAGAGCTGAGCCAGGAATAAAGTCTGTGGCTGTTAGAGCTGGTAAACGTGGAAGAGGGCTCTCAGAGCTGGTGGAAGAGGGAATTCCTAGAAAGCAACCCATTTGGACCTGACAGAGAAGGGAAGCCCAAAAATTTGGGGAGAGTCCTGGCTATTAAACCCAAGGGGGAAAGGAGATTTGTACAGACCTACGTGCGAAACCTGAGTTCCTACACTTGCTTTTTTTGCTATCCTAATTCGAGCTTCTGAGTGCTAAACCTGGAACATGGGATCCCCTAGTGGGGGATAACCTGAAAGACCACAAGGGAGAGCTGTTTTTCTGGAGCGTGGAGATAAAAGTCGGCAGTCACCATTAGAGAGGCACCTCTGGGACAGCCCATCCCCACAAATCAGGATTGAATACCACAGGGATAGCGGGATTTTGGTTCAGGCTAGAGAGGACCAATAGACCCAGAGGTCAATCTAGAAACACTGCCACCCAGGGTCTGAATCACAAATTGACTCTTGTGTAACACAAATTAAGGAATTAATTTTATTTTCTCTTTATTCTACTTTGGAATTAGTGTTCTAGAGTCTATTTTCATCTACCATTTAGTATCTTTTTACTCTACCTCAACTTCACCTTTATGCCACCACTCTCTTGCTAACCTTTCCCTATTTAGTGACTTGTTTCCCTTAAACTTTTCCTACTCTAGATTTACGTTATTCTTTCTTTTCATGACCTGTTAAAATTTCACCCCAATTATATCTAATCTCCAACCACCTACTCCAAGTCCATACATATCTCTTGCTTCTCTGATTTCACTATCCTAAATTGTTTTTCTCTCTGTCCTGTTGTTGTTGTTTACTTGACTGTTGATTATATCGATTTTTTATTCAGGTTTGTGAGATTGGTTTGCTTATTCTATTATTTTGGTTTGTTTTGTGGGGTGTTTTTTTTTTGGTGTTGTGTTTTGTGTTGTTGTTCTCGTTTGCATTGTTTTTTGATAGATTTTTGCTTCTGTGTTCCCTCACCTCCCTTGATATTAGCTGTTGTATGTAGTTTGTATCAATCTCCAGGTACATGCTGCTGGCATTTGTTCAGATTAGTGGCTGTCCTATAGGAGTTTTCACCCTACATTTATAGTTTATTCCTTTTTAAAAAAACTTCTTCCCCTTTCCCCAATTTCATTTTGGCATTCCTGTCTTTCTTCTCTCTCTCTCTCTCTCTCTCTCTCTCTCTCTCTCTCTCTCTCTGTGTGTGTGTGTGTGTGTGTGTGTTTCCCCTTTCTTCTTTCTCACCTATCACCAAATTTGCCTTTCTCTGGCAGTCAACTTTATTTGGAGTGACCAATACTGTGAATACATTCCTGTTCAGTCCCTGGTGCGTTACACCTGGTTGTATTGTACTTTGTGCCTTTAAATCAACGCAGGAGAGTGAGAACTACATAACCAGACACACGGAGAAGAGAGACCTTAGGGAGACAAAGAAACAGGCTGTATATGAAAGACAAACAAGCCTATCCAAATTTTAACAAGCCTTACCACCAGAAAGGAGGTAAACAAAATGGAAGCTAGCAAACTGTAAGAAAAAGAATTCAGAGAAATAGTCATAAGGTGGCTGAAAAGAATGAAAGACAAATTTGACAATATGAGTAAGAACCAAGAGGAATTGAAGAAGAACCAAGAGGAAATGAGTAAGAAAAAGGAAGAAATGAAGAAGAGCCAAGAAGAAATGAAAAGTGACATTGCTGAAGAAAAGGACTCAATAGAAAGTATCAAGAGTAGACTAGAAGAAGCAGAGGACCGCATCAGTGAGTATAAGACACAGTAGGAAAAAATACCCAAGTACAGCAGCTTCTAGAAAAAAAAGTTAAAAGCAGGAAGAGAGCCTAAGGGAACTTTGGGACAACATGAAACAAAACAACATCCGTATAATTGGGTTTCCAGAAGGACAGTAAACTAAGAAAGGAACAGAAAAACTCTTGGAAGAAGTAATGACAGAAAACATCCCTGATATAGGAAAGAAAAAATCCACACAAATGCAAGAAGCTCACAGAGTCCCAAGGAAAATGAACCCCAAAAGACCTATGTCAAGGAACATTATAATTAAATTGGCAAACACCAATGACAAAGTAAGAATCTTAAAAGCTGCCAGAGAGAGACAGAATGTCACATACAAAGGAACCCCCATCAGACTAACAAGTGATCTCTCAACAGAAACCTATCAGGCCAGAAGGCAGTGGAATGAAATATACAAAGTCATGCAAAGGAAGGGTCTGAACCCTAGAATACTGTACCCAGAAAGGCTATCAATGAAAATTGAAGGTCAAATCAGAAGCTTCACAGACAAAAAAAGGACTAAGGGACTTCATTACCACCAAACCAGCAATGCAAGAAATGCTAAAGGGTCTGCTGTAAAAAGAAACAGGAAGCGAAGAAGGAACACAGGGGTAAAGAACAAAAATGGCAACAAATAAGTACGTATCAATAATAATTTTAAATGTAAATGGATTAAATGCTCTAATCAAAAGACATAGGGTAATGGACTGGATAAGAAAACAGGACCCATGTATCTGCTTTCTACGAGAAACCACCTCCAAAAATTAGACGCACACAGACTGAGGGTGAAAGGATGGAAAAAGGTTCTTCAGGCGAATGGAAATGGGAAAAAAAGCTGGGGTAGAAATACTTATATCCAACAAATTAGATCTCAAAGTGAAGGACATAACAAGAGATAAAGAAGGCCACTTCATAATACTACAGTAAGCAATCCAACAAGAAGAAATAACTCAGGTAAACATATGCGCACCCAATACAGGAGCACCCAAATACATAAAAAACTCCTGGAAGATATCAAGGGAGAGATAGACAGCAATACAATCATAGTAGGAGACTTTAATACCACACTATCACCATTGAACAAATCCTCTAAACAAAAAATCAGTAAAGAAACATCAATCTTCAATGACTCACTAGACCAGTGAATTAATTGACATCTTCAGACCATTTCACCCCAAAGCTACAGAATATACATTCTTTTCAAGTGCCCATGGGTCATTCTCAAAGATAGACCATGTTTTAAATCATATGCAATGTCTCTCCAAATTCAAGAAGATAGAAATCATATCAAGCATATTCTCAGATCACAGTGGCATAAAGCTGGAAATCAACTACAATAAAAACAATCCAAAGAAATCAAACACATGGAGAATAAACAGCATGCTATTACACAATGACTGGGTTAACAGAGAGATCAAGGAAGAAATAGAAAACATCATGGCAAAAATGATAATGATAGCACAACAATCCAAAATCTATGGGACACAGCAAAAGCAGTTTTGAGAGGGAAGTTCATAGCTCTACAATCCTATTGCAAAAACAAGAAACAATGCTAATAAATTATCTAACCCAACAACTCAAAGAGTTAGAAAGAAAGCAACAAGAAAAGCCCAGTGTAAGCAGAAGGAAGGAAATAGTAAAGATTAGAGCAGAGATAAATGACATAGAGACTAAAGAAACAATACAGAAGATCAACAAAACCAAGAGCTGGTTCTTTGAAAGGGTAAACTAGATTGATGAACTTCTAGCCAGGCTCACCAAGAAGCAAAGAGAGAGGACCATAATAAATAAAATCAGAAATGAAAGAGGTGAAATAACAACAGACCTTATTGAAATACAAAAGATTGTTAAAAAATACTATGAACAACTCTACTCCCACAAACTGTACAACTGGGAAAAAATGGATACATTCCTAGAAAAATATAACCTCCCAAAACCCAATCAAGAAGAATCTAATCAACTCAATAGACCAATAACTGTGGAAGAAATTGAAGCAGTCATCAAAATGGTTTCAGCAAACAAAGGGCCAGGGCCAGACGGCTTCACAGGGGGAGTTCTACCAAACATCCAAGGAAGAACTAAAACATATACTCCTCAAATTACTCCAGAAAATTCAAGAGGATGGAAAACTTCCAAACTCCATCTATGAAGCCAGCATTAACCCATTACCGAACCCAGATAAACACAACACAAAGAAAGAGAATTACAGGCCAATATCCCTCATGAATATAGATGTCAAACTCCTCAATAAAATTCTAGCAAATCGGATCCAGCAGTACATCAGAAAGATCATACACCACGACCAAGTTGGATTTATCCCAGGAATGCAAGGGTAGTACAATATTTGTAAATCAATAAATGTGATACATCACATAAACAAATTGAGTGATAAAAATCACATGTTGTATCAATTGACGCAGAAAAAGCATTTGACAAAATCCAACACCCTTTCTTGTTAAAAACTCTCAACACGGGTGAATAGAAGGATCATAACTCAACATAATAAAAGCCATATATGATAAACCCACAGCAAACAGCATACTCAATGGACAAATACTAAAACCATTTCCCCTAAGAACAGGAAAAAGACAGGGATGCCCACTCTCACCACTCCTGTTCGAAATATTACTGGAAGTATTAGCCATAGCAATTAGACAAGAAGAAGAAATAAAAGGCATCCGAATTGGAAAAGAAGAAGTTAAGCTATCCTTATTTGCAGATGACATGATATTGTATATAAAAATCTGAAAGACTCCATAGAAAACCTAATAGACTTAATAAGTGAGTTCAGCAACGTAGAAGGCTACAAAATTAAAGCCAAGAAATCTATGGCATTTCTATACACTAATAGTGAACTTACAGAAAGAGAGACTAAAATAGCAATCCCATTTACCATCACACCAAAAAAATTAAGATACCTAGGAATAAACTTAACTAAGGAGGTGAAAGACCTATTCACGGAAAACTACAGGACACTAAAAAAAGAGATAGAGGAAGATGTAAACAGGTGGAATAACATACATTGTTCATGGATTGGGAGAATCAACATCATTAAAATGTCCATACTACCCAAAGCAATCTATAAATTTAATGCACTCCCCATTAAAATACCAATGGCATATTTCACAGACCTAAAAATAACTCTCCAAAAATTCATCTGGAATAAAAAAGACCCTGAGGGGAGAGAACTAAGATACACCTATTGTTCTGCCCCGCGCAATGATTCAAAAACTAAAACATAACAACAAAACAAACATCACCCAGAAACACCAGAAAGCTGGCTGAGTGAAAACTCCACAAATAAAAGTAAAGGTGGGACACTGAGGCTCAGAAGTGCGGTGGGAGCGCAGCCTTGAAGACGGAAACAGGTTAGGAGCCATCCTGGTTGCGAATGTGGGCTGTAGGGCTGGAGCAGGAACCCCAGCCGGATTTCAAAAAAGGGGAGGGCAGAGACGCCCCACTACACGAATTCCCCAGCACCAGGCGAGGTCCTTGATCCGGGGTACATGGAGAAGTCCCACTGCACAGATTCCCCAGTGCCAAGTGAGGTCTGAGGTCCAGGGGATGCACTCTGGAAGCCGGGCGCAGCAGAGGTCTCCTAGTCTGCGGAGTAACCGGGTAGCTGTTAAAAGAAGTTTGCACGTAAGTGTCGCACAAACGCGCGACTTGCTCCCTGGAAACTAGTATCCTGGTCCCGAAAACTATCTGTTTTACAATCCTGGGCGAGACTTTGGGTGTTCAGACTCATTTGGGGAGAGGCAGAGTTGTCTGGCAAGGGGAAGAGACTAGCAGCTTTCTCTTGGAGGTGCCTGCAGACATCTCCATCCAACAGAGACCCGCGTGCTCGCGAGCGCCTCATAGGACATAGCTGACACTGAGGCTGCCTGCTCAGCTCAAAGACTCCGCCCATCCAACCTGAACACAGTCTCCCTTCACAGCCAATTGGTCTGGAGGTCAAACCCTCCTAGGGCTAACAACAACAACAGGCTGGGTTTAAATTCAAAAATACTGTACAACCCATAAAGGATGGCAATAAGAGTACCCATCTCAAATAACTGGGGAGGTGGTGCCACTGACCCTTAGAGGAAATCTACCACATAAAGCAGCCACCATGCAGAGATATGGAAAGAAATCAGGTGTGAAAGAAATGGAGGAGAAAAGACGACAAGACATAGAGTTCAAAACCACGGTTATAAGGCTTTTCAAGAGGCTCCTAGAAAAGGCCGATGAACTTAATCAGAACTACAAGGAAATAAACAAGACCAACTAGGAAATGAATGAGACTTACAAGGAAATGAATGAGACCCTCAAGGAAATGAAAAGGACCTCTGAGGATATGAACGAGACCCTCACGGATATGAAAAAAAGACCAACTAGAAATCAAGCATACACAGACTGAAATAAAAAATATTACACTAAATCCTAAAAGCAGTCCAGAGGGCCACAAGAACCAAGTCAAAGATTTGAAATACAAAGAAGCAAAATCCACTCAGCTGGAAAAGCAAGAAACAAAAAGAATTCAGATAATTGAAGATAGCGTAAGGGGCCTCTGGGACAACCTCAAGCATGCCAACATCTGAATTATTGGGGTCCCAGAAAAAGAGAGAGAGCAAGGTAATGAAAACCTACTTGAAGAAATAGTGACTGAAAACTTCCCCCACCTGGTGAAAAAAACTGACTTAAAAGCCCAAGAAGTACACAGAACGCCAAAATATAGGAACCTAAAGAGGACCACACCAGACACATCATAATTAAAATGCCAAGAGCAAAAGATAAAGAGAGAATATTAAAAGCAGCAAAAGAAAAACAGTTGGTTACCTACCGGGGAGCACCCATATGATTGTCAGTGGATTTCTCAACAGAAACAATGCAGGCCAGACGGGAGTGGCAAGAAATATTCAAAATAATGAATAGCAAGAATCTACAACCAAGATTACTCTATCCAGCAAAGCTATCATTCAGAATTGAAGATCAGATAAAGTGCTTTGCAGATAAGAAAAAGCTAAAGGAGTTCACCACCACCAAACAAATATTATATGAAATGCTGAAAGATTTAACAAGAGAAAGAAGAAAAAGGTAAAAATATAAATTATGAACAACAAATACACATCTATCAACCAATGAACATAAAAATCAAGTGAATTGATAGGCTGATGAACAGGATAAACTGGTGAATATAACAGAAACATGTACATAGAGAGGGAATGGACTGACAATTCTTGGGAGAAAGGGGGTGTGGGAAGTGCAGCAAGAGACTGGACAAAAATCTTGCAACAATGGGAGAGGACAGTGGGGAGGGGGAGGTGAGGGTGGAGGGTTAGATAGGTACAGGGTTCAGGGGAGATATAGGGGGATAAAAAAGGGGAAACAATGTAATTAATAAACTGAACAATAAAGATAAAACATACAGGCGCGCGCGCACATGCACACACACACACACAGACCCTGAGTAGCCACAGCAATCCTGAGAAAGAAGCACAAATACAAGATTTCAAGCTGTATTACAAAGCTACTCTTCTCAAAACAGCCTGGCACTGGCAGAAGAACAGACATATAGATCAATGGAATAGAATAGAGAATCCAGATATCAACCCAAACCACTATGCTCAATTAATATTTGTCAAAGGAGGCATGAACATAAAATGGAGTCAAGGCATCCTCTTCAGTAAATGGTGTTGGGAAAATTGGACAGATACATGCAAAAAAATGAAACTAGACCACCAACTTACACCATACACAGAAAAAAAATCAAAATGGATACAGGACTTAAACATAACACGGGAAACCATAAAAATATTAGAGGAATCCACAGGAAGAGAAATCTCAGACATATGCCGAAAGAACGTCTTCACTGATACCGCTCCTAGGGCAATGGAAGCTAAAGAGAAAATAAACAAATGGGACTACATCAAAATCAAAAGCTTTTGCACAGCTAAAGAAACCATCAACAAAACAACAAGAAAACCCACTGTATGGGAGAACATATTTGCAAATGTTATCAGTGATAAAGATTTAATCTCAAGCATCTACAGGCAACTTACAACTTAACATAAGGAGGTCAAATAATCCAATTAAAAAATGGGCAACAGACCTAAATAGAATCTTTTCAAAAGAAGACAAAAGGAAAGCCCAGAGACATATGAAAACCTGCTCAAAGTCACTAATTATATGAGAGATGCAAATCAAAACGACTATGCGGCACCATCTCACACCTGTCAGAATGGCCTACATCAACAAATCAACAAACAACAAGTGCTGGCGAGGACGTGGAGAAAAAGGAACTCTCGTGCATTACTGGTGGGATTGTAGACTAACTAGTGTAGCCACTGTGGAGAACAGCATGGAGTTTCCTCAAAAAACTACAAATGGAGCTCCCGTTTGACCCAGTGATCCCACTCCTAGGAATGTACCCCAAGAAACTAGAAATGCGAATTAGAGAGGATATATGCACCCCTATGTTCATAGCAGCACAATTTACCATAGCTAAGGTTTGGAAACAACCTAAGTGCCCATTAGCAGATGAGTGGATTAAAAAACTATGGTACATTTACACAATGGAATACTACGCCGCGGAAAAAAAGAAGGAGCTCCTACCATTTGCAACAACATGGATGGAGCTGGAGAGCATTATGCTAAGTAAAATTAGCCAGGCAGAGAAAGACAAATATCACATGATCTCACTCATTTGAGGAATACAATGAATGACAGAGACTGATGAACAAGAACGGATCCAGAGACTGAGAAAAGTCCATCAGAATGTCAAACCTCAGGGTAAGTGGCAGGTGGTGGGAGTAAGTGGAAAAGTCAATATATTTGAACTCTTGAACTGAGGTAAGTGATTTGTGTTTTTACATCCTTGACAAAGTTTATATAAAGTTATAAAAAAATGGCAGCTAGTGTGACATTAAATTGACATGGCCTAGAGCTTGTATATCCTATGGAGACCAGTCCTTAGGCTAGGCCCTGCTTGACCACCCGTGACACCATAATACCCTTACATGATATTATTCTACAATGTCATTATAATATTTGATATTTGACAACAGCATATTGTACAATTATCCCAAATAAACTTACAAACTAATTCTTTGCATGTTTGGCAGCAATTTACAAAAGGATAGGAAAGATATTAATCTCTTTCAATAAGAATTAAGGCAATGGGAAGCCACTCGAGCATTCTATATTGGCTCCTCTTGCCCTTTTTGCCAAGAAGGACCCTCTTCTTACAATGCAAGTACACACAGCTGTTGCCTGAGCTTTCAGGTCAAGCTGTGGTTGAATCCTCTGGGTGGCTGGCACCATGGATCTGTCTCTCGACCAATGTTGTGTGCTGGACCCTCTCTGGAGAAGAAACCTCGTTCCCCGAAGATGTGTGATCAGTCCCGGGACTCTGCCAGCAGGCAAGGGGACCTCAAGGCAGATGCTGGGCATGGAGTCCACGGGGGCATAGACTACAAAGGAGACAGAACTGAACCTCACATCACCCTGCTTGGCCCCACAGGATGGCTGGTTAGCCAGAGATGGGTAAGATTCCTCAGGGAAGGAACAACCTAAGACAGGCACATTCACAGAGGGGCCAACAGAAGAGAACTAAAAGGTCAACAGAGGTGGGGCACCGACCTTCATCCACAAACCTTGCAGGGGCCTGAACTGTCACCCCTTCTATGGGAGGTCTCCTGCCCCAACAGCTGCTTCGCCTCCCACGGATACCTCAGATCTGGACCCAGATTACAGATAGACTTGGCCAGCAATAGCTGCTCTATATCTAAATGCAGTCTATTACCAGGAATGCTGAGGACCTACTAAAAAATGCAAATATTCCTTTCCACTAATGTTTACAGGTAAACTAAGATTTTTTCTTGAGTATTAAAATTGACAGTAAAATAGTAATCAAGTTTTCAGTTTAATTTAAATTGGCCAAGTGAAATTAGTGAATACTCAAGAAAATTTAAGTGTACAGGACAAAAAGCTGTTCCTAAAATATTAACTAAAATTTCTATTAGTAGTTCATCTCATTGTAAAATTGCCTAACATCCAAAGAACCTAAAGCAGTTACATCTGTGTGCAAAAATTAAAATTTAAAATTACCAAGACTGCTATATAAAATTTCCCAAAGTGCCCATTAATCAAAAAAGGGGGGGGGGGATAGTGGAGTAATACCATGTAAGGAAAAATACATTGTAAGTAAAATACATCTAGAAAATTCTTACTCTAGGAAAGTAACTTCCATCTGTAATGCCAACAGCAGGGCACTCATGAAAAACACACATGGTGTTAAAATAAGCAAAGGAAAATCATTTGGGCAAAAATAAAAAGAATCCCAAATCTAATTTGCTGAGAGGATCCCTTTTTAACTTTTGGTCGAGAATGTGTTTGTTTGTTTTCATTGAACAACTCCAAGACCATGCGGGTTCCTGTGACAGTGAGGAACTGATGGGTCTGTTCCAGTCACGAGGATACCTTGCTATGCTATAGGTCAGCAGCTGTGCATCACTGCAGTCGGCCCAGGACCAAACTAGAGAGGATGGAACCTACATTGCCATCATGTGTCCATCATCTGGATACCATTGCTGAAATGTACACACAAGGAACTCTTTGACATTGAACCTGGGACTCAGAACAGTTGGACATTGAAATTCAGCCTGAAACATTTTTTGTTCTCATACATTTATTTCCAGTATGCAGATGCAAGATATTTTTGAAGAAAAGAATCAGGGGAGAGCAAATGATTATAGAGGCAGGGAGGCATTGATCAGACTGTCAAGCTACAGGGGGAAGGCTGGGGAGGTTGGGGGCCGGTACGGTGGAAGATCAACCGAAGGACTTGTATGCATGCATATGAGCATAACCAATGGATTCAAGACCCCAGTGCTGGGAGGTAGGTGCTGGGGGGGAGGGGGGGAGGAAAACATATGTACTACCATTAAATCTAAGTTATACTGTAAAAAAATAAAATATTATAATTTTAAAAAAAGGAAATAGTAAAAACTAGCCCTAGAAAGAAGTTTTGATCTGTTCAGTTGTTAAAAATAGGAAATGGTCAGAAGTTCCATATGTCCAAATGTTCTTTACCCTAAGGAACAGGCTAGATTTATATAAAAATGTAAAGCAAGCCCTCCCTCCTGGCAGTAACAACCAAAATCCACTGAGGGAGAGGGTGGAGACTGTGCCCCCACTAGGGTTGAGCCAACCTTAGCTTGCCCCAAGACAGATGAAGGATCTGGCCATATTTTAGGCGAGATCCCCTTCTTACCCCAGGACATGAGACAAATTAAAAGTGATCTAGGAAAGTTCTCATAAGACCCTGACAAATATATTGAGGTCTTCCAAAACCTCATTTAACTGTTTGATTTCTCATATAGAGACATCATGCTCATATTCCACCTGGCCCTCTCATCTACTGAAAAGCAAAATGTTCTAGAAAATAAAGCACTGCCAGTTCCGTGTTACAGAAGGCCTCAAACATAGTAAAACAAAGCCTGTTAATTACTCTAAATTAACCACCATTAATCAAGGGGCTGGTGAAAACTCCTTGGCCTTTTTGGAAGGCTCAGTGAAGCTTTGGTTAAGTGTACCAACATTACTCCAGATTCAGAATTGGGACAACTAATTTTAAAGGACAAATTTATCACATAGGCTGTCCTAGACATCAGGAGGTTGCAAGGATTGGCTATTGGTCCCAAGAGTACCTTAAGAAATCTCCTGAAAGTTGCCACCTCTGTGTTCTATAATAGAGATCAGAATAAGGAGAAACAGGGGAAGCCAGGCCAAAGCCAAGGTTCTTTGTGCTACGCTTTGGCAAGGCAAGGGCCCCCAGTTAGAGCACAGAGACAGTCAGTCAGTCTGGGTCACCTGCTGCAACTGTGGACAGGTTGGACTTATGCACTGGAGTTGCCCCAAGCGGTGTGGTGGATTCCTGAAGCTCTATTCTACCTGCCAAAAAAAAAAAAAAAAACACTGGAAGTTGGACTGCCCCCAGAGACAGGTCCCTTGGGGCGGGGCTGGCGACCAGTTAGCCCAACAGGACTGATGGAGCTCAGGGTCTCTCAATCCTGCTCCTCAGAGGACTGCCACCTCCACCTAGGAGCCCCAGGTAAGCCTGACAGTGGGGGGCAGCGGAAGAGCAAGGAAATTAATTTCCGATGCAGGAGCCACCTTCTCTGTAGTACTCCTCCCAAACCCTGGCAAACCATCCTCAGAGGCTGTAGCCATTACAGGCATGTCTGGGAAGCCTATAAAGAGTTATTTTTCTCAGCCTTTAGGGCATAGCTGAGGTAAGTTGTTCTTTTCCACACCTTCCTGACCTAGCAAAAAGCCTCACATACACATCAGAAACACTATCCCCTCAACCCTGAGGCTCTAGAACAGTGGTTCTCAAACTTTCTAATGCCGTGACCCTTTAATACAGTTCCTCATGTTGTGGTGACCCTTGTTGTGGGACGACTTCCACGACCAGTTGCAAATGACCATGGAGGTGGTTAAGATAGTAATAAGCAAGCAAGGATTTATTGAACTGGCCAGGAGAGTCAGAGGACACCACACGCAGGAGAAGACCAAACATGAACTGCCCCGTCCCGGTGTAGGCAGTCCTTTTAAAGGGTCTTAACCATAAATTTTCATTGTTTTAAATTCTGAGAACAGCTGTCAAGGTCATATCCAGGGTAGGAAGGTGCCAGTGGACTATGATTGACCCCGTGGCCTGCTCCTTGTTTCTAACCATGCCTCTTTTTTTAAATTTACAATATAACTTATATTTAATAGTAGTACATATGTTTTCCTTCTTCCCCCCAGTATACTCCCCCTAGCCTCCCTTAACCCCCAGCACGTCTCCACCTGCCCCCCTCCCCGCCCCAGTGTCTTTCATTCATTGGTTATGCTCATATGCATGCATACAAGTCCTTCAGTTGATCTCCCCAGCATCTGCCTCCCATCAACCCCAGCCTTCCCCCTGTAGCTTGATAGCCTATTCAAGGCCACCTTGCCTCTATATCAATCACTCCCCACTATTTCTTTTCTTCAAAAATATCTTGCCTCTGCATACTAGAAACAAACGTATAAGAACAAAAAATGTTTGAGTGTCAGTTTCAATGTCAAATAGTTCTTCATGTGTACATGTCAGCAATGGTATCCAGATGGTGGACACATCATGGCAATGCAAGATCCATCCTCTCTGGTATGGTCCTGGGCCTCCTGCAGCCATGCACAGCTGCCGACTGCTAGCATGGCAAGGTGTCATCAACGTCCCCCATCTCTGGACCGTCCTCGTGGCTGGAACAGACCTGTCAGTTCCTCACTGTTGCAGGAATCCACATGGTCTTGGAGTTGTTCTCTGCAAACACACAAACACATTCTCGACCAAAAGTTAACAAAGGGATCCTCTCTGCAAAATAGACTTGGGATTCTTTTTGTTTTTGCCTAAATGATTTTCTTTTGGCTTATTTTGACACCATGTGTGTTTTTTCATGGGTGTCCTGCAGTTGGTTTTACAAATGGAATTTACTTTTCTGGAGTAAGAATTTTCTAGATATATTTTACTTACAGGATATTTTTCCTTACTTGATATTACCCCACTACCCCCCCCCCCCACACACACACACCTTTTTTGATTAATGGGCACTTTGGGAAATTTTATATAGCAGTCTTGGTAATTTTAAATTTTAATTTTTGCACACAAATATGACTGCTTTAGGTTCTTTGGATGTTAGGCAATTTTACAGTGAGATGAACTACTAATAGATATTTTAGTTAATGTTTTAGGAAAAGCTTTTTGTCCAGTACACGTAAATTTTCTTGAGTATTCACTTATTTCACTTGGTCAATTTAAATTAATCTGAAAACTTGATTACTATTTTCCTGTCAATTTTAATACTCAAGCAGAAATCTAAGTTTACCCTCTAAATACTAGTGGAAAGGCATATTTGCATTTTTGAGTAGGTCCTCAGCATTCCTGGTAATAGACTGCATTTAGATATAGAGCAGCTATTGCTGGCCGAGTCTCTGTCTGCCTCTAACCATACCTCTTGATGGACATTGGAATGCAGTCCTATCTCATGAAAGCAAATGGTACAGCTCAACCCCTGGAACCCCTGCGTCAACAGGAATCAATCTTTCAAAATTCAAACAGCAGTTTTACCCAAGATGAATGCTATCATATTTCAACCCCCATCCATAAAATTATTTTTGTTGCTACTTAATAACTATAATTTTTCTACTGTTATGAATTATAATGTAAATATCTGTGTTTTCCAATGGTCTTAGGGTCTACCCACAGTGGTTCTCAACCTGTGGATCACATTTTTGCAAGTTCCAGGGCTCATCTTTACAGGTTCTGTGGCTCATCTTTGCAAGTTTCAGGGTTCATCTTTGTAGGTTCCAGAGCTCATCTTTGCATGTTCTCTGGCTCATTTTTGTGGGTTACAGGGCTCACCTTTTTGTGTTCTCTGGCCCATCTTTGTGGATTCTCTGGCCCATATTACGGGTTCTCTGTACTATCATAGCAGGTTCTCTAGCCCATCTTTGCAGGTTCTCTGGCTCATCTTTGCAGGTTCCAGGGCACATCTTTGCAAGTTTCAAGACCCATCTTTGTGGGTTCAGGGCCCATCTATGCAGATTCTCTGGCTCATCTATGTGGGTTCCAGTGTTCAATTTTGAGGGTTCTAGGGCTCATCTTTGCAAGCTTCTGGGCCAATCTTTGTGGGCTCTCTGGCTCATATTTGTGGGTTTTCTGTCTGCTCTCTGGGGGGTTCTGCGCTCATCTTTGTGTGTTCTAGGGCTCGTATTTGAGGGATCTTTGGCCCATCTTTTTGGATTCCAGGGACCATCTTTGATAGTTCAAGGGTCCTTTTTGCGGGTTACAGGGCTCATCTTTGTGGGTCCCTGGGCTAATCTTTGTGGGTGCTCTCTCGTTAACCTTTGTGTGTTCTCTCGCTCATCTTTGCTGCTTCCAGAACCCAATCTTTGTGGGTTCTCTGGTTCATCTTTGAAGGTTACTGGCGCATCCTTGCATGTTCTCTGGCTCATCTTTGAGGGTCCCAGAGCTCATCTTTTCAAGTTCTCTGGTCCATCTTTGCAGGTTCTCTGGCTCATCTTTGAAGGTTCTCTGGCTCATCTTTGTGGGTTACTGGGCTCATCCTTACATGTTCTCTGGCTCACCTTTGTGGGTTACTGGGCTCATCCTTACATGTTCTCTGGCTCACCTTTGCAGGTTAAAGGGCTCATTTTTGTGGGTTCTTTGGTCTATCTGTGCAGGTTCCAGCGCTCACCTTTGCGGGTTCTCTGGCTCATCTTTGCAGGTCTCAGGGCTAAACTTTTCGGGTTCTCTGGCCAATCTTTGCAGGTTCGCTGTTTCATCTTTGTAGGTTCTTTACCCATCTTTGCAGGTTCTCTAGCCCTTCTTTTTTTAAAAAACATATTTTTATTGAATTTTTTGCAGTATAACTTATAATTAATAGTAGTACATGTTTTCCTTCCCCTCTCCCCCTTATCCTCCCCCCAGCCTCACCTACCCCCCAGCACATATCCCCACCCTCTCCCTCCCCGCCCCTGTGTCTTTCATTCATTGGTTATGCTCATATGCATGCATACAAGTCCTTCAGTTAATCTCCCCCAGCATCCACCTCCCATCTACCCAAGCCTTCCCCCTGTAGCTTGACAGCCTGTTCAAGGCCACCCTGCCTCTATATCAATCACTCTCCCCTGTTTCTTTTCTTCAAAAATATCTTGCCTCTGGACACCAAGATGGCGGCATAGGTAAACACCTATTGTTCTGCCCCGTGCAACGATTTAAGAACAACATAACAGCAGAACAGACAGCACCCAGAATCGCCAGAAAGCTGGCTGAATGAAAACTCCACTAATAAGTGTAAAGGTGGGACTCTGAGACTCAGAGGAGTGGTGGGAGCGCAGCCTTTCAGACGGAAACAGGTTAGGAGCCATCCGGGTCGCGCGCGCGGGCTGGGGCTGGAGCAGCAACCCTGGCCGGATTTCGCCAACGGGGAGGGCGGAGACGTCCCACTACAAGGATTCCCCAGTGCCAGGCGAGGTTCGAGATCCAGGGGACGTGGAGACGTCCCACTGCACAGATTCCCCAGTGCCAGGTGAGGTCCGAGGTCCGGGGGACACACCCTGGAAGCAGGGCGCGGCAGAGGCTCCTAGTCTGCGAGAAACCCGGAGGAAGTGGGGAAAAGAAGTTTCCGCGCAAGGGTCGCGCAAACCCGCGACTTGCCCCCTGGAAACTTGTCTCCAGGTTCTGGAAACCATCTATTTTACAACCCTGGGCTAGACTTTTGGTGTGCAGACACATTTGGGGCAAGGCAGAGTTGTCTGGCAAGGGGAAGAGACTAGTGGCTTTCTCTTGGAGGTGTCTGCAGCCATCCCCATCCAACAGAGACCCGCGCGCGAGCACCACATAGGACTGAGGCTGCCTGCGCAGCTCAGAGACTCCGCCTATCCAACCTGAACACAGTCTCCCTTCACAGCCAATTGGCCTGGACGTCAAACCCTCCTAGGGCTAACAACAACAAGCTGGGGTGAAATTAAAAAATACTGAATACAACCCATAAAGGATTGCAGTAAGAGTAGCCACTTCAGGTAACTGGGGAGGCTGAGCCACTGTCCCTTTGAGGATATCTACCACATAAAGCAGCCACCATGCAGAGATATGGAAAGAAATCAGGTGTGAAAGAAATGGAGGAGAAAAGACGACAAGACATAGAGTTCAAAACCACGGTTATAAGGCTTTTCAAGAGGCTCATAGAAAAGGCCGATCAACTTAATGAGAATTACCAGGAAATAAACAAGACCAACTAGGAAATGAATGAGAATTACAAGGAAATGAATGAGACCCTCAAGGAAATGAATGAGACCCTCAAGGAAATGAACAAGACCTCTGAGGATACGAACCAGACCCTCACGGATAAAAAAAGGACCAACTAGAAATCAAGCATACACAGACTGAAATAAAAAATATTACACAAAGTCCTAAAAGCAGTCCAGAGGGCCACAAGAACCAAGTCAAAGATTTGAAATACAAAGAAGCAAAATCCACTCAGCTGGAAAAGCAAGAAACAAAAAGAATTCAGATAATTGAAGATAGCGTAAGGGGCCTCTGGGACAACCACAAGCATGCCAACATCTGAATTATTGGGGTCCCAGAAAACGAGAGAGAGCAAGGTAATGAAAACCTACTTGAAGAAATAGTGACTGAAAACTTCCCCCACCTGGTGAAAGAAACTGACTTAAAAGCCCAACAAGTACACAGAACCCTAAAATATAGGAATCTAAAGAGGACCACACCAAGACATATCATAATTAAAATGCCAAGAGCAAAAGATAAAGAGAGAATATTAAAAGCAGCAAGAGAAAAACAGTTGGTTACCTACAGGGGAGCACCCATATGATTGTCAGCGGATTTCTCAACAGAAACGATGCAGGCCATACGCAAGTGGCAAGAAATATTCAAAATAATGAATAGCAAGAATCTACAACCAAGATTACTCTACCCAGCAAGGTATCATTCAGAATTGAAGATCAGATAAAGTGCTTTGCAGATAAGAAAAAGCTAAAGGAGTTCATCACCACCAAACCAGTATTATATAAAATGCTGAAAGATATTCTTTAAGGAGAGGAAGAAGAAAAAGGTAAAAATATAAATTATGACCAACAAATACACATCTATCAACAAATGGACATAAAAACCAAGTGAATTGATAGGCTGATGAACAAGATAAACTGGTGAATATAACAAAAACATGGACATAGAGAGGGAATGGACTGACAATTCTTGGGGAGAAAAGGGTTGTGGGAAGTACAGCAAGAGATTGGACAAAAATCTTGCAACAATGGGAGAGGACATTGGGGAGGGGGAGGTGAGGGTGGAGGGTGGGATGGGTACAGGGTGGAGGGGAGATATAGCGGGATAAAAAATGGGAAACAATGTAATTAATAACCTGAACAATAAAGAAAAAAAGAAAAAATATCTTGCCTCTGCATACTAGAAATAAATGTATAAGAACAAAAAATGTTTCAGTCTCAGTTTCAATGTCCTACTGTTCTGAGTCCCAGTTTCAGTGTCAAATAATTCTTTATGTGTACATGTCAGCAATGGTATCCAGATGGTGGACACATCGTGGCAATGCAAGATCCGTCCTCTCTGGTTTGGTCCTGGGCTGCCTGCAGATATGTACAGCTGCCAACTGCTAGAATGGCAAGGTGTCGTCAGTGTCGCCCATCTCTGGACCATCCTCATGACTGGAACAGATCCGTCAGTTCCTCAGAGTCGCAGGAACCCACATGGTCTTGGAGTTGTTCCCTGAAAACACACAAACACATTCTCGACCAAAAGTTAACAAAGGGATCCTCTCTGCAAAATAGACTTGGGATTCTTTTTAATTTTTGCCTAAATGATTTTCCTTTGGCTTATTTTGACACCATGTGTGTTTTTTCATGGGTGTCTCCCAGTTGGTTTTACAAATGGAATTTACTTTACTGGAGTAAGAATTTTCTAGATGTATTTTACTTACTCGATATTTTTTTTCCTTACATGATATTACCCCACTGCCCCCTCCCCTTTTTTGATTAATGGGGGCTTTTGGAAATTTTATCTTGCAGTCTTGGTAATTTTAAATTTTAATTTTTGCACACAAATATGAGTGCTTTAGGTTCTTTGGATGTTAGGCAATTTTACAGTGAGATGAACTACTAATAGATTTTTTAGTTAATGTTTCAGGAAAAGCTTTTTGTCCAGTACACTAAAATTTTCTTGAGTATTCACTTATTTCACTTGTCCAATTTAAATTAATCTGAAAACTTGATTACTATTTTCCTGTCAATTTTAATACTCAAGCAGAAATCTTAGTTTACCCTGTAAATACTAGTGGAAAGGAATACTTGCAATTTTGAGTAGGTCTTGGGCATTCCTGGTAATAGACTGGGTTTAGATATAGAGCAGCTATTGGGTCTTGGTATGAGTTGTGTGTGGGAGGCGAAGCAGCCATGTGGTAGGAGACCTCCCTCAGGAAGGGTGAGGATTAAAGCCCCTGCAAGGTTTGTGGGTGAGTTTCTGTGCTCCACCTCTGTTGACCTTTTACCGCTCTCCTGTTGGCCCCTCTGCGAATGTGCCTGTCTTAGGTTGTTCCTTCCCTGAGGAATCTTACCCGTGTCTGGCTAACCAGCCATCCTCCGGGGCCAAACAGGGTGATGTGAGGTTCAGTTCTGTCTCCTTTGTAGTCTATGCCCCAGTGGCCTCCACGTCCAGTACCTGCCTTGGGGTCCCCTCGCTTGCTGGCAGGGTCCCGGTACTGATCACATATCTCGGGGGACCCAGGTTTCTTCTCCAGAGAGGGCCCAGCTCACACCATTGGTCGAGATACAGATCCATGGTGCCAGCTGCCCAGAGGATTCAACCACAGCTTGTCCTGAAAGCTCAGGCATCAGCTGTGTATATTTGGATAGTAAGAAGAAGGTCCCTCTTGGCAGAAAGGGCAAGAAGGGCCAATATAGAATGCTCTGATGCATCCCCAGTGCCTTAATTCCTTCTGAAAGGGATTAATTTCTTTGCTATCCTTTTTTAACTTGCTGACCAACATTCAAATAATTATTTTTTAAGTTTATTTGGGATAATTGTACAATATGCTATTGTCAAATATCAAATATTATAATGAGATTGTAGAATAATATCATGTAAGGGTATTATGGTGTCACTGGAGGTTAAGGAGGGCCTAGCCTAAGTACTGGTGTCCATAGGATATGACAAGCTCTAGGCCATGTCAATTCAATCTCAAACTAGCTGCCATTTTTTTTATAACTTTATATAAACTTTTTCAGGGATGTAAAAACACAAATCACTTACCTTAGTTCAAGAGTTCAAATATATTGACTTTTCCACTTACTCCCACCACCTGCCACTTACCCTGAGGTTTGACATTCTGATGGACTTTTCTCAGTCTCTGGATCCGTTCTTGTTCATCAGTCTCTGTCATTCATTGTATTCCTCAAATGAGTGAGATCATGTGATATTTGTCTTTCTCTGCCTGGCTAATTTTACTTAGCATAATGCTCTCCAGCTCCATCCATGTTGTTGCAAATGGTAGGAGCTCCTTCTTTTTTTCCGCGGCGTAGTATTCCATTGTGTAAATGTACCATAGTTTTTTAATCCACTCATCTGCTGATGGGCATGTAGGCTGTTTCCAAATCTTAGCTATGGTAAATTGTGCTGCTATGAACATAGGGGTACACATATCCTTTCTAATTCACGTTTCCAGTTTCTTGGGGTATATTCCTAGAAGTGGGATCACTGAGTGGAATGGGAGCTCCATTTTTAGTTTTTTGAGGAAACTCCATACTGTTCTCCACAGTGGCTGTACTAGTCTACAATCCCACCAGCAGTGCACGAGAGTTCCTTTTTCTCCGCATCCTCGCCAGCACTTGTCCTTTGTTGATTTGTTGATGTAAGCCTTTCTGACAGGTGTGAGATGGTACGGCATAGTCATTTTGATTTGCATCTCTCGGATAATTAGTGACTTTGAGCAAGTTTTCATATGTCTCTGGGCCTTCTTTTGTGAAGATTCTATTTAGGGCTGTTGCCCATTTTTTTATTGGATCATTTGTCCTCCTTTTAATGAGTTGCGTGAGTTGCCTATAGATACTTGAGATTAAATCTTTATCACTGATACCATTTGCAAATATGTTCTCCCATACAGTGGGTTTTCTTGTTGTTTTGTTGATGATTTCTTTAGCTGTGCAAAAGCTTTTGATTTTGATGCAGTTCCATTTGTTTATTTTCTCTTTATCTTCCATTGCCCTAGGAGCAGTATCATCAAAGAAGTTCTTTTGGCATATGTCTGAGATTTTTCTTCCTGTAGATTCCTCTAATATTTTTATGGTTTCCTGTCTTACTTTTAAGTCTTATATCCATTTTGAGTTTATTTTTGTGTATGGTGTAAGTTGGTGCTCTAGTTTCATTTTTTTTTTGCATGTATCTGTCCAATTTTCCCAACACCATTTGTTGAAGAGGATGTCTTGACTCCATTTTATGTTCATGCCTCCTTTGTCAAATATTAATTGAGCATAGTGGTTTGGGTTGATATCTGGATTCTCTATTCTATTCCATTGATCTATATGTCTGTTCTTGTGCCAGTACCAGGCTGTTTTGAGAACAGTAGCTTTGTAATACAGCTTGAAATCTGGTATGGAAATCCCGCCAACTTTGTGCTTCTTTCTCAGGATTGCTGTGGCTATTCAGGGCCTTTTTTTGTTCCAGATGAATTTTTGGAGCGTTCTTTCAGGTCTGTGAAATACGCCATTGGTATTTTAATGGGGAATACATTAAATTTATAGATTGCTTTGGGTAGTATGGACATTTTAATTATTTTGATTCTTCCAGTCCATGAACATGGTATGTTCTTCCACCTGTTTACATCTTCCTCTATCTTTTTTTTCAGTGTCCTGTAGTTTTCCATGAATAGGTCTTTTACCTGCTTAGTTAAGTTTATTCCTAGGTATCTTAATTTTTTTTGGCGTGATGGTAAATGGAATTGCTTTTTTAGTCTCTCTTCTGTAAGTTCACTATTAGTGCATAGAAATGCCATAGATTTCTTGGCGTTAATTTTGTAGCTTGCTATGTTGCTGAACTCATTTATTAAGTCTACTAACATTTTTATGGAGTCTTTCGGGTTTTTTATGTACAATATCATGTCATCTGCAAATAAGGATAGCTTTGCTTCTTCTTTTCCAATTTGGATGCCTTTTATTTCTTCTTCTTGTCTAATTGCTATGGCTAATACTTCCAGTACTATGTTTAACAGGAGTGGTGAAAGTGGGAAACTCTGTCTTGTTCCTGTTCTTAGGGGAAATGGTTGTAGTTTTTGCCCATTGAGTATGATGTTTGCTGTGGGCTTATCATATATGGCTTTTATTATGTTGAGGTATGATCCTTCTATTCCTACCTTGTTGCGAGTTTTTATCAAGAAAGGATGTTGGATTTTGTGAAATGCTTTTTCTGCATCAATTGATATGACTATGTGATTCTTATCTCTCAATTTGTTTATGTGATGTATCACATTTATTGATTTGTGAATATTGTACCATCCTTGCATTCCTGGGATAAATCTGACTTAGTCATGGTGTATGATATTTCTGATGCACTGCGGGATCCGATTTGCTAGAATTTTACTGAGGATTTTGGCATCTATATTCATGAGGGACATTTGCCTGTAATTCTCTTTCATTGTGTCATCTTTATCTGGTTTTGGTATTAGGGTGATGGTAGCTTCATAGAAGGAGTTTGGAAGTGTTCCATCCTCTTGAATTTTCTGGAATAGTCTGAGGAGCACAGGTTTTAGTTCTTCCTTGAATGTTTGGTAAAACTCCCATGTGAAGCCATCTGGTCCTGGGCTTTTGTTTACTGGAAGCTTTATGATGACTACTTCAATTTCTTCCACAGTTATTGGTCTATTCAGTCGATTAGATTCTTCTTCATTGAGTTTTGGGAGGTCATATTTTTCTAGAAATATATCCATTTCCTCCAGGTTGTCCAGTTTGTTAGAGTAGAGTTGTTCATAGTATTTTTTTTTGACAATCCTTTGTATTTCAATGGGGTCTGTTGTTATTTCACTTCTTTCATTTCTGATTTTATTTATTAGGGTCCTCTCTCTTTGCTTCCTGGTGAGTCTGGCTAGAGGTTCTTCAATCTTGTTTACCCTTTCAAAGAACCAGCTCTTGGTTTTGTTGATCTTCTGTATTGTTTCTTTGGTCTCTATGTCATTTATTTCTGCTCTGATCTTTACTATTTCCTTCCTTCTGCTTACACTGGGCTTTTCTTGTTGCTTTCTTTCTAACTCTTTGAGTTGTTGGGTTAGATAATTTATTGCCGCTGTTTCTAGTTTTTTTTTTGCGGTAGGATTGTAGAGCTATGAACTTCCCTCTCAGAACTGCTTTCACTGTGTCCCATAGATTTTGGATTGTTGTGCTATCATTGTCATTTGTTTCCATGATGTTTTCTATCTCTTCCTTGATCTCTCTAGTAACCCAGTCATAGTTTAATAGCATGCTGTTTAGTTTCCTTGTGTTTGATTTCTTTGGATTGTTTCTATTGTAGTTGATTTCCAGCTTTATGCCACTGTGATCTGAGAATATGCTTGATATGATTTCTATCTTCTTGAATATGGAGAGACTTTGCCTATGACCCAACACATGGTCTATCTTTGAGAATGACTTATGGGCACTTGAAAAGAATGTATATTCTGTGGCTTTGGGGTGAAATGATCTGAAGATGTCAATTAATTGCATCTGGTCTAATGAGTCATTGAGGATTGACGTTTCTTTACTGATTTTTTGTTTAGAGGATCTGTCCAATGGTGATAGTGGGTTATTAAAGTCTCCTACTATGATTGTATTGCTGTCTATCTCTCCCTTGATGTCCTCTAGGAGTTTTTGTATATATTTGGGTGCTCCTGTATGGGGAGCATATATGTTTACCAGAGTTATTTCTTCTTGTTGGATTGCTCCCTTTAGTATTATGAAGTGGCCTTCTTTATCTCTTGATATGTCCTTCACTTTGAGATCAATTTGTGAGATATAAGTATGGATACTCCAGCTTTTTTTTCATTTCCATTCGCCTGAATAACTTTTTTCCAACCTTTCATCCTCAGTCTGTGTGCGTCTTTTTTTCGGAGGTGGGTTTCTTGTAGACAGCAGATACATGGGTTGTGTTTTCTTATCCAGTCTATTACCCTATGTCTTTTGATTGGAGCATTTAAACCATTTACATTTAAAGTTATTATTGATAGGTACTTATATGTTGCCATTTTTGTTCTTTACTCCTGTGTTCCTTCTTTGCTTCCTATTTCTCTTTACAGCAGATCCTTTAGCATTTCATGCATTGCTGGTTTGGTGGTGACGAATTCCCTTAGTCCTTTTTTATCTGTGAAGCTCCTGATTTGACCTTCAATTTTGATTGAGAGCCTTGCTGGGTATAGTATTCTAGGTTTCAGACCCTTCCTTTGCATGACTTTGTAAATTTCATTCCACTGCCTTCTGGCCTGATAGGTTTCTGTTGAGAGATCACTTGTTAGTTTGATGGGGGTTCCTTTGTAGGTGACTTTCTGTCTCTCTCTGGCAGCTTTTAAGATTCTTACTTTGTCATTGGTGTTTGCCAATTTAATTATAATGTGCCTTGGCGTAGGCCTTTTGGGGTTTATTTTGCTTGGGACTCTGTGAGCTTCTTGGATCTGTGTGGGTTTTTTCTTTCCTGTATCAGGGAAGTTTTCTGTCATTATTTCTTCCAACAGGTTTTCTATTCCTTGCTCAGTTTCCTGTCCTTCTGGAAGCCCAATTATACGGATGTTGTTTTGTTTCATGTTGTCCCAAAGTTCCCTTATGCTCTCCTCCTGCTTTTTAATTTTTTTTTGAGAAGCTGCTCCACTTGGTTGTTTTTTCCTACCTTGTCTTCTAGCTCACTGATGCGATCCTCTGCTTCTTCTAGTCTACTCCTAATACTTTCTATTGAGTTCTTTACTTCAGCAATGTCACTTTTCATTTCTTCTTGGCTCTTATTCATTTCTTCTTGGCTCTTCATCATTTCTTCCTGGGTCTTCCTCACTTCCTCTTGGGTCTTACTCATATTATCAAATTTGTCTTCCATTCTTTTCAGCCACCTTATGACCATTTCTCTCAATTCTTTCTCTGACAGCTTGTTAACTTCCATTTCCTTTACCTCCTTTTCTGGTGAGCCTTGTTTTTCTTTCATATGTGAGCATTTGTTTGTCTTCCCATGGTCTCTTTTCTCTGTGTATGTGGTTATGTAGTTCTCACTCTCCTTCATTGATTTAAAGGCACAAAATACAACAGAACCAGGTACCACACACCAGGCAATGAACTGGAATGTAGTCACAGTAATGGTAATTCCAGATAAAGGTAATCGCCAGAGAAAGGTAAATTCGGTGATAGGTGAGAAAAAAGAAAGAGAACCTCCCCCAGATACACACAGACACTCACACACCCACACTCACACAAAATGAAAGAGACCCCCCCCCCCCACACACACACTCTCACAAAAAAGAAAGACAGGAATGCCAAAATGATAATGGGAAAAGGTGAAGAAGAAAAAAAAGGAGTAAATTATAAATGTGGGGTGAAAACTCCTATGGGACAGCCCCTAATCTGAAGCAAAACCCGCAACAAGTACCTGGAGATTGATACAAATTACATAAAACTACTAATATCAAGGGAGGTGAGGGAACACAGAAGCAAAAATATATCTAAAAAACAATTCAAATGAGGACAACAAAACAAGAAACAACACCAAAAATTAAAATAACCACCCCTACAAGACAAACCAAAATAAAAGAATAAGCAAATCAATCTCATAAACTTGCTTAAAAAATCGATATAATCAACAGTCAAGTAAACAAAAACAACAGGACAGGGATAAAAACACTTTAAGACAGTGAAGTCAGAGAAGCTAGAGGTATATATGGACTTGAAGTAGGTGGTTGGAGATTAGATATATAAGTGGGGTGAAATTTTAACAGGGGTAAAAAGAAAGAATTAAGGTAAATCTAAAGCGGGAAATGTGTAAGGGAAACAAGGCACTAAATAGGGAAAGGTTAGCCAGAGAGTGGTGGTATAAAGGTGAAGTTGAGGTAGAGTAAAAGATACTAAAGAGTAGATGAAAATAGACTGTATTCCCAAGGTTGAAGAGAAAATATAATCAATTCCCTGTGTCACACAAGAGTCAATTTGTGATTTGGCCCCTGTGTGGCAGTGTTTCTAGATTGACTTCTGGGTCTATTGGTCCTCTCTATCCTGAACTAAAATTTTGCTGTCCCTGTGGTATTCAATACTGCCTCTAATGGTGACTGCTGTTTTAGCAGCCAGGACCCTCCCAAAATCTTCCGGGTCTCCCTCCTCTGTCAGGTCCAAATTGGTTGCGCTCCAGGGATTAACTCTGCCACCAGCTCCAAGGGCCCTCTCCCACGTTTACCAGCTCCAACAGCCACAGATTTTATTTCAGGTGCAGATCTCCAGGCTTTGAGTTCCAAGGTGCAGATCTCCCAGACTGCCAGCCCCCTCAGTTTTGCGCCTAAAGTACCCCCAGGGAAATCTGACCTTTCCGTGCTGGAGTTTTGAGCTGCCTGGACTCTGCGCGCATCCGTGCCAACTGGGCGCTGGTGTTCTCGGAGTCTAAGCCGTCCAGCCGGTATTCCAGCTGTATATTTTCAGGTCCTTCCCCTTCAAGATGTCGTGGTCTGCCTCCACATGCCTCCTCCCGCAGTTGGCTCAGGGAGAGAATCCAGCAGTACTGGGGCCGCTCAGGCTGGGGAGGCCAGCCCAGCAGTCCCCTATCTTCTCGCGGAGCACAGCTGTCCTCCTACTCGCCAACAAATGCTCCCTGAGCGACCTTAAGCTGCTCCCTTTTTCTGCCCTGTGAGCAGATTCAGATGGAATCCCTCCGTTCTGCCGCCATTTTTTTCTTTCTTCTCTAGCCCTTCTTTGTGGGTTCTCTGGTCCATCTTTGTGGGTTCTAAGGCCCATCTATGCAGGTTCTCGGGCTGACCTTTGTGGGTTCTAGGGCTGATCTTTTTCAGTGCTCTGGCTCATCTTTGTAGGTTAGCTTTATGGTAAGGTTAGGTTTAGGGTTAGGGTTAGCTTTAGAGTTAGGGCTATGGTTAGGGTTTGGGCTAGATCTAGGGTTAGGTTTTGGTTTAGGTCTAATGTTAGGATTAGCGTTAGGATTATGGTTAGGGGTAGGGTATGGGCTAGTTTTAATATTAAGGTTAGGGTTAGGATTAGGGTTAGGGCTATGGTTAGTTCTATGGTTAGCTTAGAATTATGTCTAAATTTAGGGTTAGGGTTATGGCTGATAGGTTATGTTTAAGGTTAGGGCTGGTTTTAGGTCTAGGTTTAGAACTAAGATTAGCTTTAGGGTCAGGATTAGCTTTAGATTTCATGGGAGGGTTAGTGTTAGTGCTAGGGTTATGGCTAGGTTTAGGGTTAGGGTTAGGAGTAGGGTTAGGGATAGTGCTGGGTTTAGGACTAGGTTTAGGGTTAGGATTATGACTGGGGTTATGGTTATGGTTATGGTTATGGTTATGGTTATGGTTATGGCTAAGGTTATGGATAGTGCCATAGTTAGGACTAGGGTTAGGGTGAGGGTGAGATTTAGAGTTAGTGTTAGGGCTAGTGTTAGGTTTAGGGTTAGGGTTAGGTTTAAGCTTATGTCTAGGTTTATTGTTAGGTTTAGGGTTAGGGTTAAAGCTAGGGTATAGGTTATGTTTAGAGCTAGAGCTAGGGTTAGGGTTAGGGCTAGTGTTAGGGTTAAGGTTAGGACTAGGGCTAAGTTTAGTTTTACAATTACAGTTAGCTTTAGGGCTAGGTTTAGCATTAGGGTTAGGGTTAGGGTTAGGGGAAGGTCTAAGGTTAGGGTTAGGGTTTGGGTTTGAGCTAGGGTAGGGTTAGGGTTAAGTCTAAATTGGATTAGGGGTAGGGTTAAGGTATGGCCAGGTATTGGGTTAGGTTTAGGGTTATGGTTAGTTTTAGTGCTAAGGTTAGCTTTAGGGTCAGGGTTAGATTTAGAGTTAGGGTGAGTGTTAGGGTTAGGGTTAGGGCTAGGGTTAGGCTTAGAGCTAGGGTTAGGGCTAGGGCTAGTGTTAGGGTCAGGGTTAGGGCTAATGTTAAGTTTATGTATAAGGATAGAGTTAGCTTTAGTTTAGGGTTAGGTTACAATTAGTGTTAGTGTTAGGGTTAGGGTTAGGGCTAGGGTTAGGGTTAGGTTTAGTCCTATGATTAGCTTTAGGTAAGGATTAGTTTTAGAGTAAGGGTGAGGGTAATAGTTCTGGGATTATAGCTAGTGTTAGGGTTAGGTTTAGGATTAGTCCTAAGGTTTGGGATAATGCTGGGGTTAGGCTTAGGGTTACAGTTAAGCTTAGATTTAGGTTTAGAGTTAGGGTTAGAGTTAGAACTAGGGTTAGGCTTAGGGTTAGGCTTAGGCTTAGGGTTATGGTTAGAGTTACAGTTGGTGATATGGTTAGCTTCAAGGTTAGGATTAAGTCTAAGTTTAAGTTTACATTGAGGGCTAGGGGTAGGTTTATGTTTAGGGTTAGGGTTAGGTTTAAGGCTAGGGTTAGGATTATAATTAAGGTAGGGGTAGGTGTAGGGTTATGGTTAGGTTTAGATTAAGATTTAGGTATAGCGTTAGGGTTAGGCCTCGGACTTTGTTTAGGTTTAGGTTAAGGGTTAGAGCTATGTCTAGGTTAGGGTCAGGATTAGGGTTAGTTCTAAGTTTAGAGTTAGTGTTAGGACTAGGAATAGGTTTAGGACAAAGGATAGGGTTTTGGGTTAGGATTTGGGTTAGGGCTAGTGTTTGGTTTAGGGTTAGTGTAAGTACTACGTGTAGGATTTGGGATAAGGTTATCATTAGGGTTAGAGCTAGGGATAGGCATAGGTTTAAGGTTAGGTTTAGTGTTAGGGCTAGGGTTAGGGTTCGGGGTAGAGCTACAGTTAGGGTTAGGTTTAGAGTTATGGTTAAGGCTAGGGTTAGGGCTAGTGTTAAGGTTAGGTTTAGTGTTAGGGCTATGTTTAGGGTTAGGGTTAGGGTTTGGGTTGTGTTTAAGATTAAGGTTAATGCTAGGGCAGGGATAGAGTTAGGGTTAAGGCTAAGGTTACAGTTAGAGTTAGGGTTTGGTTTAGGGCTAGGACTAGTGTTAGAGTTAGGGTTACCCCTGGGTTGAGGGTAGGGATAGCTTTACAGTTAGCATTAGAGTTAGGGATAGGGTTATGGTTAGGAGTAAGGTTAGTGTTAGGTCTACAGATAGGGATAGGGTTAGGACCTGGGTTAGGATTAGGATTATGTTTAGGGCTAAGTTTAGGGATAGGGTTAGGGTTAGGGGTATGATTAGGGTTAGGGTTAGTGCTAGGGATACGGTTAGGTTTATGGTTAGGGCTAGGGTTATGGTTTGGGTTAGTGCTAGTGTTATGGTTAGGGCTAGTGTTAGAGTTAGGATTAGGTTAGGGCTATGGTTTCGGTAAGGGTTATAGCTTGAAAAGTGTTATGGTTAGGGTTTGGGTTAGGGTTAAGTCTAGTTTTAGGGTTAGGGTTAGTGTTAGGGTTGAAGGCTAGTTTTATGGTTAGGGGCAGGGCTAGTGTTAAGATTTGTGTTAGTTTTTTGGGCTAGGGTTTGGTTAGAGTTAGCATTAGGGTTTGGGATAGGGTTAGGGATAGGGTTGGTAAAGTGTTAGGGTTAGGGTTAGGGTTAGGGCTTGGGTTAGAGTTAGGGTTAGGGCTAGGACAATGGTTAGGTTTAGAGTTAAGTCTAGGTTTAGGTTTAGGGTTAGGTTTAGGTTTAGGGTTATGTTGAAGATTAGGGTTAAATGTAGTGTTAGTCTTAGGGTTATTGCTAGTGCTAGGTTTATGTCTAGGTTGAGGTTTTTTGGTTAGGATTAAGGTTAGGGTTAGGGTAAGGCTAAGGCTAGGGTTCGGGTTAGGTTTACAGTTAGATGTACGGTTAGGGCTAGGGTTAGGGCTAAGATTAGGGTTAGGGATAGAATTAGGGATTGGGTTAGGGTTAGTCTTAGAGTTAGAGCTGGGGTTAGTGTTAGGATTATGGTTAGGGCTGTGGTCAGGATTAGGTTTATGGCAAAAATTAGGTTTAAGGTTAGGTTTAAGGTTAGGTTTTGGGTTAGGGTTAAGTCTAGTGTTAAGTTTAGCATTAGCGTTAGGGTTAAGACTAGGTTTAGGGTTAAGTTTAGGGTTAGGGTTAAATCTAGGGTTTGGTTTAGTGCTAGGTTTAGAGTTAGGGTTAGGGCTATGGTTAGGGTAAGGGCTAGAAATTGGGTTACAATTAGAGATATGGTTAGGGTTAGGGCTTGGGTTAGGACTAGAATTAGGGTCAGGGATAGGGTTCGGGTTAGGGCTAGGGCTAGCGGTAGAGTATAGGTAGGATTAGGTTTAGGGCTAGGGTTTGGGTTAGGGCTAGTGTTAGGGTTAGGGTTAATGTTAGGGTTAGGGTTAGAGCTAGGACAAGGGTAGGTATAGGGTTTGGTTTAGGTTAAGTCTAGGGTTAGAGGTAGACTTAGTGTTAGTGTTAGGGTTAGCTCTAGTGCAAGGCTTAAGGTTAGGGTTTGGGTTAGGTCTAGGGTTATGTTAGGGTTAGGACTAGTGTTACAATTAGGGTTACTGTTAGGAAAAGGGTTAGGATTAGGGGTAGGTTTAGGACTAGGGTTAGGATTATAGTTAGGGTTAGGGCTCAGGTTAGAGTTAGGGTTTGGGTTAGGGTTTGGGTTAGTGTTAGGGCTAGGTTTAGGTTTAAGGCTAGCATTAGTATTAGGGTTAGTGTTAGGGCTTGGGTTAGGATTAGGGTTAGTCTAGGTTTAAGTTTAGGCATTGTGTTAGGGTTAGGGCTATGGTTAGGGCTAGGATTAGTGTTAGGGATAGGGGTTGGGTTATTTTTTTGGGTTAGGGCTAGGGTTATGTTAGGGTTAGGGCTAGTGCTAGGACTAGAGTTTGGTTTAGGGTTAGGGTTAGGGTTAGGGTTTGGCTTAGGGCTAGGGAAAGGGTTAGGGTTTGGGTTTGGTTTAGGGTTAAGACTAGGTTTAGGGTTAGGGTTTGCATTAGAGTTAAGGCTAGTTTTAAGGTTAGTATTATTGTTAGGTCTAGGAATAGGTTTAGGGTTAGGTTAGTGCTAGGGCTAGGTTTATGGCTAGGTTTATGGTTAGGGTTAGGGTTGGGTTCTGTCCAGGAATAGGGTTAAGGTTAGGATTAGGGTTAGGCTAGTTTTAGGTTTAAGGTTTGTGTTAGGGCTTGGGTTTGTGTTCGGGTTAGGGTTAGGGCTACGTCTAGGGTTAGGGCTAGTGTTAGTGTTAAGGTTAGGGTTAGCGTTAGTGAAAGTTTTAGGGTTAGGGTTTGGATTAGGTCTAGGGTACAGGTTAGAATTAGGGCCAGGGTATGGTTAGGCTTAGGGCTAGGTTTTAGGTTAGGTCTAAAGTTAGGGCAAGGGTTAGAATTTGGGTTAGGTTTAGGGTTAGGGTTAAGAATAGGTTTAGGGCTATGGTTAGGATTTGGGTTAGGGCTAGGGCTAGGTCTAGCGTTAGGGTTAAGGATAGGGCTGGATTAGTGTTAGGGCTTGAGTTAGGATTATGGTTAGGCTAGGTTTAGGTTTTGGGTTAGGGTTAGTGTTAGAGTCAGGGTTAGGGCTAGGGTTAGGAGTAGGAAAAGGGTTAAGGACAGCGTTTCGGTTATTGTTAGGCTTAGGCTTAGGGTTAGTTTAGGGTTATGGCTAGGGTTTTGATTAGGGTTAGGATTAGGGTTAGGGTTTGGTTTAGGGTTAAGACTAAGGTTAGGGTTAGAGTTTGCATTAGAGTTAAGACCAGGGTTAGGGTTAGTGATTTCATTAGTGTTAAGGCTAGGTTTAAGGTTAGGGTTATTATTATTGCTAGGGTTAGGTTTAGGGTTAAGGTTAGTGCTAGGTCAAGGCTTAGGGTTATGGTTTGGGTTAGGTCTAGGGTAAAGGTTAGGGTTAGGGCCAGGTTTATTTTAGGGTTAGGTTAGGGTTAGATCTGAGGTTAGGGTTAGGGCTAGGATTATGATTAGGGTTAGGATTAGTATTAAGGCTGAGGTTTAGGGTTAGTGTTAGGGCTAGGCTTAGGGTTATGGCTAGGGTTAGGGTTAGGTTTAGGATTAGGGTTTGTGTTAGGGCTAAGGTTAGGAGTAGGGTTAGGCTAGTTTTAGGTTTAAGGTTTGGGTTAGGTTTATGATCAAGGTTAGGGTTAGGGTTAGGGTTTGGTTAGAGCTAGGTTCAGGGTAAGGGTTAGAGTTAGGGTTATAGTTAGTGCTGGAGTTTGAGTAAATGATAGGGTTAGGGCTATGGTTATGCTTAAGGTTAGGGGTAGGGGTATGGTTAGGTTTTTTTGTTAGAGTTAATTCTAGGTTTAGGGTTAGGGTTACCTTTATGGTTAAGGCAAGTTGTATTGTGAGGGATAGATCTAGGTTTAGGTCTAAGGATAGGGTTAGAGTTAGAATAAGGGGTAGGTCTAGGGTTACAGTTAGGTTTGGAGCTATGGTTAGGGTTAGGGTTAAAGGCTAGGGTAAGGTTTGTTCGCCCCCTGGTGGCTCTCCTGCACCATTCCACATGCTCCAGACTCACACCATGGCCCTCCTGTGATATGTTGGACTTCCTGCTTAAGAGATCAGAAGGTGGGGCCCTAGGAGTCCATCCACCAGATGACACCTCCAAGTGATCCATTCGTATTCTGAGTGGCCAGGGATGGCTACAGAGCCAGTGTGCATCTCCAGACCTCAGCTTCAGGTCTTTGGAAGCTGTGAGGGGCCGTCCTTTTGAGCTTAGAACCAGCAGGAGGGTTAGCAAGACCCACCTTTCCCATTCTGAGGACGATGATGCACCATCTTTGCTCTAAAGCTGGTGGCAAAGTGCTCACCTCAAACCGCGGGCCCCCTATGAGCACTTAAACCACAACCACGTGCAGGGCTCACTGCTTGGGAAGCAACCCCTGGGGTGTCCCACAGACCTATAACCTGTTACGTGATTCCCCCTTTCACTTAGGACCAGTACCCTCCTGACTCCACCAACTGACCTCTCTTGAAGGCTCGAGTGGCCTCAGGCCCAGGCTGTTTCCTTGGCAGGCACCAGGAACCCACCTCCTACAACAATGGGTCCCCATCCTGGAAATGCATAGGACAGGACAGGGGACCAGGAATGTGTTCCCTGAGCTGTGTCCCCAGCACCCATCTCAATGTCCAGGGCCCAATGTTCCTAATCCCCAACCCTGGGGTCTCCAAGCACTGCCCTCAGTGTGGATGCTCAACACAGGCCCAGACAGCTCAGCCCCATTGCCATGCTATTGTCGTGAGCTCAGCCTTGTGGGATGGGGTCAAAGTGACCACCGGTGGGGATGTGTTTACTTAGGACAAGGGCCGAGTAGTTGGGAGAAGGCTCGAGTGACCTGGGACAGGGATCCGGTGACCTGGTTGGCCTCCCAGCAGGCGTCCCCTCTGGCACACTCTTCGCCCCAGGCCCAGCAGAGCAGCTCTGATCTGGGCACCAATACCAGCAGCAGCAGCAGCAGCACACGCAGGACTCTGCTGCCCCCCCTGTGGCCCTCATCAACATCGCAGCCCGTGGTCAGCAGGAGGCTCTTCCCAGACCCTGGCTGGGGAAGGTAGGAAAGGTGGGGGCAGATGGCAGAGAGCAAAGTGCAGCCTGCAGGGTGAGAGCCAGTCAACATGGACAGCACCTCCTGGGGGCTGGGGAGATCTGGTTCAGCCTGGGACCCAGAGATGGGCCAGGTCAGTGGCAGTTTTGGAACCTGCCTTCACCCCACACCCTCTCAGAGGAGTGGCCTCAGGAGTCCTGAGAGCAACCTCCCAGGGAGGATCATGGGAGTGCGGGCACAAGGCGTGTCTGCTGTCCTGAGGGCTCCAGGCAAAACCCAGCCTGAAGTTGGAGGCCTGAGAGATCACTCGCCCCCTGGTCACGTGGGGTGCTGTGTTCCTCTTTGCAGTTTTTTTTTGGGGGGCACTCCCCAAGATGCATCCCCATAGCCTACAGAGTGACATTCAGGATATACTCTGTACCCTCTCCCGAGTTCCCTTGTGGCAGGGTACACAGGTAGTGGCACTGGGGGTGCTGGGAGAAAGCCTTTGGCACCTGCAGGGGTGAAGTCCCGCCCGCCCAGATAGGCCCTCAGAGCCGGCTCTGATGCCCCCCTGGGGCCACAATGCCCCACTGCTTTTCTGCTATTTCTCTGCCTCCAGACCCACCTCATAGGCGGCTCTGGGGCCACTCCTGGAGTTCAGGCCTCAGAGGCGGCCTCGGGGGTGGGGGGGTCTGCAGGTGGAGGTCAGAGCATTAGAGTCCATGGAGCAAGGAAGTCATAGCAGAGCAAGAGCTGGAAGCCACCTGAGAAGAGTGGGAGCCAGGAGCCTAAATGAGCCATAGGGGCCTAGTGTTAGAGTCCTTGGGTGGGGGTGGGGGTGGGGATCTGCAATGGGTGGGTTCATGCTGTGATTAAAGTGTGCAGCGATCCCAGGAAACACGATGTGCTTGCATGGATCCACAGGTTGGAAAGTCCTCCTGGAAAATGTGTATTTGACATTGGAGACAAGAGCAATGGGAAAGGCATCCCAGGGAAACCCTCGCAGGGCCCTCCCTGAGATGTGCACACATTCAAGATGCGTCCAGCATTAGGCGGAGCAGGGACAGTGTGGCCTGACAGTGGCCTCAGGGGCACGGGCACTAGAGCCAGACAGCACCACACAGGGCCTTTCTTCCAAGAAGCAGCCCCAGGGAGGGGTGGTGTCCTCGCGTGACTCCTGCACTGTGCTTGTCTGTGTCCTAATCTCTTTTTTTAAAGTCACGATTCATTTGGGATTAGGATCCATGAGGTGACCCCATTTTATCTTATCTACCTCTTGAAGGGCCCATCTCCTGATACAGCCACGGTGCGACCTCCTGAGGGTTAGGATTTCAATGTCTGTATTGGGAAGACACCGTTCAGTTCTTCACACACACACACACACACATACACACAATGCTGTTCCTAGCATTTTGAGATGAGAACAGGGTTGAGAAGGATTCAGACAGAAGAGCAGACAGCGCGAATAGGCAGGGCAGGGGCAGGCAAGTCTGGGGGCCAGTCAGGGCTGCATAGACTCAGGTCCCTGCAGGCACTCCCTGGGTCACTGCCCCAGAAGACTCATTCCATCCCCATGACCAGAATGCACATTCTGACACCCCCCTGGTGCCCCTCCTGCACCATTGCACAGGCTCCAAACTCGCCCTCAGGGCTCACCTGTGAGATGTTGGACTACAAGCTGGAGAGATCTTAGGGTGGGGCCTGAGGAGTCCATCCACCAGTTGCCACCTCCAACTGACCCATCAGTGCCCCAAGAGTCCAGGGATGCTTACAGAGCCAGTATGTGTCTCCAGATCTCAACTCCAGGTCCCCGGAAGCTGTGAGGGGCCCTCCTTCCTGGAGTGTCCCATAACCCTGTAACTTTGAATGTGAGTATCTGCCACCTACTAACCTGGACTCCACCTGGCCACCACCAGCTGACTCTACCCTCAGGTCCAGGTTATCTTCCTGGAAGGCATCAGGCACCCACCTCCTGTCCCTCTGGGTCCCCACCATGGAGGTCCCCAGTACAGGACAGAGGACCAGGAGTGTGGCCCCGAACCGTCTTCCAAGCACTAATTTCAATGCCCAGTGCCCCCGAGGTCTCCAAGCAGGATGGACACACACCACAGGCTCAGCCAGCTCAGCCATATGTTCGGCTATTGGGGTGAGCTCAGCTCTTCAGGGTCCAAGTCAAGGTGATCAGGGACAGGGGTCAGATGACCTGGATCAAGTGTCCTGGCTGGCCTCCTAGCAGGTGTCCCCTGTGGCCCACTCCTGGCTCCAGGTCCAGCACAGCAGCTCTGAGCTGAACACCAGCACCAGCACGCAGGGCTCAGCTGACCCTTTGAGGTTGTTAGCAGCATCGCAGCACGTGGTCATCAGGAGGCTCTTTCCAGACCTCTGGCTGGGGCAGGTGGGGAAGGTGGGAGTACAGGGCCACATTGTGCCATCACCATTCTGCCATTTCCCTGCCTTCAGACCCTCCTCCCAAGCGGCTCTGGGGTCTAGCCCTGTGAGTTCAGACCTCAAAGGTGGCCTCTGGATGTGTGCAGGTGGAGCTCTGGGCATCAGAGTCCACGGACCAAGAAAGTCATAGCGGAGCCAAAGCTGGAAGCCACCAGAGAAGAGTGGGAGCAAGGAGCCTCAGTGGGACTTAGGGCGTCGTTATTAGAATATTCCGATGTGGGATTGACAAAGTGTGGGTTAATTTGTAAGAGCTGAATGGCAAACCCATTTACCCATGTGACCACAGAGAAGGTTCGGGCGACCCCTGGTGGCTTTTCTGCGCCATTGCACATGCTCCAGACTCACCCCCAGGGCCGGCCTGTGACATGTTGGACTCCCTGCTGAAGAGACCAGGAGGTGGGGTCCTGAGGGGTCAGCTACCACCTCCAAGTGACACATCCGTGCTCCGAGGGGCCAGGTGTGCCTCCCCAGACCTCAGCTCCAGGTCCCCGGAAGCTGTGAAGGGCTGTACTTTGGGGCTCAGAACCAGTAGGAGGGTTAGCAAGGTCTGTCTTTCCCATTCTGAGGACGATGATGCACCATCTTTGCTCTAAAGCTGATGGCAAAGTGCTCATCTCAAACCGTGGGACCTCTGGAAGCATCTAACCAACACCCACGTGCAGGGCTCACTGCCTGGGAAGCACCCCTCTGGGGTGTTCCACAGACTCTGCAACCTATTATGTTAGTCCCCCTGTCACCTAGGATTGGAACCCTCCTGTCTCCACCAACTGACCTCCCCTGGAGGCCCGGGGCCCCCATGCCCAGGCTGCCTCCTGCCACACTGTGTCCCCTCCGTGGAGATGCCTAGGACAGGATAAGTCATCATGCAGAACATGGAATTAACTGTTTCCCCTCCTCAATATATTTCTCAATGTGTTGGTGCAAATTATATATCATGTAGGTATTCACAGAGTGTGAAATAGGACTTCTAAGTCCATTCCACTAGAATATTCTCCCCTCCCTACGCCTATGAATTCCTTCTTCTACATTAAAACCAGAGAGAGTAGGCATTTCCATGTCACAATTTTTGGCCCATCATTAGATGCTTTTTTTCAGCCAACCATCCCAATAAGTATTTATAGCCTTAGATAATGCCCCAAACTCTAGATATAAATGGACAGTATCTCTCTAGTAGGCCTTAATTAATAAATTTCCTCTCATCCAAATATACATTTATTTGAACATTCTCTACCACCATTATTTCCACACATTTTTGATATATTATATTATTGCTTGTACAAATTACCAAATTTCTACTCCACACAGTCCTTCCAAAGAGTAGCGCACTTTCTCATGGGTCACACTTTGTCCCTCACCTTTAGAATCCTTCTGGAACTTGAGTCTGATCAAGTTGAGAGCAGCCACAAAATAAGTAAGCATTAAACACGTGCCCATGTTTGTTTCCTCTTGCACTTTTTTCTAGTTCATGACAAATCTTTAATTATTCTACTTTCCTTCAAGATTGGTTACAATCTTGATTGTAACCAATTGGTTCTACCTTGAACCTTTAAACATTGTCTTACAGTTGGTTTGGAACCATTGAGAAAAAGTAAATGACTCATGTTTTGAACCTCTTCAAGCTGAATCTGGGGTCTTATATATGAATTAAGTATGTCATCTCAAGTGACGATAAACAGCATATTCATGTTTGCTGCTTAGGATTGATCAAATTTTCCAGATTGCCTGTGTCATAATACTGACATAGAAATCAGCCCAGGAAACCCACTGGGTTCCCTCAGCAGTCCACACCCCTCCATCTAGTGATGCTATAGCCTAGTATTTAGAAATTGCAATTCCTGGTGGGAATCTGGAATCAAAACTTGGTTTTGTGACTATTGGCTATGCGTTTTCTTTTCCTTCCCTAGACACTATTTCTTACTATATCATGTCTAGTGCAATGCAGCACACCTTCTACTCCACAGATAATTCACCTGATCCTTGTTGAACAAATGGTCTAGAAGACTGATTTCTAAGTTTCCTCAAACGCTATTCTACACTGCTTCCTAAATTGATCAGTGATTTCTAATTGTCTTCAAACACATATATCCTGTTTTCAGTCTCTTAATAGTGAATTCCAAGTAGTTTCAAATACTGATTTTCGCAATGATTTCCATCTTTTGTCATATGCTGTCTTGTACTGTAATCTCAAGTTGATCAGTTATTTCCAAGAGCTTTCCAACACTTTTTTACAGTTTTCATCCATTTAGAAGTGAATTCCAATAGATGTCCACTGTTCCACAGTGTATTGCTGTAGAACAGTGATTTCCAAATGGTGTCAAATATTGTTCTACACTCTTTCCTGATGTTTATCAAGGATGTCCAGGTAATTTCAAATACATTTGTACAGTTTCAAGCCATATAGAAGTGAATTCAATGGTTACAAACACTGTTCTATAATGTACTGCCTTTTACCGTTGATTTCCAAGTTTTGCTAAATGCTGTTTTTTACTATTTCTTCATGTTGACCAGTTATTTCTAAGTGTTTTCAAACAATTTTATATTTTTAAGCCATAGAGAGTTGAATTCCAAGTGCTCTTTAGCAGTGATTTCCCCATTGCACACTGTTTCCTGATATTGATCAGCCCTTTCCAAGTGTTTTTAACAACGTTTATACAATTTACTATCTTTCAGAAGTGAATTCTAACTGGTTTCAAGCACTTTTAAAGCATTTCCTGGCACTTTGAAGTGAATTCCAAGTGGTTTCAAATACTCTTTAGCAATGATTTCCATGGTTTGACAAATACTGTTTCCTGACGGAATCAATGATTTCCAAGTATTTTCAAACATACTTACACTGTTTTCAACCCCTTAGCAGTAGTGAATTCCAAGAGGCTTCAAACAGATTCACAGTGTGCTTCTCTTTAGCAGTAACTCCCAAGTTTTGTCGAAATATGTAGTAGATTGTTTCCTGATGCTGACCAGAGATTTCCTAGTGTTTTCAAGCACTCTCAGAAAGTTTCCAGGTATATAGCAGTGAATTTAAAGTGATATCAAACACTTTTGTAGTATACTGCTTTTTAGCATTGATTTCCCGGTTTTGTCAAAGGCGCTGGTACACTATGTATTGATATTGATCAGTGTTTTCCACCGCATTTATACTATTTCCTGCCTTTTTGGAAGTGAATTCCAAATAGTTTCAAACACTGATCCACAGCGTGCTGCTCTTTTGCAGTGATTCCAAAGTTTTGTAGAATGAAGTTGTCCAGTCCTGTTGATGTTAATCGGTGATTTACAATTGTTTTCAAGCACATTTATATATGTTGCAGCAATATAGAAGTGAATTCTAGATAGTATTAAACACTTTTGTACAGTGTGCTGCTGTTTAGCAATGATTACCAAGTTCTCAGAAACTCTGTTCTACAGTTTCCTCATGTTGAACAGCGGTATCCAAGTGTTTGAAAACACTTTCATACAGTTGTTAGTCATTTAGAATTGAATTGGTTTAGAACACTGATTTATAAGTTTCCTCAAACACTGTTCTACACTGCTCCCTTATGTAGATGAGTGATTTCTAAGTGTTTTCCAACATATATGTCCTGTTTTCAGTCCCTTAGGAATGAATTCCAACTGGTTTCAACAATGATTTTCGCAATGATTTGCATCTTTTGTCAAACAATGTCCTACACTCTGTTCTCAAGTTGATCAGTGATTTCAAATAGCTTTCAAACACTTTTTTGCAGTATCCATGCATTTAGAAGTCAATTCCAAGTGGTGTCCAATACTGTTCTACAGTGTATTGCTGTAGAACAATGATTTCCAAGTTGTCAAATGTTGTTCTACACCCTTTTCTGATGTTGATCAGGGATTTCCAGGTCATTTCAAATATCTTTGTACAGTTTCCAGCTATATAGAAGTGAATTCAATGATTTAAAACACTGTTTTATAATGTACTGATTTTTACCTTTGATTTCCAAGTTTTGCCAAATGCTGTTTTGCACTATTTTGTCATGTTGATCAGTTATTTCTAAGTGTTTTCAAACACTTTTATATTTTTTCGCCATTTAGAGTTGAATTCCAAGTGCTGTTCAGCAGTGATTTCCTGCTTTTGTTATAGGCTGTTGCACATTGTTTCCTGATATTGATCAGCGCTTTCCAAGCGTTTTCAACCAGGTTTATATCATTTCCTGTCTTTTGGAAGTGAGTTCTAACTGGTTTCAAGGACTTTGAAAGCATCTTCTGCTGTTTTGGAGTGAATTCCAAGTGGTTTCAAACATGCATTAGCAATGATTTCCATGGTTTGCCAAACACTGTTTCCTGACATTATTTCCAAGTGTTTTCAAACATCTTCACACTGTTTTCAGCTCCTTAGAAGTGAATTCCAAGTGGGTTCAAACACTGATTTTCACAGTAATTTCCACCTTTTGTCACACGCTGTTCTTCACCGTTCCCTTAAATTGATCAGTGATTTTCAAGTGTTTTCCAAACAATTTTGCACTATTTCCTGAAATTCAGAATTGATTTCCAAGTGGTGCCTAATACTCGAGTACAATGTACTGCTCTTGAGCAGTGATTCCCCACTTTGACCAACCACTATGGTACACTGTTTTCTGATGTTTATCAGTGATTACCAAGTGCTTTCAAGCATGTTTATTCAGTTTCCACATATATAGAAGTGAATATCAATTGGTTTTAATCACTGTTTCACAGTGTACTCTTCATCAGCTGTGATTCCCAAGATTTGTCAAGTTCTGTTTTATACTGTTCTTGATATTGAGCAGTGTTTTCAAACACGTTTACACCACTAGGTGTCTTCTAGATGTGAATTCCAAATGGTTTCAAAGAGTGTCCTACTGTGTTCAGCTCTTTAGCAGAAATTTCCATGTTTTGCCAAACGCTGTTCTGCACTGCTTTCTTGTGTTGAACAGTGATCTCCAAATGTTTTCAAACACTTTTAGAGAGTGGTTAACAATTTAGAATTGAATAACAATTGTTTCAAACACTGCTCTACAGAGTTTTGTGAGTCTAGAGCAGTGACTTCTAAGTTTTTAAAAAATTTTATACAGTTTTCTGAGGTTGATCTGCTATTTCAAAGTTCTTTTAAATACTACTACACAGTTGTCATCCATTTGCAAGTGAATTCTAAAGAGTTTCAAACACTGTTCTACACTATTATCTCATTGTGATCAGTGGTTTCTAAGTGTTTTCAAACATGTTTACACTGTTTTCAGCCCCTTAGAACTAGTAAATTCCAAGAGGTTTCAAATACTTCTCCACAGTGTGTTCTTCTTTAGCAGTAACTCCCAAGTTTTGTCAAACTATGTATACTCTTTCTTGATATTTATCAGTGTTTTCCAGGTGTTTTCAACCACATTTATACTATTTCCTGTCTTTTGGAAGTGAATTCCAAGTGGTTTCAAACACTGATCCACAGTGTGCTGCTCTTTTGCAGTGTTTCCAAAGTTTTGTTGAACGAAGTAGTACAGTCTTTTCTAATGTGATGTTGATCAGTTATTTCCAAGAATTTTCAAGTACATTTATATATGTTCCACTGATAAAGAAATGAATTCTAGATGGTAGAGTTAGGGTTAGGGTTAGTTTTATGATTCAGGCTAGGTTTAGGGTTATGGTTAGGGTTAGGGCTACTATTAGTTTTAGGACTAGGGCTAGGGCTAGGGTTAGGGTTATTGCTACCGCTAGGGTTAGGTTTAGGGTTAGGGATAAGGTTTGGGTTAGGGTTAGGTTTAGGGCTACTGTTAGGATTAGGGTTACTGTTAGGTTTAGGGTTTGGGTTAGGGTTAAGGCTAAATTTAGAATGAGGTTTAGGGATAGGGATGGGGTCAGGGTTAGGTTAATTGTTAGGACTAGGTTTAGGGTTAGGGATAGGGTTAGCATTAGATTTTAGGACAAGGGTAGGGCTAGATTTAGGGTTAGGGTTAGGGTAGGGCTGGGACCAGAACTAGGATTAGTTTTAGGGTTAATGTTAGGTCAGGGCTACATTTAGGTTTAGGGTTAGGGTTAGGGTTAGCGTTAGGGCTTTGGCAAGTTTTAGGGTTAGGGTTTCAGTTAGGGTTAACTCCAAGGTTAGGGTTAGTATTAGCGTTAGGGTTAAGGCTATTTTTAGGGTTAGCTTTAGGTTTAGTAATAGGGCTACAGTTAAGGTTATGGTTAGTGTTAGGGCTAGGGGTAGGTTTATGGCTAGGGTTAGTGTCATGGTTAGAGTTAGAGTTAAGAATAGGATTATGTTTAGGGTTAGGGTTATGGTTAGCATTAGGGATAGGGATTGGGTTAGGATTAGGATTACAGTTAGGGTTGGGTTTAGGTTTAGGGATAGGGTTCACGTTATGATTAGGTTTATGTGTAGGGTTAGGGTTAGGGAAAGGGTTAGAGTTAGTGTTAAGGCTAGGATTAGGGTTAGGGTTAGGGTTAGTGATAAAGTTAGGGTTAGTCTTAGGGTTAGGGCTACTCTTACTTTTAGGACTAGTGCTAGGTTTAGGGTTATTATTAGGGCTAGGTATAGGCTTAGGGTGAGGGTTAGTGTGAGGGTTAGGGTTAGAGTTAGGGCTAGGGATAGGATTAAGGTTAGGCCTAGGGTTAGGGTTAGGACATGGGTTGGGGCTCTGTAACCAGCTTAAAGTGTTCATATCATTAAGGGGGCAGGGCCAGGTGGAGAGCCAGAAGTGCTGAGGTGACCAAGGATATTATCTGGCCCAGGTGAGTATGGGAAAGTGCTCTGGTAGATAAGGGCTTGGGGAACTGCTACTGGCCAGAAGTGCTGTCGTCATCAAGGGGGAAAGGCCATATTCACAGCCTGAAGTGCTAAGGTGGTTCAGGGTTTCGGTCCCAGGGTCCTGCCACAAGTGTTTATGTCATCAACTCATCGGGCCACTTGGACAGGCTGAATTGGTAAGGAGGCCAAGTGGTTGGGCTTTTCCCATTGAACAGCCAGAAATCCTCAGGTAGACCAGGGCTTGCTGCCAGGTCAACAGCTGCAAGTGGTCAAGAGTAAAGGCTGGTATAGCTAGGTGAATGCATTAGAGGGTCCCAAGAGATAAAAAACGCCCCAACTTTTGAAGTCCATACTCTGGAAGGCAGTGAAAAGGTATCTGTTCTTACAGAAGGATGTTCCCCAGGAATTAAGCTAAAAGCTGGCCCTCAGTTCATGATGAAATTCAAAGGACCATGGATGGGAAAGGCCTTTGCTCCCAGTATGGTAAGGGTTTTCAGGGCCTCAACACTGCTGTTTCCTGGATTTCAAAGCCCATAGGCAGTGCTGTCAGAGTCGCAGGTCACTCCAGGGTGTGATGCCCCCATTTTAGGGACCATGGGCATCCTTGGACTCATGGACACCAAGGGCTGTTTTAAAAGAGTGCTAGTGGCTCCAGGCTTGCCACCCTCCCACTGGGAAGATGTACTCTATGAGCAGAAGGTGACCTGGGGCTGTGGGTGTTAGGCCCTTAAGCCAACTTTTAGAGACTGGGAAGTCACCCCTCTTCTTAGAAGCTAAGTAGCCAGCCAGTGTTTCTCATTGGTGAGACTCACTAGGGCCTGGGGAACAGCTGTAAATAGTCATGTGAGCAATGATTGGCGCCCTGTAATCAGCTAAATATCATCAAAGGGGAGGGGCCAGGTGGAGAGTAGGAAGTGCTGAGATGACCAAGAATATGGTCTGGCTCAGGTGAACAGTCAGAAGTGCTCCGGTGGACAAGGGCTTAGGGACCAGGGACCGGTGGGCAGTGCGAAGTCATCAAGGGGGAGGGGCCACGTGGAGAGCCAAAAGAGCTCAGTTGCTTAAGGGCTTCGGACCCAGTGACAGGCCGGAAGTGCTGACGTCATCAAGGTGGAGAGTCTACAAGGAAAGCCCCAAGTGGTCAGGTGGTTACTGGTTTGGGGCACTGAGACCTGCCAAAAATGCTGATGTAATCAAGGGGGAGGGACCACGTGGATAACCAGAGGGGCTCAGGTGAATAAGGGCTTGGGGACCTGGGACTGGCCAGAAGTGCTGAAGTCAAGGGGAGGGCCCAAGAGGACAGCCAGAAGTGCTGTGAAGGCCGAGAGGTTGGGCTTGGCCCAGTGAACAGATGGAAGTTCTCAGGTGGATAAGGTCTTGGTGCCAGGTCAACAGCTGGAAGTGGTCAAGTGTAAAAGCTGGAAGAGCCAGGTGAATTCATTGGAGGGTCCCAAGAGGTTGCAAACGCCCTGACTTCCTATGGATTGTGGTCTAGAACAGGCAGCCAGAAGGTACCTGTTCTCAGGGAAGGATGTTCTCCATTAATTAAGCAAAAAGCTGGCCCTCAGGGACCAGTGAAGTGTAAGAGAGCCTAAAGGTGGTAGGCCTTTGGGCAAAGTAGGGAAAGGGTTTTCAGGGCCTAAACACTGCTTTTCCCCAGATTTCAAAGCCCAAAGACAGGGCTGTTAGAGTCGCAGGTCACTCCAGGGTGAGATGCCAGCATGTGGGGACCATGGAGTGTGCCCTGGACTCATGGAGGCCAAGGGTGGTCATAGAGGAGTGCCAGAGGTCCCTGCCTACCACCCTACCACCGGGGAAGAGGCAGTCTGTGAGCAGAAGGTGACCTGGGCTGTGCGTGTTAGGCCCTTAAGCCAACTTCCAGAGATTATGAAGTCACCCCTCTTCTTAAGGGCTAAGTAGATGGACAGTGTGACTCATTGGTAAGGTGAAGAAAGGCCTGGAGAAAAGGCAAAAAAAGTCACCTGAATAAGGGTTGGGGCCCATTCACCAGCTTAAAGTGTTCATATCATCAATGGAGAGGGTACAGGTGGATAGCCAAAAGTGCTGCAGTGACCAAGGATATGGGCCTGTCCAGGTGAACAGACAGAAGTGCTCTGCTGTCCAAGGGCTCAGGGCTGGGTAACCAGCTGAAAATGTTGCCTTCATCTAGGGCCATGATGGCAAAGCTATTACACGCGTGTCAGCAATGACACCCGTAGCCATTTTCGATGGCACACGGCCGCATAAAGCCACATACAGAGAAGTATGGGGCGGCATGCTGAGAAGGACAGTCCATCCTCAGCTACTTCATAGCCAGGTGCAGTAGCCGAGGATGAAACATTTGCTGTAGTGTAGTGTACACATTCTGTGCCGGAGGTTTGTAGTGCAAACCAACAGAATTCCGGCACAGAGCATCTAGTTCTGGGACTTCTGGTTAGGCTGTTAGAGGATCTTTGAGCTCACTTCTGGCCAGTGGAGCAGGGAGCAGTGGAATGCAGTGGGGGATGCATCTCTGGGGGCCCTGTGGTCACCATTACCAGCAACCACATAACCATCATCCAATCTACTGTTCTGGGGTGTTGTGGATTTCTTTCTAATTGACCATCATTACTGAGATAAGTGAGGGGGAGGCTAGGAGAGGTGAGGGCCTGTGCTATGGGTGCCATTTCCCGCCATTAGAAATAGTGGCAGCATTGTGCAGACTCCATTTTACCACTATTACCATTGTGCATCCTTATTAACCCCTATTTCTGCTTATTTTTTCTTTTTTTATAATATATAATTTTTTAATTAATTACATTGATCCTTTTTTTCCCCCTATAGCTCTCCTCCACCTGGTACCCACCCCACCCTTCGCCCTCATCCCCCACCCCCACTGTCCTCTCCCATAGATGTATGAATTTTGTCCAGTCTTTTGCTGCACTTCCCACACCCCTTTTCTCCCCAAGAATTGTCAGTCCATTCCCTCTCTATGTCTGTGATTCAGTTACATTCACCAGTTTATCCTGTTCATCAGCTTATTAATTCACTTGATTTTTAGATTCATTTGTTGATAGATGTGTATTTGTTGTTCCTAATTTACATTTTTATCTTTTTCTTCTTCCTCTTGTTAAAGAATATCTTTCAACATTTCATATAATATTGGTTTGGTGGTGATGACTCCTTTAGATTTTTCTTATCTGCGAAGTACTTTATCTGACCTTTCAATTCTGAATGATAGCTTTGCTGGACAGAGTAATCTTGGTTGTAGATTCTTGCTATTCATCACTTTGAATATTTCTTGCCACTCCCGTCTGGCCTGCATCCTTTCTGTTGAGAAATCCGCTGACAATTGTATGGGTGCTCCCTTATAGCTAACTAACTGTTTTTCTCTTGCTGCTTTTAATATTCTCTCTTTGTCTTTTGCTCTTGGCATTTTAATTATGATGTGCCTTGGTGTGGTCCTCTTAGGTTTCCTATATATTGGGGTTCAGTGCACTTCTTAGACTCCTAAGTCAATTTCTTTCACCAGGTGTGGGAAGTTTTTGGTCACTATTTCTTCGAATAGGTTTTCATTGTCTTGCTCTCTCTCTTTTTCTGGCACCCCTATAATTCAGATGTTGGTATGTTGAGGTTGTCCCAGAGGTCCCTTACACTATCTTCAATTTTTTGGATTCTTTTGGTTTCTTGTTTTTTTCAGCTGAGTGGATTTTACCTCTTTGTATTTCAAATCTTTAACTTGGTTCTTGGGGTGCTCTAAAGTACTTTTAGGTCTTTGTATAATATTTTTTATTTCAGTCAGTGTATGCTTAATTTCTGGTTGGTCCTTTTTCATATCCTTGAGAGTCTCGTTCATATCCTTGTAGGTCTTCTTCATTTTCTTGTAGGACTCATTCATTTCCATGTTGGTCTTGTTCATATCCTTGAGGGTCTCGTTCATTTCCTTGTAGGTCTTGCTTATTTCCTTATAGGTCTCAACCTTTTCTAGGAGCCTCTTGCAAAGCCCTATAACCGTGGTTTTGAATTCCATGTCCAGTCGTTTTTTTTTCCTCCATTTCTTTCACATCTGATTTCTTTCCATGTCTCTGCATGGTGGCTGCTTCCCTGAGTTGGTCAATTAGCTTTGTGTGGTAGATGTCCTACAAGGGACAGTGGCTCAGCCTCCCCAGTTACCTGAGGTGGATATGGGTTTCACAATCTTGCTGAAGTTAAGCTCAGGTTAATCATTGTTAGCACTTGGACGGGTTGACCTCCAGGCCAATTGTCTGTGACGTTCAGCTGTGCTCAGCAGAAAGCATCAGCTCTGCCCTATGTGGCCCCAGGGTCTCTGAGAGAGAGCCGCTGCCGAGCTCCACTGGCTGTCGGAGAATTCAGCCTCTCCTCAGATGAGTCTGCACACCCAATGTCTCACCCAAGGTCGCAAAACAAAGCAGTCTGATGGTTTCCCGAGTGAAAGAGCAAGTCTCGAGTGCTCTCTGTGTGGTCAGGCAGCTGTGCTGTTCCCAAGCTCACACGCACTCCACACAAGCTCACCTTCTCCACAAGCCTGCCGACCCTTGCAGCACCCGAGCTTCGGCTTGCCCTCCCACTGTCCAGTTTTTACCCAGTATGATTGTGGGTTCCCTGGACTTCGCCCAGGCCTGGAGAATCAGTCCAGTGGGATGTCTTTGTCTCCCCCATTCAAGAAAACTGGCCGGTTTTCAGCTGCCCGCCCTATCTGCTGGCGCGCGCTCCAAACCTCTGACTCTGCACGTATCTTCAACACTGTCCGCCACTGCTCCTCCAAGTCCCAGTGTCCTATCTTCATTTTTATTTGTGGAATTTTCACTCAGCCAGCTTTCTGGTGATTCTGGATGGTGTTTGTTCTTTCGTTAAGTTGTAGTTTTGAAATTGCAGTGTATGACAGCAAGATAGGTGTTTTACCTATGTTGCCATCTTGGTTCTCTATGCCTATGTCCCTATTTCTGCTTATTAACCCTGCCCTTTCATTAAAGATAGTTACATGTGCCATCTTGTGGTCAGTTAGGCTAGTTAACTCCTAATTGCCTGCAGTGCTGACAGGCTATTTATAATTTTATCTTCTGTCACTGCCCCACTGATGGAGAACCCAAAAATAAAAGACAAGGTTAAGTAAAGGAAGTGGCAGTAGCAGTAGCCAACCCTTTCAAGAGTCATGGACTGAGATGTATGGCATTATAGAAAAAAAATGACAGATCATTTTGCATTCTATGTACTGAAACGGTAGTAAGCAGAACATGTAATATAAATAGACATTTTGAAACTAATCATTCCCTGCTCCTGAAAAAAAGTGAGGATGAACGAAAGGAATACATTTCCAGGCAGCTACACCTTCATAAGAGCCAATATAATTCCATCCTTAAATTTATAAAAGGCTCTAAAATTTAACATCTGCAAATTTGAGCATTGTTCACTGCATAGCTCAGCATGGAAAAGCACTCAGTGAGGGGGAATTTATTAAAGAAACTCTCCTAAAATGTGCACCAGTTCTGTTTAGCGATATGCAGAATAAAGATTGATTATTAAGAGAATATCTGAGTTACCACTCAGTAGAAATATCATAAAAGACCAAATAATGAGACTGAACACAAATGTACAACATCAATTAAAGAGAGACATAAGTAATTGTAAATACTTTTCGATCTCTCTTTTTTTGTGATTTTATTTTTTCTCTCTCTATATTTTTTATTCTTTTTTATATATAAACCAATGTTTATTTATTTATTTATTTAAATTTCTTCAGATTTTATTTTTTTAATTTTTATTATTCTTTAAAGTATTACAAATAGTAGTACATATGTTTCCTTTCCCCCCTCCCATTGATCTTCCCTCAGCCTTCCAGACCCTCCAACACATGCCCTTACCTGCCCTCCCCCTGCTCCCCGCCCCAGTGTCTTGTATCCATTGGTTATGCTTATATGCCTGCACACAGGTCCTTCGGTCAATCTCTTACAGCCCCTGCCATCCCACCCTCCCCTGCCTTCCCACTGTAGTCTGACAGTCTGTTCAATGCTTTACTGCCTCTGTATCCATTCTTTCCCCCCATTTCTTTTCTTTAAAAAATCTTGCATCTGCATACTAGCAATAAACATATAAGAACAAAAAAAAATGTTTGAGTCTCAGTTTCAATGTCAAACAGTTCTGAGTCCCAGTTTCAATGTCAAATATTTCTTTATGTGTACATGTCAGTAATGATATCTGGATAGTGGAAAAATGGTGGCAATGCAGGTCCCACACTCTCTGGTTTGGTACTGGACTACCTGCAGTGACGCACAACTGATGGCTGCTAGTATGGCAAGGTGTCGTAAGCATCTTCTGTCTCTGGACTGTCTGCGTGGTTGGAACAGACTTGTCAGTTCATCTCTGTTGCAGGAATCCATATGGTCTTGGAGTTGTTTTCTGAAAATATACAAACATATTCTCAACCAAAAGTTAATAAAGGGATCTTTTCTGTAAATTAGACTTGGGATTCTTTTTATTTTTGCCCAAATGATTTTCCTTTGGCTTATTTTGACACCATGTGTGTTTTTCATGGATGTCCTGCTGTTGGCATTACAAATGGAAGTTACTTTTCTGGAGTAAGAATTTTTTAGATGTAATTTACTTACAGGATATTTTTCCTTACTTGATATTATCACACTATCCCCCCTTTTTATTAATGGGGGCTTTTGGAAATTTTATATTGCAGTCTTGATAATTTTAAATTTTAACTTTTGCACACAGATATGACTGCTTTAGGTTCTTTGGATGTTAGGCAATTTTACAGTGAGATGAACTACTAATAGAAATTTTAGTTAATATTTTAGGAATAGCTTTTGGTCCAGGACACTTAAATTTTCTTGAGTATTCACTTATTTCACTTGGCCAATTTAAATTAATCTGTAAACTTGATTACTATTTTACTGTCAAATTTAATACTAAGGCAAAAATCTTAGTTTACCCTGTAAATATTAGTGGAAAGGATTATTTGCATTCTTGAGTAGGCCCTGGTACTAGACTGAATTTAGATATAAGGCAGCTGTTGCTGGCCAAGTCTTTGTCTGTAACCTGTGTCTCGACCTGAGCTGTGCATGGGAGGCAAAGCAGCCATGGGGGCAGGAGACCTCCCTCAAAAGGGGTGAGAGTTCAGGTCCCAGCAAGGTTAGGGGAATTAGGGTCTGTGCCCCACCTCTGTTGACCTTTAAGTTCTCTCCTGTTGGCCCTTCTGTGACTGTGCCTGTCTTAGGTTGTTCCTTCCATGAGGAATCTTACCTGTCTCTGGCTAACCAGGGTGATGCAGGTTGATGCGGGCCAAGCAGGGTGATGTGAGGTTCAGTTCTGTGTCCTTGGTAGTCTATGACCCCATGGCCTCCACACCCAGCACCTGCCTTGGGATCTCCTTGACAGCTGGCGGGGTCCCATTACTGATCACATACCTCGGGGGACTCAGGTTTCTCCTCCAGGGAGGGCCCAGCTCACACTATTTTGTGAGAGACAGATCCATGGCTCCAGCCAACCAGAGGCTTCAACTTCAGCTTAAACTGAAAGCTCAGGCAACAGCTGTGTGCACTTGGACTGTGAGAAGAAGGTCCCTCTTGGCAAAAAGGGAAAGAGGGGCCAATATAGAATGCTCAAGTGCCTTCCTAGTGTCTTAATTCTTTCTGAAAGGGATGAATTCTTTTTCTGTATATTTTTTAAATTGCTGCCAAATATTTAAGGAATTAGTTTGTAAGTTTCTTTGGGACAATTGTACAAAATTCTGTTGTCAAATATAAAAAATTATAATGACATTGTAGAATAATATCATGTTAGGGTATTATGGTGTCATAGGGAGTTGTGGAGGGGGGCTAGACTAAGGACTGGTGTGTAGGACACTCTTTGAAACCACTTGGAATACACATCTAGAAGACATCTACTGTTGTAAACGTGTTTGAAAACACTGATCAATATGAAGACAACACTGAAAAAATCTTAGGAATCACAATTGATGAAGCATACAATGTGAAACAGTGATGGAAACCACTTGGAATTCAATTCCACATATCTGCAAACTGAACAAACATGCTAGAAAGCACTTGGTAAACAATGATCCCCCTCAGAAGAGTGTAGTACATAATTTGAGAAAACTTGGGGGTTACTGCTAAAGATGAGTACACAGTGGACCAGTGTGTGAAATGTCGTGGATTTTACTACTTCTAATGGGGCTGAAATCAGTGAAAATATATTTGAAAAATACTTGGATATCACTGATCACCATGAGATAGCAGTGTAGAACAGTGCTTGAAACAACTGGGTAATTGGAGCTAAAGATGAGTACACAGTTGGTCATTGTTTGAAACTCCTTAGAAGTCACTTGCAAATGGCTATAAGTTGTGTAAAAGTGTTTGAAAGTACTATGAAAGAGCTGATCAACCTCAGAAATCAGTGGAGATTATTTAAAAAAACTTGGAAGACACTGCTCTAGACTCACAATCCCCTGTAGAACAGTGTTTGAAACAATTGCTATTTAATTCCAAATGGTTAATCTCTGTCTAAATAAATGTATTTGAAAACATCTGGAAATCAGCGTTCAAGACAAGGAAACAGTGCAGAACAGCATTTGGCAAAACATGAAAATCTCTGCTACAGAGCAGAACAGTGTAGGGCATGCTTAGAAACCACTTGGAATTCACGTCTAGAAGACACCTACTGGTGTAAACGTGTTCGAAAATACTGATCAATATGAAGACACTGTGAAAAACAGCACTGGACAAATATGGGGAATCACAGCTGGTGTAGCATATAATGTGGTACAGTGATTGAACCCACTTGGAATTACTTCTGTACACCTGTAACTGAACAAACCTGCTTGAAAGCACTTGCTAAACAATGATCCACCTCAGAAGGGTGTAATACATACTTTGAAAAAACTTGAGAGTTACTGCTAAAGAGGAGCACACTGTGGACCAGAGTGTGAAGCCTCTTGGATGTCACTACTTCGAAGGGGATGAAATCAGTGGAAATATGTTTGAAAACACTTGGAAATAACTGATCACCATGAGATAGCAGTGTAGAACAGCGCTTGAGAGAAACTGGGAATCACAGCTAAAGATGAGTACACAGTAGGTCATTGTTTGAAAACCCTTAGAATTCATTTGCAAACAGCGCAAAATTGTGTAAACGTGGTTGAAAGGACTTTAAAATAGCTGATCAACCTCAGAAAAGAGTGTAGATCATTGGTTAATATTTGGAAGTCACTGCTCTAGAATCACAGTATTCTAGAACAGTTTTGAAACAATTGCTATTCAATTCTAAATGGTTAATCACTGTCTAAAAATGTTTGAAAACACTTGGATATGACTGTTCAACACAAGAAAACAGTGCAGAACAGTATTTGGCAAAATATGGAAATCTCTGCTACAAAGCAGAACACTATAGGAAACTCTTTGAAACCACTTGGAATTTATGTCTAGAAGACACCTACTGTTGCAAACATGTTTGAAAACACTGATCAATATGAAGACACTGAATATCTACACTGGACAAATCTTGGGAATCACAGCTGATGAAGTAAGTGTACAATGTGGAACAGTGAAAAAAAACCCACTTGGAATTCAATTCTCCATATCTGTAAACTGAACAAACGTGCTTAAAAGCACTTGGTAATCACTGGTCAACATCAGAAGAGTGTACCACATAGTTTAACAAAATGTGGGAATTACTGCTAAACAGGAGTACACTGTGGACCAGTGTGTGAAACCTCTTAGATTGCACTACCTAAAAGGGGCTGAATTCATAGTAAATAGGTTTGAAAACACTTGTAAATCACTGATCACCATGAGATAACTGTGTAGAACAGCCTTTGACAGAACTTGGGAATCTCAGATAAAGATCAGTAGACTGTAAAACAGTGTTGTAAACCCATTAGGAGTCACTTGCAAATGGCTGGAAACTATAAACGTGTTTGAAAAGTACTTTCAAGTAGCTGATGGACCTCAGAAAATGGTGTAGATCATTTGTAAAAACTTGTAAGTCAATGAACTGGACTCACAATACTCTGTAGAGCATTGTTTGAAACAAGTGCTATTCAATTCCAAATGGTGAATCACTATCTAAAAGTGTTTGACAACATTTGGAGATCACTGTTCAACACAAGAAAACAGTGCAGAACAGTGTTTGGCAAAACCTGGAACTCTCTGCTAAAGAGCAGAACACAGTAGGACACTCTTTGAAACCACTTGGAATTCATGCCTAGAAGACACTGGCTATTATAAACATGTTGAAAACACTGATCAATTTCAAGAAACAGTGTAAAATAGAATTTGACAAATTTAACACTAACCCTAAACCTAGCCATTACCCTAACACTAACCTTAACCCTCACCCTAATTTTAAACCTAACCTTGACCCTAACTTTAACCCTAACCCTAACCCTAACCCTAAATCTAACTATAACACTAACCTTACCACTAAATTTGACTTTAATTCTAACCCTAATGGTAAACCTAGCCTTAAAGGTAACACCATCAGTAAACCTAAATTAACCCTAGCCTTAACCATCACCTCACCCTAACACTAGCCCTAACCCTAACCCTAGCACTAACTGTAAACCTAGCCTTTACTGTGAAACTAATCCTAAGCATAACCTCTAAACCTAACAATAAAACTAATCCTAACCCTAGACCTAAACTGCAGCCTAGCCCTAACACTAACCCTTACCCTAACCCTAACCCAGCCCCACACATAACAAATACCCTAACCTTAAACATAACCATATTAAAAAACATAACCATAATCATACCCTAACCCTAACACTGATCCTAACCCAGGCACTATCCCTAACCTTACACCTAACCCTAAACCTAACTAATATTAGAACCCTTACCCTAGCCATAATCGTAGCATTAATCCTAACACTATACCTAACCCTGACGCTAAATCTAACCATAGTGATAAATCTAGCCAAAAACCTAATCCGTACCCTAAACCTAACCCGACCACTAATCTTAACCATAACACTAACCCTAACCCAAAACATATCCTAACCCTAATTCTAACCATAACCCTAGACCTAAGCCTAACCCTAACCAGAACCCTAACCGTAAACTTAGACCTAACCTAAATCTAACCCTAAAGCTAGCTGTAGACCTAACCCTAACTCTGACCCTAACTCTAACTCTAAAACTAACACTGACCCTAAATCTAACTTTAGACCTAAACTTAGTCCTAACCGAACTCTAACCCTAACCCTAACCCTTACCCTAACCCTAGATCTAACCTTAACCGTAACTCTGACCCTAAACCTGACCCTTATGCTAACCCTAATGCTAAAACTAGACTTAAAGCTGACTCTAACCCTAGACCTAAATTTTCTACTAGACAAAATGCTAACCCTAGCCCAAACCCTAACCCTCATTCTAAGCCTACCCTAATCCTAGTCCTAACCTTAGCACTGTTCATAACCTTAGCCCTAACCCTAACCTTAATCCAAACTCTAATCATAACCCTAAACCTAGCCAAAACCCTAGCATTAAACTTAACACTCACCCAAACCCTAAAGCTAACAGTAACCCTAAAGCTAAACATAGCACTAAAATAGTCCAAACTCTAACAATAACCCTAGCACTAATCCTAACCCTAGACCTAACCATAGAACTATCCCTAAATTTAGCCCAAATACTAACCATAACACAAATAATAACCCTAACCCTAAGGCTAACCCTAAACCTAGCCATAACCCTAGTACTAACCAAATCCTCACTCTAACCTTTAAACTAACTCCGAGCCTAAAGCTAACCAGAGCACTAAACATAGCCCTAAAAATAATCCTACCACAACCATAAACCTCAACCCCTAACCCTGATCCTAAACTTAGATCCAATTCTAACCCTAATTTAAACCTAGCCTTAGCCCTAACCCTAATGCTAACAATAACCCTAACCCTAACCTAACCATAAACCTTAGACCTAACCCTAACCCTAACCGTGGCCCTAGCCTTAGTCCTAACATTAAACCTAACCATAACCCCAACCCTAATCCTGACACTGAAGCGAATCCTAATGCAAAAACTAGCCCTACAGCTAACCCTAACTCTAAACCTAAACTAGTCCTAGCCCTAATCCTAACCCTAACATAGTCCTAACCCTAATCCTAGCCCTTATCATAATACTAACCCTAAGAATAACCCTAGTCCTAACCATAACCCTAGCCCTAAACCTAACCCTGACCCTAAAATGAACTATAGCGCTAACCCTAACCCTAAACTTAACCTAAAACCTATCCCTAAACCTAGTCCTAGCCCTAACCCTAGTCCTAGCCTTAACCCTAACCCTAAAAATATACCTAACCCTAATCCTAACACTAGACCTAGCCCAAACCCTAACTGTGACCCTAACACTAACACAAACCCTGACCCTAATTCTAAACCTAACATTTAACTTAGCCATAAATCTAATCCAAATTCTGAACCTAGCACTAACCCTAGCCCTAAGCCTAGCCATAACCCTAAAACTAACCCTAGTCCTAACCCAAACACTAGGACTAATCTAACCTTAAACTTAAACTACCCTAAACCCTAACCCTAGCCCTAGCAATAACCCTTATGCTAACCCTAACCCTCAACGTAATCCTAAACAAAACCCTGACCCTAATCTTAGTCCTAATTATAACCTTAACCCTAACCCTAAACCTAACACTACCCCTAAGTCTAATTCCAAACCTATGCCTAACCCTAGCCCAAACCCTAACCTTAGACCTAATCCTAATCTTAACATTAACCCTAAACCCAAGCCTAACCTAAACCTTAACCCAACTCTAGCCTTAACAATACCATAAACATAACCAAAGCCTGAGCCATAACCCTAAACCTAAACATAGGCCTAGCCTTTATGCTAAACTTAAACCTAACCTTAACCCTAAGACTAAACCTAACCTTAGTCCTAGCTATATCCCTAAGCCTAACCCTAAACCTAGTTCTAGCCAATAATCCTAACCCTAACTCTAATCCTAACCTAATCCTAGTCATAATCTAACCCTGACCCGAAACCTAACTCTACCCTAAGTCCTAGACGTAATCCTAACCCTAAACTTAACCCTAGTATTAGCCTTAACCTTAACCCTAATCCTAGATCTAACCCTAAACCTAACACTAACCCTAATACTAGCCCTAACCTTAAGCCTAACTTTAACTCTAGCCCTAGCTCTAACCCTAAATCTAACCATAACCATAACCCTACTCCAACCCTAACCCTAACACTAAATCTACCCACAGATCTAACCCCAACCCAAACCCTAACCCTAATTATAAACCTAGCCCAAACCCTGGCTATAACCCTAACCCTAAAGCTAACCCTAACCCTAGCCCTAACCCTAACCCTGACACTAATACTAACCTTATCTCTAAACATAATCCTAACCCTAGCCCTAAACCTAAACCTAACCCTAACCTAGGTCTTGCCCTTACTGCAAACTTAACCCTAAACCTAACCATAACCTTAATCCTAACCCTAGCCCTAAACCTAATCCTAAACCTAAGCCTAAATTTAGCACTGACCATAAAACTATCCCTAAACCTAACCCGAATTCTAATAATAAATTTGACCCTAGTCTTAACCCTAGCACTCTCCCAAACTCTAACCATAAACTTAAATATAACCGTAACCTAATACTAACCCTAAGCCCTAGACATAATCCTAGCCCAATCCCTAAGCCTCATCCTGACCCTAAACCTAAACTTGACAATAAGCTAATCATAGCGCTAAACCTAGCCGCAATCCTAACACTAGCAATAATCCTAAACTTACTCCTAATTCTAACTATATGCTTTAGCTTAAATTTAACACTGATCCTACCCCAATCCCTAACTCAAACCCTAATGCTAACCTTAACACTAACCGAACACTAACCTAAACCTATTCCTAACCCTAACCCTAACCCTAACCAAAACTCTAACCGAAACCGTAACTGTAACCCTAACGCTAACCCTAACCCTAACCCTAACCCTAACCCTAACCCTAACCCTAACCCTAACCCTAACCCTAACCCGAAACCACAACATGAACTCTAACCCGAATCCTAAACCTAAACCTTATCCTAACTCTAAACCTAAATCTAGCATCTAAACCTAACCCTAATCCCTAAACCTAACTGTAACCCTAACCCTAACCCTAAACCTAGCCCTAGCCCTAGCCTTAGCCCTAGATAAAGCTATAGTCCTAGACATAGCCCTAGACCTAAACCTAACCCTAAGGCTAAACCTAACCCTACCACAAACCTTAACCCCTAAACCTAACCCTAACTCAAGACATAGAACCAATAATAAACCTAACCCAACCCTAACCCTAACCCTAACTCTAACCCTAACCCTAACCCTAACCCTAACCCTAACCCTAACCCTAACCCTAACCCTAACTCCTAACCCGAAACCTGAACCCTAACCTTAACCCTAATCCTAACCTTAAACCTTATCCTAACTATAACCCTAACCCTAACTATAACCCTAACCCTATCCCTTACCATAACCCTAAACCTGACCCTAATCCTAACACTAACCCTAAACAGAACCCTAACCTTAATCTAATTCTAATGATAACCATAACCCATAAGCCCTAACACTAACCCTAACCCTAACCCTATCCATAACCCTAACCCTAACCTTAACCCTAGCCCTAGCCCTAGAGCTAGACTTAGCTGTAGCCCTAGCACTAGCCCTAGCCATAGCCCTAGCCCTAGCACTAGCCCTAGCCATAGCCCTAGCCTTAACTCTAGCCCTAAAACTAACCTTAACCCTAAACCTAACCCTAACCCAAACACAAACCCTAACCCTAATCCTAAACCCTAAACCCTAAACCCTAACCCATTCCTAACTATATTCCTAACCCTAACCCTAACCCTAACCCTGACCCTAAACCTATTCCAAGCCCTAGCTGTAAATTTAGGCCTAACCCAATCCTAAATACTAACCAAATTCCTAACCCAAACTGTACATTAAACCGTTTAACCCTAACCCTAACTCAAACCCTATCCCTATCTGTAACACTAACCTTTACCCTAAACCTAACTCTAACCTAACCTAACCTAACCTAACCTAACCTAACCTAACCCTATTTCTAACCCTAACCATAACCCTAACGCTAAACCTAGCCCTAGCCCTAGCCCTAGTCCAAGCCCTAACCCTAGTCTTAAACATAACACTAAGCATAACCCTAATTCTAGCCCTAGCCGTAGACGTAGCCCTAGCAGTAGCCCTAGCCCTATTTCTAGACTTAACCCTAATCCTAACCTTAGCCCTAGTCCTTGAACTAGACTTAGCAGTAGCCCTAGGCCTAGTTCTAGCCCTAACCCTAACCCTAACCCAAACCCTAACCGTAACCCTAACCCTAAACCTAACCCTTAACCCTAATTCCAACCCTAACCTTAACCCTAACCTTAACACTAACACTAAACCCTAAACCTAACCCAAACCCATACCACAACACTAACTCATAACCACAAACCCTGAACCTAACCCTTAACCCTGACCCTAACCCTTACCTGAAATTTAATGCTAAACCTTGCTCTAATCCTAGCCCTAGCCTTAATCTAAGCCATAACCCTAACCCTATCCCTAGCCCTGGCTCTAGCCCTGGCCCAAGCCCTAACCCTAACCCTAACCCTAACCCTAACCCTAACCCTAACCCTAACCCTAACCCTAACCCTAACCCTAACCCTACCCTAACCCAAAACCCAACCCTAGCCCTAACCTTAACCCAAACATGAACTCTAACCCTAACAACCCTAACTCTCACCATAACCCTAACCCTAACCCTAAGCTTAACCCTAACCCTTCACCCTAATGCTTACCCTAACACTAATCTTAACCCTAACACCTAACCCTATCCCAAATCCTAACGCTAAGCCTAGCCCTAGCTGTAGCCCTAATACTAACCCTAAACTTAACCCTAACCCTAACCCTTACCCTAACCTAACTCTATCCCTAACCCAACAATAACTCTAACCCTAACCTTCACCCTACCCCTAACTCTGACCCTAACTCTAACCTAACCTTAACCCCTAACCCTAAACCTAACCCCGAACCCTAACCCTAATCGTAACGTTAACTCTAACCCTTCACCCTAATGCTAACCCTAATCCTAATCCTAACAATGACACCTAACCCCATCCCTAACCATAAACCTAACACTAAACCTAACCTTAAACCTAGGTCTAGTCCTAGCCCTAGTCATAAGCCTAGCCGTCACCGTAATCCTATTCCTAGCCCTAACCTTAAAGCTAATGCTAACCCTAACTCTAACACTGACACTAACCCCTAACCCTAAACCTAACCTTATTTCTAACACTAACATTACTGTATTCCTAAACATAATCCTAAACCAAACCAAAACCCTAACCCCAACACTTTCCATTAATTCTTACCCTAACCTTTACACTAACTAACCCTAACTCCTAACTATAACCCTAGCCTTAGCCCTAGCACTACCTGTCGCTGTAGCTCTAACCCTAGCCCTAGCTATTGCCCTGGTCCTGGCCCTAATCCTAACACTAATTGTAACCCTAGTCCTAGCCCTAACCCTAGACATAGCCCTAGCAGTAGCCAAGTCCTACCACTAGTCCTAATCCTAATACTAGCCCTATCACTAGTCGTTGACCTAGCCCTAGCAGTAGCCCTAGCCCTAGCCCTAACACTAAACCTAACCCTAACACTAGCACTAACCTTAACACTAACCTAACCCTGTCCCTATCCCTAACCCTAACACTAACCTTTAAGCCTAACCCTAACCCTAACTCTTACCCTAACACTAAACCCTAACCCTAACCTTAACCTAAACCTAACCTTAACCTAACCATAACCATAACCATAACCATAACCATAACCATAATCATAACCATGACCATAACCATGACCATAACTCCGAACTGTAACCGTAAACCTTAACCCTAACCCTAACCCTAACACTAAACCCTAACCCTAAGCCTAACCTTAGCCATAACCATAACCTAGCCCTAGCCCTTGCCCTCAACCTAGCCTTAGCCCTAGTGGTAGCAATGGCCCTAGCCCTAGCCCTAGCCCTAAATCTAGGCCTAACCCTTACCCTAACAGTAACCCTAATACTAACCCTACCCTAACCTAAGCCTAACCCAAACTCTTTTTTTTCTAACCCAAACTCTTAATCCTAACCCTAACACTTAACCCTAAAACTAACCTCTAACCATAACCCTAACCCTAACCCTAACGCTAAGCCTAACCCTAATCCTTAACCCTAACCCTAACCCTAACCCTAACCCTAACCCTAACTCTAACCCTAACTCTAACCTTAACACTAACCCTAACCCTAACCTTAAAACTTACCCTTAAACCTAACCTCTAACCCTAACCTTAACACCAGCCCTAACCCTTAACCCTAATACTAACACTAACTCTAACAATAATCCCTAATCCCAACCCCTAATCCTAACCCTAACTCTAAATCTTATCCTAATCCTAACACTAACCCCGTAGCCAAAGCAGTAGCCCGAGCCTTATCTCTAACCTTAACCTTAACCCTAACTCTAACCCAAACCCTAATCCGAGTCCTAGCCACAGACCTTGCCCTAAAACTAATCCTAAACATAACAAAAATCCTAACCCTAAACCTATCCCAAGCTCTAGCCCTAAATTTACGCCTAACCCTGACCAAAACCCTAACCGAAACCATACATTAAACGTAACCCTAACCCCAACCCTAACAACAACCCTAAAACTGACCCTAACCCTAACCCTAACACCAACCCTAACCCTAATCCCAACCCTAACCCTAATCCCAACCCTAACCCCAACCCCAACCCTAACCCCAACCCTAAAACTGACCCTAACCCTAACCCTAACATTAACCCTAACCCTAACCCTAAACCTAACCCTATTACTAAACCTAACCCTAACTTTAAAAGTAGCTCTAGCCCTAGCCCTAGCCTAGGCCCTAGACATAGGCCTAAACCTAGCCAAAAATCTAAACCTATCCATCACCCTCAGCCTTACCCTAAACCTAACCCTAAACCTAGTCCTAGCCCTAGCCCTAGATGTAGCCCGAGATGTAGCCCTACCCCTAGCCCAAGCCCTAACCCTTGCCCTAACCCTAAAACTAACTGTAACCCTAGTCTTAGCTCTAGCTTTAGACGTAGCCCTAGCACTAGCACTAGCCCTAGATTTAGCCCTAACCCTAATCGTAACCCTAACCCTAGTCCTTGACCTAGACCTGGCAGTAACCCTGGGCCTAGACTAACCCTAATCCTAACACTAAACCTAACCATAATCCCTGAAGCTAACTCTAACCCTAACCCTAGCACTAACCCTACACTTACCTAACTCTAAACCTAACCCTAACCCTAACCCTAACCCTAACCCAAACCCTAACCCTAACCCTAACCCTAACCCTAACCCTAACCCTAACCCTAACCCTAACCCTAGTCTTAGCCCCAGACCTTGCCCCAGCCTTAACCCTAACCATAGCAATAACCCTAACCCTAAACCTATCTCAAGCCCTAGCCCCAAGTTTACATCTAACCCAATTGCTAAGCCTAGGTGTAACCTTAACCCTAACCCTAACCCAAACCTTACATTAACCCTACCCTAACCCTAACCCTAACCCTAACCCTAACCCTAACCCTAACCCTAACCCTAACTTTAACCCTAGCCCTATGCCTAACCCTAACCCTAAACCTGACCCTAACCCTAACACTAACTCTAATCCTAACCCTAACCTTGACCTAACTCTAACAATAACCCTCACCTATAACCCCTAACCCCTAATGCTAACACTTACCCTAACCATAACGCTAATCCTATACATAACCCTTAACCTAACCCTAACCCTAGATCTAGCACTAAGGCTAGACTTAGCTCTAGTCCAAGTCCTAGCCATTGCCCTAGCTGCAACCCTAGCCCTAACCTTAAACATAACCCCAAACCTAACCCTAACCCAAACCATAGCAATAAGCCTAACCCTAAACCTACCCCAAGCCCTAAACATAACTCTAACCCTAACCCAAACCCTAACCCATAACCCTAACCCATGCCTAACTCTATTCCTAACCCTACTCCTAACCCTTAAACGGAACTGTAACCCTAACCCCTTATACTAATCCTAACCCTAAACTAATTCTAACCCTAACCCCTAACCCTAACCCTAACCCTATCCCTTAACCCTAACCCTAACGCTAAGCCTAACCCTAATCCTTAACCCTAACCCTAACCCTAACCCTAACCCTAACCCTAACCCTAATCCCTAACATTAACCCTAACTCTTATTCCTAATACCAACCTGTAATGCTAAGACTAACCCTAAAATTTATCCTAACCTTAACACTAAACCTAGGCCTAGCTATAGCCCAAGCAGCAGCCTTATCCCTAACCCTAACCCTAACCCTAACCCTAACCCTAACCCTAACCCTAACCCTAACCTAACCCTAACCCTAACCCTAACCCTAACCCTAACCCTAACCCTAGCCCTAGCCCTAGCCCTAAAACTAACTGTAGCAATAACCCTAACCCTAAACCTTGAAGCCCTAGCCCCAAGATTACGCTTAACCCTAACCCTAGACCTAACCTTAACCAAAATCCTAACCCAAACCCTTACCCTAACTCTAACCCTGTCCCTATCCCTATCCCTATGCCTATCCCTATCCCTGTACCTGTCCCTGTCCCTGTCCCTGTCCCTGTCCCTGTCCCTAACCCTAACCCTAACCCTAACCCTAACAGGCTATCTATAATTCTGTCTTCTGTCACTGCACCACTGATGGAGAACCCCAAAAATAAAAAACAAGCTTAAGTAAAGGAAGTGGTAGCAGCATTAGCTGACCATTTAAGAGACATGGACCGAGATGTATGGCATTATAGAAAAAAATGGCAGATCATTTTGTGTTCTATGTCCTGAAATGGTAGTAAGCAGAACATGGAATATAAATAGACATTTTGAAGGAAGGATTAAATTTCCAGGCAGCTACACCTTTATAAGAGCCAATCTAATTTCATCCTTAAAGTTATAAAAGTCTCTACAAATTTAACATCTGCAAGTTTGAGCATTGCTCACTGCATAGCTCAGCATGGAAAAGCACTCAGTGAGGAGGAATTTATTAAAGAAACTCTCCTAAGATGTGCACCAGTTCTATTTCACAATATGCAGAATAAAGATGCAATTATTAAGAGAATATATGAGTTAACACTCAGTAGAAATATCATAAAAGACCAAATTATGAGACTGAACACAAATGTACAATATCAATTAAAGAGAGACATAAGTAATTGTAAATATTTTTCGATCTCTCTTGATGAAGCTACTGATGTCACATCACATGCTTAGTTGGCCATTATTGGTCAATATTCTGATGGTCTCACAATGAGAGAAGAGTTGATAAAGTTAGTATCAGTGCCAACAAGTACATCAGGAAGTTAAATATATAAGGTTGTTACACAAACATTCTGTGACCAAAGCATTGATATCTCTAAAGTTGTGTCAGTGACGACAGATGGGACACCAAACATGGTGGGGAAAAAAGTCGGATTTGTCAAATTATTTACAGAAGCTATTGGACATCCGATTGTGCCTTTTCATTGAATTATCCATCAGGAGGTTTTATGTGCCATGGCAGGATTCACCGACTTAAAGGACTTAATGTCAGTTGTTACAAAAATAGTTAATTTAATAGCTGCTTGCCCCCTTCACAAGTGAGAATTTTCTGCACTTTTACTACAGGTTGATTCCACCTACAGTGGACTGCTGATGTACAATAATGTAAGATGGCTAAGCCGAGGCAAAGTTCTTGAGCATTTTGTGGAGTGTTTTGAAGAAATTAAGGTATTTCTTAAGGATAGGATCTGGGAAACTTTTCTCAGTTCAATGATGATAAGTCTGTCAACACCCTGATATTTTTTTACAAATCTCTGTTCATATTAATGAACTGAACTTAAAGTTATAAGGTTTTGGCAAAAGTATTGATGTTATTTTTGGATACATAAAAGCTTTTGAAAGTAAACTTAAAATTTTCAAGAGACATGTAGAAACTAAAACTTACAAGTATTTTCCTCTAATAACAAAGTATTTTGAGAAGGCCAGTGCAGCTGTGCAAAATGAAATGGAACCCTTGCATAAAAGTATTAGCATGTTTTAGACTTATTACTTGACCAGTTGAGTGATAGATTTAATCAATTGAGAAACCTAGAACAGACCATAAAAATAATTAAGTATCCTGATGTAGTAGTGTACAGTAGTTTGGAATTAAATGGTTTACAATGGAAAAATATTTGATGATTTGGAGATGCAACTTGCAGAATTTTAAGACAGCATCTGGTCTCCAGTGTTTGTTGACTTGAGGTGAAAGCTTGAGAATCTCAAAAGGTGCTGCTTGGAGCATTAAGCGGAGTGCCACTACGAACAGGAAATTTGGAGTGCCTGGAACCGATTACCAGACACTTTTAGCACCCTGAAATATATAGCAATGGCTTTACTCACAATTTTTCCCTCAATGTACTTTTGTTGAGACCTTATTTGCAGCATTAAATAATATCAAAACCAACAAAAGAAACAGATGGACAGATGAACTTTGTAGCGCTTGCTTGGGCTTGAAGTGTACGAAATACCAACTTTCAATTGAAGGTTTAGCCAATGAAATTCAGCCACAAAAAGTCACTAATAGGCAGGTTAGTTAAAGAATTCCCCCTCCCCCTCACTTATCTTAGTTCAAAGCACCCCACAAAAGTTAAATAATATCAAGACCAAGAAAAGAAACCGACTGATAGATGAACAAAGAAGTCACTAAGCAGGTAAGTTAATAATTAGTTTTTGGTTTATGAAACACAGTTACATAGTACAATTATACATTTTTGTTATTTAAACTATAAATATAGCAAAATTATGGATTTTTTTTCTCAAAGTGACACATCACCCGAGTTATGCTCGGGTTTTTGGTGAATTTTGACACACCAAGCTCAAAAGGTTGCCTATCACTGGGCTAGGGTTGGGTTATGTATAGATTAGATTAGAGTTATGTATAGGTTTAAGGCTAGGGCTAGGGCTAGGATTACTGTTAGGGTTTGGGTTAGGACCAGGGTTAAGGATAGGTTGAGGGTTAAGGTTAGGGTTAGTACTAGGGTTAGTGCTATGGTTAGGGGTAGGTTTAGGGTTAGGGCTAGTGTTAGGGTTAGGGCTAGGGTTAGGATTAGTGCTAGGGTTAGGGTTAGGCATAGGGTTAGGGTTAGGTTTAGGTTTAGAGCTAGTTTTAGGGTTCTGGCTAGGGGTCGTGTTAGGTTAAAGTTAGGGTTAGGGTTGTGGTTGAGATTAGGGTTTGTGTTAGGACTATGGTTAGGCTTAGGGTGAGGGGTAGGCCTAGGCCTAGGCCTAGGGTTAGGTTTAGGTTTAGGCTTATGGCTAGTTATCGGGTTAGGTTTAGGGTTAGGGCTAGGGTTAGATTTAGGGATTTGTTATTGGGCTAGATTTAACGTTTGGGTTAGGATTAGGTTTAGGGTTATGGTTAGGGTGAGGCCTAGGGTTAGGGATAGGTATAGGTGAGGCCTAAGGTTAGGGATAGATATAGGGTTAAGGTTAGGATTAGGCTTAGGGCTATGGTTAGGGTTAGTGTTAGGGTTAGGGCTTGGACTGTGGTTAGGCTTAGGACTAGGTCTTGGGACAGGGTTACTGGTATGGTTAGGGTTAGGACTATGATTAGTGCTAGAGTTAGGGTTAAGGTTAGGGTTAGGGATAGGTTTAGTGCTAAGGTTTTATTAGCGTTAGTGTTATGGCTAAGCTTAGTGTTAGGGTTAGGGTTAGCTTTATTGTTACCCTAGGGTTAGGGCTAGGGTTAGGGTTAGGGTTAAGGTTAGGATTAGAGTTTAGGTTCGGGTTAGGATTAGTTCTGGCTTAGAGTTAGAGTTAGGTTTAGGGCCAGGGTTAGGGTAGGGTTGTGGTTAGGACTAGGGTTAAATCTAGTGTTAGTAATAGGGTTAGGCCTATGGTTAGGGCTAGGGTTAGGGTTATGGTTAGTGTTAGGTTTAAGGTTAAGGCTAGCCTTAGGGTTAGGTCTAGGGCTAGGTATAGGGTTAGGACTAGGGCTTGGGATAGGGTTTGAGTTAGGGTTAAGCTTAGTGTTAGGTCTACAGTTAGTGCTAGAGTTGGGGTTAAGTTTAGGGTTAGGGCTAGGCTTAGTGTTAGGGTTAGGATTAGGGTTAATTCTAGGGTAGGGCAAGGGTTAGGGTTAAGATTAGAGTTTGGGTTAGGTTTAGGGCTAGGCTTATCGTTAGGGTTAGGGTTAGGACTACGGTTCAATCTATAGTTAGGGTTAGGGTTAGTTTTAGGGTTAGGGCTAAAGCTAGAGTTAGGATTAGGGTTAAGGTTAATGCTAGTCTTAGAGTTAGGGCTAAGTTTAGTTTTAGGTCTAGGTCTAGGGTAGGTATAGGGTTAGGTTTAGAGTTAGGGTTAGTTTTAGGGCCAGGGTTAGGGTTAGAGTTAGGGATGGGGTTAGGTTCCGGTTTAGGGCTAGGGGTGTGTTGTGGTTATAGTTAGGGTTAGGACTGTGGTTAAGGCTTAGGGCTAGGGCTTGCGATAGGGTTAGGATTAGCATTAATGTTAGGGCTAGGGTCAGGGTTAGGTTTAGGATCAGGACTAGGGTTATTGCTAGGGAGAGGATTAGGGTTAGGGTGAGGGTTAGGGCCAGGGCTAGGGCTAGGACCAGGGTTAGGGCTAGGGCTATGTTTGACTTAGGGCTAGGACTAGAGTTAGGGTTAAACTTAGGGCTAGGGCTTGGGACTGGTTTAGGTTTAGTGTTTGTGTAGGGGTATGGTTAGGTTTAGGTTTAGGGTTAGGGTTAGGGCTAGAAAGAGTTTGTTTAGAGTTAGGGTTGGGTGAGGACTAGGATTTTGGTCAGGGTTAGGTTTAGTGCTAGGGTTAGGGTTAGGGTTAGGATTAGGGATAGGGATATGTTTAGGGCTAGGTTAGTCTTAGGGTTATGGTTAGGACTAGGTTTAGGGTTAGGGTTAGGATTATGTCTCGTTTTAGAGTTAGGTCTATGCTTAATGTTAGGGGTAGGGATAGGGTTAGGGTTAGGCCTTGGGTGAGGTCTAAGGATAAGGTTCGGGTTATGGTTATGGTTTGTATTTGGGTTATGGTTAGTGCTCGGTTAGGGTTAGCATTAAGGTTAAGTCTAGGTTTAGGATTAGGGTTAGGGATATGGTTACTCTTAGGGCTCAGGCTAGGTATAGGTTTAGGGTTAGGCTGTGTTAGAGTTATGGTTAAGTTTAGGGCTATGGTTAGGCTTAGGGATTGGGATAGAGGTAGGGTTAAACTTGGTGCTAGAGCTTTGGATAGATTTAGGTTTAAGGTTAATGCTAGGGTTAGGGTTAGGGTTATGATTAGGTTACATGTTAGGGTTAGAGTTAGGTTTTGGGTTATGTGGAGGGTTTCTCTCCTCTCCATGTCCAGCATGGAGAGAAGAGTGGGTCCAGTTACTGAGTAGAGAAATAATACAAAGAATAGACAATGAAGAAGTAGAAAATAAAAGCTGGGGCTGGGTGGAATTTCTGCTCTCTTATGGAGAAACAGGATTTTCAACCCAAACACTGTGTGTTTATTTATACTAAAATAGAAAGGGGTTTCACATGAAAAGACTTAAAATCAAAGGAGCTTACGTGGTCCCAGGCCCCACTCATTCCCTCATTCCCGGGGCTCACCTGAATCTATATTTCAGGGGCCCTTCCCCCAACACCTGAAGCAAGTTAAAAGTCAGTACTGATAGCATCCAACTTTTTTGGTGAATGCGTATCCAAGACGTGGTTCTGCCTGGCTCCTTGGATTCAGATGACACTAGTTTAAAAAATGCTCAGGTGTCTTCTTTGGGAACCCTTTACATCTCCCCCATTTTTTTTTTCATTTTTAAATGTAGTCTATGGGCATCTAGTTGGAACCTTCAATCTTGAGATTGCAGGAGCTTGCTTATGACTGAAAAAAGAACAGGATAAGATTAGTGGTACACAAAGGAATCCAATTAGGTACAAGGCGGTGTTTAACATATTCCATGGACCAAATTTTTCTAAATCATCCAGCAACTCTTTTACAAGTTTTTCCAGGAGAGATAACTTTATCATGACTATTCTGAATGGCTTGCACACCTTTGTGTAGCCGCATGATGCCATATTCCTTGTAGGTGCATCTTAATTTTATTCCAATCCATCAGAGAACTGTTATAGTAGGCAAAAGTCACACCAACGTATGTAAAGGCAATATGGTATTGCAACTGTTGTCTTATCTTGATATTTTCTAATTGATTAACTAGTCCTAGCATTTAACTTTGTTTCTAGCCTTTTGTCTATATCTTCTTGATCATCCTATCTAATAAAAGAGTAACATGCAAATGTAACTGTACCTTGGCTCCTGATTGGCTATGCTACCAGCCAATCGGAGCAAGGGATGGGGTCGAGAGGTGTGAGCACCAGGCCCCAGGAGTGGAGACAAAGTGGTGAAGGATTAGGATTAGGTTTAGATTTAGATTTCGGGTTTGGGTTAGGGTTAGAGTTAGGGTTAGGGTTATTGCTAGGCCTAGGGCCAGTGCTAGGGCTACGTCTAGGCCTAGGGCTAGGACGAGGGTTATGTTTAGTGTTAGGGTTAGGGCTAGGGTTAGGGTTAGGGTTTGGGCTAGGGCTAGGGCTAGGGCTAAGGCTAGGGTTAGGGATAGAGCTAGGGCTAGGGTAGTGTTAGGGTTATGGTTAGGGTTTAGGGTTAGTGTTAGAGTTACGGTTAGGGTTAGGATTAGGTTTTGGTTTAGAATTATTTTTAGAGAAAGAGTTAGGCTTGTGTTAGTGTTAGGAATAGAGTTAGGTTTAGGGTTATGGATTAGTGTTGGTGTTAGGGTTAGCATTAGCATTAGGGTTAAGGTTAGGACTAGAACTAGGGTTATGGCTAGGGCTATGCCTATGGCTAGGGCTAGGACTAGGCCTAGGGTTAGAGTTAGGGTTATGGTTAGGGTTACGATTAGGGATAGGTTTCGGTGTCAGTGTTAGGATTAGGGTTAGGGTTAGCATTTGGGTTAGGGTTAGGGTTAAGGTTAGGGTTAGGGTTAGGGTTAGGGTTAGAGTTAGGGTCAGAGTTAGGGTTAGGGTGAAGTTTAGGATTAAAGTTAGAGTTCGTGTTTGGGTTAGGATTAGGGATAGGGTTAGGTTAGGGTAAAGGTTAGGTTTAGGGTTAGGGTTAGGTTTAAGGTTAAAATTAGGGCTACGGCTAGGGCTAGGGCTAGGCCTAGGATTAGGTTTAGGGTTAGGATTAGGGTTAGGGTTAAGGATATTGTTAGGTGTTAAGGTTAGGATTAGTGTTAGGGTTAGCATTTGGGTGAAGGGTTAGGGTTAAGATTAGGGTTAGGGTTTGAGGTTAGGTTTAGGGTTAGGGTGAGAGTTAGGGTTAGTGTTAAAGTTGGTGTTTGGGTTAAGCTTAGGGTTAGTGTTGGGTTTTGGATTAGGGTAGGGTTAGGGTTAGAATTAGGGCTAGGGCTAGGGCTATGGCCAGGGCTAGGGTTATGGCTTGCGTTAAGGCTAGGTCTATGATTAGGGGAAGGGTTAGGGTTAAGGTTAGGGTTATGGTTAAGGGTTAGAGTTAGGTTTTAGGGTTAGTGTTAGTGTTAGGGGTAGGTTAGACTTAGGGTTAGGGGATAGGGTTAGTGTTATGTTAGCTATTGTTAGGATTAAGTGTTCGGGTTAGTGTAGTGTTAGCGTGACGGATAGGGTTAGGTTATTTTTAGGGTTAGTATTAGGGCCAGGGCTTGGGTTAGGGTTATGTGTAGGGGTGATGGTTGGGGGTAGGGTTAAGGTCAGGGTTAAGGGTTACTTTTAGGGTTAGGGATAATGGGCTAGGGTTACAGTTAGGATTAGGGTTAAGTTTAGGTGTTAGGGTTAGGGTTGGAATTAAGGTTAAGGGTAAGGTTTAGGGTTAGGGTTTGGGTTAGGGTTAAGGGTATGGTTTAGGGTTAGGGTTAGGATTTAGGTTAGGGTTAGGATTAGGGCTAGAGCTAGGGCTAGGGATACTGCTAGGTTTACGTCAAGGATAGTGTTATGTTTAGGATTAGGGTTAGGGCTTGAGCTAGGGCTAGGGCTACTTCTAGGGCTATGTTTAGTGCTATGGCTGGGACTAGGGTTATGATTTTTGTTAGGGTTAGGTCTTGGGCTAGGGCTTGGGCTAGGGCTACATCTAAGGCTAGGGCTAGGACTAGGATTAGGGTTAAGGTGAGGGTGAGTGTTACCTTTAAGTGTAGGGCTAGCTTTAGGTCTATGGCTAGGTCTAGGGCATGGGCTAGGGCTTCGGCCAGGGCTAGGGCTAAGGCTAGGTTTAGGTTTAGGGTTATGGTTAGGGTTAGAAATAGGGTTAGGTTTAGGGTTAGGGTTCGGGTTAGTCTTGGGGTTAGGGTCAGGTTTAGGGTTAGTGTTAGAGATAGGGATAGGGTTAGATTTAGGGTTAGGTTTAGGTTTATGCCTAGGGTTAGGGATTGTGTTAGGCGTAAATTTAGGGCTAGGGCTTGGGATTGGTTTAAGGTTAGAGCTATTGCTATGGTTAGGTTTTGGGCTAGGCAAGGTCTGGGGCTAGGACCTTGTTTAGAGTTAGGGTTAGGTTTAGGGTTATGGCTAAGGCTAAGGCTAAGGCTACTGCTTTGGCTATGGCTAGGGTTAATGTTAGGTTAGGATAGGGGTTGGGATTAGGGGTTAGAGTTAGGGTTAGTTTTAAGATTGGGGTTAATGGTTAGGGTTATTGTTAGGGTTAGGGTTAGAAGTTAGTGTTAGGGTTAGGGGTTAGGTTTAGGGTTAGGTTAAGGGTTAGGGTTAGTGTTAGTGTTAGAGTTAGGGTTAGGGGTTAGTGTTAGGGTTAGGGTAGGGGTTAGGGTTAATGTTAGGGTTAGGGATTAGGGCTTAGGGGTTAGGGTTAGGGTTAGAGTTAGCATTAGGTTTAGGGTTAGAGTTTAGGGTTAGGATTAGGGTTAGGTTTAGAGTTTGGTTTTGGGTTAGGGTTAGCATTAGGGTTAGGGTTTTGGTTAGGGTAGGTTTAGTGTTAGGGTTACGGTTAGGGTAAGTGTTAGGGTTAGCTTTAGGGCTAGAGTTAGGGCTAGGGCTAGGGCTAGGTCTAGGTCTAGGTTTAGGGCTAAGGCTAGGGCCAGTGCTACTGCTGGTGCTAGGGCTAATTTGAGGGCAAGGACTAGGTCAAGGGTTATGCTTATGGTTAGGCTTAGGGTTAGGGTTAGGGGTTAGTGTTAGTGTTAGGGTTTAGGGTTACAGTTAGAAGTTATGGTTATGGTTATGGTTATGGTTATGGTTAGGGTTAGGGTTAGGTTTAGGAGTTAGGTTTAGGTTAGTGTTAGGGTTATGGCTTAGTGTTAGGATTAGGGTTAGGGTTAAGGTTAAGTTTCGAGGTTAGGGTTAGAGTTAGGGCTAGGGTTAGGGTTAGGGTTAGGATTATGTTTAGGGATATAGTTAGGTTAGTGTTAGTATTAGGAATAGGGTTAGGGTTAGGTTTAGGGGTTAGGGTTAGTGGCTTAGGTTTATTGTTAAGTTTAGGGTTATAGCTAGGGCTAGGCCTTGGGCAAGGGCTAATGCTTCAACTAAGCTAAGGCTAGGTCGAGACCTAGGGTTAGGGTTAGGGTTAGAGTTAGTCATACGGTTAATTTTAGGATTAATTTTGGGGCTATGGCTGGAACTAGGACTAGGACTAGGAGTAGGTCTAGGTCTAGGGCTAGGTTTAGGGTTAGGTTTAGGATTAGGGTTAGGGGTTAACATTAGGGTTAGGAGTTATGGTTAAGGGTTAGGGTAGGTTTCGGGTTAGGGTTAGGGTTAAGGGTTAGGATTGGGATTAGGTTTAGGGTTAGAGTTAGTGTTTGGGGTTAGGTTCAGGGTTAGGATTAGGGTTAGGGTTAAGGGGTAGGGTTAGGGTTAGCCTTAGTGTTAGGGTTAGGGGGAGAGGAACCAAGATGGCGGCATAGGAAAATACCTATTCTTGCTGACCCAAACAACAATTCCAAAACTACTCCTTAATGACAGGACAAACATCATCCAGAATCACTGGAAAGCTGGCTGAGTGAAAATTCCACAAATAAAAGTAGAGATAGGACATTTTGACTCAGAGGAGCAACGGAGCGCAACATTGAAGATACTCGTGGAGCCAGAGGTTTGCAGTCCTGCGAGTGCGCCAGTGGAGAGGGTGGGCAGCTATAAACCTGGCTGGTTTTTTCCAACAGAGAGGGCGGAGGCATCCCACTGCACTGATTCCCCATTTCCAGGCAAGGTCCAGGGAGCCCACACTCATACATGGTGGAACTGGGCAGTGGGAATGCACACTGAAGCCCGGCACGGCGGATGTCTGCTAGTTTGTGGGGAGTGCGTGTAAACTTGGAACAGCAGTTTGCATGTAAACTTGGGAACAGAAGTGCGCGACTGCGCGGAGAGGACTCATGACTTGCTCCCTCATTCGGGAGATCACCGGACTGCATTGTGTTGCAACCCTGGGCAAGACTTTGGGGGTGCGGACTCATTTGGGGAGAGGCTGAGTTGTCTGGCAGAGGGTGGATATCAGTGGTGGCTTTCTCTCAGAGGTGCTTGCAGCCATTGCCACCTGGCACAGAAACCCTGGTGCCGCATAGGGTGGGGCTGCCTGCTCACCTGGGAGACTCGCCGTTCCAACCTGAACACAGCTTACCCTCACAGCCAATTGGCCTGGAGGTCAAACCCTCCTAGTGCTAACAACAATAAGCTGGGCCTAACCTCAACAATACTATACAACTCTTAAAGGGCTGCAGCAAGAGTATCCACCTCAGGTAACTGGGAGGCTGAGCCACTGTCCCTTAGAGGACATTTACCACACAAAGCCAGTGGACCAACTCAGGAAAGCAGCCATAATGCAGAGAAATGGAAAGAAATCAGATGTGAAAGAAATGGAGGAAAAAAGACGACTAGACATAGAGTTCAAAACCACGGTTATAAGGTGTTTCAAGAGGCTCCTAGAAAAGGCCGAGACTTACAAGGAAATGAACAAAACCTAGGAGGAAATTAACAAGACCTACGAGGAAATGAATGAGACCTATGAGGAAATGAACAAGACCTATGAGGATATGAAAACGGACCAACTAGAAATTAAGCATACACTGACAGAAATAAAAAAATATTATACAAAGACCTAAAAGCAGTGCAGATGACCGCAAGAACCAAGTCAAAGATTTGAAATACAAAGAGGTAAAATCCACTCAGCCGGAAAAGCAATAAACCAAAAGAATCCAAAAAATTGAAGGTAGTGTAAGGGGCCTCTGGGACAACCTTAAGCATACCAACATCCGAATTATAGGGATGCCAGAAAAAGAGAGAGAGCAAGATAATGAAAACCTAATTGAAGAAATAGTGACCGAAAACTTCCTACACCTGGTGAAAGAAATTGACTTAAAAGCCCAAGAAGTGCACAGAACTCCAAAATATAGTAATATAAAGAGGACCACACCAAGACACATCAGAATTAAAATGCCAAGGCCAAAAGAAAAAGAGAGAATATTAAAAGCAGCAAGAGAAAAACAGTTAGTTAGCTATAAGGGAGCACCCATACGATTGTCAGCGGATTTCTCAAGAGAAACAATGCAGGCCAGACGGGAGTGGCAAGAAATATTCAAAGTGGTGAATAGCAAGAATCTGCAACCATGATTACTCTACCCAGCAAAGCTATCATTCAGAATTGAAGGTCAGATAAAGTGCTTCACAGATAAGAAAAAGCTAAAGGAGTTCATCACCACCATACCAATATTATATGAAATGCTGAAAGATATTCTATAAAAAGAGGAAGAAGAAAAAGGTAAAAATGTAAATTATGAACAACAAATACACATCTCTCAACAAATGAACCTAAAAATCAAGTGAATTAATAATCTGATGAAAAGGATAAACTGGTGAGTATAACAGAATCATGGACATAGAGAGGGAATGGACTGACAATTCTTGGGGAGAAAAGAGGTGTGGAAGGTGAGCAAGAGACTGGACAAATATCATGCACCTATGGGAGAGGACAATGTGGGAGAGGTGAGGGCAGAGGATGGGATGGGTACCGGGTGGAGGGGAGTTATAAGGGTAAAATAGAGAAACAATGTAATTAATAAACTGAACAATAAAGATAAAAAAAGAGTTAGGTTTAGGGTTAGAGGTTAGGGTTAGGGTTAGGGGTTAGGGGTTAGGGTTAGGGTTAGTTTTGGATTAGGGTTAGGGGTTATGGTTACGGTTATGGTTATGGTTAAGGGTTAGATTTAGGGTTAGGGTTAGGAATGGGTTAGGGTTTAGGGTTTAGGGTTTAGGGTTAGGGTTAGGGTTAGGGTTTGCATTCCAGTTAGGATTAGGTTTAGGTTTAGGATTGTGTTAGGGCTATGGTTAGGGCTAGGGTTATGGTTATGGTTATGGATAGGGTTAGGGTAGGGTTAGGGTTAGTGTTAGTATAAGGGGTTAGGGTTTAGGGGTTAGGTTTTTGTTAGGTTATGGTTAGGGTTATGGTTAGGGTTAGAGTTAGGGTGAGTTTTAGGGTTAGGATTAGGGATAGGGCAAGAGTTAGGGTTAGGGTTATAGTTAGGATAAGGTTTACGGTTTGGATTAGAGTTAGGGTTAGAGTTTTGGGTTAGGAGTTAGGGTTAGAGTTATGGTTAGGGTTAGTGTTAGGATTAAGTGTTAGGATTAGGCTTAGGTTTAGGTTTAGTATTAGGGCTATGTCTAGGGTTAGGTTTAGGTTTAGGGTTAGGGTTAGTGGTAGGTTTAGGCTTAGTGTTAGGGTTAGGTTTAGGTCTACGGGTAGGTCTAGGGCTGGGGCTATGGCTTTAGCTAGGGCTATGGCTAGGGCGAGGCCTATGGCTAGGGTTTGATTTCTGGTTTGTGATAAGTTAAGTTTGGGTTAGGGTTGGGGCTATGGCTATAGTTAGGGCTAGGGCTAGGACTAGGGCTAGGTTTAGGTTTAGGTTTAGGGTTATGGTTAGGGGTTAGGGTTAGGTTTAGCTGTTAGTGTTAGGGTTAGAGTTAGGATAAGGTTAGGATTAGGGTTAGAGTTCGTGTTTGGGTTAGGGTTAGGGTTGTGTTAGGGTTAGAAATAGGTTTAGGTTAGCATTCGGTTAGGGTTAGGGTTAGCATTAGGGTTTGAGTTAGGTCTCAGGGTAGGGTCAGTGCTAGGGTTAGGCTAAGGCATATGGTTAGTGTTATGATTAGGGCTAGTGTTAGGGTTGTGGCTAGATTTAGCGCTATGATTAGCTTTAGTGTCAAGTTTAGGTTTAGGGTCAGGATGAGGCTTAGGTTTTGGGCTAGGTTTATGTCTAGGGTTTAGGGTTAGTATTAGGGTTAAGGTTATATTTAAGTTTATGGTTAGAGTTCGGGAGAGTGCTAGGGTTAAGACTAGAGTTGATTTTATTGTTAGAATTAGGTTTAGGTTTATGGATAGGTTTAGGGTCAGTGCTAGGGTTGGCTTAGGTTTAGGATTAGGTTTACGGCTAGGCTTATGGATAGGATTATTCTTAGGGCTAGGGTTAGGATTAGGGTTAGGGTTCGGTTTAGGGTTAAGTTTATGGTAAGGACAAGGCCTAGGTTAGGTTTAGGGTTAGGATTATATTTAGGGATTGGGTTAGTATTAGTGTCAAGATTAGGGTTACGGCTATGTTCAGGTTTAGGGTTAGGGTTATAGCCAGGGTTTAGGCTGGGTTTATAATTACGGTTACGGTTTTGGTTGGGGTTAGGTCTGTGGGTAGGTTTAGGGTTAGGGTCAGGGTTGGAGTAGGGTTATGGTTAGATTTAGGGTTAGAGCTAGGGCTAGGGTTAAGCTTAGGCTTAGGGTTAGGGCTAGTACTAGGGTTAAGGTTAGGTTTAGGGTTAGATCTAGGATTAGGGTTAGGGTTAAGGCTAGCACTAAGGTTAAGTTTAGGGTTACAGTTACATCTAGGACTTGGGATTGCATTAGGTTTAGGGTCAGGGTTAGATTTAGGGTTAGGGTGAAGGTTTGCATTAGAAGTAGGGTTATGGCTTGGATTAGGTTAGGATAAGAGTTAAGGTAGGATTAGGGGCTAGAACTAGGTTTAGGGTTAGGCTTTGGGGTACAGCTAGGACTAGGATTAGGTTTAGTCTTAGGGTTAGGGCTAGGACTAGGTTTAGGGGTAGGATTAGGGTACAGCTAGGGCTAAGGTTTGGTTTAGGCTTAGGGTTAAGGTTAGGTTTATGTTTAACATAAGTGCTAGGCCTACGTTTAGATTTAGGGTTATGGCTCAGGCTTTGTTTATGTTTATGGTTACTGTTAAGGCTAGAGTTGGGTTAAGGTTTAGGTTAGTCTTAGGCTTGGGGTTAGGGTTAATGTTAAGGTCATGATTAGGTCTAAGGTTAGGGTTAGGTTTAGGGTTAGGCATAGGTTTGGGATTAGATTTAGGGCTAGTATTAGGTTTAGGGTTAGTGTTAGGGATATGGTTAGGATTAGGGCTAAGGTTCAGGTCAGGGTTAGGTTTAGGGTTAGGGTGAGGGTTAGGGTTAGCATAAGGGTTATGGCTAGGGTTATGGTTATGGTTAGGCTTAGGGTAGGTTTAAGCTTAGGGTTAGGATTAGTCCTAGGATTTGGGTTAGGACTAGGATTAGGTTTAGGGTTTTGGCTAGGTTTAGCGCTAGGTTCAGAGTTTGGATTAGATTTAGGGCTAAGTTAAGTATTAGGTTTTGAATTAGGGTCAGTGTTTGTGTTAGTGTTAGGGTCACAGTTAGGGTTTTGGCTAGGTCTAGTGTTAGGATTAGGGTTAGGTATATTTTTAGGGTTAGAGTTAGGGCTAGGACTAGGGTTAGGGCTAGGACTAGGTTTAGGGATAGGTTTTGGGTTAGGTTCAGGGTTAGATTTAGCACTATATTTCTTTTTAGGGTCAGGATTAGCTTTAGGGTTAAGGTTACTGTTAAGTTTAGGGCTAGGGTTATGGTTAGGACTAGGGTTATTCTTAGGGTTAGTATTACGGTAAGGGTTAGGGTTAGGGTTAGGACTATGTTAGGGTTAGGTTTAGGGCTAGGACTAATTTAGGTTCAGAGTTAAGGTTAGCTTTAGGGCTAGTTTTCGCATTATGATTCACTTTAGTGTCAGGGTTAGGGTTATGGTTATGGTTAGGTTTAATATTAGGACTAAAACTGGGGTCACGGTTAGGGTTAGGGTTAGGTCTAAGGTTTATGGTTAAGTTAGGGTTAGGGTTAGGGTTAGGGTTAGGGTTAGCATTAGGGTTAGGGCTAGGGCTAGGGTTAGGTTAGGGTTAGGATTAGTTCTAAGTTTAGGATTAGGGTTAGGGTTGAGGTTTGGCCTTGTGTTAGGATTAGTTTTTAGGCTAAGTTTAGTGCTGTGGTTAGCTTTAGGTCCAGGTTAGGTTTAAGGTTTGATGAGGATTTGGTTAGCACTAGGGTTATGGATAGGTTTAGGGTTAGCCTTAGGGTTTGGGTTATTGTTTGCATTAGGGTTAGTGTTAGGGATAAGTTCTAGAGATAGTTCTATGTTAAGTCTAGGGTTAGGTTTAGGGTTAGGATTAGTGCTATGGTTAGTGTTAGGGTTAGGACTATTTTAATGCTATGTTTAGCTTTAGGGTTAGTGTTAGGTTTAGGGTTTGGGTGAGTGTTAAGTTTAGCGCTAGGGTTTTGGCTAGGTTTAGGGTTAGGATTAAGGTTAGGGTTAGGGCTAAGATTATGAATAGTGCTAAGGTTAGGACTAGGATTAGGGTAGGCTTAGAATGAGGGTTAGGGTTTGGGCTAGGGTTAGCATTTTGTCTATGGGATAATTTAGGTTTAGGGTTAGGGTCAGCTTTAAGTCTAGTTTTAGCATTAGGGTTAGCATAAGGGTCAGGTTTAGGGTTAGGGTTATGGTTAGGGTTAGATCTTGGGTTAGGGTTAGGGTTAGGGCTAGGGCTAGGGCTCTGGTTGGGTTTAGGGTTAGAGTTAGGTTAGGTCTAAGTTTAGGTCTAAAGTTAGATTTAGGGTCAGTGTTAGTTTTAGGGTTAAGGTTAGGGTCAGTGTTAGGGTTAGGTCTACAGCTAAGTTTAGGGTTAGGTTTAGGTTAGGTCTAAGTTTATGGTTAGGGTTCTGGTTAAGGTTAGGGTTAGGTCTAGGTCTAGGGTTAGGGTTAGAATTAGGATTAGGATATGTTTAGGATTAGGGTTAGTGTTGTGGTTAGGATTAGTGGTCAGGTTAGGTTTAGGGTTCGGTTTAGATTTTTGGCTAGGTTTATCACTATGGTTAGCTTTAGTGTCAGGGTTAGGTATGCTAGGACTATGGCTAGGGTAAGGGTTCTAATATTGGTTGGGTTTACAGTTAGGTCTAAGGTTAGGGATAATTCCTGTGTTAGGACTAGGGTTAGGGTTACAATAAGATTATGGTTACGTTTTTGAATATGGTTATGTTTAGGGTTAGGGTTAGTGTTAGGGGTAGCCCTGGGCTAGGGTTAGGGTAAGGGTTAGTGTTAGGGCTAGGCTGCAGTTTAGGTCTAGGGTTAGGATTAGTTTTATTGTTAGGTTTAGAGATTATCCTTAGGGTTAGTTTCATTGTAGAGGCTAGGGTTAGTGCTAGAGTTAGGGTTAGGGCTAGTGTTAGGGTTAGGGTTAAGGGTAGGGTTAATTTATTTTTACTGATGGTGTTACCTTTAAGGCTAGGTTTACCATTAAGGTTAGAGTTAGAGTCAGATTTAGTGATAAGGTTAGTGTTATGGTTAGATTTAGGGTTAGGGTTAGGGTTAAAGTTAGGGTCAGGGTTAGGTTTTGGATTAGGGTGAGGGTTAAGGTTAGTGTTAGGGTAATGGCTAGGTTTAGGGTTAGGGTTAGATTTGTCAAATTCTGTTTTACACTGTTTCTTAATATTGACCAGTGTTTTTAAACACATTTACACCAGTAGGTGTCTTTCAGACATGAATTCCAAGTGGTTTCAAAGTCTGTTATACAGAGTATTGTGAGTCTAAAACAGTGACTTCTAAGTTTCTTCAAATGTTACACAATGTTTCCTGAGATTTATTACCTATTTCAGAGTACTTTCAAACACATTTACAGTTTCCAGCCATGTGTAAGTGAATTATAAGAGGTTTCAAACACTGTTCTACAGTGTACTGATCTTTAGCTGTGATTCCTAAGTTCTGTCCATTGTTGTCCACAGTGATCAGTGATTTCCAAGTGTTTCCAAACATATTTACACTGTTTTAAGCTCCTTAAAGTAATGAATTCCAAGAGGTTTCAAACACTGATCCACACAAAGCGCCCCTCTTTAGCAGTAACTCTCAAGTTTTGTCAAACTATGTAGTACACTGTTTTTGATGTTGAACAGTGATTTCCAAGTGTTTTCAAGCACTCTTATACAAGTTCCAGGTATATGGATGTGAATTCCAAGTGATATCACACACTTTTTTTTACAGTGTACTGCTCTTTAGCATTGATGTCCCAGTTTTGTCAAAGGCTCTGATATACTGTTTCTTGATATTGATCAGTGTTTTCCTGGTCTTTCAACCACATTTATACTATTTCCTGTCTTTTGGAAGTGAATTGCAAGTGGTTTCAAACACTGATCCACAGTGTGCTGCTCTTTTGCAGTGATTCCAAAGTTGTTGTTGTTGTTGTTGTTGTTGTTTTTTACAGAGCAGACGGGAGAGGGATAGAAAGTCAGAAACATCGATGAGAGAGACATCGATCAGCTGCCTCTTGCATGCCCCCTACTGGGGATGTGCCCGCAGCCAAGGTACATGCCCTTGTCGGAACTCTTCAGTCCCCAGTCCGACGCTCTATCCACTGAGCCAAACCAGTCTCGGCAATTCCAAAGTTTTGTAGAACGAAGTTGTACAGTATTTTCTGACATTGATTAGTGATTTCCAAGTGTTTTCAAGCACATTTATATATGTTCTCCCAATATAGATGTAAATTCTAGATGGTATCAAACACTTTTGTACTGTGTACTGCTCTTTAGCAGAAATTTGCAAGTTCTTTCAAACCCCGTTCTATGGTTTCTTCTGGTTGAACAATGATTTCCAAGTGTTTCAAATACTTTTATACAATTGTTAGCCATTTAGAATTGAATTCCAAGTGGTGTCAAACACTGTTCCACAGTGTATTGGTCTAAAAAACTGATTTCTAAGTTTCTTCAAACACTGCTCTGCACTGCTCCTGTTTTCAACCCCTGAGGGATGAATTCCAAGTGATTTCTAACACTGACTTTAACAATGATTTGCATCTTCTGTCAGACGCTGTTCTACATTCTATCCTCAAGTTGATCAGTGATTTCTAATAGCTTTACAACACATTTTTTTTCAGTATGCATGCACTTAAAAGTGAATTCCAAGTGGTTTTCATCACAGTTCCACTCTTCATCAGCCATGATTCCCAAGATTTGTCAAGTGCTGTTTTACACTGTTTCTTGAAAACAGTGTTTTCAAACACGTTTACACCAGTAGGTGTCTTCTAGACTTTAAGGTTAAGGTTAGATTTAGGGTTAGTTTTAGGGATAGGGTTAGGTTTAGATATATGGTTAAGGTTTGGTTAAGGGTAAAGGTTAGGCTTAGGATTAGGGTAAAGTTTAGGGATCAGTTTTAGGGTTAGTGTTAGGGCTAGGATTAGGGTTAGGTTTAGAATTCGGTTTATGATCAGCTTAGTGTTAGGGTTAGGTTTAGGTTTAGAGTAGGGATAGAGCTAGGTTAGGTGCAGTTTTAGGGTCATGATTAATGCTAGGGTTAAGTGTTGTGTTATGGTTGGGGCAAAGGTTAGGGCTAGGACTAGGTATATAGTTAGGTTAAGGGTTGGGATTAAGGTTAGGGTTAGGTTTAGTGTTAGGGTTAGTTTAGGGCTATGCTTATGGTTAGACTTAAGCTTAGGGTAAGAGGTAGACTTAGGGTTAGGGGTAGGGTTATGTCTAGGGTAGGGTTTAACATTAGGTTTAGGGTTATGGCTAGGGTTAGCTGTAGGGCTTGGTCTATGACTACAGCTTGGTTTAGGCTTAGTACTCTTGTTAGGGTTAGGTTTATGGTTAGGGTTAGGGTTTAGAGTTACTGTAGGGTTAGAGTGAGGGTTGGGGTTAAGTTTTGTTTAGGGTTAGGTTTAGGGTTAGAGTTAAGTTAGGGTTATGGTTACAGTTAAGGTTAGGGCTAGGGCGACGCTTATATTTAGCATTGGGATTATGGTTAGGGCTATGGTTAGGGTTAGGTTTAGGGCCAGATTTAGGGTTAGGGTTAGGGCTAGATTTGGATTTAGGGTAAGGTTTTGGATTAGGGTTAGAGTTAGGGCTAGGTTTAGGTTTAGGTTTAGGGTTAGTGTAAATCTAGGTTTAGGTATAGGGTTAAGGTTATTATTAGGGCTAGGGTTGAGTTTAAGGTTAGCATTGAGGCAAAGGTTAGTGCTAGGCTTAGGATATGGTTAGAGTTATGGTTATGGTTAGGGTTAGGTCTTTCTTTAGGATTAGATTAGGGCTAGGGTTACAGTTAGGGGTAAGGGAAGGTTTAGAGTTAGGGTAAGGGTTAGGGCTAGTTCAATGGCGTTAGGGTTAGAGTTAGGGTTAGTGTCAAAGCTAGGGTCATAGTTAGGTTTATGGTTAGAATTATGGTAGGATTAGAGCTTGGGTTATGGGTAAGGTTAAGGTTAGATTTAGTGTTAGGTTTAGGGATAGGGTTAGGTTTAGATTTATGGTTAAGGTTTAGTTTAGGGTAAAGGTTAGGCTTAGGCTTAGGGTTAAGTTTAGGGATCAGTTTTAGGGTTAGAGTTAGGGATAGGATTAGGGTTAGGTTTAGAATTAGGTTTATGATCAGATTAGTGTTAGGTTTAGGTTTAGGTTTAGGGTAGGGCTAGAGCTAGGTTAGGTGCAGTGTTAGGGTCATGATTAGTGCTAGGGTTAAGTATTGTGTTATGTTTGGAGTAAAGATTAGGGCTATGGCTAGGTATATGGTTAGGTTTAGGGTTGGGATTAAGGTTAGGGTTAGGTTTAGTGTTAGGATTTGGTTAGGGCTATGGCTATGGTTAGAGTTAGGCTTAGGGTAAGAGCTGGGGTTACAGTTAGGGCTAGGGTAAGGTCTAGGGTATGGTTTAACGTTAGGTTTAGGGTTAGGGTTAGTGTTAGCTGTAGGGCTAGGGCTATGGCTACAGCTTGGTTTAGGCTTAGTACTCTTGTTAGGGTTAGGTTTATGGTTAGGGTTAGGGTTTAGAGTTACTGTATGGTTAGAGCTAGGGTTAGAGTGAGGGTTTGGATTAAATTTGGTTTAGGGTTAGGTTTAGGGTTAGAGTTAAGTTAGGGTTATGGTTAGAGTTAAGGTTAGGGCTAGGGAGATGGTTATGTTTAGGATTGGGGTTATGGTTAGGGCTATGGTTAGGGTTAGGTTTAGGGCCAGATTTAGGGTTAGGGTTAGGGCTAGATTTGGATTTAGGGTAAGGTTTTTGATTAGGGTTAGAGTTAGGGCTAGGTTTAGGTTTAGGGTTATGTCTAAAGTTAGGGTCAGGATACAGGAAAAAAATGGCTGCGGAACGGAGGGATTAGATCTGAATCAGCTCACAGGGCAGAAGGAGGGAGCAGCTGAAGGTCGCGCAGGGAGAGTTTGTTGGTGAGTAGGGGACAGCTGTGCTCCGCGAGAAGATAGGGGACTGCTGGGCTGGCCTCCCCAGCCTGAGCGGCCCCAGTACTGCTGGGTTCTCTCCCTGAGCCAACCGCGGGAGGAGGCACACAGAGGCAGACCACGACATCTTGAAGGGGAAGGACCTGAAAATATACAGCTACGGTACCGGTACCGGGTGGACGGCTGAGACTCCCGGAGCACCGGCGCTCAGTTGGCGCAGAGGCTCGCAGAGCCCAGTGAGCTCTAAACTCCAGCATGGAAAGGTCAGATTTCCCTGGGGGTACTTTGGGCGTGAAACTGAGGGGGCTTGCAGACTGGGATATCTGCACCTTGGAACGCAAAGCCTGGAGATCTGCACCTGAAATAAAATATGTGGCTGTTGGAGCTGGTAAACATGAGAGAAGGCCCTTGGAGCTGGTGGCAGAGTTAATCCCTGGAGTGCAACCAATTTGGACCTGACAGAAGAGGGAGACCTGGAAGATTTTGGGAGGGTCCTGGCTGCTAAAACAGCAGTCACCATTAGAGAGGCAGTATTGAATACCACAGGGACAGAAAAATTTTAGTTCAGGATAGAGAGGACCAATAGACCCAGAAGTCAATCTAGAAACACTGCCACCCAGGGTCCAAATCACAAATTGACTCTTGTGTGACACAGGGAATTGATTATATTTTTTCTTCAACCTTGGGAATACAGTCTATTTTCATCTACACTTTGGTATCTTTTACTCTACCTCAACTTCACCTTTATGCCACCACTCTCTTGCTAACCTTTCCCTATTTAGTGCCTTGTTTCCCTTATACTTTTCCCGCTTTAGATTTACCTTAATTCTTTCTTTTTACCCCTGTTATAATTTCACCCCACTTATATATATATATCTAACCTCCAACCACCTACTCCAAGTCCATATATATACCTCTAGCTTCTCTGACTTCACTATCTTAAAGTGTTTTTATCCCTGTGCTGTTGTTGTTTACTTGACTATTGATTATATAGATTTTTAAAGCAGATTTATGAGATTGATTTGCTTATTCTTTTATTTTGGTTTGACTTGTAGGGGTGGTTATTTTTATTTTCGGTGTTGTTTCTTGTTTTGTTGTTCTCATTTGCATTGTTTTTTAGATAGATTTTTGCTTCTGTGTTTCCTCACCTCCCTTGATATTAGTAGCTGTATGTAATTTGTATCAATCTCCAGGTACTTGTTGCAGGTTTTGATTCGGATTAGGGGCTGTCCTATAGGAGTTTTCACCCTACATTTATAATTTACTCCTTTTTTTCTTCCCCTTTTCCCATTATCATTTTGGCATTCCTGTCTTTCTTTTTTGTGAGTGTGTGTGTGTGTGGGGGGGGGTGTCTCTTTCATTTTGTGTGAGTGTGGGTGTGTGAGTGTCTGCGTGTGTCTAGGGGAGGTTCTCTTTCTTTTTTCTCACCTATCACCGATTTGCCTTTCTCTGGCAATCACCTTTATTTGGAATTACCATTACTGTGACTACATTCCGGTTCAGTGCCTGGTGTGTTGCACCTGGTTGTGTTGTATTTTGTGCCTTTAAATCAATGCAGGAGAGTGAGAACTACATAACCAGATACACAGAGAAGAGAGACCATGGGGAGACAAAGAAACAGCCCACATATGAAAGAAAAACAAGGCTGACCAGAAAAGGAGGTAAAGGAAATGGAAGTTAAGAACCTGTCAGAGAAAGAATTCAGAGAAATGGTCATAAGGTGGCTGAAAAGAATGAAAGACAAATTTGATAATATGAGTAAGAACCAAGAGGAAGTGAGGAAGACCCAGGAATAAATGATGAAGAGCCAAGAAGAAATGAAGAAGAGCGAAGAAGAAATGAAAAGTGACATTGCTGAAGTAAAAAACTCAATAGAAAGTATTAGGAGTAGACTAGATAAGCAGAGGATAGCATCAGTGAGCTAGAAGACAAGGTAGGAAAAAATAACCAAGTAGAGCAGCTTCTCAAAAAAAATTAAAAAGCAGGAGGAGAGCCTAAGGGAACTTTGGGACAACATGAAACAAAACAACATCCGTATAATTGGGCTTCCAGAAGGACAGGAAACTGAGCAAGGAATAGAAAACCTGTTGTAAGAAATAATGACAGAAAACTTCTCTGATATAGGAAAGAAAAAACCCACACAAATCCAAGAAGCTCACAGAGTCCCAAGCAAAATAAACCCCAAAAGGCCTACGCCAAGGCACATTATAATTAAATTGGCAAACACCAATGACAAAGTAAGAAACTAAAAAGCTGCCAGAGAGAGACAGAAAGTCACCTACAAAGGAACCCCCATCAGACTAACAAGTGATCTCTCAACAGAAACTTATCAGGCCAGAAGGCAGTGGAATGAAATATACAAAGTCATGCAAAGGAAGGGTCTGAATCCTAGAATACTATACCCAGGAAGGCTCTCAATCAAAATTGAAGGTCAAATCAGGAGCTTCACAGATAAAAAAAGGACTAAGGGAATTCGTCACCACCAAACCAGCAATGCATGAAATGCTAAAGGATCTGCTGTAAAAAGAAATAGGAAGCGAAGAAGGAACACAGGGTTTAGTAAAGAACAAAAATGGCAACATATAAGTACCTATCAATAATAACTTTAAATGTAAATGGTTTAAATGCTCCAATCAAAAGACATAGGGTAATAGACTGGATAAGAAAACACAACCCATCTATCTGCTGTCTACAAGAAACCCAACTCTGAAATAAAGACGCACACAGACTGAGGATGAAAGGTTGGAAAAAAGTTATTTAGGCGAATGGAAATGAAAAAAAAGCTGGGATAGCCATACTTATATCCGACAAATTAGATCTCAAAGTGAAGGACGTAACAAGAGATAAAGAAGGCCACTTTATATTACTAAAGGGAGCAATCCAACAAGAAGAAATAACTCTGGTAAACATATATGCACCCAATACAGGAGCACCCAAATATATATAAAAACTCCTAGAGGACATCAAGGGAGAGATAGACAGCAATACAATCATAGTAGGAGACTTTAATAACCCACTATCACCATTGGACAGATCCTCTAAACAAAAAATCAGTAAAGAAACATCAATCCTCAATGACTCATTGGACTAGATGGAATTAATTGACATCTTCAGATCATTTGACCCCAAAGCCAAAGAATATACATTCTTTTCAAGTGCCCATGAGTCATTCTCAAAGATAGACCATATGTTGGGTCATAGGCAAAGTCTCTCCATATTCAAGAAGATAGAAATCATATCAAGCATATTCTCAGGTCACAGTGGCATAAAGCTGGAAATCAACTACAATAGAAACAATCCAAAGAAATCAAACACATGGAGACTAAACAGCATGCTATTAAACTATGACTGGGTTACTAGAGAGATCAAGGAAGAGATAGAAAACATCATGGAAACAAATGACAATGATAGCACAACAATCCAAAATCTATGGGACACAGTGAAAACAGTTCTGAGAAGGAAGTTCATAGCTCTACAATCCTACCGCAAAAAAATAAAAACAGCGGCAATAAATTATCTAACCCAACAACTCAAAGAGTTAGAAAGAAAGCAACAAGAAAAGCCCAGTGTAAGCAGAAGGAAGGAAATAGTAAAGATCAGAGCAGAAATAAATGACATAGAGACCAAAGAAACAATACAGAAGATCAACAAAACCAAGAGCTGGTTCTTTGAAAGGATAAACAAGATTGATGAACCTATAGCCAGACTGACCAAGAAGCAAAGAGAGAGGACCCTAATAAATAAAATCAGAAATGAAAGAGGTGAAATAACAACTGACCCCATTGAAATACAAAGGATTGTTAAAAAATACTATGAACAACTCTACTCCAACAAACTGGACAACCTGGAGGAAATGGATATATTTCTAGAAAAATATAACCTCCCAAAACTCAATCAAGAAGAATCTTAGCAACTCAGTAGACCAATAAATGTGGAAGAAATTGAAGTAGTCATCATAAAGCTTCCAGGAAACAAAAGCCCAGGGCCAGACGGCTTCACAGGGGAGTTTTACCAAACATTCAAGTTAGAACTAAAACCTATCCTCCTCAGACTATTCCAGAAAATTCAAGAGGATGGAAAACTTCCAAACTCCTTTTATGAAGCTAGCATCACCCTAATACCAAAACCAGATAAAGATGACACAATGAAAGAGAGTTACAGCCCAATATCCCTCATGAATATAGATGCCAAAATCCTCTGTAAAATTCTAGGAAATCGGATCCAGCTGTACATCAGAAATATCATACACCATGACCAAGTAGGATTTATCCCAGGAATGCAAGGATGGTACAATATCCGCAAATCAATAAATGTGATACATCACATAAACAAATTGAGAGATAAAAATCACATAGTCATATCAATTGATGCAGAAAATTCATTTGACAAAATCCAACATCCTTTCTTGATAAAAACTCTCAACAAGGTAGGAATAGAAGGATCATACCTCAACATAATAAAAGCCATATATGATAAACCCACAGCAAACATCATACTCAATGGGCAAAAACTACAACCATTTCCCCTAAGAACAGGAACAAGACAGAGTTGCTGACTTTCACCACTCCTGTTCAACATAGTACTGGAAGTATTAGCCATAGCAATTAGACAAGAAGAAGAAATAAAAGGCATCCAAATTGGAAAAGAAGAAGCAAAGTTATCCTGATTTGCAGATGACATGATATTGTACATAAAAAACCGGAAAGACTCCGTAAAAAAGTTAGTAGACTTAATAAATGAGTTCAGCAATGTAGCAGGCTACAAAATCAATGCCAAGAAATCTATGGCATTCCTATACACTAATAGTGAACTTACAGAAAGAGAGACTAAAAAATCAATCCCATTTACCATCACACCAAAAAAAAATTAAGATACCTACGAATAAAGTTAACTAAGGAGGTAAAAGATCTATTCGTGGAAAACTACAGGATACTGAAAAAAGAGATAGAGGAAGATGTACACAGGTGGAAGAACATACCATGTTCATGGATTGGAAGAATCAACATAATTAAAATGTCCATACTACCCAAAGCAATCTATAAATTTAATGCACTCTCCATTAAAATACCAATGGCGTATTTCACAGACCTAGAAAGAACTCTCCAAAAATTCATCTGGAACAAAAAAAGGCCCCGAATAGCCACAGCAATCCTGAGAAAGAAGCACAAAGTCGGTGGGATTTCCATACCAGATTTCAAGCTGTATTACAAAGCTACTGTTCTCAAAACAGCCTGGTACTGGCACAAGAACAGACATAGAGATCAATGGAATAGAGTAGACCATCCAGATATCAACCCAAACCACATGCTCAATAAATATTTGACAAAGGAGGCATGAACATAAAATGGAGTCAAGACAGCCTCTTCAATAAATGGTGTTGGGAAAATTGGACAGATACATGCAAAAAATGGAACTAGAGCACCAACTTACACCATACGCAAAAATAAACTCAAAATGGATACAAGACTTAAACGTAAGATAGGAAACCATAAAAATATTAGAGGAATCTACAGGAAGAAAAATCTCAGACATATGCCCAAAGAACTTCTTTGATGATACTGCTCCTAGGGCAATGGAAGCTAAAGACAGAATAAACAAATGGGACTACATCAAAATCAAAAGCTTTTGCACAGCTAAAGAAACCATCAACAAAACAACAAGAAAACCCACTGCATGGGAGAACATATTTGCAAATGGTATCAGTGATAAAGGTTTAATTTCAAGCATCTACAGGCAACTCACGCAACTCAATAAAAGGACAAATGATATAATAAAAAAATGGGCAACAGACCTAAATAGAACCTTTTCTAAAGAAGACAAAAGGAAGGCCCAGAGACATATGAAAACTTGCTCAAAGTCACTCATTATCTGAGAGATGCAAATCAAAATGACTATGTGATACCATCTTACACCTGTCAGAATGGCTTACATCAACAAATCAACAAACAACAAGTGCTGGCGAGGATGCGGAGAAAAAGGAACTCTCGTGCACTGCTGGTGGGATTGTAGACTATGCAGCCACTGTGTAGAACAGTATGGAGTTTCCTCACAAAACTAAAAATGGTGCTCTCATTTCACCCAGTGATCCCACTTCTAGGAATATACCCCAAGAAACTAGAAACACGAATTAGAAAGGATATATGTACCCCTGTGTTCATAGCAGCACAATTTACCATAGCTAACATTTGGAAACAGCCTAAGTGCCCATCAGCAGATGAGTGGATTAAAACACTATGGTACATTTACACAATGGAATACTACGCCGCGGAATAAAAGGAGCTCCTACCATTTGTAACAACATGGATGGATTTGGAGAGCATTATGCTAAGTGAAATTAGCCAGGCAGAGAAAGACAAATATCACATGATCTCACTCATTTGAGGAATACAATGAATGTCATAGACTGATGAACAAGAATGGATCCAGAGACTGAGAAAAGCCCATCAGAATGTCAAACTTCAGGGTAAGTGGCAGGTGGTGGGAGTAAGGGGAAAAGTCAGTATATTTGAACTCTTGAACTAAGGTAAGTGATTTGTGTTTTTACATACATGACAAACTTTATATAAAGTTATTAAAAAATGGCAGCTAGTTTGAGATTGAATTGACATGGCCTAGAGCTTGTCATATCCTATGGACACCAGTCCTTAGGCCAGGCCCTCCTTAACCTCCCGTGACACCATAATACCCTTACATGATATTCTACAATGTCATTATAATATTTGATATTTGACAACAGCATATTATACAATTATCCCAAATTAACTTACAAACTAATTCTTTGAGTGTTGGGCAGCAACTTAAAAAAGGATAGGAAAGAAATTAATCCCTTTCAGAAGGAATTAAAGTACTGGGAAGGCATCCGAGCATTCTATATTGGCCCTTCTTGCCCTTTCTGCCAAAAGGGAACTTCTTCTTACTATCCAAATACACACAGTTGATGCCTGAGTTTTCAGTTAAAGCTGTGGCTGAAGCCTCTGGGCAGCTGGCACCATGGATCTCTATCTCGACCAATGGTGAGAGTTGGGCCCTCTCTGGAGAAGAAACCTGGGTCCTCCGAGATATGTGATCAATACCGGGACCCCGCCAGCAGGCGAGGTGACCCCAAGGCAGGTACTGGACGTGGAGGCCATGGGGGCATAGACTACACATGAGACAGAACTGAACCTCACATCACCCTGTTTGGCCCCGGAGGATGGCTGGTTAGCCAGAGACAGGTAAGATTCCTCAGGGAAGGAACAACCTAAGAAAGGCACAGTCGCAGAGGGGCCAACAGGAAAGAACTAAAAGGTCAACAGAGCTGGGACATAGACCCTCACCCACAAACCTTGCAGGGGCTTGAATTCTCACCCCTCCTAAGGGAGGTCTCTTACCCCCACAGCTGCTTCGCCTCCCACACACGACTCATACCAGGACTCAGGTGGCAGACAGCGACTCGACCAGCAATAGCTGCTGTATATCTAAATTCATTCTATTACCAGGAATGCTCAGGGCCTACTCAAAATTGCAAATATTCCTTTCCACTAGTATTTACAGGGTAAACTAAGATTTCTGCTTGGGTATTAAAATTGACAGGAAAATAGTAATCAAGTTTTCAGATTAATTTAAATTGGCCAAGTGAAATAAGTGAATACTCAAGAAAATTTTAGTGTACTGGACAAAAAGCTTTTCCTAAAACATTAACTAAAAATCTATTAGTAGTTCCTTTCACTGTAAAATTGCCTAACATCCAATGAAACTAAAGCACTCATATTTGTGTGCAAAAATTAAAATTTAAAATTACCAAGACGGCAAGATAAAATTTCCAAAAGCCCCCATTAATCAAAAAAGGGGAGGGGGCAGTGGGGTAATATCATGTAAGGAAAAAAATATCGAGTAAGTAAAATACATCTAGAAAATTCTTACTCCAGTAAAGTAAATTCCATTTGTAAAACCAATTGCAGGACACCCATGCAAAAGCACACATGGTATCAAAATAAGCCAAAGGAAAATCATTTAGGTAAAAACTAAAAGAATCCCAAGTCTATTTTGCAGACAGGCTTCCTTTGTTAACTTTTGTTCGATGTGTTTGTGTGTTTTCAGAGAACAACTCCAAGAGCATGTGGGTTACTGTGACTGTGAGGAACTGACGGATCTGTTCCAGTCACGAGGATGGTCCAGAGATGGGGGACACTGACGACACCTTGCCATGCTAGCAGTTGGCAGCTGTGCATGTCTGCAGGCAGCCCAGGACCAAACCAGAGAGGATGGATCTTGCATTGCTACCATGTGTCCACCATCTGGATACCATTGCTGACATGTACACATAAAGAATTATTTGACACTGAAACTGGGACTCAGAATAGTTGGACATTGAAACTGAGATTGAAACATTTTTGTTCTTATACATTTATTTCTAGTATGCAGTGGCAAGATATTTTTGAAGAAAAGAAACAGGGGAGAGTGATTGATATAGAGGCAGGGTGGCCTGGAACAGGCTGTCAAGCTACAGGGGGAAGACTTGGGTGGATGGGAGGTGGATGCTGGGGGAGATCAACTGAAGGACTTGTATGCATGCATATGAGCATGACCAATGAATGAAAGTCACTGCGGGGGGGGGGAGTGGGGAGGGTGGGGATATGTGCTGGGGGGTAGGGGAGGCTGGAGGGAGAATCAGGATGAGGGGGAAAGGAAAACATGTACTACTATTAATTATAAGTTATACTGCAAAAAAATCAATAAAATATATTAAAAAATAAAGTTCTGGTCGGGGTTAGGGTTTGGTCTAGGGTTTGGTTTAGGGTTAGGTTTGGAATTAAGGTTAGTTTTTTAGTTAGAGTTAGGGTTCAGATTAGAGTTACGGTAAGATTGTATCTAGGTTTAAGGTTAGGATTAGGTTTAATTTTAAGGTTATGGTTATGGTTATCATTAGGGTTAAGGCTATGGTTAAACTAAGGGTGAGGGTCAAGGTCATGGTTAAGTAAAAGCTATGTTTAGATCTTCGGTTAGGTTTAGGGTTTGTGTTATTGTTAGGACTAGGGTTTCATTAGGGATAGGGCTATGGATAGGGTGAGAGGGTTAGGGTTAGGGTTAGGGTAAGGATTTGGTTTAGGGCTAGTTCAATGGCTTGTGTTAGGGTTAGAGTTAGGGTTAATGTCAAAGCTAGGGTTATGGTTAGGATTAGGATTAGAATTACGGTAGGATTAGAGCTAGGGTTATGGTTAGGGTTAAGGTTAGATTTAGGGTTAGGTTTAGGGATAGGGTTAGGTTTAGATTTATCGTTAAGTTTTGGTTAAGGGTAAAGTTTAAGCTTAGGCTTAGAGTTAAATTTAGGGCCAGTTTTAGCGTTAGAGTTAGGGCTAGGATTAGGGTTACGTTTAGAATTATGTTTATGATCAGGTTAGTGTTAGGGTTAGGTTTAGATTTAGGGTAGGGCTAGAGCTAGGTTAGGTGCAGTGTTAGGGTCATGATAAGTGCTAGGGTTAAGTTTTGTTTTATGGTTGAGGCAAAGGTTAGGGCTAGGGCTAGGTATATGGTTATGTTGAGGGTTGGGATTAAGGGTAGGGTTGGGTTTAGTGTTAGGTTTACGTTAGGGCTATGGTTATGTTTAGAGTTAGGGTTAGGGTAAGAGTTAGGGTTAGTCTTAGGGTTAGGGTTAGGTCTAATGTAGGGTTTAAGGTTAGGTTTAGGGTTAGGTTTAGGGTTCGGTGTAGGGCTAGTGCTGTGGCTACAGCTTGCTTTAGGATTAGGACTGGTGTTAGGGTTAGGTTTATGCTTAGGGTTTGGGTTTAGAGTTACTACAGAGTTAGAGCTAGGGTTAGAGTGAGGGTTGGGGTTAAGTTTTGTTTATGGTTAGGTTTAGGGTTAGAGTTAGGTTTATGGTTAGAGTTATGGTTAGGGCTAGGGAGGCAGTTATATTTAGAATTGGGATTATGGTTAGGGCTTTGGTTAGGGTTAGGTTTAGGGCCAGATTTAGGGTTAAGGTTAGGGCTAGATTTAGATTTAGTGTAAGGTTTTGGATTAGGGTTAGAGTTAGGGCTAGATTTAGGTTTAGGTTTAGGGTTAGAGTAAGTCTAGGTTTAGGTATAGGGTTAAGGTTATGATTAGGGCTAGGGTTGAGTTTAAGGTTAGTGTTGAGGCAAAGGTTAGTGCTAGGCTTAGGATATGGTTAGAGTTATGGTTATGGTTAAGGTTAGGTCTTTCTTTAGGATTAGGTTAGGGCTAGGGTTACGGTTTAGGGGTAGGGTTTGGTTTAGGGTTAGGGTAGGGTTACGGCTAGGTTCATGTCTAAAGATAGGGTTAGGGTTCTGTTTGGTCTCGTGTTCGGTTTAGGGTTAGGTTTGGAATTAAAGTTAATTTTTGAGTTATGGTTAGGGTTCAGATTAGAGTTACTGTAGGGTTGTATCTAGGGTTAAGGTTAGGATTAGGTTTAATTTTAAGGTTATGGTTATGGTTATCATTAGGGTTAAGGCTATGGTTAAAGTAAGGGTGAAGGTCAAGGTGAGGGTTAAGGTAAGAGCTATGTTTATAGCTTCGGTTAGGTTTAGGGTTAGTGTTATTGTTGGGACTACGGTTTGATTAGGCTTAGGGCTATGGATAGGGTGAGACTTAGGGTTAGGGTTAGGGTTAGGGTTATGGTAAGCGTTAGGTTTCAGGCTAGTTTAATGGCTTGGGTTAGGGTTAGAGTTAGGGTTAGTGTCAAAGCCAGGGTTATGGTTAGGTCTAGGCTTAGAATTACGGTAGGATTAGAGCTTGGGTTATGGTTAAGGTTAAGGTTAGATTTAGGGTTAGGTTTAGGGATAGGGTTAGGTTTAGATTTATGGTTAAGGTTTGGGTTAGGGTTAGGGTTAGGGTTAGGGCTAGGATTAGGGTTAGGTTTAGAATTAGGTTTATGATCATTTTAGATTTAGTGTTAGGTTTAGGTTTAGGGTAGGGCTTGAGCTAGGTTAGGTGCAGTGTTAGGGTCATGATTAGTGCTAGGGTTAAGTGTTGTGTTATGTTTGGAGTAAAGGTTTGGGCTAGGGCTAGGTATGGTTAGGTTGAGGGTTGGGATTAAGGTTAGGGTTAGGTTTAGTGTTAGGGTTAGGTTAGGGCTATGGTTATGGTTAGAGTTAGGCTTAGGATAAGAGCTAGGGTTAGGGTTAGGACTAGGGTTGGGTCGAGAGTAGGGTTTAATGTTAGGTTTAGGGTTAGGGTTAGGGTTAGCTGTAGGGCTAGGGCTATGGCTACAGCTTGTTTTAGGCTTGGGACTATTGTTAGAGTTAGGTTTATGGTTAGGGTTTAGGGTTCAGAGTTACTGTAGGGTTAGAGCTAGGGTTAGAGTGAGGGTTGGGGTTAAGTTTTGTTTAGGGTTAGGTTTAGGGTTAGAGTTAAGGTAGGGTTATGGTTAGAGTTAAGGTTAGGGCTAGGGTGACGGGTACATTTAGGATTGGGTTTATGGTTAGGGCTTTGGTTAGGGTTAGGTTTAGGGCCAGATTTAGCGTTAGGGTTAGGGCTAGATTTAGATTTAAGGTAAGGTTTTGGATTAGGTTTAGAGTTAGGGCTAGGTTTAGGTTTAGGTTTAGTTTTAGGCTTGATGTAAGGTTACTGTTAGGCTTAGGGTTATGGCTCGGGTTAAGGTTAGGTTTAGGGGTAAGGTTTTGGCTATGGCTAGGGTTAGTGTTAAGGCTAGGGTTAGGGTTAGGGATATGGCTAGATCTTGGGTTAGGTTTAGAGTGAGGGTCAGATTTCAGGTTAAGGTTTTGGCTAAGTTAAATCCTGAGGCTAGGGTTAGGGTTAGAGTTAAGGGTAATGTTACGGCTAGCATTAGTGTTAAGATTAGGACTTAGGTTTGGGTTAGTGCTAGTGCTATGGTTAGGTTATGGATTAGGCCTAGGGTTAGGGTTATATTTAGAGGTAGGTTTAGGGTTAGGGCTAGGGATAGGGTTTAGGATTAAGGTTTTGGTTAGAATGAGGGTTAAGTTTAGGTTTAGGATTAGGTTTATGGTTGGGCTAGGGTTAGGATAGGGTTAGGGATAGGGTTAGGGTTATTGTTAGGGTAGGGTTAAGTTTAGAGATAGGGTAAGCATTATGGTTAGGGTTAGGTCTGGACTAGGGTTAGGGTTAGAGTTAAGGTTAGGGTTTGGGTTAGGGTTAAGGCTAGGGTTAAGTTTAGGGTTAGTGGTAAGGTTTTGGCTATTTTTAAAGTAAGGGTTCAGGCTAGGGTTAGGGTTAGGGTTAGGGATAGTGTCAGGGCTTGGGTTAGATTTAGAGTGTGGGTCAGAGATCAGGTTAAGGCTAGGCGTAAGTTAAAGCCTGGCGCTAGGGTTAGGGTTAGGGTTAGTGTTAGGATTAAGGTTAGGGTTAGGGCTAACATTAGGTTTAGGTTAAGGTTAGGAATAGGTAAGGATTAGGGCTAGGGTTAGGTCTGAGCTAGGGTTATGGTTAGGATTAGGGTTAAGTTTAGGGCTAGAGTTCGATTTAGGGTGAGGTTTAGGGTTAGGGTTAGTATTAAGGCTAGGATTATGGTTAAGGTTAGGGCTAAGTGTAGGATTATGTTTAGGGCTACGGTTTTGGCTAGGGTTAAGATAAGGGTTAAAGCTAGGGTTATTGTTAGGTTTAGGCTTAATGTTAGGGCTTGGGTGTGGGTTAGAGTGAGGATCAGAGTTCAGGTTAAGGTTAGGGCTAAGTTAAAGACTACAGCCAGTGTTAGGGTTAGGGCTAGGGTTAGTGTTTGGGTTAGTGTTCGGTTTAGGGCTAGGCTAGGGTTTGGGTAAGGGTTAGGTTTAGGGTAGGTTTAGGGCTAGGACTAGAGCTAGGGCTAGGGCTAGGGTTAAGGTTAGGGCTAATGTTTGTGTTAAGTTTAGGGCTAGGGTTAGGGTTAAGGTTAGGGCTAAGGTTTTGGTTAGTGCCAACCCTAGGTTTAGGGTAATGGTTAGGGCTAGTTTTAGGGTTAAGGTTAGGGCTAAGATTTGGGTTAGTGCTACGGCTAGGGTAATGGTTAATGTTAGGGTTAGTGTTAGGACTAGGGGTAGCATTAGGTTCAGGGTTAGGCTTAGAGTTAGGATTAGGGCTATGGCTAGGGTTAGGCTTAGGGTTATGTTTAGGGCTAGGTTTAGGGTTGGGTTTAGGGCTAGGCTAGGGTTAGGATAAGGGTTAGGTTTGGGCTAAGTCTATTGCTAGGGCTAGGATTAGGGTTTAATTTCAGGACTATGGTTTGGGTTACTGCTAGGACTAGGGTTAGAGCACAGATTAGGGCTAGGTTTAGGGTTGGGGTTAGGTGTGGTTAGGGTTAGGGCTAGGATTAGGTTTAGAGTTTCAGTAGGATTAGAGCTAAGGTTTGAGTTAGGGTTGGGGTTAGGTTTTATTTAGGGTTAGGGTTCGGGCTGGAGTTAAAATAGGGTTAGAGTTAAGGTTAGGGTTAGGGTTAGGGTTAGGGTAGCATTTAGGGTTAGCCTAGGGTTAGGGTAAGTTCAGGTTTAGGTGAGGGTTAGGGTTGGGTTTAGGGCTAGGCCAGGGTAGAATAAGGTTTAGGTTTTAGCCTAGGGCTAGTGTTAGGGCTAGTGCTAAGTCTAGGGCTAGGGTTAGGGTTAAGGTTAGGGCTAAGGTTTGGATTAGTGCTAGGTCTAAGGTTAGGGTAAGGATTAGAGCTAAGGTTAGGGTTAGGTTTAGGCATAGTGTTAGGGTTAGTGCTAGGGATAGGGTTTAGGATTACATTATGGGTAGGGTTAGGGTTAGGGCTAGGGTTAGGTTTAGGATAAGGTTAGGGCTAGGGTAAGGGTTAGTCCTAGGGTTAGGGTTTGGGCTATGGTAAGGGTTTGAGATATGGTTAATTCTGGGCTAGGGTTAGGGTTAAGGTTACGGTAGAGATTAGGGTTATGGTTATGGTTAGGGCTAGGGCTAGGTTTAGGGTTAGAGCTAAGCTTTCGGCTATGGTTAGGGTAAGGGTTTAGGCTAGGGTTAGGGTTAGGGCTAGTTTTTGGGTTAGGGTTAGTGTTAGGGTAGGGTTCGGATTAGAGTTAAGGTAGGTTTAGTGCTAGGTTTAGTGTTGGGTTAAGGTTTTGGTTAGATTTAGTTTTAGTTTTAGGGGTAGGGTTAGTCTTAGGGTTAGGGATAGGTTTAGGGTTAGGGCTTCTGTTAGGGTTAGAGTGAGGGTCAGAGTTCTGGTTAAGGTTAGGAGTAAGTTTAATCCTAGGACAAAGGATAAGGTGTGTTAGGTTTAGGACTAAGGATAGGGTTAGGGCTAGGTTTTCGGTTAGGGTTAGTGTTAGAATATGGGTTCAGGTTAGAGTTAAAGTAAGTTTGGTGCTAGGGTTAGGGTCAGGTTAGGGTTTTGGTTAGATTTAGGTTTAGGGTTAGGGTTAACGATAGTTTTAGTGTTAGGACTTTGTTTAGGGTTAGAGTGAGGGTCAGAGTTCACATTAAGGTTAGGATTAATTTTAATCCTAGGGAAGAGATACGGTGTGTTAGGTTTAGGACTAGGGTTAGGCTTAGTGCTAGGGTTAGGTTTAGGGCTAGGGTTAAGGTTAGAGTTAATGTTAGGGTTAGGGTTAGGGCTTGAGCTAGTGTTAGGGTTAGGGTTTGTGTTAGGGTTAAGGTTAGGGTTATGGCTGGGGTTAGGGTTAAGGTTAGGGTTAGGGCTAGCGTTAGTGCTAGGATGAGGGCTAAGATTAGAGTTAAGGTTATGGCTATGGTTTTGGTTAAGTTTAGGGCTAGGGTTAGGATTAAGTTTAGGGCTAATGTTTTGTTAGTGCTAGGCCTAGGGTTAGGGTAAGGGTTAGTGCTAGGCTTAGGGTTAGGGTAAGGGTTAGGGCTAGGGCTAGGGTAAGTGTTAGTGTTTGGGTTATTTTTAGGTCTAGGGGTAACATTAGGTTCAGGGTTAGGGTTAGAGTTAGGCTTAGGGCTATGACTAGGATTATGCTTAGGGTTATGGCTAGGGCTAAGGTTAAGTTTGTGTTTAGGGTTAGGCTAGGGTTAAGGTAAGTGTTAGGTCTAGGTCTAGTTTTGGGTTAGGGCTAGGGCTAGGGCTAGGGCTAGGGCTAGGGCTAGGGCTAGGGCTAGGGCTAGGGCTAGGGTTAGAGTTAAGGTTAGGTCTAAGGCTGGGTTAGTGCTAGGGCTAGGGTTAGGGATAGGATTAGGGGTAGGGTTAGGGTTAGGGGTAGGGGTAGGTTTAGAGCTAGGGTTAGGAATAGAGTTAAGGTAGGATTAGACATAGTATTAAAGTTAGGGTTGGAGTTAGGTTTTGCTTAGGGTTAGGGGGTGTGGGCTATAGTTAAAATAGGGTTAGTGGTATGGTTAGGGTTAGGGCTAGGGTTAGGGTTTAGGATTAGGGTTATGGTTAAGGCTAGGGTTACGGTTTGGTGTAGGATTAGATTTAGGTTTAGGTTTAGGGCTAGGGTTAGGAATGGTTTAGGGTTAGTATTAGGGATAGGCCTAGGGTTATTGTTATGGTTAGGTCTAAGATTTGTGTTGGTGCTAGGGCTAGAGTTAGGGTTAGGATTAGAGCTAGGGTTAGAGTTAGGTTTGGGATTAGGTTTTGTTTAAGGTTTGGGTTTGGACTAAAGTTAAAATAGGATTAGGAGTAGAGTTATGGATGGGGTTAGGCATAGTGTTATGGCGTGGGTTAGGGTTAAATGAGGGTCAGCATTCAGGTTAAGTTTAAGGCTAAGTTAAAGGCTAGGGCTACGTTTAGGGTTAGGGTTAGGCTATGGTTAGGGATATGGTTAATGTTAGGGTTAGGGTTAGGGCTAGGGGTAGGGTTAGGGTTAGGTTTAGCGTTAGGGTTCGGCTTAGAGTTAGGGTTAGGTTTAGACTTGGGTTTAGGGCTAGGCTAGGGTTAGGGTAAGGGTTAAGTTTAGGTCTAGGTTTGGGTTAGGGCTAGGGTTAGGGTTAAGTCTAGGGTTTGGGCTAGGGCTAGGGCTAAGGTTAGGGTTCAGGTTACGGCTAAGATTTGGGATAAGGTTAGGGCTAGGCTTAAGGGTAAGATTAGGGTTAAGGTTTGAGTAGTGCCAAGGCTAGGGTTAGGGTAAGGATTAAGGCGAGGGTTAGGGTTAGAGTTAGGGCTCGGGTTAGGGTTAGGGTTGGGTTTAGGGCCAGGCCAAGTTTAGGGTATGGGTTAGGTTTTGGCCTAGGGCTAGTGTTAGGGGTAGTGCTAGGTATAGGGCTAGGGTTACGGTTAAGATTAGGGCTAAAGTTTGGGTTAGTGCTAGAGCTAGGGTTAGATTTAGGGTTTGGGCAAGGATAAGGATTTGGATTAGGGTTATGTTTAGAGCCAGGTTTAGGATAGGGTTAGGGTTAGGGTTGGGCCTGGGGTTAGGGTTAGGATAAGTTTAGGGCTAGGGTAAGAGGGCTAGACTTAGTATGGGCTAGGGTTAGGGTAATGCTTAAGGTTATGGTTATATTTAGGTTTGGTGCTGGGGTTAGGGTTAGGATTAGGGCTAAGTTTTTGGATATGGTTAGGGTGTGGGTTTAGGCTAGGGTTAGGGTTAGGTCTAGATTTCGGGTTAGGGTTAGTGTTAGGGTTTAGTTTTGGATTAGAGTTAAGGTAGGTTTAGAGCTAGGGTTTGGGTTGTGTTAGGGTTTTGGTGAGATTTAGGTTTAGGTTTAGGTTTAAGGTTAGGAATAGGTTTAGGGTTAGGGCTTCTATTAGGATTAGAGTGAGGGTCAGAATTCAGGTTAAGTTTAATCCTAGGGCAAGGGATAAAATTTTGTTAAGTTTAGGACTAGGTTTTGGGTTAGTGCTAGGGTTAGGTTTAGGATTACTTTAGATTAGAATTAATGTTAGGGTTAGGATTAGGGCTAGGGCTAGTGTTAGGGTTAAGGTTAGGGTTAGTATTAGTGTTAGGGTTAGGGTTATGGCCAGGGTTAGGACTAGGGTTACGGTTAGTTTTGGGTTTATGGCTAGACTAGTGTGAGTGTAATGACTAAGTTTATGGCTTGGGCTAGAGTTAGAGCTAGGGTAGGGTTAGGCTGAGCGTTAGAGTTTTTTTTTTTTTAAGCTTAATCTTTTATATATATATATTTTTAATTTTATTTACAATATAACTTATATTTAATAGTAGTACATATGTTTTCCTCCCCCCCAAAATCCTCCCCCCAGCCTCCCCTAGCCCCCTGCACATGTCCCCACCTGCCTCCCTACCCACCCCAGAGTCTTTCATTAATTGGTTATGCTCATATGTATGCATACAAGTCTTTCGGTTGATCTCCCCCAGCATCTGCCTCCCCTCCACTCCAGCCTTCCCACTGTAGCTTGACTGTCTGTTCGAGGCCACCCTGCCTCTATATCAATCACTCTCCCCTGTTTCTTTTCTTCAAAAATACCTTGCCTCTGCATATTGAAAACAAATGTATAAGAGCAAAAAAAGTTTGAGTGTCAGTTTCAATGTCCAACTGTTCTGAGTCCCAGTTTCAATGTCAAATAGTTCTTCATGTGTACATGTCAGCAATGGTATCCAGATGGTGGACACATCGTGGCAATGCAAGATCCATCCTCTCTGGTATGTTCCTGGGCCGCCTGCAGCCCCACACAGCTGCCGACTGCTAGCATGGCAAGGTGTCGTCAGCGTCCGCCATCTCTGGACAGTCCTCGTGGATGGAACAGGCCCGTCAGTTCCTCATTGTCGCAGGAACCTACATGGTCTTGGAGTTGTTCTCTGCAAACACACAAACACATTCTCGACCAAAGGTTAACAAAGGGATCCTCTCTGCAAAATAGACTTGGGATTCTTTTTATTTTTGCCTAAATGATATTCCTTTGGCTTATTTTGACACCATGTATGTGTGTTTTTTTTGGGGGGGGGTGTCCTGCAGCTGGTTTTACAAATGGAATTTTCTTTTCTGGAGTAAGAATTTTCTACATGTATTTTACTTTTAGGAAATTTTTCCCTACATGATATTACCTCATTGTCCCCCTCCCCCCTTTTTTTGGTTAATAGGGGCTTTTGGAAATTTTATTTTGCAGTCTTGGTAATTTTAAATTTTAATTTTTGCATACAAATATTACTACTTTAGGTTCTTTGGATGTTAGGCAATTTTGCAGTGAGATGAACTACTAATAGATAATTTAGTTAATGTTTTATGAAAACCTTTTTGTCCAGTACAGTTAGATTTTCTTGAGTATTCACTTATTTCACTTGTCCAATTTAAATTAATCTGAAAACTTGATTACTATTTTCCTGTCAATTTTAATACTCAAGCAGAAATCTTAGTTTACCCAGTAAATACTTGTGGAGAGGAATATTTGCATTTTTGAGTAGTTCCTCAGAATTCCTTGTAATAAATTAAATTTAGATATAGGGCAGCTATTGCTGGCCGAGTCTCTGTCTACCACCTGGGTCCCGGTGTGAGTTGTGAGTGGGAGGCGTAGCAGCCGTGGGGGTAGGAGACCTTCCTCAGGAGGGGTGAGAATTCAAGCCCCTGCAAGGTTTGTGGATGAGGGTCTGTGCCCCACCTCTGTTGATCTTTTAGTTCTCACCTGTTGGCCCCTCTGCGACTGTGCCTGTCTTAGGTTGTTCCTTCCCTGAGGAATCTTAACCGTCTCTGGCTAACCAGCCATCCTCCGGGGCCAAACAGGGTGATGTGAGGTTCCGTCCTGTCTCCTTTGTAGTCTATGCCCCCGTGGCCTCCATGTCCAGCACCTGCCATGGGGTCCCCTCGCCTGCTGGCGGGGTTGCGGTACTGATCACATCTCGGGTGACTCAGGTTTCTTCTCCAGAGAGGGCCCAGCTCACACCATTGGTCGAGATACAGATCCATGGTGCCAGCTGCCCAGAGGCTTCAGCCACAGCTTGAACTGAAAGTTCACGCATCAGCTGTGTGTATTTGGATAATAAGAAGAGGTTCCCTCTTGGCAAAGGGGCCAGAGGGGCCAATATAGAATGCTCGGATGCCTTCCCAGTGCCTTCATCCCTTCTGAAAGGGATTAATTGCTTTCCTATCCTTTATTTAAGTTGCTGCCCAACATTCAAAGAATTAGTTTGTAAGTTTATTTGGGATAATTGTATAATATGCTGTTGTCAAGTATCAAATATTATCATTACATGGTAGAATAATGTCATGTAAGGTTATTGTGGTGTCATGGGAGGTTAAGGAAGGCCTAGACTAAGGACTGGTGTCCATAAGAGATAACATGCTCTAGGCCATGTTAATTCAATCTCAAAGTAGCTGCCAATATTTTTATGACTTTATATAAACTTTGTCAGGGATGTAAAAACACAAATCACATACCTTAGTTCAAGCATTCAAATATATTGACTTTCCCCCTTACTCCCACCACTTGCCACTTACCCTGAGGTTTGATAATTTGATGGACTTTTCTCAGTCTCTGGATCCATTCTTGTTCATCAGTCTATGTCATTCATTATATTCCTCAAATGAGTGAGATCATGTGATATTTGTCTTTCTCTGCCTGGCTAATTTCACTTAGCATAATGCTCTCTAATTCCATCCATGTTGTTACAAATGGTAGGAGCTCTTTCTTTTTTACCGCAGCGTAGTATTCCATTGTGTAGATGTACCACAGTTTTTTAATCCACTCATCTGCCGATGGGCACTTAGGCTGTTTCCAAGTCTTAGCTATGATAAATTGTGCTGCTATGAACATAGGGGTACATATATCCTTTCTAATTCGCCTTTCTAGTTTCTTGGGGTATATTCCTAGAAGTGGGATCACTGGGCTGAATGGGAGCTCCATTTGCAGTTTTTTGAGGAGACTCCATACTGTTCTCCACAGTGGCTGCACCAGTCTACAATCCCACCAACAGTGCAGGAGAGTTCCTTTTTCTCTGCATCCTCGCCAGCACTTGTCATTTGTAGATTTGTTGATGTAAGCCACTCTGACAGGTGTGAGATGGTACCGCATAGTTGTTTTGATTTGCATCTCTCGGATAATGAGTGACTTTGAGCAAGTTTTCATATGTCTCTGGGCCTTCCTTTTGTCTTCTTTAGAAAAGGTTCTATTTAGGTCTGTTGCCCATTTTTTTATTGGATCATTTGTCTTCTTTTTATTGAGTTGTGTGAGTTGACTGTAGATGCTTGAGATTAAACCTTTATCACTGATAACATTTGCAAATATGTTCTCCCATACAGTGGGTTTTCTTGTTGTTTTGTTGATGGTTTCTTTAGCTGTGCAAAAGCTTTTGATTTTGATGTAGTCCCATTTGTTTATTCTGTCTTTAGCTTCCATTGCCCTAGGAGCAGTATCATCAAAGAAGTTCTTTTGGCATATGTCTGAGATTTTATTTCCTGTAGCTTCCTCTAATGTTTTTATGGTTTCCTGTCTTACATTTAAGTCCTGTATCCATTTGGAGTTTATTTTTGTGTATGGTATAAGTTGGTGGTCTAGTTTCATTTTTTTGCATGTATCTATCCAAGTTTCCCAACACCATTTATTGAAGAGACTATCTTGATGCCATTTTAGGTTCATACCTCCTTTTTCAAATATTAATTGAGCATAGTGGTTTGGGTTGATATCCGGATTCTCTATTCTATTCCATTGATCTATATGTCTGTTCTTGTGCCAGTACCAGGCTGTTTTGAGAACAGTAGCTTTGTAATACAGCTTAAAATCTGGTATTGAAATCCCACCGACTTTGTGCTTCTTTCTCAGGATTGCTGTGGCTATCCGGGGCCTTTTTTTATTCCAGATGAATTTTTGGAGAGTTCTTTCTAGGTCTGTGAAGTATGCCATTGGTATTTTAATGGGGAGTGCATTAAATTTATAGATTGCTTTGGGTAGTATGGACATTTTAATTATGTTGATTCTCCCAATCCATGAACATGGTATGTTCTTCCATCTGTTTACATCTTCCTCTATCTCTTTTTTTTAGCGTCCTGTAGTTTTCTGCGAATAGGTCTTTTACCTCCTTAGTTAAGTTTATTCCTAGGTATCTTAATTTTTTGGTGTGATGGTAAATGGGATTGCTTTTTTAGTCTCCCTTTCTATAAGTTAACTATTGGTGTATAGGAATGCCATAGATTTCTTTGCATTGATTTTGTAGCCTGCTACATTGCTGAACTCATTTATTAAGTCTACTAACTTTTTTATGGAGTCTTTCGGGTTTTTTATGTACAATATCATGTCATCTGCAAATAAGGATAGCTTTACTTCTTCTTTTCCAATTTGGATGCCTTTTATTTCTTCTTGTCTAATTGCAATGGCTAATACTTCCAGTACTATGTTGAATAGGAGTGGTGAGAGTGGGCAGCCCTGTCTTGTTCCTGTTCTTAAGGGAAATGGTTGTAGTTTTTGCCCATTGAGTATGATGTTTGCTGTGGGTTTCTCATATATGGCTTTTATTATGTTGAGGTATGTTCCTTCTATTCCTACCTTGTTGAGAGTTTTTATCAAGAAAGGGTGTTGGATTTTGTCAAATGCTTTTTCTGCATCAATTGATATGACTATGTGATTTTTACCTCTCAATTTGTTAATGTGATGTATCACATTTATTGATTTGCGGATATTGTACCATCCTTGCATTCCTGGGATAAATCCTACTTGGTCATGGTGTATGATCTTTCTGATGTACTGCTGGATCCGATTTGCTAGAATTTTATTGAGGATTTTGGCATCTATGTTCATGTGGGATATTGGCCTGTAATTCTCTTTCATTGTGTCATCTTTATCTGGTTTTGGTATTAGGGTGATGTTAGCTTCACAGAAGGAGTTTGGAAGTGTTCCATCCTCTTGAATTTTCTGGAATAGTCTGAGGAGTATAGGTTTTAGTTCTTCCTTGAATGTTTGGTAAAACTCCCCTGTGAAGCCGTCTGGCCCCGGGCTTTTGTTTGCCGGAAGCTTTATGATGACTGCTTCAATTTCTTCTATAGTTATTGGTCTATTGAGTTGTTTAGATTCTTCCTGATTGAGTTTTGGGAGGTTATATTTTTCCAGAAATATATCCATTTCCTCCAGATTGTCCAATTTGTTGGAGTAGAGTTGTTCATAGTATTTTTTAACAATCCTTTGTATTTCATTGGGGTCTGTTGTTATTTCACCTCTTTCATTTCTGATTTTATTTATTAGGGTCCTCTCTCTTTGCTTCTTGGTGAGTCTGGCTAGAGGTTCATCAATCTTGTTCAATCTTTCAAATAACCAGCTTTTGGTTTTGTTGATCTTCTGTATTGTTTCTTTGGTCTTTATGTCATTTATTTCTGCTCTGATCTTTACTATTTCCTTCCTTCTGCTTACACTGGGCTTTTCTTGTTGCTTTCTTTCTAACTCTTTGAGTTGTTGGGTTAGATAATTTATTGCCGCTATTTCTAGTTTTTTGCAGTAGGATTGTAGAGCTATGAACTTCCCTCTCAGAACTGCTTTCACTGTGTCCCATAGATTTTGGATTGTTGTGCTGTCGTTGTCATTTGTTTCCATGATGTTTTCTATCTCTTCCTTGATCTCTACAGTAACCCAGTCATAGTTTAATAGCATGCTGTTTAGTCTCCATGTGTTCGATTTCTTTGGGTTGTTTCTATTGTAGTTGATTTCCAGCTTTATGCCATTGTGATCTGAGAATGTGTTTGATATGATTTCTATCTTCTTGAATTTGGAGAGACTTTGCCTATGACCCAACACATGGTCTATCTTTGAGAATGACCCATGGGCACTTGAAAAGAATGTATATTCTGTGGCTCTGGGGTCAAATGATCTGAAGATGTCAATTAATTCCTTCTGGTCTAGTGATTCATTGAGGATTGATGTTTCTTTACTAATTTTTTGTTTAGAGGATTTGTCCAATGGTGATAGTGGGGTATTAAAGTCTCCTACTATGATAGTATTGCTGTCTATCTCTCCCTTGATATCCTCTAGGAGTTTTAGTATGTATTTGGGTGCTCCTATATTGGGTGCATATATGTTTACCAGAGTTATTTCTTCTTGTTGGATTGCTCCCTTTAGTATTATGTAGTGGCCTTCTTTATCTCTTGTTACATCCTTCACTTTGAGATCTAATTTGTCGGATATAAGTATTGCTACCCCAGCTTTTTTTCCATTTCCATTCGCCTGAAGAACCTTTTTCCATCCTTTCACCCTCAGTCTGTGTGCATCTTTTTTTTGGAGGTGGGTTTCTTGTAGACAGCAGATATATGCGTCGTGTTTTCTTATCCAGTCTATTACCCTATGTCTTTTAATTGGAGCATTTAAACCATTTACATTTAAAGTAATTATTGATAGATAGTTATTTGTAGCCATTTTTGTTCTTTGCCCCTATATTCTTTCATGGCTTCCTATTGCTTTTTACAGCAGACCCTTTAGCATTTCTTGCATTGCTGGTTTGGTGGTAATGCATTCCCTTAGACCTTTTTTGTCTGTGAAGCTCCTGATTTGACCTTCAATTTTTATTGCTAGCCTTGCTGGTGACAGTATTCTAGGATTCAGACCCTTTCTTTGCAGAACTTTGTATATTTCATTCCAATCCCTTCTGGCCTGATAAGTTTCTGTTGAGAAATCACTTGCTAATCTGATGGGGGTTCCTTTGTAGGTGACTTTCTGTCTGTCTCTGGCAGCTTTTAGGATTCTCACTTTGTCGTTGATGTTTGCCAATTTAATTATAACATGCCTTGGTGTAGGTCTTTTGGGGTTTAATTTGCTTGGAACTCTGTGAGCTTCTTGGATTTGTGTGGGCTTTTTCTTTCCTATATCAGGGAAGTTTTCTGTCATTATTTCTTCCAACAGGTTTTCTATTCCTTGCTCAGTTTCCTGTCCCCCTGGAAGCCCTATTATACGTATGTTGTTTTGTTTCATGTTGTCCCAAAGTTCCCTTAGGCTCTCCTCCTGCTTTTTAATTTTTTTCTAGAAGCTGCTCTACTTGGATGTTTTTTCCTACCTTGTCTTCCAGCTCACTGATGCCGTCCTCTGCTTCATCTAGTCTACTCCTGATACTTTCTATGGAGTTCTTTACCTCAGCAATGTCACTTTTCATTTCTTCTTGAGTCTTCTTCATTTCTTCATAATTCTTCTTCATTTCCTCATAATTCTTCATCATTTCTTCATATTTCTTATTCATTTCTTCCTGGCCCCTCTTCATTTCCTCTTGATTCCTCTTCAATTCCTCATGGTTCTTACTTGTATTGGCTTCTGTTCTCTTCATCCACCCTATGACCATTTCTCTGAACTCTGTCTCTAACAGGTTGTTTGCTTCCATTTTGGTTACCTCTTTTTCTGGTGAGGCTTGCTTTTCTTTCATTGGTGCGCTATTTCTTTGTCTCCCCATAGTCTTTCTTCTCTGTGTGTCTTGTTATGTAGTTCGCACTCTCCTGTGTTGATTTAAAGGCTCAGACTACAACACAACCAGGTGCAGCACACCAGGCACAGAAGAAGAATGTATTCACAGTATTGGTAACTCCAAATTAAAAGTGATTGCCAGAGGAAGGTAAATTAGGTGATAGGTGGGGTAAGAGAAAGTAAGAGAAAACACACTCGCACACACAAAATAAAGAAAGAAAAAAAGAAAGAAAGAAAGGAAGAAAGGAAGAAAGAAAAAGAAAGAAAGGGAATGCCAAAATAAAGTTGGGAAAAGGGGGAGGAGTAAAAAGAAAGGAAAAGGGAGTAAACTATAAATATGGGTTGGAACCTCCCAGAGGACCACCACTAATCCCAGTAAAAGCCAGCAACTAGTATCTGGAGACTGATAGAAACTACATACAACAACTAATATCAATGGAGGTTAGGGAACACAGAAGCTTAAATCTATCAAAAAACAATGTAAACATCACCAATACACAAAACAATGCCAACTCCCGCCCCACAAAACAAATTAAAAGGGAAGAATAACCAAACCAATCTCACGAATATGCATAAAATATAAACAACATCAGCAGGACCGAGAGAAAAGCATTTTAGGATAGTGAAATCGGAGAAGCATTAGATGTGTATGGTCTTGGAGCAGGTGGTTGGAGATTGGATATAAAAGTGGGGTGAAATTTTAACAGGGGCTAAAAAGAGAGAATAAGGAAAATCTAAACCAGAAAAAGTGTAAGGGGAATAAGACACTAACTAAGGAAAGGTTAGCAAGAGAGTGCTGGCATAAGGGGGAATTTGAAGTAGGTTAAAGAGATACTAAAGGGTAGATGAAAAAAGACTATATATCACTAATCTCTGAGTAGAATAAAGATGGAATAAAATGGCACTTAACAAATTTTAAATAGTAGTAGAACAAAATTGATTCCTTAATTTGTGTTACACAAGAGACGATTTATGATTCAGCCCCTAGGTGGCAGTGTTTCTGAATTGACCTCCGGGTCTATTGGTCCTCTCTAGCCTGATCTAAAATCCTGCTATGTCTATGGTATTTACTACTGATTTGTGGAAATAGGCTACCCCAGAGCTGCCTCTCTAATTGTGAGGACCTGTTCTGATCCCCAGCGTCAGAAAAACAGCTCGCCCCTGTGGTCTCCCAGGTTCTCTTCCACCAGGGGATCCCCCCTGAGGACAAACGCAGGCGCGCAAACTCACGTCCTGCTGGTATGTTTGCGCGAAACCCTTTCTCCCCTTGGGTTTGGCAGCCCGCTCCCTCCCAAAACTGCCAGGCTGGCCCTCTCCTTCAGGTCCAAATGTGTCGCCCTCTATGTATCCCCCCTCCTGTCACCAGCTCCGAGGACCCTCTTCCACGTTTGCCGGCTCCAACAGCCACGGGTTTTCCTCTTTTTTTTCGCCAGGCGCGAATCTCCCTGTGTTACCAGCTCCCTTAACCCCGGAGAAACCTGACCTTTCTGAGGCTGAGCACAGGTTTCCTTGGAGTCCGCTTCTTCACCAACTAGGAACCGATGTTGGGGGGCAGGTGGGAGTCTCAGATGCCCCGTGGGTACCGCGACTGTAAAAATTTTAGGCTCTTCCCCTTTAAGATGGCGCAGCCGCCTCTGAGCCAGGCTCCGGGAGAGAACCCAGCCGCACGGAGCCGCTCCGTTAAGGGGGGCTAATCTGGCAGTCCCCCTCCTTCTCCCAAAGCCCTACTGTCCCCCCACTCGCCAACAAACACTCCCCCCCCCCCCCCCCGCGACCCTCAGCTGCTCACCCCGTCTACCCCGGGAACACAAATGATTACGCGTCCTTCTGACCCGCCGCCATCTTTTTCTCTGAGCGTTAGAGTTAAGTTTAGGCCTAATGTATGGGTTAGTGCTAGGGCTAGGGTTAGGGTGAGAATTAGTGCTAGGGTTATGGTTAGAGTTAGGCATAGGTTTAAGGTTAGGACTATTGTTATATTTAGAGTTACGGAAGGGTTAGAGCTTGGTTAGGGTTAGGGTTAAGGTTAGGATTAGGGTTAGGGTGAGGGCTAGGGTTAGGTTTTGTTTAGGATTAGGATTAGAGCTAGAGTTCAAATAGGGTTAGGGTTAGGATTAGAGATATGGAAGGATTAGGGTTAGCATTAGGGTTGGGGTTAGATTTAGGGCTAGGGTTTGGTTGATGTTTAAGTTTAGGGTTATGGTTAGTATTAGGTCTAGGGTAAGGGTTTAAGTTAGTGTTAAGGTTGAGGATATGGTTAGAGCTAGGCTTAGGGTTAGCATAATGGCTCTGTTTTGGCTAGGGTTACAGTTAGGGTTAGGGCTAGGGTTTTGGCTAAGGTTATGGTTAGGGCTATGGGTAGTGTTAGGGTTAGGGTAGGGTTTTGGATATGGATAGGGTTAGGGTTAAAGTTAGTGTTAGGGTTAGGTTTAGGGTTAGGGTTAGGACTAGGGTTTGCTATGGATATGGTTAGGGTTAGGGCTAGAGTTAGTGTTAGGGTTAGGTTTAGTGTTAGGGTTAGTGTTATGGTTAGGGTTAGGGTTAGAGTTAGTGTTAGGGTTAGAGCTAGGGTTAGGTTATGTGTTAGAGTTAGGGTTAGATTTAGGTTCAGGGTTAGGTTTAGGTTTAGCTATAGGGTTAGGTTTAGTAAGAGGGCTTGGATTAGGGGTAGAGTTAGGATTCAGGCTAGGGCTATGGCTAGAGTTAGATTTAGGATTAGGGTTATGATTAGGGCTAGGATTAAGTTTAGTGTTAGGGCTAGGGTTAGGATTAAGGGTAATGTTAGAGTTTTGGTTAGGGCCAGGCCTAGGGTTAACTTTAGGGATAGGGTTAGAGATAGTATTAGGGTTAGGACTAGGTCTATGCTAGGGTAAGGGCTAGGTATAGGGCAAGAGTTAGGGTGAAGTTTAAGGCTAGATCTAGGACTGGATTTAGGGTTAGGATTAGGTTTAGAGCTAGGGTTGGAGTTAGGGTTATGGCTGCATCTAGGGTTAGGGTTAGAATTAGAGTTAAGGTAGGCTTAGAGCTTAGGCTAGGATTAGGGTTAAGTTTAGGTTTAGTGCTAGGTTTAGAGTTAGATCTAGGGTTAGGTTTAGTTTTATGGTTAGGGTTAGGGTTATGGTTAGGCTTAGGGTTACAGTTAGGCATAGGCAAAGATTTAGTTTTAGGGCTAGGGCTAGGGCTATGGCTAGGGCTACGGCTAGGACTAGGTTTAGAGTTAGGACTAAGGTTAGGGTTAGTTTTAGGTTAGGGAGAGGTTTAGGGTTGGAGTTAGGATTAGGGCTAGGGTTAGGGTTGGCATAGGGCTAAAATTAGGGCTAGTGCTAGGATTAGTATTAGGGTTAAGGTTAGGGCTAAGCTTTGGTTTAGTTCTAGGGCTAGGGTTGGGGTAAGGTTTAAGGCTAGAGTTATGGTTAAGGTTAGATTTAGGGTTAGGTTTAGTTTTAGGGACAGGGTTCAGTTTAGAGTTAAAGAAGGGTTAATGCCAAGGGTAAGGTTAGGGTTAGGTTTAGGGTTAGGGTTAGAGCTAGGGTTAAGGTTAGGTTTAACATTAGGATTAGTGTTAGTGTTAGGGTTAGGATTAGAGTTATTGTAGGCATAGAGCTTGGGTTAGGGTTAGTGTTTGTTTTAGGTTTATGGTTATGGTTCAGTTTATGGTTAGGGTTAGGTTTAAGATTAGGTTTAAGGTGAGTTTTAGAGTTATGGTTAGTATTAGGTTTATTGTTTGGATTAGAGTTATGGTAGGGTTAGAGCTATGTTTAGGGTTTTGGTTAGGGTTTAGGTTAGGGCTAGGATTGGAGTTAGGTTTAGGGTTAGGGTTAGGGCTAGGGTTAGGGTTAGGCTAAGGTTATGGCTAGGGTAAGGCTTATGGCTAAGGTTAGGTCTAGGCTATGGTTAGAGTAAAGATTTGGGCTAGGTTTAAGGTTAGGATTAGAGATAGGTTTAGGGTCAGGTTTAGTGGTAGAGTTCGGTTTAGGGTTAGGTTTAGGTTTAGGGTTATGGTTAGGATTTAGGATTAGGGTTATGGTTTGGGCTATTGTTAGGGTTAGGTTTAGGATTAGGTTTAGGGTTAAATCTTGGGTTAGGATAGCGTTAGAGTTCAGGTTAGGTCTATGGCTCTGGCTCTGGCTAGGGTTAGAGTTATTGTTAGAACTAAGGTCTGAATTAGTGCTAGGGATAGCATTAGGGTTAGATTTGGGGCTTGGGTTAGGTTTAGGGTTCGGTTAGGGTTAGGGTTATAGTTATAATAAGGTTAGAGCTGGAGGATCCAAATGGCGGCATAGGTAAACACTTATCTTGCTGCCATACACAGCAATTTCAAAACTACAACTTAATGAAAGAACAAACATCATCCAGAAACACCAGAAAGCTGGCTGAGTGAAAATTCCACAAATAAAAGTGAAGATAGGACACTGTGACTCAGAGGAGCAGTGGAGGACAGCGTTGAAGATACGCGGGGAGAGAGGTTTGGAGCTGTGTGTGGGCGAGCAGATAGGGTGGGTGGCTGCAAATCTCGAACGGGGGTGTCAAAGGAGTCCCATTGCACTGATTCCCCAGGTCTGAGCGAAGTCTTGGGAACCCACAAATATACAGGGTAAAAACTGGACAGTGGGGAGGCATGCTGAAACTCGGCGCTGCAAGGGTCTGCAAGCTTGTGGAGAGAGCGAGCTTGTGCAGATTGCACATGAACTTGGGAACAGCAGAGCTGTGTGACCGCACAGAAAGGACTCGTGACTTACTTTCTTGTTCAGGAAACCACCGGACTGCATTGTTTTAGGACCCTGGGTGAGACGTTGGGTGTGCAGACTCATTTGGGGAGAGGCTGAATTGTCCAGTAGTGGTGGAGCTCGGCAGCAGCTCTCTCTCAGAGGTGCTGGCAGCCATTGCCACCCAGCACAGAGTCCCAGGTGCTGCATAGGGTGGAGCTGATGCTGCCTGCTCGGCCCGGAGACTCCGCCCATCTAACATGAGCATGGCTGAACCTCACAACCAATTGGCCTGGAGGTCAAACCCTCCTAGTGCTAATAACAATAATCTTGGCTTAACTTTAACAAGACTGTGGAATCCATATCCAGCTCAGGTAACTGGGGAGGCAGAGCCACTGTCCCTTAGAGGACATCTACAACACAAAGCTAATCCACCAACTCAGGAAAGCAGCCACCATGCAGAGTCATGGAAAGAAATCAGATGTGAAAGAAATGGAGAAAACAGCCAAGACCGGTTTGGCTCAGTGGATAGTGTCGGACTGCAGACTGAAGGGTCCCAGATTCGATTCCAGCAAGGGCATGTACCTTGGCTGTGGGCACATCCCCAGTAGGGGGCGTGCAAGAGGCAGCTGATTGATGTCTCTCTCTCAGTGATGTTTCTGGCTTTCTATCCCTCTCCCTTCTGCTCTGTAAAAAGTCAATAAAATATATTTAAAAAAAAATAAATGGAGGAAACAAATGACTGGACATAGAGTTTAAAACCACGGTTATAAGGACCTATGAGAATATGAAAAAGGACCAACTAGAAATTAAGCATACACTGACTGAAATAAAAACATATTACACCTAAAAGTACTCTACAGGACCACAAGAACCAAGTTAAAGATTTGAAATACAAAGAGGTAAAATCCACTCAGCTGGAAAAGCAATAAACCAAAAGAATCCAAAAAATTGAAGATAGTGTAAGGGGCCTCTGGGACAATCTCCAGCATACCAACATCCGAATTATAGGGATGCCAGAAAAAGAGAGTGAGCAAGACAATGAAAACCTATTTGAAGAAATAGTGATCAAAAACTTCCCACACCTGGTGAAAGAAATTGATGTAGGAGTCCAAGAAGCACACCGAACCCCAATATATAGGAACCCTAAGAGGACCACACTAAGGCACATCATAATTAAAATGCCAAGAGCAAAAGATAAAGAGAGAATATTAAAAGCAGCAAGAGAAAAACAGTTAGTTACCTATAAAGGAGCACCCATACGGGAGTGGCAAGAAATATTCAAAGTGATGAATAGCAAGAATCTACAACCAAGATTACTCTACCCAGCAAAGCTATCATTCAGAATTGAAGGTCAGATAAAGTGCTTTGCAGATAAGAAAAAGTTAAAGGAATTCATCACCACCAAACCAATATTATATGAAATGCTGAAAGATATTCATTAAGAAGAGGAAGAAGAAAAAGGCAAAAATAAAAATTATGAACAACAAATACACATCTATCAACAAATGAATATAAAAATCAAGTGAATTAAAAATCTGATGAACAGGATAAACTGGTGAATATAACAGAATCATGGGCATAGAGAGGGAATGGACTGACAATTCTTGGGTAGAAAAGGGGTGTGGGAGGTACAGCAAGAGACTGGACAAAAATCAAGCACCTATGGGAGAGGACAGTGGGGGGGGGTGAGGGTAGAGGGGGGATGGTACTGGGTGAAGGGGAGCAGTAGGGAGATAAAAAAAGTGGGAACAATGTAATTAATAAACTGAACAATAAAGATTAAAATAATTTTTTTTAAAAAAAGGTTACAGCTTGTGTTATGGTTAGGGTTAAGGTTAGGTTTAGGGTTAGGTTTAGAGTTAGGGCTAGGATTAGGTTTAGTTTTAGGGCTATGGTTATGGTTATGGTTAGGTTTCAGGTTAGGGCTAGGTTTAGGGTTAGGGCTAGAGTTAGGTCTAGGGCTAGTGTTATGGTTAGGTTTAGGGTTAGGGCTAGGTGTAGGGTTAGGGTTAGGGTTAGTGTTAAGGTTAGAGTTCGGGTTACTGGTTGAGTTAGGGTTAGGGTAACGTTAGGACTAAAGTAAGGGTTAAGGCTATGGTTAGATCGAGGGCTAGTGTTTGGTTTAGGGTTGGGGTTAGGCTTAGAGTTCAGTTAGGGTTAGGGTAAGGTTATAGCTAGGGTAAGGCTTATGGCTAGGGTTAGGTCTATGCTAGGGTTAGAGTAAGGATTTGGGCTAGGGTTAGGGTTAGGATTAGGGGTAGGGTTAGGGTTTGATTTAGGGATAGAGTTTGGTTTAGGGTTAGGTTTAGGTTTAGGGTTATGGTTAGGGTTTAGGATTAGGGTTATTGTTAGGGCTAGGGTTAGGGTTAGGTTTAGGATTAGGTTTAGGGTTAGAGCTTGGGTTAGGATAGCATTAGGTTTCGGGTTAGGGCTATGGCTCTGGCTAGAGCTAGGTTAGAGTTATGGTTAGGGCTAAGGTTTTAATTAGTGCTAGCACTAGCATTAGGGTTAGATTTGTGGCTCTGGTTAGGTTTATGGTTAGGGTTTGGTTAGGTTTAGGATTAGAGTTATGATAAGGTTAGAGCTTGGGTTATGGTTAGGTTTATGGTTAGGTTTAGAGTTTGGGCTAGGATTAGGTTTAGTTTTATGGTTAGGGATAGGGTTAGGGTTAGTGTTAAGCAAAGGCTCATATTTAGGGCTAAGGCTAGGACTAGGTTTGAAGTTAGGACTATGGTTAGGGTTAGGGATAGGGTTAGGTCTAGGGCTAGTGTTAGGGTTAGGGTTAGGGCTAGGTTTAGCGTTAGGGTTAGTGTTAGGGTTAGGGATAGGGTTCCTGGTAGAGTTAGGGTTAGGGTAAGGATAGGACTAGAGTAAGGGTTAAGGCTATGGTTAGATTTAGGGCTAGGGTTTGATTTAGGGTTAGGGTTAGAGTTCGGTTTAGGGTTAGTTTTATCATTAGGGTTAGGGTTAGGGCTAGAGCTAGGGTTAGGGTTAGGGTAAAGGTTAGGGTAAGGGTTTGGGTTAGTGTTAAGTTTTTGGTTAGAGTTAGGGTTATAGTTAGGGTTAGCATTATGGCTAGGGTTTTGGCTAGGTTTAGGGTTAGGGTTAGTCTTAAGGTTAGGGATAGGGTTAGGGCTAGGGTTAGGCTTAGCCTAAAGTTATGGCTAGAATAAGGGTTAAGTCTAGGGGTAGATCAAGGGTGAAGGTTAGGTTTAAGGTTAGAGTTTGGTTTAAGGTTGGTTTTATCATTAGGATTATTGTTGGGGCTAGAGTTAAAGGTTATGGCTAGAGTTAAGTTTACGGTTAGGGTTAGGGTCATGGATAGGGTTAGGGTTATGGCTAGGCCTAGGTTTTCGGCGAGGCTAAGGGTAAGGTTAAGGCTTGGTTTATGGTTAGGGTTAGTGTTAGGGTATGGGTTTGGATTAATGTTACTGTAGGGTTAGTGCTATGGATAGGGTTAGGGTTAGTGTTTGGGTTAGATTTAGAATTTGCGTCGGGAGTAGGGTAAAGGTTGGGATTAAGTTTATAGTGAGGGTCAGAGTTCAGGTTAAGGTTAGGGCTAAGTTTAGGGATAGGGCTAGGGTTAGGATGAGTGTAAGGTTTAGGACTAGGATTAAGTTTAGGGCTATGGTTAGGGTTAGGGTAGGAGTTAGGTTTTGTTTAGGCTTAAGGTTAGGCTTAGAGTTAAAATAGAGTTAGGGCTGGGGTTAGGATTAGAGTCATTGTAGGCTTAGAGTTTGAGTTTGGGTTAGGGTTAGGTTTAGGTTTAGGGCTAGAGTCAAGTTTAGGGTTAGGATTAGGCTTAGGATAAGATTTAGGGTTAGTTTTAGGCTTATGGTTAGTGATAGGATTAGGGTTTGGATTAGAGTTACGGTAGGGTTATAGTTAGGGTTAGGGTTTCGGTTAGAGTTAGTGTCAGGGCTATGGCTATGGTTAGAGTAAGCATAGGAATAGGGCTATAATTAGGGGTAGGGTTTAGGCGAGGGTTAGGACTGGAGTTAGGTTTAGGGTTAGGGTTAAGGCTAGGGTTCGGGTTAGCCTAAGGTTATGGCTAGGGTAAGGGTTATGATTAAGGTTAGGTCTAGGGCTAGGGTAAGAGTAAGGATTTGGGCTAAGTTTAGGGTTAGGATTAGGGGTAGGGTTAGGGTTAGATTTAGGGTTAGGTATAGGGTTAGGGTTAGGGCTAGAGTTAAAATAGGGTTAGGGTTAGGGCTAGCTTTAGAGTTAGGGTTAGTGTTAAGGTTAGGGATAGGGTTACTGGTAGTGTTAGGGTTAGGGTAATGTTAAGGGCTAAAGCTAGGGTTAGATCTATGGCTATGGTTTGGTTTAGAGTTCAGGTTAGAGTTCGTTTTAGGGTTAGGTTTAGGGTTAGTGTTAGTGTTAGGGTTAGAGTTAGGGTTAGGGGTAGGATAAAGGTTATGGTAAGGGTTTGGTTAGTGTTAAGTTTGGGTTTAGGGTTAGGACTAGAGGTAGGGTTACCATTATGGCTAGGGTTTTGCCTAGGTTTAGGGTAAGGGTTAGGGCTAGGGTTAGGTTTAGGGCTAGGTTAGGGTTACAGTTAGTGTTAAGATTAGGGATATGGTTAGGGCAAGGGTTAGGATTTGCATAAGGTTGGGGCTAGGTTAAGGGTTAAGGTTAAGATTAGATCTAGGGGTAGGGTTAAGTTTAGGGTTAGAATTCAGTTTAGGGTTAGATTTAGTGTTAAGTTTAGTGTTAGGGCTAGAGATAGGTTTAGGGTTAGGGTTAGGATTAGGGCCTTGGATAGGGTTAGGGTCATGGTTAGGCCTAGGGTTTCAGCTAGGGTTTGGGTAAAGGTTAAGGCTAGGTTTAGGGTTAGTGCTAGGTTTAGGGTTAGGGTTAGGTTTAGGGTATGGCTTCAGATTAGAGTTACGGTAGGGTTAGTGCTAGGGAAAGGGTTATGGTTATGGTTTTTGTTTTAGGGTTAGCGTTTGGGTTAGATTTAGGATTAGCATTAGGATTAGGGTTAGGGCTTAGATTAGGTTTATAGTGATAGTCAGAGTTCAGATTAATGTTAGGGCTAAGTGTAGCGATATGGCTAGGGTTAGGACGTATGTTAGGTTTACTACTAGGGTTAAGGTTAGGGTTAGGGTGGGAGTTAGGTTTTATTTAAACTTAAGTTTAGGGCTAGAGTTAAAATAGGGTTAGGGTTAAGGTTAGGATTAGAGTTATTGTAGGCTTAGAGCTTGGGTTAATGTTAGGGTTAAGGCTAGGGTTAGGGTTAGAATTAGGGTTAGGGTTAGGACTATGGCTAGGGTTAGGGTAAGCATAGAGATAGGGCTATAATTAGGGGTAGGGTTTAGGCAAGGGTTAGGACTGGAGTTAGGTTTATAGTTAGGGTTACGGCTAGTGTTAGGTCTAGGGCTAGGGATAGAGTAAGGATTTGGTCTATGTTTAGGGTAAGGATTAGGGGTAAGGTTAGGGTTAGGTTTTGGGCTAGAGTTAGGTTTAGGGTTAGGTTTAGGGTTAGGGTTAGGGATAGACTTAAAATAGGGCTAGGGTTAGACTAGGTTTAGGGTTAGGGTTAGTGTTAAGGTTAGGGATATGGTTACTGGTAGGGTTAGGGTTAGGGTCAGGTTAGCGCTAGGGTAAAGGTTAAGGCTAGGGTTAGATATAGGGCTATGGTTTGGATTAGTGTTAGGGTTAGGTTTAGGGTTAGAGTTCGGTTTAGGGTTAGGGTTAGTGTTAGTGCTAGAGTTAGGGTTAGGGGTAGGGTAAAAGTTAGGGTAAGAGTTCGGGTTAGTGTTAAGTTTGGTTTTATTGTTAGGGCTTGAGATAGTGTTAACATTATGGCTAGAGTTTTGGCTAGGTTTAGGGTAAGGGTTAGGGTTAGGGCTAGGTTAGGGTTACGGTTAGTGTTAAGCTTAGCGACAGGGTTAGGACTAGTGTTAGAGTTAGTGTAAGGTTAGGGTTAGGTAAGGGTTAAGGCTAGGGTTAAATCTAGGGCTAGGGTTAGGGTTAGGGCTAGAGTTAGGTTTAGGGTTAGATTTAGGGCTAGGGTTAGTGTTAGGGATAGAGTTAGAGTTAGGGTTAGAGTTAGGATTAGGGTTAGGGTTAGGGTTATGGTTAGGCCTAGATTTTCGGCTAGGGTTAGGTTAAGGGTTAAGGCTAGGATTAGGTTTAGGGCTAGGTTTAGGGTTAGGGTTAGTGTTAGGGTATGGGTTCAGATTAGAGTTATGGTAGGGTTAGTGCTAGGGATAGGGTTAGGGTACGGTTTTTGTTTGGTTTAAGTTCAGCGTTTGGGTTAGATTTAAGATTAGGGTTGGGATTAGGGTTTGGGCTTGGATTAGCTTTATAGTGAGGGTCAGAGTTCAGGTTAAGGTTAGGGCTAAGTTTGGGATAGGGCTAGGGTTAGGATGAGTGTTAAGTTGAGGACTAGGGATAAGGTTAGGGCTATGGCTAAGTTTGGGTAGGAGCAGGTTTTTTTAGGCTTAAAGTTAGGCATAGAGTTAAAATAAGGTTAGGATTGGGGTTAAGGTTAGAGTTATTGTAGGCTTAGAGTTTGGGTTAGGGTTAGGTTTAGGGTTAGGGTCAAGTTTAGGGTTAGGGTTAGGCTTAGGGTTAGATTTAGGGTTAGGGTTAGGATTATGGTTAGTGTTAGGGTTAGGGTTAGGATTAGAGTTATGGTTGGGTTAGAGCTAAGGTAGAGTTTCAATTAGAGTTAGGATCAGGGCTAGGGCTATGACTAGGATTAGGATAAGCATAGGTATAGGGCTATATTTAGGGTTAGGGTTTAGGTGAGGGCCCTGACTGGAGTTAGGTTTAGGGTTATGGTTATGGTTAGTGTTAGGGTTAGGGTTAGGTTTACAGTTATGGTAGGGTTAGAGCTAGGGTTAAGATTTGGGTTAGAGTTAGGGTCAAGGCTAGGGCAATGGCTAGGGTTAGGGTAAGCATAGGTACAGGGCTATAATTAGGGGTAGGTTTTAGGCAAGGGCTAGGACTGAAGTTAGGTTAAGGGTTAGGGTTAGGGTTAGGACTAGGGTGAGGGTTGGGATAAGGTTATGGCTAGGGTAAGGGTTATGACTATGATTAGGCCTAGGGCTAGGGTAAGAGTAAGGATTTGAGCTAAGTTTAGTTTTAAGATTATGGATAGGGTTAGGGTTAGATTTAGGACTACAGTTAGGTTTAGGGTTAGTGTTAGGGCTAGAGTTAAAATAGGGTTAGGGTTAGGGCTAGCTTTAGGGTTAGGGTTAGTGTTAAGGTTAGGGCTAGGGTTACTGGTTGTGTTAGGGTTAGGGTAATGTTAGTGCTAGCATAAGAGTTAAGGCTAGGTTTAGATCTATGGCTAGGGTTTGGATTAGGGTTAGGATTAGAGTTCAGTTTAGGGTTAGGTGTAGTGTTAGGGTTAGTGTTAGGGCTAGAGTTAGGGTTAGGGGTAGGGTAAAGGTTAGTGTAAGGGTTTCGGTTAGTGTTAAGTTTGGGTTTAGGGTTAGGACTAGAGGTAGGGTTCGCATTATGGCTAGGGTTTTGGCTAGGTTTAGGGTAAGGGTTAGGGCTAGGATTAGGGCTAGGGCTAGGTTTAGTGTTACAGTTAGTGTTAAGGTTAGGGATAGGGTTAGGGGAGGGATTAGGATTTGCATAAGGTTAGGGCTAGGTTAAGGGTTAAGGCTACGGTTAGATCTAGGGCTAGGGTTAGGTTTAGGGTTAGAATTTGGTTTAGGGTTAGATTTAGGATTAGGGTTAGTGTTAGGGTTAGAGTTAGGGTTAGGGTTAGGGTTAGGCCTAGGATTTTGGCTAGGTTTAAGGTAAGGATTAAGGCTAGGTTTAGGGTTAGCGTTAGTGTTAGGATATGGGTTCAGATTAGAGTCACGGTAGGGTTAGCACTAGGGATAGGGTTAGGGTTAGGGTTTTGGTTTGGTTTAGGGTTAGAGTTTTGGTTAGATATAGGATTAGCGCTAGGATTAGGGTTAGGGCTTGGATTAGGTTTATAGTGAGCTTCAGATTTCAGGTTAATGTTAGGGCTAAATTTAGGGATAGGGCTAGGGTTAGGATGAGTTTACGACTAGGGTTAAGGTTAGGGTTAGGGTAAAAGTTAGGTTTTGTTTAGGCTTAAGGTTAGGGCTAGAGATAAAATAGGGTTAGGATTAGAGTTATTGTAGGCTTAGAGCTTGGGTTAGGGTTAATGTTAGGTTTAGGTTTAGGGTTAGGATTAGGGTTAGGTTTAGGGTTAGATTTGGTATAAGTTTTAGGGTTGTGGTTAGTGTTAGAGTGAGGGTTTGGATTAGAGGTACGGTATGGTTAGAGCTAAGGTTAGGGCTTGGGTTAGGGCTGGAGTTAGGTTCAGGACTAGGGCTATGGCTAGGGTTAGGGTAAGCATAGGTAAAGGGCTAACTTGAGGGATAGGGTTTAGGCAAGGGCTAGGACTGTATTTAGGTTTAGGGTTAGGGTTAGGGCCAGGGTTAGGGTTAGGGAAAGGTTATGGCTAGGGTTAGGTCTAGGGCTAAGGCTAGAGTAAGGATTTGGTCTATGTTTAGGGTTAGGATTAGGGGTAAGGTTAGGGTTAGGTTTTGGGCTAGAGTTAGGTTTAGGGTTAGGGTTAGGGCTAGATTTAAAATGGGGTTAGGGTTAGGGCTAGGTTCAGGCTTGGGGTTAGGGTTATGGTTAGGGATATGGTTATTGGTAGGTTTAAGGTTAGGGTAAGGTTAGCGCTAGGGTAAGGGTTAAGGCTAGGGTTAGATATAGGGCTAGGGTTTGGATTATGGTTAGTATTAGGGTTAGGGTTAGGTTTAGAGTTATGTTTAGGGTTATGTTTAAGGTTAGGGTTAGTGTTATAGCTAGAGTTAGGGTTAGGGTTAGGTTAGGGTAAAGGTTAGGGTATCGGTTTGGGTTAGTGTTAATTTGGGATTAGTGTTAGGGCTAGAGTTAGGGTTAGCATTATGGCTATGGTTTTGGCTAGGTTTAGGCTTAGGGTTAGGGCTAGGGTTAGGGTTAGGTTTAAGGTTAGGGTTAGGGTTAGTGTGAAGGTTAGGGATAGGACTAGGGCTAGTGTTAGGGTTAGCATAAGGTTAGGGTTAGGTAAGGGTTAAGGCTAGGGTTAGATCCAAGGCTAGGCTTATGGTTAGGGCTAGAGTTCAGTTTAGGGTTAAATTTAGGGTTAGGGTTATTGTTAGGGCTAGAGTTAGGGTCAGTTTTAGGGTTAGGATTATGGTCATGGATAGGGTTAGGATTATGTTTAGGCCTAGAATTTCGGCTAGAGTTAGGTAAGTGTTAAGGCTAGGTTTAGGGTTAAGATTGGGGATAGTTTTTGGGTTAGGGCTAGTTTTAGGGTTTGGGTTAGTGTTAAGGTTAGAGATAGGGTTAGGGCTAGGTTTAGGGTTAGGGTTAGGGTTAGTGTTAGGGTTTGGCTTCAGATTAGAGTTATGGTAAGGTTAGTTCTAGGGATAGGGTTAAGGTTAGGATTAGGTTTAGGACTTGGATTAGGTTTATAGTGAGGATCAGAGTTCAGGTTAAGGTTAGGGCTAAGTTTAGGGATAGGGATAGGGTTAGAATGAGTGTTAGATTTAGGACTAGGGTTAAGGTTAGGGCTATGGTTAGGGTTAGGGTAGGGATTAGGGTTTGGGTTAGGGTTAGGTTTAGGATTACAGTGAGGGTTATGGTTAGATTTAGGATTAGTTTTAGGGTTATGGTTCGTGTTAGGGTTTGGATTAGAGTTATGGTAGGGTTAGAGCTAGGGTTAGGTTTTGGGTTAGGGTTAGAGTTAGGTTTAGGGCTTGGAGTAGCATTAGAGTTAGGGTCAGGGCTATGGCTATGGCTAGGGTTTGGGTAAGCATAAGTATAGGACTAGCTTTAGGGGTAGGGTTTAGGTGAAGGCTAGGACTGGAGTTAGGTCTAGGGTTAGGGTTAGGTTAAGGTTATGGCTAGGATTAGGTGAAGGTCTAGGGTTAGAGTAAGGAGTTGGGCTAGGTTTAAGTTTAGGATTAGGGGTAGGATTATGGTTAGGTTTTAGGGCTAGTGTTAGATTTAGAGTTAGGTTTAGGGTTAGGGTTAGGGCTTTAGTTAAAATAGGGTTAGTGTTAGGGCTAGGGTTAGGTTTTAGATTTGGATTATGGTTCTAAGGTTTGGGTTAGATTTAGGATTAGGGTTAGGTTTAGAGCTTGGGTTAGAATACCATTAGGGTTTGGGTTAGGGCTATGTCTTTGGCTAGGGCTAGGGTTAAAGTCATGGTTAGGGCTAGTGTAAGTGTTAAGGCTAGGGTTAGTAGTAGGGCTAGGGTTAGGATTAGGGTTAGGGTTAGGTTTAGAGTTCAGTTTAGGGTTAGGTTTAGGGTTAGTGTTAGTGTTAGGGCTAGTGTTAGGGTTAGGGTAAGGATTTGGGTTAGTGTTAAGGTTGTGGTTAGGGTTAGGGCCAGAGTTAGCATAAGCATTGTGGCTGCGGTTTTGGCTAGGTTTAGGGTTAAGATTGGGGATAGTTTTGGGGTTAGGGCTAGTTTTAGGGTTTGGGTTAGTGTTAAGGTTAGAGATAGGGTTAGGGCTAGGTTTAGGGTTAGTGTAAGGTTAGAGCTAGAGTAAGGAGTAAGGCTAGGGTAAGATCTAGGGCTAAGGTTAGGGTTACGGCTACAGTTCAATTTAGCATCAGGTTTAGGGTTAGGGTTGGTGTTAGGGTATGGGTTCGGATTAGAGTTTTGGTAGGGTTAGTGCTAGGGTTAGGGTTAAGGTTAGGGTTTTGATTTGGTATAGGTTTAACGTTAGGGTTAGATTTAGGATTAGGGTTAAGCCTTGGATTAGGTTTAGAGTTAGAGTCAGTGTTCAGGTTAAGGTTAGGGCTAAGTTTAGGGATACGGCTAGGGTTAGGGTGAGTGTCAGGTTTAGGACTAGCGTTAAGGTTAGGGCTAGGGTTAGGGTTAGGGTAGGGGTTAGGTTTTTTTTTTTTTAGGCTTAAGTTTAGGGTTTGAGTTATAATAGGGTTAGGGTTAGGGTTATGATTAGGGCTATGGATAACATTTAGGATTAGGGTTATGGTTAGGGCTAGAATTAGGGTTAGATTTAGGATTAGGGTTAGGGTTAGGCATAGGTTTAGGGTTAAGGTTAGAGCTATGGCTATGGCTAGGGCTAGGATTAGAGTTATGGTTAGGGCTAAGGTTTCTCTTAGTGCTATGGCAAGGGTTAGGGGTAGGATTGGGGACAAGTTTAGGGTTAGGGTTCAGTTAGTGCTAGCGTTAGGGATAGGGTTAGTTTTAGGGTTAGGGTTAGGATTAGAGTTATTGTAGGCTCAGAGCTTGGGGTAGTGTTAGGGTTAGGTTTAGAATTAGGGTTAGAGTTAGGTTTATGGTTAGGTTTTGGTTTAGAATTATGTATAAGGTTAGGGTTAGTGTTAGGGTTAGGGTTTGGATTAGGGTTAGAGCTAGGCTTACGGTTTGGTTTATGGCTTGGCTTGTGTTAGATTTAGAGTTAGGGTTAGGGCTTGGGCTATGGCTAGGGTCAGAATAAGGAATAGGTACAGGGATAGCTTTAGAGGTAGGGTTTAGGCTAGGGCTAGGACTGGAGTTAGGGTTAGGTTTAGGGTCAGGGTTAATGTTAGGTTTGGAGCACATGTTAGGGCTAGGGCTAGGTATATGGTTAGGGTTACAGTTATGGTTAGGGTCAGAGTTATGTCTAGGTTTAGGGTTAGGGTAATGTTATGGCTAGGGTAAGGGCCATGGCTAGGGTTAAGTATAGGTCTAGGGTTAGGGTTAGGGATAGGTTAGGGCTAAGCTTAGGGTTAGGGTTAGATCTAAGGTTTCAGCAAGGGTTAGGGTAAGGGTTAAGCCTAGAGTTAGGGTTAGGGCTAGGTTTAAGGTTAGGGTTAGTATAAGGGTTAGGGTTCAAATTAGAGTTAAGGTAGGGTTAATGCTAAGGTTATGATTAGGGTTAGGGTTTTGGTTAGGGCTAGGTTTTGGGTTAGGGTTAGGGTTAGGATTAGGGTTAGGGTTAGGTATTTATTGTTTATGGTTAGAGTGACAGCCACAGTTCAGGTTAAGGTTCAGGCTAAGTTTAGGGCTAGGACTAAGTTTAGGGTGAATGTTGCATTTAGGACTAGGTTTAGGGTTAGGGCTAGTGTATGGGTTTGGGCTACAGTTGGGGTTAGGGAAAATGTTTGGGTTAGGGCTAAGACTAGGTTTAGGGTTAGGTTTAGGGCTATGACGAGGGTTAGCATTAGGGTTAGGGATAGGATTTAGGTTAGGTTTGGGTTTAGGGCTAGGCTAGGGTTAAGATAAGGGCTAGATTTAGGACTAGGGCTAAGGTTAGGGCTAGTGCTAGTGTTAGGGATAGGGTTAGGTTAAAGTTTAGGGCTAAGGGTTGGTTTAGTGCTAGTGCTATGGTTAGGGTAAGGATTACCATTACGGTTAGGGTTAGGGTTAGGGTTAGGATTAGGTTAGGGTTAGTGTTATGGTTAGGATTAGCCTTAGGGATAGGGTTGGAGTTAGGGTTAGTATTAGAATTATTGTGGGCTTAGAGCTAGGGTTAGTGTTAGGGTTAGGGTTAGGATTAGGTTTAGGGTTCGGGTTATGGTTAGGTTTAGGTTTAAGGTTAGTGTTAGGGTTAAGGTTCTGATTAGAGTTATGGTAGGTTTAAAGCTAGGATTAGGGTTTGTATTAGGGTTAGGGTTAGGGTTAGGGCTTGAGTTAGGGTTAGGATTAGGGTGAGGGCTAGGGCTATGTTTAGGCTTAGCGTTAGGGATACGTAGAGACCTAGCTTTAGGGGTAGGGTTTAGGCTAGGGCTAGGACTGGCGTTAAGGTTAGGGTTAGGATTGGGGGAGAAAATGGCGGCGGAACGGAGGGATTCGATCTGAATCTGCTCACAGGGCAGAGGGAGGGAGCAGCTGAAAGTCACGCAGGGAGCATTTATCGGCGACTAGGGGGACAGCTGTGCTCCAGGAGAAGATAGAGGATTGCTGGGCTGGCCTCCCTAGTCTGAGCGGCCCCAGTACTGCTGGGTTCTCTCTCTGAGCCAACTGCGCGAGGAGGCGCGCGGAGGCGGACCACGACATCTTGAAGGAGAGGAGCCGGAAAACATACAGCTGCCATACGTGGTACCGGCTGGACCGCTGGGGCTCCCGGATGTGCCCAGGTGGCGTGGAGGCGCGCAGAGCCCAGGGAGCTCTAAACTTCAGCACGGAAAGGTCAGATTTCCCTGGGGGTACTTTGGGCGCGAAACTGAGGGGGCTGGCAGTCTGGGAAATCTGCACCTTGGAACTCAAAACCCGGAGATCTGCACCTGAAATAGAATCTGTGGCTGTTGAAGCTGGTAAACGTGGGAGAGGGCCCTTGGAGCTGGTGGCAGAGTTGATCCCTGGAGCGCAATCGGTTTGGACCTGACAGAGGGTGGAAGCCCGGAAGATTTTGGGAGGGTTCTGGCTGCTAAAACAGCAGTCACCATTAGAGAGGCAGTATTGCTTAGTTCAGGATAGAGAGGACCAATAGACCCAGAAGTCAATCTAGAAACACTGCCACCCAGGGGCCAAATCACAAATTGACTCTTATGTGACAGGGAATTGATTATATTTTCTCTTCGACCTTGGGAATATAGTCTATTTTCATCTACACTTTAGTATCTTTTACTCTACCTCAACTTCACCTTTATACCACCACTCTCTGGCTAACCTTTCCCTATTTAGTGCCTTGTTTCCCTTACACTTTTCCCGCTTTAGATTTACCTAATTCTTTCCCCTTACCCCCTGTTAAAATTTCACCCTACTGATATATCTAATCTCTAACCACCTAATCCAAGTGCATATATACCTCTAGCTTCTCTGACTTCACTATCTTAAAGTGTTTTTATCCCTGTCCTGTTGTTTTTGTTTACTTGACTGTTGATTATATTGATTTTTAAAGCAGGTTTATGAGATTGATTTGCTTATTCTGTTAATTTGGTTTGTCTTGGAGGGGGGTTATTTTTATTTTTGGTGTTGTTTCTTGTTTTGTTGTCCTCATCTGCATTGTTTTTTAGATAGATTTTTGCTTCTGTGTTCCCTCACCTCTCTTGATATTAGTAGTTGTATGTAATTTGTATCAATCTCCAAGTACTTGTTGCAGGTTTTGGTTCGGATTAGGGGCTGTTCTATAGGAGTTTTCACCCCACATTTATAATTTACTCCTTTTATTTCTTTTTTTTCTTCTCCCCTTTTTCCCATTATCATTTTGGCATTTCTGTCTTTCTTTTTTGTGAGTGTATGTGTGTGTGGGAGGTCTCTTTCTTTTTTGTGTGAGTGTGGGTGTGTGAGTATCTGGGTGGGTCTGGAGGAGGTTCTCTTTCTTTTTTCCCACCTATCACCGAATTTGCCTTTCTCTGGCGGTCACCTTTATTTGGAATTACAATTACTTTGACTACATTCCGGTTCAGTGCCTGGTGCGTTGCACCTGGTTGTGTTGTATTTTGTGCCTTTAAATCAACGCAGGAGAGTGAGAACTACATAACCAGATACACAGAGAAGAGAGACCATGGGAAGACAAAGAAACAGCCCACATATGAAAGAAAAACAAGGCTCACCAGAAAAGGAGGTAAATGAAATGGAAGTTAACAACCTGTCAGAGAAAGAATTCAGAGAAATGATCATAAGGTGGCTGAAAAGAATGGAAGACAAATTTGATAATATGAGTAAGAACCAAGAGGAAATGAGGAAGACCCAGGAAGAAATGGTGAAGAGCCATGAAGAAATGAAGAGGAGCCAAGAAGAAATGAAAAGTGACATTGCTGAAGTAAAGAACTCAATAGAAAGTATTAAGAGTAGACTAGAAGAAGCAGAGGATCGCATCAGTGAGCTAGAAGACCAGGTAGGAAAAAATAACCAAGTAGAGCACCTTCTAGAAAAAAAAATTAAAAAGCAGGAGGAGAGCCTAAGAGAACTTTGGGACAACATGAAACAAAACAACATCCGTATAATTGGGCTTCCAGAAGGACAGGAAACTGAGCAAGGAACAGAAAACCTGTTGGAAGAAATAATGACAAAAAACTTTCCTGATATAGCAAAGGAAAAACCCACACAAATCCAAGAAGCTCACAGAGTCCCAAGCAAAATAAACTCCAAAAGACCCATGCCAAGGCACATTATAAGTAAATTGGCAAACACCAATGACAAAGTAAGAATCTTAAAAGCTGCCAGAGAGAGACAGAAAGTCACCTACAAAGGAACCCCCATCAGACTAACAAGTGATCTCTCAACAGAAACCTATCAGGCCAGAAGGCAGTGGAATGAAATTTACAAAGTCATGCAAAGGAAGGGTCTGAATCCTAGAATACTGTACCCAGCAAGGTTCTCAATCAAATTGAAGGTCAAATCAGGAGCTTCACAGACAAAAAGGACTAAGGGAATTCGTCACCACCAAACCAGCAATACAAGAAATGCTAAAGGATCTGCTGTAAAAAGAAATAGGAAGCGAAGAAGGAACACAGGGGTAAAGAACAAAAATCGCAACATATAAGCACCTATCAATAATAACTTTAAATGTAAATGGTTTAAATGCTCCAATCAAAAGACATAGTTTAATAGACTGGATAAGAAAACACAACCCATGTATCTTCTGTCTACAAGAAACCCACCTCAGAAAAAAAGACGCACACAGACTGAGGATGAAAGGTTGGAAAAAAGCTATTCAGGCGAATGGAAATGAAAAAAAGCTGGGGTAGCCATACTTATATCTGAAAAATTAGATCTCAAAGTGAAGGACATAACAAGAGATAAAGAAGGCCACTTCATAATACTAAAGGGAGCAATTCAACAAGAAGAAATAACTCTTGTAAACATATACGCACCCAATACAGGAGCACCCAAATATATACAAAAACTCCTAGAGGACATCAAGGGAGAGATAGACAGCAATACAATCATAGTAGGAGACTTTAATACTCCATTATCACCATTGGACAGATCCTCTAAACAAAAAATTAGTAAAGAAACATCAATTCTCAATGACTCACTGGACCAGATAGAATTAATTGTTATCTTCAGATCATTTCACCCCAAAGCCACAGAATATACATTCTTTTCAAGTGCCCATGGGTCATTCTCAAAGATAGACCATGTGTTGGGTCATAGGCAAAGTCTCTCCAAATTCAAGAAGATAGAAATTATATCAAGTATATTCTCAGATCACAGTGGCATAAAGCTGGAAATCAACTATAATAGAAACAATCCAAAGAAATCGAACACATGGAGACTAAACAGCATGCTATTAAACTATGACTGCGTTACTAGAGAGATTAAGGAAGAGATAGAAAACATCATGGAAACAAATGACAATGATAGCACAACAATCCAAAATCTATGGGACACAGTGAAAGCAGTTCTGATAGGGAAGTTCATAGCTATACAATCCTACTGCAAAAAACTAGAAACAACGGCAATAAATTATCTAACCCAACAACTCAAAGAGTTAGAAAGAAAGCAACAAGAAAAGCCCAGTGTAAGCAGAAGGAAGGAAATAGTAAAGATCAGAGCAGAAATAAATGACATAGAGACCAAAGAAACAATACAGAAGATCAACGAAACCAAGAGCTGGTTCTTTGAAAGGATAAACAAGATTGATGAACCTCTAGCCAGACTCACCAAGAAGCAAAGAGAGAGGACCCTAATAAATAAAATCAGAAATGAAAGAGGTGAAATAACAACAGACCCCATTGAAATACAAAGTATTGTTAAAAATACTATGAACAACTCTACTCCAACAAACTGGACAACCTGGAGGAATTGGATATGTTCCTAGAAAAATATAACCTCCAAAACTCAATCAAGAAGAATCTAAACAACTCAATAGACCAGTAACTGTGGAAGAAATTGAAGCAGTCATCATAAAGCTTTCAGCAAACAAAAGCCCAGGACCAGACGGCTTCACAGGGGAGTTTTTACCGAACATTCAAGGGAGAACTAAAACCTATACTCCTCAGACTATTCCAGAAAATTCAAGAGGATGGAACACTTCCAAACTCCTTCTATGAAGGTAGCATCACCCTAATACCAAAACCAGATAAAAACGACACAATGAAAGAGAATTACAGGCCAATATCCCTCATGAATATAGATGCCAAAATCTTCAATAAAATTCTATCAAATCGGATCCAGCAGTATATCAGAAAGATCATACACCACGACCAAGTAGGATTTATCCCAGGAATGCAAGAATGGCACAATATCCGCAAATCAATAAATGTGATACATCACATAAACAAATTGAGAGATAAAAATCACATAGTCATATCAATTGATGCAGAAAAAGCATTTGACAAAATCCAACATCCTCTCTTAATAAAACTCTCAATAAGGTAGGAATAGAAGGATCATACCTCAACATAATAAAAGCCATATATGATAAACACACAGCATACATCATACTCAATGGGCAAAAACTACAACCATTTCCCCTAAGAACAGGAACAAGACAGGGTTGCCCACTTTCACCACTCATGTTCAACATAGTACTGGAAGTATTAGCCGTTGCAATTAGACAAGAAGAAGAAATAAAAGGCATCCAAATTGGAAAAGAAGAAGTTAAGCTATCCTTATTTGCAGATGACATGATATTGTATATAAAAAATCCGAAAGACTCCATAAAAAAGTTAGTAGACTTAATAAATGAGTTCAGCAATGTAGCAGGCTACAAAATCAATGCCAAGAAATCTATGGCATTCCTATACACTAATAGTGAACTTACAGAAAGAGAGACTAAAAAATCAATCCTATTTACCATCACACCAAAAAAATTAAGATACCTAGGAATAAACTTACCTAAGGAGGTAAAAGATCTATTCGTGGAAAACTACAGGACACTGAAAAAAGAGATAGAGGAAGATGTCAACAGGTGGAAGAACATACCATGTTCATGGATTGGGAGAATCAACATAATTAAAATGTCCATACTACTCAAAGCAATCTATAAATTTAATGCACTCCCCGTTAAATACCAATGGCATATTTCACAGACCTAGAAAGAACTCTCCAAAAATTCATCTGGAACAAAAAAAAGGCCCCGAATAGCCACAGCAATCCTGAGAAAGAAGCACAAAGTCGGTGGGATTCCCATACCAGATTTCAAGCTGTATTACAAGGCTACTGTTCTTAAAACAGCCTGGTACTGGCACAAGAACAGACATATAGATCAATGCAATAGAATAGAGAATCCGGATATCAACCCAATTCACTATGCTCAATTAATATTTGACAAAGGAGGCAGGAACATAAAATGGAGTCAAGACAGTCCTCTTCAATAAATGTTGTTGGGAAATTGGATAGATACATGCAAAAAAAAAAAATGAAACTAGAGCACCAACTTACACCATACACAAAAATAAACTCAAAATGGATACAGGACTTAAACGTAAGACAGGAAACCATAAAAATATTAGAGGAATCTACAGGAAGAAAAATCTCAGATATATGCCAAAAGAACTTCTTTGATGATACTGCTCTGAGGGCAATGGAAGCTAAAGAGAAAATAAACAAATGGGACTACATCAAAATCAAAAGCTTTTGCACAGCTAAAGAAACCATCAACAAAACAACAAGAAAACCCACTGTATGGGAGAACATATTTGCAAATATTATTAGTGATAAAGGTTTAATCTCAAGCATCTACAGGCAACTCACCCAACTCAATAAAAGGAGGACAAATGATCCAATAAAAAATGGGCAACAGACCTAAATAGAATCTCACGAAAGAAGATAAAAGGAAGCCCAGAGACATATGAAAACTTGCCTCAAAGTCACTATTATCCGAGAGATGCAAATCAAAACACTATTCGGTACATCTCACACCTATCAGAATGGCTTACATCAACAAATCTACAAACGACAAGTGCTGGCGAGGATGCGGAGAAAAAGGAACTCTCGTGCACTGCTGGTGGGATTGCAGACTAGTACAGCCACTGTGGAGACAGTATGGAGAGTTCCTCAAAAAACTAAAAATGGAGCTCCCAATTGACCCAGTGATCCCACTTCTAGGGAATATACCCCAAGAAACTATGAAGGCGAATTAGAAGGGATATATGTACCCCTATGTTCATAGCAGCACAATTTACATAGCTAAGATTTGGAAATAGCCAAAGTGCCATCGGCAGATGAGTGGATTAAAAAACTATGGTACTTTACACAATGGAATACTACGCGCGGAAAAAAAGAAGGGGCTCCTACATTTGTAACAACATGGATGGATTTGGAGAGCATTATGCTAAGTGAAATTAGCCAGGCAGAGAAGGACAAATATCACATGATCTCACTCATTTGAGGAATACAATCAATGACATAGACTGATGAACAAGAATGTCTGATGAGAAAAGTCCATCAGAATGTACAAACCTCAGGGGTAAGTGGCAGGTGGTGGGAGTAAGTGGAAAAGTCAATATACTTGAACTCTTGAACTGAGGTAAGTGATTTGTGTTTTTTACATCCCTGACAAAGTTTATATAAAATTATAAAAAAATGGCAGCTAGTCTGACATTGGAATTGACATGGCCTAGAGCTTGTCATATCCTATGGAGGACCAGTCCTTAGGCTAGGCCCTGCTTAACCTCCCATGACACCATAATACCCTTACATGATATTATTCTACAATGTCATTATAATATTTGATATTTGACAACAGCATATTATACAATTATACCAAATAAACTTACAAACTAATTCTTTGAATGTTGGGCAGCAACTTAAAAAAGGATAGGAAAGAAATTAATCCCTTTCAGAGGGATGAAAGCACTGGGAAGGCATTCGAGCATTCTATATTGGCCCTTCTTGCCCTTTTCTGCCAAGAGGGACCTTCTTGTTACTATCCAATACACACAGCTGATGCCAGAGTTTTCAGTTCGAGCTGTGGCTGAAGCCTCTGGGCAGCTGGCACTATGGATCTGTATCTCGACCAATGGTGTGAGCTGGGCCCCTCTCTGGAGAAGAAACCTGGGTCCCCCGAGATATGTGATCAGTACCGGGACCCCGCCAGCAGGCGAGGGGACCCCTAGACAGGTACTGGACGTGGAGGCCACAGGGGGGCATAGACTACAAAGGAGACAGAACTGAACCTCACATCACCCTGTTTGGCCCCGGAGGATGGCTGGTTAGCCAGAGACGGCGTAAGATTCCTCAGGGGAAGGAACAACCTAAGACAGGCACAGTCGCAGAGGGGCCAACAGGAGAGAAACTAAAAGGTCAAAGAGGTGGGGCCACAGACCCTCATCACAAACCTTGCAGGGGTTTGAATTCTCAACCCTCCTAAGGGAGGTCTCCTACCCCCACGGCTGCTTCGCCTCCCACACACAACTCATACGGGGACCCAGGCGGCAGACAGAGACTCGGCCAGCAATAGCTGCTCTATATCTAAATTCAGTCTATTACCAGGAATGCTCGGGACCTACTCAAATTGCAAATATTCCTTTCCACTAGTATTCACAGGGTAAACTAAGATTTCTGCTTGAGTATTAAAATTGACAGGAAAATAGTAATCAAGTTTTCAGATTAATTTAAATTGGCCAAGTGAAATATGTGGAATACTCAGGAAAATTATAGTGTACTGGACAAGAAGCTTTTCCTAAAAACATTACTGAAAAATCTATTAGTAGTTCATCTCACTGTAAAATTGCCTAACATCCCAAAGAACCTAAAGCAGTCATTTGTGTTGCAAAAAATTAAATTTAAAATTATCAAGACTGCAATAGAAAATTCCAAAAAAGTCCCCATTAACTCAAAAAAAGGGGAGGGGGACAGGGGATCAATATATGTAAGGGACAAAAAAAAATATCGGTAAGTAATTCTTCTAGAAAATTTTCTCCAGTTTAATAGTAAATTACATTCCGTAAAACCAACTAGAGGGAACATGAAACAACCACATGTGTAAAATAAGCCAAGGAAAAACTTTAGGCAAAGATTAAAAGAATCCAAGTTATTTTGCTTAGAAGTCCTTTGTTAAACTTTTGGTCGATATGTGTTTGTGTGTTTTTCAGAGAACAATCAAGAACTTGTGGTTACTGTGACGGATGAGGAATGATGATTGTTCATTCATGAGGACGGTCAGAGATGGGGGGACAATGACGACACCTGCCATACTGCAGTAGAGTGTGCAGCTGAGGCAGCCAAGACCAAACAGCGAGGATGGATCATGCATTGAAGATATGTCAAATTGGATACCATTGTGACTTATACACATAATGAATTATTTGACATGAATTCTGGGACTCAGAAAAGTTGGACATTGAAACGAGATGAAAATTTTGATTTAAACATTTATTTTCTAGTTTGCAGTGGCAAGATATTTTTTGATGAAAAGAAAAAGGGGCGAGTGAATGTTATAGAGGAGGATGGGTTGAACAGGTGTCAAGGTACAGGCGGAAAGGCTTGGGTGGATGGGAGGAGATGCGGGGGGAGATCAACGAGAGGACTTGTATGATGCAGATGAACAAACCAAGATGAAAAACGACACTGGGGCGGGACGGGAGGGGAAGCTGGAATATGTCTGGGGGGTGGGGGTGTGGGGGAGGATAAGGGGGAGGGGGACAGGAAAACATGTTTTATTATTATATGCAAAAAAATCAATAAAAAATAATTTAAAAAAAATAAATTAAATACAGCACTTTTGCTTAATACTATGAAAGATTAAGAGTTGAAAAAAAAAATCAGTCCATTACAGAAGGCTCGTTACCTACTCAAAATTGCAAATAGTCTT